>OX101791.1:2919726-3207226 GCA_944452715.1 Ophion slaviceki
TGTGTGTGATTTTTATGATGTGGCCAATATTTGGCCAATTCCATCAATATGGCCAATAGCTTGGTTCGAATAAGTATTTGTTGCAATAAAAAAAGACCGTTAAGTTAATTAAATAGAAAATAATATTGAAATAGAAAAATTATATTGCAGGTATAGATCCATTTAGTAGATGTAACTAAATTGTTTTTTGAGCAAATGAAAGCGAATCACAAATTCACTAAGAGTAAATAAAATATTCAGTTATTAGACGATATTGAATAGATCTTGTATTGAATAAATAAATATATTTAAATCAAATAATTCCAATAATGGAATACAATGGGAAAAATTTGATTTGACGAAAGATTTAGTTAATTCAAATTCGGAAAATCAAATAGACGCATCTAGTCACAATGAATACCAATTTTTTTGTCAGTGTTCGAACCCTACTTCCGACTTATATAAAAATCCGAAGTGGTGTTATGTCAGTTACTTCATGAACCAAAAACCACTCAACAGATTCACTTAAAATTTGGTTGGTAGATAGGGTTTATTCCCATCGCAACACCTATGCTCCTAGCTAGCTCCAGGGTATAGCTCCAGGGTATAGCTCCTAGGGAGCTATACCCTGAAATTCAAACTGCGTTCTTTACAATGAGAGAAAATGTCAGATAAAGGAGGAAAAAATTATCAAATAATTATACATACTTTTTTTACGACAGTAGATATCTGGTTAAGTTTGTTTCACGCGGCCATACATCGTAGTTGAATCACTCACACGCCTGGTCTTTTTCGTTTGTTAAGGCCGGCTCGCAGTCTAATCTTTCGAATACATTTTAATTCGCTCGTACTGGCAGCAAGTGCTCATGCATCTGTTCACATATAGGTACGTGTTGCTCACTCTTGGAGCCCCAAGATCGTAAAACCATCCCGTGAAAAATTTTCCGACGCTCAAGATACTGCCGACGCTTGGTACGATATTCAGCACCAATCACTAATACCCAGTGTTGGTCCTTTATACGGGCCAATGATTTGGCCATGATTCTGCCAGTGCTCATTTGAAGCATGGCAAACCAACGAACACCCAACCTCGGGCCAAATATCGATTACCAACTGTCAGCCAACTATTGGGTCCCAGTGTTGGCCCCGAACATGGGCGAATCGCTTGATCATGGATTTGCCAGTCTCGAATTAAAGCTCAGCACACCATCGAAGAGCCAACGCTGAGCCAGTACTAATTAATGACCATCGGCCAATTGTCGGGGCGAGCGCAGGCCCTGAGTCTGAGCCAATCGTTTGACCGTGGTTTTGCCAATGCTTATTTTTAGCATGGCAAACTGACGAACTGCCAATCCTGGCCGAACACTGGCTTTGAACGGTATAGTCCATACATATATACAGGAATGCTTTTTTACGCATATTAGTATTATATATTTTTTTATTATCGCTGCATGCAATTTTCTACGTCCTGCGATAATAAAAACTCATAATTACTGTTATCTGAAATTCACTTTATTAAAAATAAAATGGATTTATACTAAAGTTTTGTGGTATATCAAAGAAATGCCGAGTTATTATGATACTATTAAGAAACGTCGGGTGTTAAAACGACGACAAAAATTAGAAGACTCTTTACAGCAGGTTAGGATCAGAGGCAAGGAAACGAAAAGACATGTAGATAGTGAAACAAATTTGGAAACATTCCACGAACAAGTGATTGTGCATAACGATGTTGGTAAATCTAATAATTCTTTCGATGAGCAATCATCGAGCACAGAAACTTGTGAATCTGGTCGATTGTTGGCTTAAGCATTGGGTTGTTTTGACAGCCCTACACTGGGCCAACACTAGCCCAAATATTGCGCCAACAATATGAAGCCGACCTTAGCCCTACTATGGGCCGGTGATCACGCCAACCGTCAGCCAATGATCGTGATCTCTTTAGCCCAATGTTGGGCCAATTACCCAGCCAACTTTTAGCATTTCCGGTAAGCCTACTATTGGCCAACCGTACATCCCAGCGTTGGGCCGAAGAGATCACTCCTACCGTGGCGCAACACTAAACCGGTAGTGCTGCCGTTCATCGGCCAATGGTAGAATGTGATTGGCGTGACGCTGGCTCGAGGTTGGGTCGGTTGCGTCGTTTTTCACGGGATGAAGTGCTATACGGACAAAAAAGTGCAACTGACAAGCAAATGATACTTTTGACAATAATAAAATAACACCAACGCATAACGAACAGGTTGATCTATTAATCGGCACGGCCGATTCTCAGCCATATCAATAATGACATAATTTGCAGCTGGACGAAAGCGCATCAGCCCCAAATCCGACGAATGAGGATTCTTCGGCCACCGATGTTTTTGGATTTGCGAATGAAGCAGGGTCACGCGAGAATTTAAATCCTGGAGGATCAACATCTCCGATGTCGCAGGAGGATTACGATTGGCACTTCAAGACAGGCGAGGAGGTTTTGAGGAGGCTGTACGATGAGACAAATAAGGAAAGGGCGAACAGAGAGTGGCTCGACCTTCAAATGCAATCTCATCATAGAAGGATACCGGTGAAGACGATGAATTATACATACTTTTTTTACGACAGTAGATATCTGGTTAGCTTTGTTTCACGCGGCCATACATCGTAGTTGAATCACTAACACGCCTGGTCTTTTTCGTTTGTTAAGTCCGGCTCGCAGTCTAATTTCTCGAATACATTTGAATTTGCTCGTACTGGCAGCGAGTGCTCATGCATCTATTCACATATAGCTATGTGCTGCTCACTCTTAAAGCTTCAAGACCGTATGAACCATGAACTGCTGTACGGACAAAGAAGTGCGACTGACCAGCAAATGATACTTTTGACAATAATAAAATAACACCAACGCATAACGAACAGGTTGATCCATTAATCGGCACGGCCGATTCTCAGCCATATCAATAATGACATAATTTGCAGCTGGACGAAAGCGCATCAGCCCCAAATCCGACGAATGAGGATTCTTCGGCGGCCACCGATGTTTTTGGATTCGTGAATGAAGCAGGGTCACACGAGAATTTAAATCCTGGAAGTTCAACATCCCGGGTGTCGCAGGAGGATTACGATTGGTACTTCCAGAAAGGCGAGGAGGTTTTGACGAGTCCGAGCGATGAGACAAATAAGAAAAGAAAGGAGAGGGAGAGAACGAAGGAGAGGGTGCCCGAGAAGGGACTAAACAAGCCTGGCCCTAGTCGCCTAGAGACAAGCAAGGAGAAGGCGAACCGGGAGCGGCTCGACGGGCAAATGCAAGCTCACGGAAAGAAGATTCTGGACCAGCGGACATCTGCACAGGAGTCGTTCGAAGATTTTGTCAAGACTCGAACGCAATCTCAGCAAGGGTACGCTGAATCAGCCGCGAATATTGGTGAGAGGAAAAATAGAAAACTACTAAGAAAAGGGTGCCCGAATTGAAACTAAACAGCGTAGACGGTGAAAGTAACAATTTAGACTCGTTTAGTCGAGTCGTTGTACAAAAAATACGACCTAACAACTAAAGACCCACAATCAAAGTGCCTCCGTGGGCACACGCAGAATTCAAATGAGAGCTTCAATTCCGTCGCGTGGGCAATAGCTCCTGCGTCATTTTTTAAACTTTAAAGGCATTTTTCTTGAAGTTACGTTTTTTAAATCGGGAGGACGTATAATTCGGGACGTTTTTATCCGGTTGACCTAAAGTTTAAACCGTAGCTTCTTATATAGATTCTCTTAACAAGTACGTTTTTTACGATTCATCAACAATTCCGGTTTTTATGAACTGATTAAGGAGTGAGATGCAGTCAGAGGGGTGAAAGAACGAGCATTTTCAATAATTTTTTTTTATAGTAATTAAGTTTGTTTTACAAAAGTGGTTACACAGACTTTTTATGTTATATTTCAACTTGACTTGTATAAATTTTCAAAGAAAAATATTGATTATTTTTTAAAATATCGCCATCTTTGTCGGACCCCTGTCGGCATGTAGGGCTTTGCGGTGACCATCATAAAATTTTACTGGATCATCTGAACTCTAAAAACCAAAAAAAATCATTAGTTTCATAATAAATCTAGTCCTCAATCGAAGCTTTTTTTAAAAAATTAACAAAATGGTGGCTTCTGACAGATGACTTTCGATTTTCGACCAACAAATCGTTCGTTTATTGTTTTAAAAAAGTAGACATTTTCGACAAAAATTAAAATCCTTCTATTAAGGACTAGTTTTTAATATTATCAAAAAGCACACCAAATTTCATCAAAATCCATCGAGTGGTTTTTGAATTATGGTGGTCACCGACTTGAAAAACATAGTTTCGAGAAAAACGCGTCAAAGTTTTTCAATGTGGATATGGTATTATATGTTCGTAACATTTTGACCTCGATGGATGAAGCTAAACTTTTTTTATGTATTTTGATCCGCTGAATCCGAATATCAAAATTTTTTGCCGAAAAACCGAGCATTCAACTGTTCATAGCCTATTGTTAAAACAATTTTTCAAAAAATTAAAGTTTTCGGGATGAATCATTTTTTTAAACATTTTGGGCAATTTTAAAACGAAAGTATTCGTTATAAAATTATCCTAAAGTTCATACTTTTTGAGTAATAAATTGTTGAAAATTTCTGAAAGAGTTTTCCAATTTTACACTTGATTTATGTATAGAAATACTAATTAATAAATTACTTACATCGAATCATCAATTCCTGGCCCATACAATAGGGCTTCTGCCGATGTGGAAGCTTCCAAAATATCAATTTGTTGTTGTCTTTGAAGCATTCTGCCTTCCCGGGTATTATCGTTTGCGCGTTTGTCAGCCGCTACCTGCCATGGGGACCCGACGCCCCTTCACTAATTGTGGGATATCCCGGAAACTATTCATCGGATTGACTTGAAATTTTCAGAGAATATTTCCGAAACAGCATACTTCAAGAAAATGTTTTAAAAACATCGATTTTTTCGAAAATTCTGACTGCATCTCTCCACTTAACACGAAGTTTGTGGTTTTCGTATAATCCGTTGCAAATCAATCACAGTACTAATTTGTATCATTACGTGCACATGTACGTGCCGAAAGTATCCTCCCACAAATTGACATGCATGGACTATCGTCGGCTTATCGTGTTTCTAGCGTCATGTTAATCATTCACGCTTCCCAGTTCGGTATATAGAAATTCTTCGTCTTTGCTAATTCGATTGTACGATTCTTCACCGATCGTCACCGCATAAATATGAATAATATTTATAATAATTGAATTCATCGACGTTCGCTACACGTAGAAGAATCTGAAGTCAATACACCGTTAAGGGGTAGCCCCCACTTGCGATTTTGAAAAAATCGATTTTTTTTATTGCATTTTTTTGAAGTGCAGTTTTTTTTTATGCCCGGAATAGATGACTCTATGTAAGTTTACAAAAAAAAAAAATTTCTTCGTGTAAACTGAAATTGAAACTTTAAACGCGTTTTTCTCAAAATGGCATTTCTGAAGTCGGTGACCAAGATTACTCGAACACTAATGAACCGATCTTCTTGAAATTTTGCAGGCTTATTTAATACATAAAAATGTAGTCTTTAATCGTTCGATTTTTTTTTCGAAAAAAAAAACATGGCCTTTTTATAGCCAAAAAACGGCCGTTTTTTTCGTTAAAATCGAACCATTAACTTTGACTGTCCGCCATTTTGTGAAAAATGAATATTTTTTAAAATCCTGCGATTAAAGACTAGTTTATACTTATATTTGACTAAATCCATCCGCATTTTTTTTCAAATGATCCACTTCGCCGCAATGTTGGTCACCGCAAACCGTGTATATAAAAACATTATTTCATTGACGGCCATTTGCCACTAAACAATGTAATATTTTTCAATAAAAAAATTACTGAAAGTTCTTCAAGATGTGTTCTTTAAGATGGTATATTGATCGATTTAAAAAAATCATGAAAAAGGCCTTTTTTTGCGCTACAAGCGGGGGTAACGCCTTATTACAATAGCGGTGTTTTAGAAAACATGACAAATATCTTGAGAACTTTATGAATGCACTTTACGATACAGAAACAAATTCGCACGTATTATTCACTAGTACTTTTTAATTCCGACATCACGCGTTGAGCCTGTCACCATATGTATGGCGCTGTTCATTTAACTAGTACCATGCTTATGGTGTATCACAGTACCCATTTGAATCAATATAACATCCCGGGAAAAAATGGACAAATATAAACTTAAATAATCATGTATGATCTTGTCATAAATGATGATGAACGAAATTTGTCTCTATATAATCATATATAGTAATATATAGCCATATATGGTCACATGTAATCATATATGATTATATATACTCATATAATATTGCATATGCAATAGTATATGAGAAAAATTAATTTACAAAAGTTGATATACGGCGGTATATGAAGTTTTTTCAATTAATTTTTATATTGACATTCAAAACAAAGGTGGTTAGACTGGTCAAAAAAAATTGACCAAATTTTTTTGGACATGAGGGGATTATCGTTAACACGTGAAAAAAAATTTATGAAAAACATTTTTTTTCGAATTTTTTATTTTTATTTTTTCTTGGTAATTGATGTCTTTGAATAGAAAAATTACGCATTATTGCAAAAAAAAACTATTTTGAAGTTGAAAAAATGAAAAAAAAATCGAAAACTTGCTTGTTACGGCGATTTTTGACAGAAATAATAAATTTAAACCCTCAGGGCACAAAGAAAAAAATCACAGCGATTTGCAATTTTTAAGGTTATTTTTGGAGACTCTTCGGGGTTAAAAAATTACCGACGATATTCTTCGTTCATGCATTATATCCAAAGTTATACACAATTTTCCAAATATCCTTAGATTCGCAAATTTTCAACGTTTTTTCAGTCAATATCATCGCTTCGATTTTTTTTAATCTACAGCCACTAATTGCATGTCATAGAGAATATTTTGCAGTTTCCAAAACCCTACTTTCATTTTCTGTACGATCATGAGTTCCTGAGTAATTGATTGTCAAAGTTAATATGGACTTTTTTGCTTTGCTCGACGATTACTCTGCGCCAAATCATCGTACGGAGCTCGTTAAAAGGTGAAATTAAAGCTGATTAAATTGTCTAAAAGAGTTTTATGGTCGCATGATAAAAAAAACTTTGAAGTCCACAAACCATTTTAAAGACGAGCAAAAATTTGGGAAAAAATGTTTCGTTGGTTTTTGTATGATTACTTGAAAAACGCCCATGCTAAACAATTTTACAGTCCAGATCTGAAAACTAGACACTTGAAGCTACAATTTCCTTCTTTTTTATTTTCTGTGCGACCATTTTTCTCCGAGTTATCCCTTGTTGAAAATCACCCAAAAATTTTGATTTTTTTAATATCCATTAATTTTTGTGAGTAGCGTATTAACAATTATTTAAATCACCATTTTAGTACGTTTATAATAAAACAATAAATTGTATTTCGCATCTCTTCCTCAAGATCAATCGTAGTACCCTCATTCCACTCAGGTGTCACCACATATTTTTAAAGCATATACAGATGCTTTCGTTTTTGTTTTCCGCATCTTGTTTACGCTGGTAACGCGTCACCTTCATTCTTCTTTCTTGTGCGGGTGAAACCACACGTGTTTTTTCTTTCTGTAATTTCGTGGTGAATAAAAAAAAAGGTGAACATGAACAGAAAACGTAGAAGGAGTACATCGACAGACAGCGAAGATAAGGATAACTGTTTCGACAAGCGAATCAAGAGATTGGAGGAATTTCTTCGGAGGAAAGAATTGAAAAGAGAACGAAAAAGGAAACGCAGTAAGTCTCCATTGAGAATATGTTTTACTTTATTGTCGATTTTTTCCTTGAAGCATTCTTCTCAAGATTCTCAATGAAAAGGTTTAGTAAAAAAAAAAACCTTTCATGAGAATAGTTATCAGGGCTATACTGTCGACCATCCGTGTAGACTTCAACCTACACGAAGAGTTTTATCGAAACATTCTCCTTACCTGGTCATTCGAGCTATGGACGATTATTCAGAGAAATGAATATATCAACGGCAATCCGTGTAGGCTCTAACCTACACGGAGAGTTATACTCACGCCCTGCCATTTGGAAAATGGACATCTATACACGAAAATAATCGTCATGATAATACTAGCTGCCATCCGTGTAGGCTCTAACCTACACGGAGAGTTTTACTCCGGCAAAGCTGACATCTGTGATATTGTCTTCTGAGAGGTTTTCAGTTGGAATGACAATATAGACGGCCATCCGTGTAGGCTCTAACCTACATGGAGAGTTATACTCAGGCCAGAACAAATAACGGCAATTAGATACGAATACTCGTTCTCTAAAAAATTCGAAATAAATTTCGGTCATTATCGATTATCTATCAGGACACCGACATGACTCCAGTTATTCTCGATACTCTCCTGATGCCGTTCATATGAACGAAGAGTGCCAAAGCCAGACGTCGATCCGGTCCATTGATAACTACGAACCTGAGAGAGCGAGAAACCTTGAACCCCGGGCTGAAACGCCAACTACGCAAAGTGCGGAAGCTATAGAGCAAACGGACAGCCCCAACCTTCCTCAGGTCTCCGAATCTAAGACACAAGAGGATGGCGGCGAAATTACCCTTGATAAAAAAATTCTGGAGGTAATGGGAAAACGGTTCATAGAAGATCGCTGTTTGGCTGCTCCCATCCCCAAAGACTTGAGCATCCGCTGGGAAGAAATTTTAAAGAGAGGTTTGCCATCTGAAGACAGGATGGCTCTGATTAAAAAATACCCACCTCCAAAAAATTGCGACACAATAGACCCCCCAAAAATCAATCCGGAGGTTCGGGCGTCTCTTCAAGAATCGATCATCAAAAGAGATGAACGCATCGAAGCTAAGCAGGCAAAAATTACAGCATGCCTAGCGGCAGTCGGAAAAACCTCCCTGAACACATTGGAAAGGTCAATCGCTCAAGGTAATTTGATCGTCTTTGAGCAACTGAGTGACATTGGAAGACTGTTGGCAGATATACAGCATGACGAATCGAACTTTAAAAAGAGTCTAATATTGACAAACCTGAGTGGAAATTTTAAAGAAGTTTTAAGCGAGACCACTCCCGATAAGTTGCTATTTGGAGAACAGCTCGAAGAAAAATTAAAAGCTGCCAAAGCATTGGAAAACTGCAAACGCGACCTGCGACCAGTGACGAAGTCTCAAACGAATAATGCCACAAAAAACTCGAAATTCCCGCCCCGTCGCCCTCAAGCAAATCAAAGATCGGCACCGTTAACGTTGGGCGGGAAAAGATCACAGAACTTGAAGGCTCAACATGTTCCGACTTATCGACGAGGCAACCAGAAATACGCGAGCAACTGGAAAACCAACCAGAGACTCGACAACCATCGCCAGAGAAGATATTAATTCCTGCAAATGTAATTGCTGGCAGACTCCGTTTCTTTATTTCAAAATGGAAAGAATTGACTTCCGATCCGTATATTTTGTCGTGGATACGAGGGTATACAATACCATTCGAATCTTATCCAACTCAAATTAGTCTGCCACCAGAACGTACTCTCAGCCCAAAAGAGCTTTTCGAAATGTCGGAGTTAATTTCAAAACTATTGGATAAGGGTGCTATAAGACCATGTCGCGAAAAACGAGACCAATTTTTATCAGATATTTTCTTGATTCCGAAATCAGACGGCACCAATCGCTTTATCCTCAATCTCAAACATTTGAATGAGTTTATTAAGACAAAACATTTTAAACTGGAAGACCGCAAGACAGCTATAAACCTAATGAGCGAAAATTGTTTTATGGCAACAGTTGATCTAAAGGACGCGTATTATGTCGTTTCCATAGCAGAATCTGACCGAAAATTTCTCAGATTTCGACACGATAAATAGCTTTTCGAATTTAATTGTCTGCCGTTTGGTCTTTCGACAGCCCCATATACGTTTACAAAGATCTTGAAACCAGTAATGACTAAATTAAGACAAAAAGGGCTTACGTCGGTAATTTATCTTGACGACATCCTATTATTCGGTAGATCCTATAATGAATGCCAAGAAAATGTCCGATCTACGTGCTCGCTTTTAGAAAAACTCGGTTTTGTTATCAACAAGGACAAATGTCATCCGATACCATCAAAGAAATGCAAATTTCTTGGTTTTTGGCTCAACTCAGAAGAAATGACAATTGAGCTCACTCAAGGAAAAAGAAGTCGCGTAAAGAAAGAAATCAAACGATTCCAATTAAAAAAGACATGTAAAATTCGTGAATTTGCCGAGTTTATAGGTGTAATAGGCTCATGTTGTCCCGCCGTTAAGTACGGTTTAGGACACACCAAGGCGTTCGAGAGAGCGCGATATTTAGCTCTAAAAGCGAATAATTATGCGTATGACAGTTATATGAATTTAGACAAGAGTCTACATATGGACCTTGATTGGTGGAAAAAAGTTATCCCACATACAAAAAACTCCACGAGACCGTTTCAATTTTGCCAAGAGATTTTCTCAGATGCTTCATTGTCAGGATGGGGCGTCGCTTGCGGGAAGGCAAGATCGCATGGTTTTTGGAATAAGGAGGAGCGTGAATTTCATATAAATGTATTGGAATTGACCACAGCCTTTTTTGGCCTTAAATGCTTCGCGGACGGCCTAAAAGACTGTGATATCTTATTGAGGCTAGACAACACCACAGCTATAGCGTATATAAATCGAATGGGAGGCGTTCGACATGTGCGCTTAAGTAATCTGGCCAGGAATATTTGGGACTGGTGTGAAAAGCGGGAAATTAGGATTTTCGCATCTTTCATTCGCTCAAGAGATAACTTAAAAGCAGATTTTGAGTCGCGTAGATTGGAGCCGGAAACGGAATATGAGTTATCTCAAAAGGCATTTAACGAAATAGTATACACCTTTGGGAAGCCTGAAATCGATTTGTTTGCTACTCGAACAAATACAAAGTGCGAAAATTACGTTTCATGGCTTCGAGATCCAAACAGTATAGCAGTCGATGCATTTACGATATCTTGGAAAGATTTACATTTTTACGCTTTTCCACCGTTTATAGTCATTTTGCGAGTGTTACGCAAAATAAGAGATGAAGGATCACGGGGTATTCTTATAGTCCCTGAATGGCCGGCACAACCGTGGTACCCACTTTTTCGCGCTCTTCTTATTGCAGAACCCATATTATTCAGACCTAACGTTGATTTAATATCTTCTTCGAACAGGGAACCACACCCTCTGTGGAGGAAAACTACCCTGGTTGCCGGATTTGTATCCGGAGATCTTTCGAAATAAAGGGTATTCCAGAGGAATCAATGGAATTGATGATCGCCTCTCTTCGAGACTCATCCCTTAAACAATACAACAGCGCATTAAAAAAATGGTGGAATTTTTGTTTGGAAAAAAGAATCAGTCCTTTTCAATGTTCCATCGAGGATGTCATATTGTTGCTTACGAAAGAGTATAATAATGGAGCTTCACGGGGCTCCTTAAACTGCCTCCGATCCGCCATTGCATTAATTGTAGGTCCTGAAATAGGCCACGACTTCAGAATACGACGTTTGTTCAAAGGTGTTTCTGAGTTACGTCCATCCAAACCAAAATATGATCAGACATGGAACCCTAGGATTGTCTTAGATTACATCAGCTCTCTTGACTCAAACGAGAATATGTCTCTCGAAATGATCTCCTTAAAACGTGTCACTCTACTCTCCCTCGTAACCGGATATCGAATGCAAACATTTTCGTTGATAAAAATTAAAAATATCGAAAGACACGGATCGTCCATTCAAATCAAAATCCCAGATAAAATCAAGACTTCTGCAGTTAATAGGAAACAACCTCTTCTAATTTTGCCATTTTATGACAAAGATAAGACTATTTGTGCCGCAACTACCTTCGAGGCATATCTAATTAAAACAAAATCCTTGCGTGGCTCGACAGAAACGTTATTTATCACCTTTAAGAAGCCATATAAAGCAGTTTCTTGCCAGACTCTAGCACGATGGACAAAAAAATATGCTGTCAAAAAGCGGGCTAGATACCCATATTTTTACTGCTCATAGCACTCGCCATGCATCGACATCAACTGCCAAAGTCAAAGGGATAAATATCGAGAGTATAAGATCAACAGCAGGATGGACGAAGAACTCACAGACCTTCGCTCAATTTTATAACTTACCCATCATAAATGACAATGAGGCATTTGCTCGAGCTATATTACAATGAACGTTGATAGTTTATCATAATGGTTAATTTACGGTACGGTCGTGTGTAATGTGTTATAAAAAAAAAAACACACACACACAATAAATGTTGCCGTATAGAACTTTAAACATCTACGATTGATCTTGAGGAAGAGATGCGAAATACAATTAAATGATTAAACGAACTTACCAAAAGGAAGTTCTATCATAATTGTATGTAGCATCTCTTCCGAAAGATCAGTCCCACCCTTTATATTTATTATATGTATATCTATAAAACGCCCATATCTAATGAGAACAATAGATATATACCCAGATGTCTACGGCAACGCTTTGAATACATGAAGGTGACGCGTTACCAGCGTAAACAAGATGCGGAAAACAAAAACGAAAGCATCTGTATATGCTTTAAAAATATGTGGTGACACCTGAGTGGAATGAGGGTACTACGATTGATCTTTCGGAAGAGATGCTACATACAATTATGATAGAACTTCACTTTGGTAAGTTCGTTTAATCATTTAAATATTATCAGCATCACATGCTGATTTTGCTGTTTATAGACAGTATTATATGAAAAATGACACGCAGTATACATGATCGTATATGGTATCAAAATAGTCTGTAGTGTTATTATATTTGGAATAATGTCCATAGTCATATATGAGTTCATATATACAACCATATATTCATATAGGAGGTCAGAGTACCAACTTTGAACATACATGATCATATGTGGGCATATATGGTCCACACCTAGAAAAAATAAATACTATACATGGTAATATATCTACATATATGATAATTCATGATGTGATGTTAAGGCATATATAATTGTATATAATATTATATATGAGTATAAATAATTATATTTGTTTATATATGTCCATTTTTTCACGGGACGTTGACTGGTACTCGCATGTAACATTGCGTACAAATGGATAACTAGACTATCCATTGCAGAGGTAAAAAATAGGACCGTGAATGAGACGCTCCTCGTATGAGACGTTACGAATTAGCGCCGGTACTCATACGTACCATTACATATACAAAGTGTACCTCAACTACGTAATTTCCGTTCGTGAGCATATAGGGTGTCTCTTTCCAAGCAAAACGCTTTTTTTAAATGGCGTGCGACAAAAATTAGCCGATATATTCATGAGTAAATTTCGACGCTGAGTAAAAAATGGCACGGTAGTTTCGGCGGCAAGCCGGACCGCGCACGGGTTCGAATCCACGTTCAGGCAAGATTTTCTCATTTTTTTTAGCGTTAAATGAGAGAGACGAATCATTTTTCTTTCAGCTGACAAGATCGCTCGGTAATTTTTATTTATTAATTAAAAGGCTCATCTCCAAGTTCGCAGATTATGAATAGGTTTCGCGATCAATTTCCTGTTGGCAATTGTTGCCTATGTTTCTGTGCCATTATTTACTCAGCGTCGAACTTTACTCATGAATATCGCGGCCCATTTTTGACGGAAGACTTAAAAAAAAAGCGTTTCGCTCGGATCGAGACACCCTATACGGCCACGAATGGAAAAGACGCAGTTGAGATACACCCTGTAGATGTACGCAATCTATATGTAATGGTACGTATGGGTACTGGCACTAATTCGTCTATGTCTATAAATGACATTTCAAACCTCAACTCAGAGATTTTAACGGTGGCGAATACCGATAAAGAAAGCAACCGTCAACTATTCGTGACACCATCCAGACTTGATTCAACGATTCAGAGCGTTGCTGAATCTGACGTGGCATCCAAAAAACGCAAAACTCGATCGAATAAGACCACATATATTTACCGAAAAGTTGAATTTTTTAAAATCGTTCCATTCATGTTTTGATTTTCCAGCTTCTCTATACAAGCCAATTAACCGCCGGCACTGGACACGAGAAGAAGATAACATAATACTAAAAGAATTTAAAGAGTTTATAGACGCCAAAAAACTACCGGCGGCCAGAGAAGTAAAAACAGTAATAAACAAGCACCAATTATTGAGGAACAGACTTGTGGATTCAGTAAGAAAGCGGATACAATGGCACATTAAAAACAAAGGTGACTATCAGTTACTTCATAACTGTTTCTTTAATTAAAATCCTGCATATCGTACGTATGTATAGATGAAAAACACATACGACTGTAATATTTTATATGCAATGATTATGTAATACTGTGTTTCGAATTAAAGGTCATAAATATCACTAAATTATTCCCGGTCCCTATACGTACCAATACGGACAAGACTGAGGTCCCGCTTTTAAGCGTTCTATATAAAAAGTGAAAATATCGAATATCGTCTTTAATTTTGTATACATTATGAAATTGATAGACAAATTCAACTCGAAGTACAATTGTAAACGTATGTATATCGCTTCTGCGATATCTACAATCGGTCTCTATATAAACCTCTCCATATCTATATATATAGACAGGGTGTCCCAGAACTAACGTACGCACTTCTAGCATCTGGTAGGAAAAAAATTCTGACACGAAAAGTTCTCAGTTATTTTTTGATCAGAAGTATAGATTATTAATTATGAATAAAAATAAATAGCCAATCAGGTGCGCGCTACAGCGGAAAGGCGGCGCAGTGGGGAGAGATAGGGGAATGCGTTGTAATTGCGTGCGCCTGAAAATGTGTGCGGAGGGAAAATTCCGAAAGCATGTGTGCAAGTGTGTGTGTGTGTGTGCGATTAAGTGTGTGCGTGTGGGTTTGCAAGTGTGTGCGTGTGTGCAAGGCGTACCTCAACTACGTAATTTCCGTTCGTGAGCATATAGGGTGTCTCTTTCCAAACAAAACGCTTTTTTTAAATGGCGTGCGACAAAAATTCGCCGATATATACATGAGTAAATTTCGACGCTGAGTAAAAAATGGCACGGTAGTTTCGGCGGCAAGTCGGACCGCGCACGGGTTCGAATCCACGTTCAAGCAAGATTTTCGCATTTTTTTTAGCGTTAAATGAGAAAGACGAATCATTTTTCTTTCAGCTGACAAGATCGCTCGGTAATTTTTATTTATTAATTAAAAGGCTCATCTCCAAGTTCGCAGATTATGAATAGGTTTCGCGATCAATTTCCTGTTGGCAATTGTTGCGTATGTTTCTGTGCCATTGTTTACTCAGCGTCGAACTTTACTCATGAATATCGCGGCCCATTTTTGATGGACGACTTAAAAAAAAAGCGTTTCGCTCGGAACGAGACACCCTATACGGCCACGAATGGAAAAGACGCAGTTGAGATACACCCTGTAGATGTACGCATCTATATGTAATGGTACGTATGGGTACTGGCACTAATTCGTCTATGTCTATAAATGACATTTCAAACTTCAGCTCAGAGATTTTAACGGTGGCGAATACCGATAAAGAAAGCAACCGTCAACCATTCGTGACACCATCCAGACTTGATTCAACGATTCAGAGCGTTGCTGAATCTGACGTGGCATCCAAAAAATGCAAAACTTGATCGAATAAGACGACATATATTTACCGAAAAGTTGAATTTTTTAAAATCGTTCCGTTCATGTTTTGTTTTTCCAGCTTCCCTAGACAAGCCAATTAACCGCCGGGGCTGGACACCAGAAGAAGATAACATAATACTAAAAGAATTTAAAGAGTTTATAGACGCCAAAAAACTACCGGCGGTCAGAGAAATACAAACAGTGATAAACAAACACCAATTATTAAGAAACAGACCTGTGAGTTCAATGACATCGCGGATACAATGGCACATTAAAAACATGGACAAAGGTGACTATCAG
The DNA here is from genome assembly GCA_944452715.1 of Ophion slaviceki. NCBI lineage: Eukaryota > Metazoa > Arthropoda > Insecta > Hymenoptera > Ichneumonidae > Ophion > Ophion slaviceki. Next base: position 2,935,678 of record OX101791.1, read on the forward strand.
TAACTTCATAACTGCTTCTTTAATTAAAATCCTTCATATCGTACGTATGTAGAGATGAAAAACACATACGACTGTAATATTTTATATGCAATCATTATGTAATACTGTGTTTCGAATTAAAGATCATAAATATCGATAAATTATTTCCGGTCCCTATACGTAACAATACGGACAAGACTAAAGTCCCGCTTTTAAGCGTTCTATATAAAAAGTGAAAATATCGAATATCGTCTTCAATTTTGTATACATTATGAAATTGATAGATAAATTCAACTCTAACAATTGTAAACTTATGTATATCGCTTCTGCGATATCTACAATCGGTCTCCATATGAACCGCTCCATATTATATCTATATATACAGGGTGTCCCAGAAGTAACGTACGCACTTCTAGCATCTGGTAGGAAAAAAAATTCTGACACGAAAAGTTCTCAGTTATTTTTTGATCAGATGGATAGATTATTAATTGTGAATTAAAATAAATAGCCAATCAGGTGTGCGCTACAGCGGAAAGGCAGCGCAGTGGGGAGAGATAGGGGAATGCGTTGTAATTGCGTGCGCCTGAAAGTGTTAAAAAATTACAGACGATATCGTTCGTTCATGCATTATATCTAAAGTTATACACAATTTTCCGAATATCCTTAGATTCGAAATTTTTAAACTTTTTTTCAGTCAACGTCATCACTTCGATTTTTTTTTATCTACAGCTACTGATTGCATATCATAGAGAATGTTTTGCAGTTTCCAAAACCCTACTTTCATTTTCTGTACGATCATGAGTTCCTGAGTAATTGATTGTCAAAGTTAAAATGGACTTTTTTGCTTTGCTCGACGCTTACTCTGCGCCAAATCACCGTACAGAGCTCGTTAAAAGGTGCAATTAAAGCTGATTAAATTGTCTAAAAGAGTTTTGTGGTCGCATGATAAAAAAAACTTTGAAGTCCACAAACCAATTTAAAGACGAGCAAAAATTTGCGAAAAAAATGTTTCGTTGGTTTTCGTATGATTACTTGAAAAACGCCCATGTTAAACAATTTTACAGTCCAGATCTGAAAACTAGACACTTGAAGCTACAATTTCCTTTTTTTTTTATTTTCTGTACGACCATTTTTCTCCGAGTTATCCCTTGTTGAAAATCACCCAAAAATTTTGATTTTTTAAAATATCCATTAATTTTTGTGAGTAGCGTATTAACAATTATTTAAATCACCATTTTAGTACGTTTATAATAAAACAATAAAATATTATCAGCATCACATGCTGATTTTGCTGTTTATAGACAGTATTATATGAAAAATGACACGCAGTATACATGATCCTATATGGTATCAAAATAGTCTGTAGCGTTATTATATTTGGAATAATGTCCATGGTCATATATGAGTTCATATATACAACCATATATTCATATAGGAGTTCAGAGTACCAACTTTGAACATACATGATCATATGTGGGCATATATGGTCCACACCTAGAAAAAATGAATACTATATATGGTAATATATCTACATATATGATAATTCATGATGTCATGTTAAGGCATATATAATTGTATATAATATTATATATGAGTATAAATAATTATATTTGTTTATATATGTCCATTTTTTCACGGGACGTTGACTGGTACTCGCATGTAACATTGCGTACAAATGGATAACTAGACTATCCATTGCAGAGGTAAAAAATAGGACCGTGAATGACACGCTCCTCGTATGAGACGTTACGAATTAGCGCCGGTACTCATACGTACCATTACATTTACAAGATGTACCTCAACTACGTAATTTCCGTTCGTGAGCATATAGGGTGTCTCTTTCCAAACAAAACGCTTTTTTTAAATGGCGTGCGACAAAAATTCGCCGATATATTCATGAGTAAATTTCGACGCTGAGTAAAAAATGGCACAGTAGTTTCGGCGGCAAGCCGGACCGCGCACGGGTTCGAATCCACGTGCAGGCAAGTTTTTCTCATTTTTTTAGCGTTAAATGAGAAAGACGAATCATTTTTCTTTCAGCTGACAAGATCGCTCGGTAATTTTTATTTATTAATTAAAAGGCTCATCTCCAAGTTCGCAGATTATGAATAGGTTTCGCGATCAATTTCCTGTTGGCAATTGTTGCGTATGTTTCTGTGCCATTGTTTACTCAGCGTCGAACTTTACTCATGAATATCGCGGCCCATTTTTGATGGACGACTTAAAAAAAAGCGTTTCGCTCGGAACGAGACACCCTATACGGCCACGAATGGGAAAGACGCAGTTGAGATACACCCTGTAGATGTACGCATCTATATGTAATGGTACGTATGGGTACTGGAACTAATTCGTCTATGTCTATAAATGACATTTCAAACCTCAGCTCAGAGATTTTAACGGTGGCGACTACCGATCAAGAAAGCAACCGTCAACCATTCGTGACACCATCCAGACTTGATTCAACGATTCAGAGCGTTGCTGAATCTGACGTGGCATCCAAAAAACGCAAAACTCGATCGAATAAGACGACATATATTTACCGAAAAGTTGAATTTTTTAAAATCGTTCCGTTCATGTTTTGTTTTTCCAGCTTCCCTAGACAAGCCAATTAACCGCCGGGGCTGGACACCAGAAGAAGATAACATAATACTAAAAGAATTTAAAGAGTTTATAGACACCAAAAAACTACCGGCGGTCAGAGAAATACAAACAGTGATAAACAAACACCAATTATTAAGAAACAGACCTGTGAGTTCAATGACATCGCGGATACAATGGCACATTAAAAACATGGACAAAGGTGACTATCAGTAACTTCATAACTGTTTCTTTAATTAAAATCCTGCATATCGTACGTATGTATAGATGAAAAACACATACGACTGTAATATTTTATATGCAATCATTATGTAATACGGTGTTTCGAATTAAAGGTCATAAATATCGATAAATTATTCCCGGTCCCTATACGTACCAATACGGACAAGACTAAGGTCCCGCTTTTAAGCGTTCTATATAAAAAGTGAAAATATCGAATATCGTCTTTAATTTTGCATATATTATCAAATTGATAGACAAATTCAACTCTAAGTACAATTGTAAACGTATGTATATCGCTTCTGCGATATCTACAATCGGTCTCCATATAAACCTCTCCATATCTATATGTATAGACAGGATGTCCCAGAACTAACGTAAGCACTTCTAGCATTTGGTAGAAAAAAAAATTCTGACACGAAACATTCTCAGTCATTTTTTGATCAGACGCATAGATTATTAATTATGAATTAAAATAAATAGCCAATCAGGTGCGCGCTACAGCGGAAAGGCAGCGTAGTGGGGAGAGATAGGGGAATGCGTTGTAATTTCGTGCGCCTGAAAATGTGTGCGGAGGGAAAATTCCGAAAGCATGTGTGCAAGTGTGTGTGTGTGTGTGTGTGTGTGTGTTTTTTTTTAAGAGGTTTAGCGGGAAGATGCCTCCGCACCGTAGCAAATAATTGCCGTGTGTCGGGCTTGCACCGACTAAAAACCCCCATTCCTCTGTGGCCTTACAAATTCTCCCGCGGGACGACCGCTAGGTATTACATCGCGGGAGAGGCCTTAGCCGTAGCTCTTCCTGCAGTGTTGTCAGACGACCTTAATTCCCCCTTCCACTCTAGATGTTATGAGTGGTTTAGGGGTTCGTGTCGCTGATTTAATCTATGACTGCCTGGTCTTCCGGCGTCGTCTTCTTCCTCGCACGTTCTGCACGTCGCAACTCCTTCATCACTGCGGCAGCATAAGCCGATACCGCTGTCCATGCGTCTGCTGACTTCAGCATCAACTCAACCAGGTTGTCCGGGGTGATGCGTGTCTCCAGCTGATCCTCGACTATCGCGCGGGAGGCACTAAAACGTGGGCATTGGAACAATGCATGTTCTGCGTTCTCCTCGACTGCTACACATGCTGGGCAGTCAGGGGAATCTTCATAATAAAACTTATAGAGATAAGCCCGAAAACAGCCGTGTCCTGAGATCACTTGAGTGAGATAATAGTTGAGCTCCCCGTGTAAACGGTTCACCCATATCTCCACCTTCGGGATTAGTCGATGTGTCCACCTTCCCTTGGGAGAAGCATCCCACATCGTCTGCCACTGGTTGAGACTGGTTGCTCTCGCTTCTGTCCTTGCATAACTGGGGTTTCTAGCTCCCTTCTGCTGGTACATCGATCTACGCTCCTCGGCAAGCACCTCAATGGGCAGCATTCCCGCGATAACGTTGATAGCGTCCTCGGAGACAGTGCGAAACGCACAGGCTACCCTCAAGGCGCTGACGCGATACGTTGCTGCAGCCTTCCTGCGGTACTCCTGGATTTTCAGTGCATCAGCCCATATGGGTATGCCATAGGTGAGCACTGAGGTCGTCACTGATGACAGCAGTTTCCTCCTCTTCTGTCTGGGGCCACCAACATTAGGCATGAGTCGCGCCAGTGTGGTAGCCACCCCAGCGGCCTTTCTGCTGATCTGCTCGGTTTGCTCTTTGAAGTTCAGCCTCGCGTCGAGAATCACACCCAGGTACCGAATGAACGGTTGGGATGTGATTTCGGAGTTTCCAACCCTGAGCGTCACCGTTTCCATCACCTTCCTGCTGGATACGAGGAGTACTTCTGTTTTGTGGGCTGCAACATGCAGTCCAACAGAAGACATCCATTCCTTTATCTTGGCGAAAGCTTCGCCGAAGAGTGCGGTGATTTGCTCCAGGAATTTGGCGATGACAATCAGCGCCGCGTCATCTGCGAACGCTACGATGGACACTCCTTTCGGCAATTTTAATAGCAGCAGATCATTGTACATGATGATCCACAGAAGCGGTCCAAGTACAGAGCTCTGAGGAACTCCTCCAGTCACCCTATACGTCTTTGGTCCATCCTCTGTGTCGTACATGAGCCACCTATTACATAGGTAACTCGCCACTATTCTCCGTAGGTACCATGGTACACCTAATGTTTTTAGGGCATCCATGATACACTTCCATATCGCCGAGTTAAAAGCGTTTTTGACGTCGAGAGCGACAACTGCGCAGTACTTCTTGGACCCTCTTGCCCATCGTTTCCCCGCAGTCGACTCCTGCGCCTGCTTCACCACTGTGTTAATGGCATCCAGAGTAGAGCGCTCCCTTCTGAAGCCAAACTGGCCTTCCGCCAGTAGAGGGTCTACGACTTTCTCAATCCTGTTATGGATGATGCGCTCGAAGATCTTTCCGGCGGTATCCAGCATACAAAGCGGACGATAGGATGAAGATTCGTCCGGTGGCTTCTTCCCTTTCGGGAGGAGCACTAGCTTCTGCCACTTCCACTTGTCCGGGAAGATTCCTTCCTTGAGACACGCATTGTACATGCCCAGGAATATTGCCGGTGCCAACTTGATCGCTGCCTTGAGTGCGATGTTGGGTATCCCATCCATGCCGGGGGCTTTATTGTTGCCCACCCTGGCAATCGCCGTAAGAAGCTCTTCTTCTGTAATGGCTGGGATGACCTCATCGACGTCCTCCTCGAGTTGGTAGTCCTCCTCGGGTTGCTCAGGGAACAGATGTGAAACAATCTTTTCCAGCAGGGCTGCGTCCACAGGCGATGGCATTGGCTGGCTTTTCAGCCGAGTCATTACAACTTTGTACGGCCTGCCCCAGGGAGCATCTTCCACCTCGCTGAGCAGTTCGCCCCAGCTTTCAGCTTTACTCTGCTTGATAGCCTTTTTAAGCTTCAAGCGCGCCTTCCTGTGCTGTTCTTCTAAATCGGGGAACGAGCGTTTGCCTCGAGCTCGTTGCGCTAGGCGGCGAGTTCGATGACACTCCCTTCGGAGGCCGGCAATTTGTTCGCTCCACCAGTGTACCGCCGGTCGGAAGTCGACATTACGTTTCCGTGGCATTGTGGCATCGCATGCTTCGGTGACCCTCTGCATGACCACCTCGACCTTCTCGGTTGCACTTTCCGCTGCGAGGGGGCTGGTGTCAAAAGTTTCACGAAACAGATCCGCGTCAAACATTTTCGCTTTCCAGCCCTTCCCGTTTGTCTTCGGTGCCTTCGCTGTTCCGCTGAAGTCACCGCGAATCTCCCAGAGAATCGCTTGATGATCACTGTGAGTGTAGATATCACTGACTACCCAGTGGCACTGGTTTCCTCTTGCCAGGCTACTACTCACAAAAGTGAGGTCCACTATAGAGGAGGCTTCACCTTTAACAAAAGTGGGCTTTGTACCTGCATTAAGTAGTACTACATCCAATAAGGACATAGCCTCAAGCAGAGCTTGGCCCTTCCTGTTCGTCACTTTACTACCCCATTCCACAGCCCACGCGTTGTAATCTCCGGCTATGGCTACCGGGAAGCGTTGTTTAGCGTCTGCGACTAAGTTGTCGAGAAAATTCTCAAACTCATAAGTCGTCAGACTAGGCGGTGCGTAACAACTGTAGAAATGAACTCCTTTGGCTTTTATTCTCACGAAACCAGTTTCCATCCGACTCGCAAGATCCTGAAATGGAAGTTTTCCGCAGGACCAAATTGCGGCCTTCCCACTTGCGTCAGATTCCCAAGGTTGCGTGTCTAGATGTCTATATGGTTCCGAGAGTATCGCCAAGTCAGGCTTCAGCTCGCGCACAGTCTGCATGAGCAGGTCCTGTGCTGCTTCACAATGGTTGAGGTTCAGCTGGAGTACTCTCATTTGCATCGTTTTTGGAGTGCCTGGAGAGCCTGGAGAGCCCGCGTATACGCTGGACACCGGCTGCTACCTGCGATGTGGGCTGTGGGTGCCCCATCTCCCGCTTCTACACATATGACACACTTTGCGCTTGCTGTGCATTCGGCAACTTTGTGGCCAGTGTTACCGCACTTGATGCAGTCTTTAGCCCGGTCGACGTTGCTCTTGCAGTTCCGTGATAAGTGTCCAAATTTCCAGCACTTGAAACACTTTAGTAGTCTCACCACCTCTCGGATTCTGCAACTACACCAGCCGACTCGGATGATTCCTGTATCCAGAAGTTTCCGGGCAGCAGGCACCATGAGTCGTATTACCGCGGTCTGAGTTCTGCCATATGCTTTACGCAGAGACTTAAGAGAGTATTCCGTGATGGAATAGTCCGGTTCCAAGACTCTCTGTAGGGCCGCCGATATCTCCTCCTTCGTCGCGTCCTCTTCCAGGTCCTTGATCTCCAGATCAACTTCCTGGACTTTACTCTGGACCGTTGCTGATTCACCAAGAACACCTTCGAATTAGTTTCTCAATTCCGGTGCTTTGGCTGAGCTCTCCTTATTCAGAACGATCAGCAGATCTCCCGCGTTCGTTCTGCGTACCTTTTGGACGCATTCACCTGCATCCTTGAGCGCCGGATCCTTCTTTATACGACTCAGGATCTCCGCATAGCTCAAGTCACCCTTTTTGTGGATGACGAGAGCGTTGGGCAGAGTCGGCCGTTCGCGAGGTTTCTGCGCCTTCTTCTGAGGCTGCTTCTCGGATATCTTGTGCGATCTTTTCTTCTTTCGCGCAGTCTGCCACTTCTGCTCCGATCTCTCGCCCTTATCCCCGGATTGACCAGCCAATGGCTCCACCAGCTGCTTCTCCTTCGGCTCCTTTCCGTCGGTCGACGTCGGTGTAACCCTCTTTTTCCTCTTCGCCTTGCTTACTTGCGTCGAGGTACCGCCCACGTCCATGCCTTCATCGTTCCTCTCCTTGTTAGGGAGAGTCGATTTCGCTTGGCTTATGGTCGGCGTGGTTTGCGTTCCTCCAGTCAACGTTGCCGCCTGTGGCTTTGCACTCCACGTTACCAGGCCCTCTATACCTTTCCAAGTACTGGTAAGCATAGGAACCCACCGCTGGATCTCCTTGTGGAGGTTTTTCTTCTGCTGGATAAAAGAGGCTAGGCTCTCCAGCGTCTTTCCGTGCCTCTCCACCAACTTCAAAATCTCCTTTCGGTTTCCACCTGTCTCTTCCTTTTCTTCACTTGAAACATTATGCGCCATGGAGGCCAAGTGGCCCACCTCCGTGGTACTGCGGTTGTTCGATGACGACGCCCGGGAGCCCGGTTGGTCACTCCCTGAAGGCGCCGGTACTGGGGTTCCGTGCCCCTGCACCCTAATCGGTATATCCTTTATTGGACTGCCCATAATCATTTGGTATCGAGGTTTGTTCCCCGTGTCTGTTGGTCCACGGGAGGTATTTTAATTGCCTCCTACCCTGTATATCTATATAGACATTTCAATATCCATATCTATATCCAGATAGATATCTCTATATGTATATCTATATCTATATAGATATTTGTACATCTATGTCTATATTTATATACGAGAGCTTCCCCCTATCCGCCGCCTGGGGACGCGCCACGTAGGGGTTTCAGACTCCCCATGTGGTGTGTGTGTGTGTGTGTGTGTGTGTGTGTGTGTGTGTGTGTGTGTGTGTGTGTGTGTGTGTGTGTGTGTGTGTGTGTGTGTGTGTGTGTGTGTGTGTGTGTGTGTGTGTGTGTGTGTGTGTGTGTGTGCGTGCGTGCGTGCGTGCGTGCGTGCGTGCGTGCGTGCGTGCGTGCGTGCGTGCGTGCGTGCGTGCGTGCGTGCGTGCGTGCGTGCGTGCGTGCGTGCGTGCGTGCGTGCGTGCGTGCGTGCGTGCGTGCGTGCGTGCGTGCGTGCATGCGTGCGTGCGTGCGTGCGTGCGTGCGTGCGTGCGTGCGTGCGTGCGTGCGTGCGTGCGTGCGTGCGTGCGTGCGTGCGTGCGTGCGTGCGTGCGTGCGTGCGTGCGTGCGTGCGTGCGTGCGTGCGTGCGTGCGTGCGTGCGTGCGTGCGTGCGTGCGTGCGTGCGTGCGTGCGTGCGTGCGTGCGTGCGTGCGTGCGTGCGTGCGTGCGTGCGTGCGTGCGTGCGTGCGTGCGTGCGTGCGTGCGTGCGTGCGTGCGTGCGTGCGTGCGTGCGTGCGTGCGTGCGTGCGTGCGTGCGTGCGTGCGTGCGTGCGTGCGTGCGTGCGTGCGTGCGTGCGTGCGTGCGTGCGTGCGTGCGTGCGTGCGTGCGTGCGTGCGTGCGTGCGTGCGTGCGTGCGTGCGTGCGTGCGTGCGTGCGTGTGTGTGTGCGTGCGTGCGTGCGTGCGTGTGTGTCTGTGTGTGTGTGTGTGTGTGTGTGTGTGTGTGCGTGCGTGCGTGCGTGCGTGCGTGCGTGCGTGCGTGCGTGCGTGCGTGCGTGCGTGCGTGCGTGCGTGCGTGCGTGCGTGCGTGCGTGCGTGCGTGCGTGCGTGCGTGCGTGCGTGCGTGCGTGCGTGCGTGCGTGCGTGCGTGCGTGCGTGCGTGCGTGCGTGCGTGCGTGCGTGCGTGCGTGCGTGCGTGCGTGCGTGCGTGCGTGCGTGCGTGCGTGCGTGCGTGTGTGTGTGTGTGTGTGTGTGTGTCTGTGTGTGTGTGTGTGTGTGTGTGTGTGTGTGTGTGACCTTGTGATTAAGTGTGTGCGTGTGCGTTTGCAAGTGGGTGCGTGTGTGCAAGGCGTACCTCAACTACGTAATTTCCGTTCGTGAGCATATAGGGTGTCTCTTTCCAAACAAAACGCTTTTTTTAAATGGCGTGCGACAAAAATTCGCCGATATATACATGAGCAAATATCGACGCTGAGTAAACAATGGCACGGTAGTTTCGGCGGCAAGCCGGACCGCGCACTGGTTCGAATCCACGTTCAAGCAAGTTATTCTCATTTTTTTTAGCGCTAACTGAGAAAGACGATTCATTTTTCTTTCAGCTGACAAGATCGCTCGGTAATTTTTATTTATTAATTAAAAGGCTCATCTCCAAGTTCGCAGATTATGAATAGGTTTCGCGATCAATTTCCTGTTGGCAATTGTTGCGTATGTTTCTATGCCATTGTTTACTCAGCGTCGAACTTTACTCATGAATATCGCGGCCCATTTTTGACGAACGACTTAAAAAAAAGCGTTTCGCTCGGAACGAGACACCCTATACGGCCACGAATGGAAAAGACGCAGTTAAGATACACCCTGTAGATGTACGCATCTATATGTAATGGTACGTATGGGTACTGGCAATAATTCGTCTATGTCTATAAATGACATTTCAAACCTCAGCTCAGAGATTTTAACGGTGGCGAATACCGATCAAGAAAGCAACTATCAACCATTCGTGACACCATCCAGATTTGATTCAACGATTCAGAGCGTTGCTGAATCTGACGTGGCATCCAAAAAACGCAAAACTCGATCGAATAAGACCACAGATATTTACCGAAAAGTTGAATTTTTTAAAATCGTTTCATTCATGTTTTGTTTTTCCAGCTTCTCTATACAAGCCAAAGGACCGCCGGCACTGGACACCAAAAGAAGATAACATAATACTAAAAGAATTTAAAGAGTTTATAGACGCCAAAAAACTACCGGGGGTCAGAGAACTAAAAACAGTAATAAACAAGCACCAATTATTGAGGAACAGACTTGTGGATTCAGTAAGAAAGCGGATACAATGGCACATTAAAAACATGGATAAAGGTGACTATCAGTAACTTCATAACTGTTTCTTTAATTAAAATCCTGCATATCGTTCGTATGTATAGATGAAAAACACATACGACTGTAATATTTTATATGCAATCATTATGTAATACTGTGTTTCGAATTAAAGGTCATAAATATCGATAAATTATTCCCGGTCCCTATACGTACCAATACGGAGAAGACTAAGGCCCGCTTTTAAGCGTTCTATATAAAAAGTGAAAATATCGAATATCGTCTTTAATTTTGAATACATTATGAAATTGATAGACAAATTCAACTCGAAGTACAATTGTAAACGTATGTTCATCGCTTCTGCGATATCTACAATCGGTCTCCATATAAACCTCTCCATATCTATATATATAGACAGGGTGTCCCAGAACTAACGTACGCACTTCTAGCATCTGGTAGGAAAAAAAATTCTGACACGAAAAGTTCTCAGTTATTTTTTGATCAGATGTATAGATTATTAATTACGAATTAAAATAAATAGCCAATCAGGTGCGCGCTACAGCGGAAAGGCGGCGCAGTGGGGAGAGATAGGGGAATGCGTTGTAATTGCGTGCGCCTGAAAATGTGTGCGGAGGGAAAATTCCGAAAGCATGTGTGCAAGTGTGTGTGTGTGTGTGTGTGCGTGCGTGCGTGCGTGCGTGCGTGCGTGCGTGCGTGCGTGCGTGCGTGCGTGCGTGCGTGCGTGCGTGCGTGCGTGCGTGCGTGCGTGCGTGCGTGCGTGCGTGCGTGCGTGCGTGCGTGTGTGTGTGTGTGTGTGTGTGTGTGTGTGTGTGTGTGTGTGTGTGTGTGTGTGTGTGTGTGTGTGTGTGTGTGTGTGTGTGTGTGTGTGTGTGTGTGTGTGTGGGTGTGTGTGTGTGTGTGTGTGTGTGTGTGTGTGTGTGTGTGTGTGTGATTAAGTGTGTGCGTGTACGTTTGCAAGTGTGTGCGTGTGTGCGAGGCGTACCTCAACTACGTAATTGCCGTTCGTGAGCATATAGGGTGTCTCTTTCCAAACAAAACGCTTTTTTCAAATGGCGTGCGACAAAAATTCGCCGATATATACATGAGTAAATTTCGACGCTGAGTAAAAAATGGCACGGTAGTTTCGGCGGCAAGCCGGACCGCGCACGGGTTCGAATCCACGTTCAGGCAAGATTTTCTCATTTTTTTTAGCGTTAAATGAGAAAGACGAATCATTTTTCTTTCAGCTGACAAGATCGCTCGGTCATTTTTATTTATTAATTAAAAGGCTCATCTCCAAGTTCGCAGATTATGAATAGGTTTCGCGATCAATTTCCTGTTTTCAATTGTTGCGTATGTTTCTGTGCCATTGTTTACTCAGCGTCGAACTTTATTCATGAATATCGCGGCCCATTTTTGACGGACGATTTTAAAAAAAAGCGTTTCGCTCGGAACGAGACACCCTATACGGCGACGAATGGAAAAGACGCAGTTGAGATACACCCTGTAGATGTATGCATCTATATGTAATAGTACGTATGGGTACTGGCACTAATTCGTCTATGTCTATAAATAACATTTCAAACCTCAGCTCAGAGATTTTAACGGTGGCGAATACCGATAAAGAAAGCAACCGTCAACCATTCGTGACACTATCCAGACTTGATTCAACGATTCAGAGCGTTGCTGAATCTGACATGGCATCCAAAAGACCACATATATTTACTGAAAAGTTGAATTTTTTAAAATCGTTCCATTCATGTTTTGTTTTTCCAGCTTCTCTATACAAGCCAATTAACCGCCGGGGCTGGACACCAGAAGAAGATTACATAATACTAAAAGAATTTAAAGAGTTTATAGACGCCAAAAAACTACCGGCGGCCAGAGAAATAAAAACAGTAATAAACAAACACCAATTATTAAGAAACAGACCTATGAGTTCAATGAGAACGCGGATACAAGGGCACATTAAAAACATGGACAAAGGTGACTATCAGTAACTTCATAACTGCTTCTTTAATTAAAATCCTGCATATCGTGCGTATGTATAGATGAAAAACACATACGACTGTAATCTTTTATATGCAATCATTATGTAATACTGTGTTTCGAATTAAAGGTCATAAATATCGATAAATTATTTCCGGTCCCTATACCTACCAATACGGACAAGACTAAGGTCCCGCTTTTAAGCGTTCTATATAAAAAGTGAAAATATCGAATATCGTCTTTAATTTTGTATACATTATGAAATTGATAGACAAATTTAACTCTAACAATTGTAAACTTATGTATATCGCCTCTGCGATATCTACAATCGGTCTCCATGTGAACCTCTCCATATTATATCTATATATACAGGGTGTCCCAGAAGTAACGTACGCACTTCTAGCATCTGGTAGGAAAAAAAATTCTGAGACGAAAAGTCCTCAGTCATTTTTTGATCAGACGCATAGATTATTAATTATGAATTAAAATAAATAGCCAATCAGGTGCGCGCTACAGCGGAAAGGCAGCGTAGCGGGGAGAGATAGCGGAATGCGTTGTAATTGCGTGCGCCTGAAAGTGTGTGCGAAGGGAAAATTCCGTAAGCATGTGTTCAAGTGCGTGCGTGCGTGCGTGCGTGCGTGCGTGCGTGCGTGTGTGTGTGTGTGTGTGCGTGCGTGCGTGCGTGCGTGCGTGTGTGTGTGTGTGTGTGTTTGTGTGTGTGTGTGTGTGTGTGTGTGTGTGTGTGTGTGTGTGTGTGTGTGTGTGTGTGTGTGTGTGTGTGTGTGTGTGTGTGTGTGTGTGTGTGTGTGTGTGTGTGTGTGTGTGTGTGTGTGTGTGTGTGTGCGTGCGTGCGTGTGTGTGTGTGTGTGTGTGTGTGTGTGTGTGTGTGTGTGTGTGTGTGTGTGTGTGTGTGTGTGTGTAGGGTGATCCAGAATAGGTATATCAGCGGAAAGTCCCGGGTTCAGCAGGTTACTCCGAACATTTCTACTGAGCCGTTTTTTATTTTTCGACCGCGTCATCAAATGGAAAGCGTTTGGAAATAGGGGTTCGATTTTCGTAAGGAACGCTCGAAAGCGCCATGATGGACGATCGAAAAGGGCGGAATGGGCCGAAGAGTAGACGAAGGGCTACGTACCCGGGGCTGACATCAGGAGGGTTCTGCGAAAACGCAGCGTTTGACAGATGCCAGCGCGCGTAATCTGACGTTCAGCGAATCATTCGCTAAACCTGTCAACCTATCCGGTTCGTGATTCGTGACAAGCCGCACAATTTGACGTTTCACCTATGGTCTGCTATCGGTTGGCGTGCCAAAGAGTGAAGCACGTCGCAATTCATGAGATTTACGATTTTTATCTTGCTTATCCATTGAGAGTGCCTGTTCTTTTCGTTTTCTTCAGAAATAAAAATAAACAAAACCATCAAATTTTCAATGATCATCAAATTTCGATATACCGAGCGATTTTTTTTTGCGTATTGAAAAAAATTAACAGGCGAATTTTTATTAACAAACTAATAATTTGACTCTAAATTTTCGGGGATTGGATGTTTTTCGGATTCCATGTCTCATTCGACCACTCCTTCTTGTATAATATTCGGTTTTAGCTTCTAAAACATTTTTTTCTGAACCAATATCAATGCAAATTGTGTTCGAGCTGGGTTAGAAAATATGAGGAGAAGCTTTGCATTTTCTCATTCGGGGAGACGAAATCAGTCGGTTCCGGCACAAGAAAATCAATACGACGTTTTTTGAGGATTGAAACAAGATAAGAAGATCTTCTGCACCACCTGAGATTCAATTTTTCACGTCCCGTTATGGATTGATTCCGGAATTCCTAAAGCGTTGCCAATCTGTTTGGGTTTTCTCTTAAGAGTAATAGAATGCCAACGTAGTCTGAAATCTCAAAATTTGCGCGCTTCTGTAAAATAATGTTATTTGTTTGTTCATTTCACTTGTGGTCAACGCGAGTGGACAATTCGGACGGTGCTGCAAGCTGCGAGTACGACGCATTGTTAATATGATAAAGATGAAACCAACATTGGTCTTGACATTTCCGCGCGACTTTCAACGTCGTTCGACCGTCCCCGTCATGACAGTCGTCGATTTCATCTTCGATCAAGCTAACGAGTCCTGAGAATGGCATCGTGCATTGTTGAAACGCAGCTCAAGCGACTACCAGTTCGCACCAAGCGATCAATGATTAAATCGATGTTCCGAATGCTTTTCGGAGCCTCTATCTGACATTGATGAAATGATTCACCTAAATTCATTCTTGACTTCATCTTATTTTTGATGGGAGCGAGCCGTCAAGTCGTACAGTACTGCAAGCTGCCAGTACATCGACAGCATAATTATTTACGTGATAAAGGTGAAATCGACCTTGCGCTTAACGTTTTCGCGTGGCTTTTACCGTCCTTTAAGCGTCCTTGTCATGGCGGTCATTAATTTCATCTTCAATTAAGCAAACGATTCCCAAGAAGTGCATGGTGCGTCGTTGAAACGCAGCTCTAGCGACTACCACCAGGGACAAGTGATTAAAGAGAAATCGATGCTTCGAATGGTTTTTGGCGCCTCAATCGGACATCCCCAAAATGATCCAATCAAATTCGTTCTCGATTTCATCTTGTTTCCGGCCAGAGCAAGTGGAAAAGTCGTGCAGTCCCGCAAGCTGCGAGTACAGCGATAGGATCATTATTTACGTGTTAAAGATAAAATCGACATTGGGCTTGACGTTTCTGCGTGACTTTCAACGTTGTTCAATCGTCCCCGTCGTCGCAGTTGTCGATTTCATCTTAGATCAAGCAAACGATTGTAGAGAAAGTCATGGTGCGTCGTTCAAACCCAGCTCGAGTGACTAATAGCTGATATCGAGCGAGCAAAGATGAAATCGATGCTCTGAATTCTTTGTGGAGCCTCAATCGGTCATCCCTGGAATTATTCACCTAAATTCATTCTCGATTTCACCTTATTTCCGGTGAGAGCGAGGGAACAATTCGCGCAGTGCTACAAGCTGCTCATACGAGGCCAGGGTCATTATGTATGTGATAAAGATGAAATCAACGATACGCTTGACATTTCCGCTGGACTTTCAATGTCGTTCGACCGTACCCATCATGGCAATCATCGATTTCATCTTGGATCAAGCAAATGATTTGCAAGAAGTGCATGATGCGTCGTTGAAACGCAGCTTGAGCGACTGCCACCAGAGACCAAGCGACCAAAGATGAAATCGATGCTCCTAATGGTTTTTGGCGTCTCAATCGAACACCCCTGAAATAATCCCCTCAAATTCGTTTTCGATTTCATCTTATTTCCTGCCAGAACGAGTGGAAAAATCGTGCAGCCCTGCAAACTGCCAGTACAGCGACAGGTCGTTGCGCATTTACGTGATAAAGATGAAATCGACATTGCTCTTGAGGTTTTAGCACGACTTCCAATATCGTTCGATCGTCCCCGTAATGGCAGATGTTGATTTCATCTTCGATCAAGCAAATAATTCCGGAGAAACGCATGGTGCGTCATTGAAATCAACCTTTCATTTATAGTCACATATGGGTCACTTGGTAGAAAAATTATTTTCGACTGCTTAGCATAGTAAATATTGTTGTTGTTGAAATATACTTGTTGAAATATACTTTTTTTTACATATAAATTATTTCTATTCATGTTACCGGTATTCTGAATATCCGCATTATCCAGCTGGCGTGTATCCCAATTTTGCGAAAAACGGATGTACTTACTTATACAAATGCCAAAGATTAAATGCAAGCAGCCACTGCTGGTTCATCCGACTGCGAGCTGTTACGTGAGCAAATATGCAATCAGTGCTCCGTATGATCCCTGAACCCTTTACCGAACATTTCTGAAATCGTTCATCGATTGTGACATTTAATTTCAGCCCAGTCCCTCTCAAAGGGAGAAAATATCATTGGCTACGCTGCAAGCAACAAAAATTACAGTAACATCGAGGTTCATGTCGCGAAGGTGAAATGGACTACTTGCGTGATGGTTGTAGGCGTTGTAGGCTCGGGCGATTGCCACTCAGTGCCTAGGGAACAGAGATGAAATCGATTCTCTCAATCATTTTTCTAGCATCCGTAACACATTCTCGAATTCTGTTCCTGATCGGGAAGAATGGATCATGTAAGCAAAGGTATAAGCTGCGAATACGATAACTTCTTTGTGTACGTGCAAAAGATGAAATCAACGGCTCGATTGGTATATTCGTGTAGTTTTTCATCACAATCCCGTCATGCTCGTCTAAAACTGCATCGATTTCATCTCTGGTTCAGTAAACGATGCTCAAGACGTGAATAGTCTATCGCCGAAACGGAGCTCGGACTATCGCCACTCAGTTCCTAGCGACCAGAGGTGAAATCGATTCTCTCAATCATTTTTCTAGCATGCCTAACACCCTCTCGAAACCGTCCCGTCGAGTTTGTCGTTGACTTCATCTCGTTCCCGAATGGGTCGAGTGGATCATGTAAGCAGAGATATAAGCTGCAATTACGATAGCTCCTTTGCATACGTGTAAAAGATGAAATAAACAGCTCGATTGGTACATTCGGGCAGTTTTCACCATAACCCCGTCATACTCGTAATAAGCTGCATCGATTTCAACTCTGGTTCAGTTAAGGATACTGAAGGCGTGGATGGTCTATCGCTGTAATTGAACGCGTATGATTTCCACTAAATAACAGTCTTTTATAAAAGTGCGCGAATTCTGACATTTCAGACTACGTTGGCATTCTAATATGGTTAAGAGAAATCACAAACGGACTGGCAACGCTTTGGGATTTCCGGAATCAATCCCTATCGGGACGTGAAGAATTGCATTTCAGGCAGCACAGATCTTCGCATCTTGTTTCAATCCTTAAAATGATTTTGCATAGTTCATTTGTTATTAGCAATTATCGGACGATAATTTTTCACTTTCCAAAAATTTGCTTAAAAAATCGTCAGATAATTGTTAATAACAAATGAACTATGAAATATAAAAAAAACCTACGTACTTCCATAGGCAATTTATTTCTCAAGATACATTCAACATTTCAAGTGAATCGGTTCAAAATTGTCTGAGTTATGTTTCCGGCCAACTTGAAAAATGCAGTTTTGAGATGAACGCTGCACAGCTGCCATTTCCAAATTAATAGCTTCAAAAAAAATATTGTATGCAGTCACTGATATGTATGATAAACACCCTTTTTTGTAATCTCGATTTATTCTGTAGTTTTTCTGAAAATAAAATCCCCAAAAAGCCTATCTTTTCGGCCTCTAGAGTGGCCTAAGGCCTTAAGGAAGGAAGTCACGGTGCAAAAACGTGCACAGTAACTTCCCCAATTGCCCCAAGCAAAATTGGACGAAAAACATTTTTCGGTTTTATAATTCTTGAATGTACATATATTGAAAAATATGTTAGCTAAATTTTTATTCACACGTTCGAAAATTGACGGAGTTACAGTCACTTCAGTGAGAATGGGTAGCGCAACCGGTTAGTGCCCTTAGTCCTTACAATTGTGGCATCGTTCTCAATAGATGAAGTGCAGGCTCTTATTATTTTGTGAAATATAATGAAGATGAAGAACCGTCATATCGCCCGCAACTAAGATACTTCAATGTAAGTATGAATATTCTAGAAAAAACATAATGGTATATCAAGAAAAACGGAACAAAAACTTTGAACGCGTTTTTCTCGAAACGCCTTTTTTGATCCTCGTCCTAGCGGATACTCAACAACTTATCAATCGGTTTTCGATTGTTTTTTTTTGTTTACATCTTTGGGTGAAAATTGGGAAATTTGGCGTTATTTAATTTGTGTACGCGCCCTTATCCAATGTGAAATGTGTTGAAAAAAAATGCCGATCGAGAAAGACTCAAAGTTCTCTTTGAGCTTTTCTAGATCGTTACGGCACTTTTTTCCAACAATTTAAAAAATTAATTTTCTAAGGGGAAAAATAAAAACTCAATTACGTATTGGGAGAAACATTTATTTTTTAATCATGTTTTCCAACACCGTTTGCACCAAAATTTTAAACGCCCGCTGGTTTTGGGCAACCTCACCATGCGTCTGGCGGGGCGAGCGACTGCGGGTTCGGTCCCCGGTAGCAATGTCTTATTTTTTATTGGACATATGTAAATTAAATATTATAAATAATGCCTGGACAGACGAGAGTAGCTAAAGCGAGAGGACGTTCCAATTTTTCGAGTATAAAATGAAGAAAAAAAATAGATTAAAAAATCGATTCACCGGGGATCGAACTCGGACCGTAAGCATTGTTAATCCGTCAAGCTGCCAACTCAGCCACGACGCTCATTAAGGATACAGAAACATTTACGATACACTCTTATCTGTAATGTTTAGTGTTGAAAAAAACCGCCCAAACGACTGCGGGAAAGGCCCAAGATTTCTCTTTGAACCTTCCACGGTCGTTTCGGCGTTTTATTTTTTAACGCGTTCCGTCGTTAATTTTTTTAACCCGCATTCTCGGCATAAACAGGCAACCAAGAGAAAAAAAACGATCACGATAGATGTTTTTCACTGTGAAATTCATTTAACGCATATTCTAATCCACAGTACGGCCACACAAATATATCGAGCTCGATCGGACGGAAAACCTCGCTCCGTTCGCCTGGCGAGCAGCCCCCTGACACTGGTAGATAAATGCTGTTCGCAAAATGTCCTTGCCACACTGTGGCGCTAGTAGTCGTGTGACAGGCATGCATATATATGTATGTTGCGCCGGTGATTCGAATATCTTACACGAATGAAAGTCTATGGATAAATATGGAATGATTTTCCGTTCTAATGATTTTCCATTTGAACACAATAAATAATGTCGCCATAACATAAGGAATAGTAGGCCAGTGTCAGGGGGCTGTTGTCGAGCAGATACGATAAACGAAAACGCGTTTTGTCCCGGCATTTTAGTTCTAGAAATCGCCACTAACTAGCGTTCCCTGTTGTGTGACAGCCTTTGGCTCTAAATACCCCGATGACCTGAACGATTCGATACTTTCGTGGCTTTCGCCTGTTATCGTTATGGCGACATTATTTATTGTGTTCAAATGGAAAATCATTAGAACGGAAAATCATTCCAAATTTATCAATAGACTTTCATTCATGTAAGATATTCGAATCACCGTCGCAACATACATATAAGGTTTGTTCGCGCTAGCTACACTTTCTACACTTTTTTATGACGTCACGCGCCGCTGTTCGCGTTACGAGTGTAGCTACACTTCCGTGCCACAAACCTGAGACTTTCTGCACTCGATCTTGACGAGGTGTAAAAGTACACGAAAAGTGTAACAGTGATATTACTAGAATAACCCCATAACCAGCGAAACTGTCAGTGAGTGTATACAGAGGTGAGTACAACATAAGGTAAAATATTTAAGGTAATCACAAACAAATTCTCATTTATTACGAAAAACAATCAATAATAGAGGTTCAAAATAACAAACTATTGTAATTATCAATCTCTATCGATTAAGGTGACTAAAAAATTGACATGACCTAAAATGTATAAGGCAATCATAAACAAATGCTCATTTATTATGAAAACAATCAATAATAAAGGTTCAAAATAACAAGGTATTGTACTTATCAATTTCTATTGATCAAGGTGATAAAAAAATTGACAAGATATAATGACAAGTGTTTATTATAAATTCGCAGTATCACAATACGTTCCAATTTACTATCAACGCAAACAGAAGCTACCATGGAACAGGAGCAAAAAATTAAGTCAGCAGTGCTGTTCCGAGATTCAGAAGGCGGCTTAGTCGTTGATGCTGACAACAACGTGTGCATTTGTGAAGATTTTGAATTTCTACAATCGTATGACCAAGACTCCATTCTATGTAAAACTGGTATCAATACATCCATTCTGAGCGCAATTACAAGTACAAGTTAATAATTTCAATAACACCGTCCATTGTAATCAGTTTACGAGATCAACAAACTTGAGGTTACACGGTATATCTCTTTAACGGTTAGATGAGACTCCGTAATCTCATGTGTTGTTTGAGGTTAAGGTGTGGTCCACTAGGTTTCGTCATGTTTCCTGTGCACTATCGCGTTCGCGCTAGAGTTGCTTCAGAGATTAGTAGCAGAAATTAGTGGGGAGATGCACAACGCGGCCCTTTTCGGCAGAGATTAGTAGGGAGATGCACAACGCTCCCCTTTTCGGCAGAGATTAGTAGGGAGATGTACAATGCTCCCCTTTTCGGCGTGCCTCGGAAACGGCGCTAAATCGCGGCGGCGAGTTCGGGAATATGATTTTGTATGCATCGCCTCTGTCGAGGTTGCAGATTCCCTTGTAGCCGTGCGAGTCGTGAGCACCGCTCAAGTCGATATCGCAGTCAGCGTGCACACGAATGGGTAGCTCGGTGGGGGAAAAGTCTCTGCCCCTCGCTCTAGTGCAGCCAGATCGCGCGTATAAGTTACCCCCTCTCTAGTCTCTTACGCGCCCATCGCATAATCATAGTAACGCGTGTCCGTGAGCGAGCGATGCTCGGACATCTTCGGAAAGAGCCGCACATGGTCGAAGTGTCTCAACACGCCTTCGGCAGCTACACGAAGTGTCTGCCATTTGTAAATTGCTGCAGTGTCGCCATTTTGTAATATTTTCGGAAAAAAATTTCTACCAATATACTTAAATATATGATCAATAAATACCGCAAGTATTATTTGTTGATCACATTTTCTTCCGCCAAAAAAAAAAATTTCAAAAAATCCGCTTCTTGTAAGGCCGTTACAGTGGTGTAACCCCTTAAAGTCTTCATATAATTTCCGAGATTTTCCCGTGTTCGTAATTAAAATAATGAAATATTCGGAGAAATTCGGAGACACTCGGATGTTTGCGTAAAAATAATTGTCCGCAAAACTCCGAATTTTTCATATTTGTTCCAAATCATAGAAAAATTCGGAAAAAGTCTGAAAAATTTTTCGGAAAAAAACGGACTTTTGCGGAAAATATTTGCACTAGGGGCGCGGGATTGTTCCCCGCGCTCAGTGCTTTTTTAAAATGTATTAGTACTATTAATTCTTATTTGATTAGTTATTTTTATTAGTTATCATTATTATTTTAATTAGTTATCTTTTAGTGTCGACAAATTTATCGCGCACTCTGACCGCTTATTTTATTAGTTTGTACGTTAATTTAAATACTATAATAAATCCAAATTACAACTTATTCATCTTCTAAAAAATTGTTTGCGCTTTACTCACACCCGTTCGCGCTAAAAGATATCTAATTAAAATAATAATGATAACTAATAAAAATAACTAATCAAATAAGAATTAATAGTAATAATAATTTTAAAAAAGCACTGAGCGCGGGGTCCGATCCCGCGCCCCTAGTGCACATTTTTTTCCGAAAAACGCCGATTTTTTCCGGAAAATTTTTCCGATTTTTTCTATGAATTGGAACAAATATGAAGAATTCGGAGTTTTGCGGACGATTATTTTTACGCAAACATCCGAGTTTCTCCGAATTTTTCCGAATATTTCATTATTTTAATCACGATCACGGGAAAATCTTGGAAATTATATGAAGACTTCAAAGGGAAAAGACCACTGTAACGGCCTTACAGGAAGCGTATTTTTTTGTATGTTTTTTGGCGGAAGAAAATGTGATAAACAAACAATACTTGCGGTATTTATTGAGCATATATTTAAATATGTGGCTATGAATTTTTATCCGAAAATATTACAAAATGGCGACACTGCAGAAATTCTTCCGATGTATGTCGAACCTCTGCGGCACGGAGTATAACTGTGCCAATTTTAATCTAAAAAAAATAATTTTGTTTTATTAAGTCTAAATGAGTGTAGATACTGAACCCCGTAGGGGATTTTCGATAAGTTAATTTAAACAATATTTATATAAAAATAACTGTCTTAAAAAAAATTGAACATTTTCAGTCCAATACTCGGCAATTACGCAAAAATCAATATTTCCAAAATCATCTACGTGGTTCCCTAGCTACACTCATTGAGATTAAATTAAAAAAAAATTATTTTGTCCAGATCAAAATTGGCACAAGTTATACTGCGTGCCGTAGAGCACCTTAAGTTCAACATGCCTCGGAAGAATTTGCTGCAGTGTCGCCATTTTGTAATATTTTCCCATACATTTTTTTTTGCAACATACTTCAATGTATGCTTAATAATTACCCCAAGTATTATTTGTCTCAAACGCTTCGTGGGAGGCCGTTACAGTGGTGTTGCCCCTTAAGGAAAATAATGTTTGCAAAAATTTCGGAAATTCATTATTTCTCAGAATCATGAGGGATAAAAAAATGTAATAAGTTTTTCTACAAAAATCTTATTTTTTTTCATCTACAACTTTTCTCCCAATATCTCCGCAGCCGTTCACTCAATAGGAAAAAGAAAAAGTTCCGGAAAAAAATAATATCAAGTTTTTTTTACGATAATCTCATTTTTTTTCATCTTTAAATTTTCTCCGAATATCTCCGCAGCCGTTCACTCAGGTAATAGGAAAAAGGGAAATTTCTGGAAAAAAATAATAATAATAAAAAGTTTTTTTAACGAAAATCTCATTTCTTTTCATCTTTAACTATTCTCCGAATATCTCCGCAGCCGTTCACTCAGGTCATAGGAAAAAGAGAAATTTCCGGGAAAAAATAAGAAATCATGAATTTTAAGTGAAAAAATGTGATTTTTGGAAATAGACGGGTACTTGAATCTGTTTTGAATCGTTTTTTTCTCCGAAAATCTCAGATATTACTAAAATATGAGAAATTATGAAAAATTTGGAGAAAAATTTGTACTAAATTAAATTTAAATATATTTGCCTAAATTTGCTATTTAACTAAAATAAATTTGCCCCTGCGGACCGAAGCCAGGAACGCTACCAACGGGACCATCTCATCGCTTATAGAATATGTGCACTTTCTGGTACTTACAATGCCCGGCCGGATGGATGATTGGCTTGTTTTTGGGGATAATGCTTTATCGCTTGATGAAAGTATGAGAATTAATATAATAATACGAATATAAATATATTTCGGCTTACTTTTATGAATTATAATTGATTTGGCATAAGAACGGGTGTGAGTAAAGGGTAAACAATTTTTTAGAAGATAAATAAGTTGTAATTTAGATTTATTATTATATTTAAATTAACGTATAAACTAAAAAATAAGCGATACATTTTTTTGTATACATTAATAACGCAGAGAATCAAGAGCTAAATAAGCATTGAAATCCTCGACGATTACTCCGCGCCAAATCATCGTACAGAGCTCGTTAAAAGTTCAAATTAAAGCTGATTAAATTGCCTAAAAGACTTTTATAGTCGTATGATAAAAAAAATCATTTGAAGTCGACAGGCCATTTTAAAGACGAGCAAAAATTTGGAAAAAAAATTTCGTTGGTTTTCGGATGATTACAAGAAAACCACCCACGCTAAAAAAGTTTACAGTCCAGATCTGAAAACTAGATACTTGAAGCTATAATTTCCTTTTTTTTAATTTTCTGTACGACCATTTTCTTGGCTGACCAAATCAGCCAAAAATTCGGAATTTTTTTAAATCTCTTAATTTGTGTGAGTAATGTATTTTAGGTGTACATTTTATTATTTATTTTATACAGTTACAAAGAACAGTTGTTTATAATTTGTTTTGTACAGTTACATTTTGGCGCCGCAACAAAAAGAAAAGTGGTCGCCAGCGGCAGCCGCAGCGTCAAGAGGCACCCAAGGGAGCCCAAGGGCGCGAGAAGGGCAGGCTATCGAATGAACAGCGGCACGAACGAGGGGAGCGGCCGCAGCAAGGACGCCACGGGTAACGTCGACGCGACCGAACACGCAGTCGTTCGCCC
Source organism: Ophion slaviceki (assembly GCA_944452715.1). Classification (NCBI taxonomy): domain Eukaryota; kingdom Metazoa; phylum Arthropoda; class Insecta; order Hymenoptera; family Ichneumonidae; genus Ophion; species Ophion slaviceki. Next base: position 2,959,940 of record OX101791.1, read on the forward strand.
CGCCGGATGCATGTTGAATTTGCTCAAAATGAGCGGACGTTCCAAATTTTGGTGCAAACAGTATTGGAAAATATGACAAAAAAATTAATGTTTCCCCCAATCCGGAAATGAGTTTCTACTTTTTCCCTTAGAAAATTAATTTAAAAAATTGTTGAATTAAAGTGCCGAAACGATCGAGATAGGCTCGAAGAGAACTTTGAGTCTTTCTCGATCGGCTTTATTTTCAAAACACATTTCACATTGGGATGGGGGTCAAAACTTTGAAAGGCCAAATATAGAACGACATAGATTTCGAAATGACAGAATTATCAACTCAAAGTAACGAACTGTAAATTATTCAAAATTTTATCCTTCGGCCGATGACGAAATTGAATAACTATTACAATTATAATTACAAAGGATTATTTATTCGAGAACGTGTATTCAGATTGTCTGCAGTTTGAGTCATACAAATACAGATTCAAAAAATCTAGAACATCCATATCTCTGAAATGGAAAGACGTGAGTATCTAATATTGGTAATACCATCTATAGCAAAGGACATATATATCGAGGATACAAACTTCGAAAGTGTAGATCTCAGATAGGCAAACGAGCGAAGCTCCAAAATAGCGAACACCGAAATAGCGAACATCAAAGAAGTGGACGAGTTGCTTCAAAATGTTCTGCCGGTTTTCGCTAACACGTACGATATTCTTTAAAGGCGTCTGGCCACCTTGGCCGATCGCAAAATGGGCATATTAAAAAAAATAATAATGAACTCGAAAGTATGGGCCGGAATATTTTTATTTTTTCACATAACGTCAGAAAGGGCTTTAAGAATACCGTTAATAAATTTCCGTTCGAAATATTAAAAAATGGCGCCTTTATGCACATCGCCGCGGAAGCCCTCCGCACGATACGCGCGGTCGTTGTCCCAGCTGTTACGCGGTCATGTCACACCTGAAAAAAAATCAGCTCATTTGTGAGTAGTGTCGCTACAATGTAGCGTAGCGGTTTTTTTTCGACCATTAGAAAAATTACGGTGAGCCATAATTTCGGTGAAAAGTACACATTTTTTTCTTCGGCTAACCATTTTTTTTCGGTACAATGTAGCGTAGCGGTTTTTTTTTCGACCATTAAAAAAATTATGGTGAGCCATAATTTCGGTAAAAAATACAAATTTTTTTCTTCGGCTCGCCATAATTTTTTTAATGGTCGAAAAAAAACCGCTACGCTACATTCTAGCGACACTACTCACGGATGAGCGGATTTTTTTTTGCAGATGTGACATGACCGGGTAACAGCTGGGACAACGACCGCGCGTATCGTGCGGAGGGCCTACGCGGCAATGTGCATACCGGCGTAATTTTTTTAATATTTTGAACGGAAATGTATTAACGTTATTCTTAAAGCCCTTTCTGACGTTGTGTAAAAGAATAAAAATATTCCGGCCCATACTTTCGAGTTTATTATTTTTTCTTAAATATACCCATTTTTCGATCGGCCAAGGTGGCCAAACGCCTTAAAGTCTTAAGGAGGGGATATACATTTACAACGATCAAAAAATCAATTTCTTTTCTTTAAGGGATAACACCATTCTAGGAATTTGGAAAAATCGTTTTCTTTTGGCTTCAAAAATACTTTGGGGTCATAAAAACAATATGCAGTTGGTCCTGCGGCGATTTTTTTTTAAGGTTGGATAAGTGTGTACAGTAGAACCTCGATTATCCGAACCTCGATCATCCGAACCCTCAATTATCCGAACGATGACTTAGTTTATCCGGAAGCTCAATTGAGCTTCCGGATAAACTAAGTCATCGTTCGGCAAAAAAGTCGAATGCCCTTTAACATATTTTTTTAAAATAAAATCGTCTATTTCTAATTGACGAACGGCTGCAACGCGTTTTTGAGCGTTAAGTCTCGCAGCTGTTTGAGAAGGAGAAGTTGCGTTGGGTTGCTCATTGTTGCTCATGGCGGTGGCAGCGAGCAACCATTTCGTTCGGATAATTATCCGAACGAAAGATACATGGTTGCTCGCTGCCACCGCCATGAGCAACAATGAGCAACCCAACGCAACTTCTCCTTCTCAAACAGCTGCGAGACTTAACGCTCAAAAACGCGTTGCAGCCGTTCGTCAATTAAAAGTGGACGATTTTATTTTAAAAAAAATATGTCAAAAGGCATTCGACTTTTTTCAGGTGTTTAAAACACACACACACGCGCGCGCGCACACACACACACACACACACATATATATAAATATACAGGGTGGGCGGAACATTGACGTCCAAAAATAAAATTTAGGTCCCTTGTATCCTGGCGTATCCGAATAACTCCCATGTATGTCCCGCGACTTTTCATAGTTTTCGAGTTATGAATTTTCGAGAATTTTCGACCTGACCAATTAAAAAAAATCTAAAAAAAAGTAGAAGACTGTCGAGATTTTTTTTGCAACTGAATCTTCATGAGTAGTACTTTTATGCATAAAATAATCAGCTTCGTAACTGTGATGAAAGTTATTAAAATGTTGGTCTACAGTGAAAAATTTATGTTCGGTAAATTATGACTTAAATTTTCAACTTTAAATTAAACATCTAAACAGGTGACTTCATGGTTCCTAATTAGGCCTCAAGAATGCGCCAGACTCTCAGCTTTCATAATCATTAAAACAAAAGCAGTACTTGATAGGGCTACTTTGGCTACAATTGACCTTCAAAGACAGCGAGGTGGAAAATTCTTAAAATTAGCCATGTGATTAAAAAAAATTGCCCATTTTATCATTCCTCAGGTTATTTAGTTTGTTAACTAACCAAAAATGACTGCAGGAAAGCTAAGATTTAAACATTTAGAGGTTTATTTTTTTTAGTTCAATTCAAGTTTAATGAATTTTGCGCCATCCGTTCTTGTAACGAGAACGGATCGCGTAAACGAGCTTTTACCTGATCCATGAGAACGGATCGCGCAAAATTCATTAAACTTAAATTAAACTAAAAAAAATAAACCTCCAAATGTTTCAATCTTAGCTTTCCCTGCAGTCATTTTTGGTTAGTTAACAAACTAAATAGCCTTAGGAATGATAAAATGGGCAAAATTTTGTTTTAATCAGATGGCTAATTATAAGAATTTTCCACCTCGCTGTCATTGAAGGTCAATTGTAGCCAAAGTAGCCCTATCAAGTACTACTCTTTTTAATGATTATGAAAGCTGACAGTCTGGCGCATTCTCAGGGCCTTTTAGGAACCATCAAGTCACCTGTTTAGATTTTTAATTTAGAGTTGATAATTTAAGTCATAATTTACCGAACGTAAATTTTTCACTTTAGACCAACATTTTTATAACTTTCTTCACAGATACGAAGCTGATTATTTTATGCATAAAAGTACTACTCATAAAGATTCAGTTGCAAAAAAAAATCTCGATAGTCTTCTACTTTTTTTAAAGATTTTTTTTCAATTGGTCAGGTCGAAAATTCTCAAAAATGCAGTAAAAAATTCATAACTCGAAAACTATGAAAAGTCGCGTGACATACATGGGGGTTATTCGGATACCCCACGAACAAGGGACCTAAATTTTATTTTTAGACGTCAGTGTTCCGGCCACCGTGTATGTATATATATATATATATATTTCAACGTTAATATGTATGTCAAATTTTAATATATATTTATGTATTTTTTTGAATGTAAAAAGGTGTTGTTGATGATCTCGTCCCAAAAAACCCACGTTTCGATTATCCGAACTTTTGATTGTCCGAACTAGTCTCGGTCCCAATTGCTTCGGATAATCGAGGTTCTACTGTATACGTAAGGCATGTTTGCAGTCACAAGAGCCTCGCGGTTGAGATATGAGCGTGCGGGCTCTGAGTGTAGACGACGCGGGTTCGATCCCCGGTAGCAATGTCTTGTTTTTTTTATTAAGCATATACGAATTAAATATCATAAATAATGCCTGGACAGGCGAGAATAGCTAAAGCGAGAGTAAGATCGAAATTTTCTGAATACAAAATGAAGAAAAAAAAGTTGATTCACCGAGGATTGGACCCGGACCTTCAGCATCGTAATCCGTTACGCTACCAACTCAACTACGACGCTTGGTTGGCTTGGTTGGGATTGGATAATGTTTACTGTTGAAAAAAAATGCCGAAACGATCGCGGCAAAGGCTCAAGATTTCTTTTTGGACCTTTCACGGTCGATTCGGCGTTTTATTTTTCAACGCGGTTCGTCGTTAATTTTTTTAACCAGCATTTTCCGCATAAACGGGCAACCGAGAGAAAACAATGATCTCGATACATGTTTTTCACTTTGAAATTCATTTAATGCATATTCCAAACCGCAGTACGACCACACATATATGTCGAGCTCGATCGGACGGAAAACCTCGCTCCGTTCACCTGTCGAGCGAGCGAGGGGCAGAGACTTTTCCCCCTCCGAGCTACCCATTCGTGTTCACGCTGACTGCGATACCGACTTGAGCGGTGATCACGGACTCGCGCGGCTACAAGGGACTCTGCAACCTCGACAGAGGCGATGATCACGAAATCATACTCCCGAACTCGCCGCCGCGATTTAGCGCCATTTACGAGGCACGCCGAAAAGGGCCGCGTTGTGCATCTCCCCCACAGTCTTACATACAGGTCTGGAAACTCGATGAAATTCGGGCGGTGGGGGTGGTTCCACTATTGAAACAGAAATCGTGGTGTCGCTAGTATCGAGGAGTCAGTTTTGACAGCGAACACATTATCTGAATATGGTCGTCGAGTAACCGCGAAGTAATGCCAAAGTCCTGCGTAGTACCGGAGTGCAATAAGGCTTACAGAAGCCTAAAAGTGAAACTGTCAATGTTTTGCACCTATATAAACTGCTGTCAGTATATAGCGTGATTAAGCCTCCAAAATATGGTAGTTGTGCCATTACAGAACGGCCTGAGCCGCAGATTTTGATATCACTAAGCGATCTGAAAGCTTTGAATGGCGAAAAATCGGAACCCAAAATAGTCAAGTATCGTGACAAAGTTCGACGAAAATTAGACGCCGTTTCAGATAAAGGAGAATGGGACACCGACGATGTCATTGAGTACCCTGTCAATCACGATTATACCTTTCCTCTGGCGATAGACTGTATAGTTTATTACGCGACAGGTTTTTTTAAATTTTAACTAGTTTTTCATGAAGCAGGCTTCTTATTAACTCAACGTAGGTAGGCCTAGAATAAACGAACAACTCTCATAACACGATGGTAGAATCATCGAAATCATCATCCTAGTACAAAGAATTGTTTTCAATTCTTTCGCTACTATTAATTACAGGTGATAATTTAAATAATATATGTAGGCAGTTTTTCCCAGAACTCGTCAGGTGTCGTTAGTCGCGAGAGTAGTTTCCGTAGCCACGCGGAGAGCGCGGAAAATTACGCCGATTGAGGCAGTCGGTAAACGACCGTGAGAAGGATCGATTGAGAGAGTCAATTTTGTAAGCCGGCGTCGTGCGATCGTGGAAGAGCCGAAGAGGTCTGATTGTACGCGCGTTCGAGGCGAGATTACAAATGTATAATTTCATTCTTATAAATAAAGGTTCGGTTTAAATTGTTCGAGTGTCTACGACCAACCATCTGCTCCCCTCCGTCGTGTTTCCTACATATATATTTAACATTATCGGGTTTATGTCTATCACGTTTGATGCGTTCCTTTTTACTGGGACGTAAGTTAAATTTAAATAGAATCTTAGATTTGAATGCAATTTTTTGCACTTCGCAGTGTTTATGTTCTGTGTTTGTCAATAAATTAATAAAATCATAACGTGCATACTTTCAGGGTACTTATGCAAGCAAGTTCTGAAGAGATATGATGTGTGTGTCATCTGTCGCGAAGGGGTCTGCTTGAGTTCTAATAGCTCACCTGCTCTTTCTTAAGACGGAATGACACCTCATCGCGGTCGGTATGGTAGAGCAATTGTAGATACCCAAAAATCTCTGAAACGGCTCTTCAGATCCCGTCGAAACTTTGCCAAACGACGTCAAATAGATAGACGAACAGCTGTCTGCCCCTCAAATTTTCTGAATTTGAGAAAAAAAACGTAGATCGGGTTATCATAAGCCAATCTACGGTTTTTTTCTCAAATTCAGAAAATTTGAGGGGCAGACAGCTGTTCGTCTATCTATTTGACGTCGTTTCGCAAAGTTTCGACGGGATCTGAAGAGCCGTTTCAGAGATTTTTGGGTATCTACAATTGCTCTACCATACCGACCGCGATGAGGTGTCATTCCGTCTTAATTGGTGGATATGAAATCTCGTGGCGGGTTAATCCATGCCAATTCCAAATTCTTTAATCTAATACACTGCCTTGAAACGTGTTTTGCGAAGCATTCCTCAAAGGTTAACGTGTATGATTTAACACTCGAAGATGTATTAACGGGATAAAGTTTTCTTTTCCATGTGAAAAATATGGTTAGGATATCTTATTATACGCGATAATTTATTGCATTAGGTTGCGCATGAGGCAAAACGCCTTTCAAGAAAATATGAAATAAAAGAAAATTTGTCGTAAAAAAAAGATGTCTAAATTGACAAACCAATGAACGGACGATCAACAAAAAGCAAATAAAGGTTTGGTTTTCACGTTATTTTGTACATTTCACCCCCCCCCCCCCGCTGCAGAGCGACAATGACTAAAAATCTTCCTTATTGCCATTATAAGACGCCATTATTTGAATTCTAAGGGATAAATAATTGTTATTGTATGATTGATAAACGCGAAATTACATTTGCGCTGTAATATAAAATGCTATCTCCATATACAGTGTTAGAAAAAACAACAGATGATGAACACGTATACGTAGAAATATTTGCAAGTAGTAACTCCGATAAGTACTGCTGCAAGCATTGGTGAGTGGGAGTGAGTATTGTTGTCTCTCTCGCACACTGACTCCTCGATTGCAGCGCCTCTCGCGGCGAACTTCAGCAAAGGAACCATGTGAACTAACGGAGTTTCCAGACCTGTATGTAAGACCGTGATCTCCCCACTAATCTCTGTTTTCGGCGTGCCTCGTAAATGGCGCTAAATCGCGGCGGCGAGTTCGGGAGTATGATTTCGTGATCATCGCCTCTGTCGAGGTTTCAGATTCCCTTGTAGCCGCGCGAGTCCGTGATCGCCGCTCGAGTCGGTATCGCAGTCAGCGTGAACACGAATGGGTAGCTCGGTGGGGGAAAAGTCTCTGCCCCTCGCAAATCGCGCTCACTCGACAGGCGAACGGAGCGAAGTTTTCCGTCCGATCGCGCTCGACATAGATGTGTGGCCGTACTGCAGATTGGAATATGCATTAAATGAATTTCAAAGTGAAAAACATGTATCGAGATCGTTGTTTTCTCTCGGTTGCCCGTTTATGCCGAAAATGCGGGTTAAAAAGTTAACGACGAACCGCGTTGAAAAATAAAACGCCGAAACGACCGTGGAAGGTTCAAAAAGAAATCTTGAGCCTTTGCCGCGATCTTTTCGGCATTTTTTTCAACAGTAAATACTACGGACAAGCGTGTATCATAAATGTTTTTCTATTTGCAATGAGCGTCGTGGCTGAGTTAGCAGCGTGACGGATTAACGATGCTTACGGTCCGGGTTCAATCCCCGGTGAACCAACTTTTTTTTTCTTTTTAAATTCAGAAAATTTCGAACTTACTCTCGCTTTAGCTATTCTCGCCTGTTCAGGCATTATTTATGATATTTAATTCGTATATGCTTAATAAAAAAAACAAGACATTGCTACCGGGGATCACTGCAGCCAGATCGCGCGTAAAAGTTACCCCCTCCCTAGTCTCTTACGCGCCCATCACACAATCATAGTAGCGCGTGTCCGTGAGCGAGCGACGCTTGGCATCATGGAGACTAGAGTAAAGGAGCCCGAACGCATATGGCGGAATCGTCGAAAAGTGGATCGCGAAAGTGATGAAAGATCTTGTAGTTCGAAAAATATCCGCAAGCGATACCAGCGCCTGGTACCGAATAGGATAGGTGCGTGAGGACCGGATTAGCAGTGTTTGTGACATACATACAGTGACGTATTACTGTCAGTGAGTGCAGCCAGATCGCGCGTAAACGTTACCCCTTCTCTAGTCTCTTACGCGCCCATCACCCAATCATAGTAGCGCGTGTCCGTGAGCGAGCGACGCTCGGACGTCTTCGGAAAGAGCCGAGCACGTTCGAAGTTTCGCGACCGCGCCTTCGGCAGCTACACCAACACATGGACGCTGAGCACGTTCATGTGCGGCCAAGCCGAAACGAAGCTTCGAGGAAGAAGCAATCTGAGCACGACTCGCGCGTGACTTCACCCGACGGCACGCGGGAGGCTTTTAGATGATTTCAATGCTTATTTAGCTCTTGATTCTCTGCAGTATTAATGTATAAAAAAAAATGTATCGCGCACTCTGATCGCTTATTTTTTTAGTTTATACGTTAATTTAAATATAATAATAAATCTAAATTACAACTTATTTATCTTATATCAAATTGTTTACGCTTCACTCACGCCCGTCCTTATGTCAAATAAATTATAATTCATAAAAGTAAGCGGAAATATATTTATATTCGTATTATTATATTAATTCTTACATACTTTCATCAAGCGATAAAGCATTATCCCCAAACACAAGCTAATCATCCATCCGGCCGCGAATCCTAAGTACCAGAAAGTATACATATTCTACGAGCGATGAGATGGTCCCGTTGGTAGCGTTCCTGACTTTGGTCCGCAGGGGTCCCTAGTGCAAATTTTTCATAATTTCTCATATTTTAGTCGTATTTGAGATTTTCGGAGAAAAAAATGATTTAAAACATATTCAAGTTCTGGTCTATTTCCCAAAAACACATTTTTTTTACTGAAAATTCATGATTTCTCATTTTTTTCCCGGAAATTTCTCTTTTTCCTATGACCTGAGTGAACGGCTGCGGACATATTCGGAGAAAAGTTAAAGATGAAAAGAAATGAGATTTTCGTTAAAAAAAACTTATTATTGTTATTTATTTCCGGAGATTTCCCTTTTTCCTATTACCTGAGTGAACGGCTGTGAAGATATTCGGAGAAAATTTAAAGATGAAAAAAATGAGATTTTCGTAAAAAATTGTTATTATTTTTTTTCCGGAACTTTTTCTTTTTCCTATTAACCGGTGCGATGGTCTAGTGGTTAGCGTTCGAATCCCAGTCGCGTACATTTCGTTGTGAAATGTTTTTTTTCGGCATTTCGCGGCAACATAAGACTAGTTCCACGACTGGGGGGCGAACTCGATGACCGGCTGTATTGGTGTAGGTTTTCCGCAGTTTCCCTATACCCATGACAGAAATGTCATGATGAATATAATACAGAGGGGGAAGTCGGCTGCGGCCGCAAGAGGGGGGAACAGGGAGAAAGATGAAGAAAAAAGGAGTAAAAAACAGTCGAGGAAAGAAACGCGCACAATGAGGGGAAAGAATAGGTAACAAATGCGAAAAGCGTGTACATAAGGAAAAAACCAATAACAAAAAAATGAGATTTTCGTAAAAAAAACTTATTACATTTTTTATCCCTCATAATTCTGAGAAATAATGAATTTCCGAAATGTTTGCAAACATTATTTTCCTTAAGGGGTAACACCACTGTAACGGCCTGCCACGAAGCGTTTTAGACAAATAATACTTGGGGTAATTATTAAGCATATATTGAAGTATATTGCAAAAAATGTTATGTGAAAATATTACAAAATTGCGACACTGCAGCAAATTCTTCCGGGACATGTTGAACTTAAGGTGCTCTGCGTCGCGCAGTATAACTTGTGCCAATTTTAATCTGGACAAAATAATTTTTTTAATTAAATCTAGATGAGTGTAGCTAGTGAACCACGTAGGGGATTTTAGAAATATTGATTTTTGAGTAATTGCCGAAATCAAGCGATAAAGCATTATCATAATGCTTTATCGCTTGATGAACGTATATGAGAATGAATATAATAATACGAATATAAATATATTTCCGCTTACTTTTATGAATTACAATTTATTTGGCATAGGGACGGGTGTGAGTAAAGCGCAAACAATTTTTTAGAAGATAAATAAGTTGTAATTTAGATTTATTATTATATTTAAATTAACGTACAAACTAATAAAATAAGCGGTCAGAGTGCGCGATAAATTTGTCGACACTAAAAGATAACTAATTAAAATAATAATGATAACTAATAAAAATAACTAATCAAATAAGAATTAATAGTAATAATAATTATAAAAAAGCACTGAGCGCTGGGAACGATCCCGCACCCCAAGTGCAAATTTTTTTCTGAAAAATGCCGATTTTTTCCGCCAAATTTTTCCGAATTTTTCTATGAATTGGAACAAATATGAAGAATTCGGAGTTTTGCGGACAATTATTTTTACGCAAACATCCGAGTTTCTCCGAATTTCTCCGAATTTTTTCGAATTTTTCCGAATATTTCATCATTTTAATTACGATCACGGGAAAATGTCGGAAATTATATGAAGGCTTTAAGGGGTAACACCACTGTAACGGCCTTGCAGGAAGCGTATTTTGTGATATTTTTTTTGGCGAAAGAAAATGTGATAAACAAATAATACTTTCGGCATTTATTGAGCATGAATTTAAGTATATTGCTAGAAATTTTTATCCGAAAATATTACAAAATGGCGACATTGCAGCAATTCTTCCGAAGCATGTCGAAACTCTGCGGGACGCAGTATAACTGTGCCAATTTTAATATAAAAAAAGAATTTTGTTTTATTAGGTCTAGATGAACATTTTTAGTCAAATACTCGGCAATTACTCAAAAATCAATATTTCTAAAATCCTCTACGTGGTTCACTAGCTACAGTCATCTAGATTTAAAAAAAAATATTTTTTCTAGATTAAAATTGACACAAGTTATACTACGTGCCGCATAGCACCTTAAGTTCAACATGCCTCGGAAGAATTTGCTGCAGTGTCGTCATTTTGTAATATTTTCTCATAAAATTTTTTTGCAATATACTTCAATATATGCTTAATAATTACCCCAAGTATTATTTGTCTAAAACACTTCGTGGCAGGCCGTTACAGTGGTGTTACTCCTTAAGGAAAATATTGTTTGCAAACATTTCGGAAATTCATTATTTCTCAGAATTATGAGGGATAAAAAAATGTAAGTTTTTTTTGCGAAAATCTCATTTTTTTCATCTATAACTTTTCTCCGAATATCTCCGCAGCCGTTCACTCAATAGGAAAAAGAAAAAGTTCCGGAAAAAAAATGCTAAGTTTTTTTTACGAAAATCTCATTTTTTTAATCTCTAAATTTTCTCCGAATATTTTCGCAGCCATTCACTCAGGTAATAGGAAGGGAAATTTCCGAAAAAAAAATAATAATTTTTTTTTACGAAAATCTCATTTCTTTTCATCTTTACCTTTTCTCCGAATATGTCCGCAGCCGTTCACTCAGGTCATATGACAAAGAGAAATTTCCGGGAAAAAATGAGGAATCATGAATTTTCAGTAAAAAAATGTGTTTTTGGGAAATAGACCAGAACTTGAATCTGTTTTAAATCATTTTTTCTCCGAAAATCTCAAATACGACTAAAATATGAGAAATTGTGAAAAATTTGGAGAAAAATTTGCACTAGGGGCCCCTACGGACCGAAGCCAGGAACGCTACCAACGGACCATCTCATCGCTTGTAGAATATGTGCACTTTCTGGTACTTACGATTCGCGGCCGGATGGATGATTGGCTTCTTTTTGGGGATAATGCTTTATCGCTTGATGAAAGGATGAGAATTAATATAATAATACGAATATAAATATATTTCAGCTTAATTTTGAATTATAATTTATTTGGCATAGGAACGGGTGTGAGTAAAGCGTAAACAATTTTATATAAGATAAATAAGTTGTAATTGAGATTTCTTATTATATTTAAATTAACGTATAAACTAAAAAATAAGCGAGCAGAGTGCGCCATACATTTTTGGTATACATCAATAATGCAGAGAATCAAGAGTTAAATAAGCATTGAAATCATCTAAAAGCCTCCCGCGTGCCGTCGGGTGAGGTCACGCGCGAGTCGTGCTCAGATTGCTTTTTACCTGGAAGCCTTCGTTTCGGCTTGGCCGCACATGAACGTGCTCAGCGTCCATGTGTTAGTGTAGCTGCCGAAGGCGCGGTCGGGAAACTTCGACCGTGCTCGGCTCTTTCCGAAGACGTCCGAGCGTCGTTCGCTCACGGACACGCGCTACTATGATTGGGTGATGGGCGCGTAAGAGACTAGAGAGGGGGTAACTTTTACGCGCGATCTGGCTGCACTGATCGACGATTCAAAATCACCGCGCGGACGGAGCCAGCAGTGGTAGCGCCGCCAGGCGGGTACAATCCGCGGATCATTCATCACTTTCACAACCATTTCGCCAGCATTGCGTTCGGGCTCCTTTACTCTAGTCTCCATGCTTGGCATCTTCCGAAAGAACCGAGCATGGTCGAAGTTTCCCGACCGCACCTTCGACAGCTACACCAATCCATGGACGCTGAGCACGTTCATGTGCGGCCAAGCCGCAACGAAGGCTTCGAGGGAAAAAACAATTTGAGCACGACTCGCGCGTGACGTCACCCGACGGAACGCGCGAGGCTTTTAGATGATTTCAATGCTTATTTAGCTCTTGATTCTCTGCGTTATTAATGTATACAAAAAAATGTATCGCGCACTCTGACCGCTTATTTTTTTAGTTTATACGTTAATTTTAATATAATAATAAATCTAAATTACAACTTATTTATCTTATATGAAATTGTTTACGCTTTACTCGCACCCGTCCTTATGCCAAATAAATTATAATTCATAAAAGTAAGCCCAAAAGCCCAGAAGAAGTAAAAGTACCAGAAAGTGCACAGTTGGTAGCGTTCCTGGCTTCTGTCCGCAGGGGCCCATAGTGAAAATTTTTCTCCAAATGTTTCATAATTTCACATATTTTAGTCATATTTGAGATTTTCGGAGAAAAAATGATTTAAAACAGATTCAAGTTCTGGTCTATTTCCCAAAAACACATTTTTTTTCACTGAAAATTCATGATTTCACATTTTATTCCCGGCAATTTCTCTTTTTCTTATGACCTGAGTGAACGGCTGCGGAGATATTCGGAGAAAAGTTAAAGATGAAAAGAAACGAGATTTTCGTAAAAAAAAACTGATTATTTTTTTTCCGGAAATTTTCCTTTTTCCTATTACTTGAATGAACGGCTGCGAAGATATTTGGAGAAAATTTAAAGATGAAAAAAATCAGATTTTCGTAAAAAAAATTTGTTCTTATTTTTTTCCGGACCTTTTTCTTTTTCCTATTGAGTGAGCGGCTGCGGAGATATTCGGAGAAAAGTTATAGATGAAAAAAATGAGATTTTTGTAAAAAAAACTTATTACATTTTTTTATCCCTCATAATTCTGAAAAATAATGAATTTCCGCAATTTTTGCAAACATTATTTTCCTTAAGGGGTAACACCACTGTAACGGCCTGCCACGAAGCGTTTTAGACAAATAATACTTGGGGTAATTATTAAGCATATATTGAAGTACATTGCAAAAAAAATTTATGGTAAATATTACAAAATGGCGACACTGCAGCAAATTCTTCCAAGGCATGTTGAACTTAAGGTGCTCCGCGGCACGCAGTATAACTTGTGCCAATTTTAATCTGGATAAAATAATTTTTTTCAAATTAAATCTAGATGAGTGTAGCTAGTGAACCACGTAGAGGGTTTTAGAAATATTGATTTTTGAGTAATTACCGGGTATTTGACTAAAAATGTTCAATTTTTTTAAAGACAGTTATTTGTTAATAAATATTGTTTTAATCAACTTGTCGAAAATCCCCTACGTGGTTCAGTAGCTACACTCATGTAGACTTAATAAAAAAAAAATTCTTTTTTTTTTAGATTAAAATTGGCAGTTATACTGCGTGCCGCAGAGGTTCGACATGCTTCGGAAGAATTGGTGCAGTGTCGCCATGTTGTAATATTTTCGGATGAAAAATTTATAGCAATATACTTAAATATATGCTCAATAAATACCGCAAGTATTATTTGTTTATCACATTTTCTTTCGCCAAAAAAATATCAAAAAATACGCTTCCTGTAAGGCCGTTACAGTGGTGTTACCCCTTAAAGTCTTCATATAATTTCCGAAATTTTCCCGTGATTGTAATTAAAATGATGAAATATTCGGAAAAATTCGAAAAAAATTGGGAAAATAAGGAGAAACTCGGATGTTTGCGTAAAAATAATTGCCCGCAAAACTCCGAATTCTTCATATTTGATCCAATTCATAGAAAAATTCGGAAAAATTTTCCGTAAAAAATCGGAGTTTTTCGGGAAAAAAATTGCACTAGGGGCGCGGGATCGTTCCCCGCGCTCAGTGCTTTTTTAAAAATTATTATTACTATTAATTCTTATTTGATTAGTTATTTTTATTAGTTATCATTATTATTTTAATTAGTTATCTTTTAGTGTCGAAAAATTTATCGCGCACTCTTACCCCTGTGGACCGAAGCCACGAACGCTACCAACGGGACCATCTCATCGCTTGTCGAATATGTGCACTTTCTGGTACTTAGGATTCACGACCGGATGGATGATTGGCTTGTTTTTGGGGGAAATGCTTTATCGCTTGATGAAAGTATGAGAATTAATATAATAATACGAATATAAATATATTTCCGCTAACTTTTATGAATTTTAATTTATTTGGCATAAGGACGGGTGTGAGTAAAGCGTAAACAATTTTATATAAGATAAATAAGTTGTAATTTAGATTTATTATTATATTTAAATTAACGTATAAACTAAAAAAATAAGCGATCAGAGTGAGCGATACATTTTTTGTATACATTAAGGTAGTACCTCCACAGAAGAGTTGAATTAAGAAATGGTTGAAATTTGACATATATGTTATTCAATACATTATCCAAACATCTGTGCAATTTGAATAAGTTTGACCACCCCAAACCTGAGATATTTACACTTAAAGTTGGCTTGGCTTACACGCAACAAATGCGTTATGATTGGCAAACAGAGCATCATTAATTTTACCGTCAAAACTAACATTAAGAAATTGATAAAAAACGAGGATAAGCTAGATTAAGATATCACGAATAATGTGAAAAAAATGAGAATGATTCACCAACTAGTTTCCAAGATATAACCATGAAAAGCCCTCACAATTTTTGTGCAAAGCCTGGCAAAGCCTGAAAAAAAAACAATTGGGGCAAAGCCTGGACAGTCCCGGCAAAAAGTTTACTGGCAATGGTAGATCAAAAACACAATATAAAATATATTTTACGGCAATAAATGATATCCATCGTATTATCTACTAGTACCGAGTCAATATTGCGTAGTTCTTAATTTTATTTATTACTAATTAAACCAATTATCAATCTTTTAAACATGAACATGGTATGTAAACTTTTGGTTGAGATTTTTGCAGAGGAACTACCTTAATAACGCAGAGAATCAAGAGCTAAATAAGCATTGAAATCATCTAAAAGCCTCGCGCGTCCCGTCGGGTGACGTCACGCGCGAGTCGTGCTCAAATTGCTTTTTCCCTCAAAGCCTTCGTTGCGGCTTGGCCGCACATGAACGTGCTCAGCGTCCATGGATTGGTGTAGCTGCCGAAGGCGCGGTCGGGAAACTTCGATGGCGCTCGACTTTTTCCGAAGACGTCCGAGCGTCGGTCGCTCACGGACACGCGCTACTATGATCGTGTGATGGGCGCGTAAGAGACTAGAGAGGGGGTAACTTTTACGCGCGATCTGGCTGCACTTCCCCGGTAGCAATGTCTTGTTTTTTTTTATTAAGCATATGCGAATTAAATATCATAAATGTTAACGAAAAACTCTCCTAGCGTGCGGGGGAGCTCTCGTTTTCATGAGGGCATCCGTCAAATACAAAAGAACCGCACACGCGGCTCGGAGATCCCGAAGGCGCGACGCGGGGGCGGAGTGAGGACTTGTAGGGAAGAATCACTCCCGTTTTAATGCGACAAGGTTTCTATTAGTTTATTGTTAGCAACGAAGAATATATATATATATTTCAAAACTTATGACTAGGCTCGATCACTAAACACTATAGTGGTGCGTTTTTGCGTTCGTTCGCTCTCGTTCCCGCTCGAATTCCCGGTCGCGTTCGTTTTTCGCTCGCGTTCGTGCGTACGCTCCGAGTTCGCAAATCTCACTCTCTCCTCTCTCTCTCGCTCGCTCCGATCTCCGCGCCCCAAAACTCCTTCCCCAATCGCGACCCACCCATACACACACACACGCTAGACTGGTCCGTATTTACGGTTGCTAACACTCGGCCATCCTATAGTAGCTCGTCCTCGAGCTCTCAGCCAAGTACGAAATCTCGCAAATAATGCGGCGTGGTTCGGATACGTTTTGACCGCACCGTTTCCGTACAACGTCCGACTTCTTCGTTATGTACACCGGGGGTTGCGTCGGATGGGGAGGCAATCTCCGCACCCCCGTTGTCGCTCGTAAGCGTGGCTTCCGTTTCTTCGTTGTCGCTCCTACGCGTGGCTTCCGTTTCTTCGTTGTCGCTGCTACTCGTGGCTTCCGTTTCTTCGTTATCAGGTCCTTCGTTCTCCGCTGGCCGCCAAAGCTTGAGCTGACTGGCGTGAGCTGTAGCTGCGTAGCGTCGTCCCCGTCCTGTCGACTGGAGGTCGGTGACCCCGTACGTATTCCCTCGCAAGATTTTGCTGATGGCCAACGGCCCCCGGAAACGTCGCTGAAGCTTGGTGCTCTCACCGGTACAGATTGGAGCCGTTTTCATGTAGACTATGTCTCCCAGTTCGTAGTCGACCTGGCGTCGTCCTCGATCGTAGCGCTCCTTGCTCCGATCTTGGGCCCGTTCGATATGCTCGCGCACATCCTTTTGTAGATCCGGAGGGAGGCGATACTCCCCATCGCCGTCAGGGACGAGGTGCCGGATAGGTCGTGCCGGATACGTCGTGCCTCGCGGCATATCCATACAGCGCCGTGAAGGGAGCTTCGCCTGTACTCTTATTTGGAGCCTCGTTCAAATCGCGCTGGATTTCCTTGAGGCGGGCATCCCAGTCCCGCCCGTCGGGCTTCGTTACACTTGCTTGTACAGCCGGTAATAACGTTCGGTTGACGCGTTCAATTTGTCCGTTCGCTTGGGCGTGGCGCGGGGAGGTGAGTACGTGCTCAATTCCGTGTCTCCTACAGAATTCTGCGAATTTACGCGAGGTGAAGCAGGTACCTCGGTCTGATATTATGCGGCGTGGGGCTCCGTAGGTCAGCACGAACTCGTCGAGCACGCGTATTACGGGACGTACTGAAGTATCCCGCACAGCTCGAATCACTACATATTTCGTTAGATTATCCACCAGTGCGAATATGTATTTGTTACCTTTAGAGCTGGGGACGAACGGTCCCTCGTGGTCGATATTAATCGTTTCGAACGGTCTCTTCCCCGGGGCGATGGGATGCATCAATCCAGCTTGTTTTCCCGTTGGAGATTTCGTCATGATACACTGCAGGCACGCGCGTATGTGGCGCTTGACATATGCTCGCATCCCAGGGAAAAAATATCGTCGCCTCATCTTCGACACGGTTCGATCCACGCCCATGTGGCTCTGAAGATCGTGAAAACGTACCGCAAAACTTTTCCGCATGGCTCGTGGGACGACGTACAGTGGATTGCCGTTCACGCGCTTATACAACAATCCGTCAATTAGTTCATAGTCGCAAACTTCAGCCTTCTCATACGAGTTACGAACCCGCAATGGCTTCTGCAATATGCTACATTTTTTTCTCAATAGGTCATCCGTACTTTGGTACATTCGTATTTCGTCGTCCGCACTTACAACTGTATATACAGCATCCGCGATCTCGCTCCATACTTTCTCGTCTTCGCGCGCGTCTGCTGGAGCACGGCTCAGGGCGTCGACGTGGCTCATCTTTTCTCCTGGTCGATGTTCGATATCGAAGGTAAACTCACCCAGCAGCGCGTACCAACGCACGATCTGTGGGTTTTTCGTTTTATTTGCACACAGGTATACGAGCGCCTGGCAGTCTGTAACGATTTTAAAGACGATATTAATTAGTAGGGTGCGCAAACGCGTCACTGCCCAGACAATCGCTAACAACTCGAGTTTCGACGAGTGATAATTTCGTTCGGGTACATTCGTTCGGCGACTGATCGCGTATACTAATCGTAATTGGCCCGCGTCGTCCTCCTGCAGTAGCATAGCCGCCAGTCCACTTGCACTCGCGTCGGTATGTAATTCCGTACGGCGCCTGGGACTGTACAACTGCAATACGGGACTCTTTCCGAGGGCCTCTTTCAAATCGAGGAAAGCTTGTTCCTCGCGGTCGCCCCACGAGAACTCGCAATCCTTCCTCAACAATTTACTTAACGGCTCCGCTCGCTCAGCGAAGCGTGGTACAAATCGTCGGAAATAACCCGTCAACCCAAGGAATCGGCGTATCTGGTGTACGTCGGTCGGTCTAGGGAAATCGACGATCCCCTGCAGTTTGTTGGATCCTGGTTCTATTCCGTCTTTGGAGACTATGTAGCCCAGGTACGTGACCCGTTCCATGAGAAACTGGCATTTTGCCAGTCTTAAGGTAAGCCCTGCCCCGCGTAGAGCTTCCAGAGCTTGGATGAGTCGATCGCGAAGTTCTGGCCAATCCTGGCCCGGGATGAGTACGTCATCCAAGTAAAAGAGTATCGAGCTATCGCGTAGCGGTCCGAGGATACGTTGCATCAGTTTCGAAAAAAAGAAGGGGGCATTCATCAGGCCGAATGACATGCGAGTGAATTCGCCCGTGTCGTCCGGGGTTATGAACGCCGTCTTGGCCCGCGCGGCTCGTGTAAGCGGCACCTGTAGATAACCATGCGCCAAATCCAGCGTGATGAAGAGGCGCGCGTCTCCGATTGCAGCGAGGTGGTCATCTATCTCCGGCAGTGGGAAATGGATCCTCTCAGTTTGTTGATTTAAGCGGCGGAAATCAACCACGAGACGTGATTCGCCCGTTTTTTTCTTAACGAGCAAAACGGGACTCGCGTATGGTGAGCTGGTTTCAGTCACAATCCCTTCTCGTTTCCACTCGTCCACAATTTTTTTTATTTCCGCTCGTTCAGAGTTGCTCGCCTTATAAGGTTTCGCATACACCGGCTTACTGTTTGGTACTTCAGTTATATCCATCTCGATGACGTCGGTGCAGCCGAGGTCGCTAATACCGGTTGATACGCAGTCCCGGTACCGATTTAGCACACTCAGCAAATCTTCGACTTCCTCTTCTTGCCGATCGATTCCTACGATGAGTTCTTCGCGTTTAATTGGCGGGAGTGAAGGCGGTGCATCGCGCACGGGGACAGCGGCAAATTCCCCGCGTATTACCGTGCGCCCTTTCTGGAAACGTTGCTCGGTTGGACCGATATTCATCACAGGCAACGTGCATTCAGTGCCTCGTCCAACGACTCGAATGCAGTTCATTGTGTGCGGCGGAATTGTTACTGATTCGGCCACATCTAAATAGTCCGAGTCATTTTCCTCCAATTCCATACCCCGAAACGGGTCGTCCTCAGCCACGGTGAACGTCAGTAAACCTCCAACCTTATGATAATTCACGTGAGGAGCATCGGTGAATGTGCGCCCCACTAGTACCGGAGTAGCCTGGGCATTATCGGGTACTACCCGCATCGGAACATTGTGCACTGTCACTCCATCGAGTGAGATATCCGTCGTCACCACCCCTGGCGAGCTCACCTTGAAATGGTCCGGTCCAAAACTGCGAAGCTCCATTGGTGCCGGTTCCATGTGCAGTCCTTCCCGCAGTACCGTGAACGCGGTTATCGTACAATCAGAGCTACCTTGATCCACGAATGCTTGTAACGAGCGTCCTCCGACGCACGCCGTCTTGATGTATTTAGCCACGGCATCTTGGCGCGGCCCATCGATTATGTGCATCGTCGCAGGGCCCGGTGCGGAGGATGCTGTACAGTGGCGCTGGGTGTGACCTGTCTGCCCGCAGATTCTACAAGTCAGTGGACGTTTAGGCTCAGGACAACTCCTCGACAGATGTCCATACCCGTTGCAATTGTAACATTTGTATTCGCCCGCCTCGTTTTTGATGGGTAGGCGAGTATCTGGGTTTTTGAGTGGGCTTGGTGAAACCGAAGCGGGGGGAGTGCGTGTTTGACTTACTGTTTGCGCATTCCTACTTTTCTCTGTGTTTGCAGGTTGTTGTCCACCTCGAATTCGGTTTACCCGTTGTTCCTCGAGTCGCTCGTACGCCACAATGTCGTGGTATAAAGATTCGAGACCGTAATGGTCCCGTGACGCCATCGTATTGCAAAGGTCTTTAGACCATAGCCCAACGAGGACCTGCTCCTTCGTGTCTCTGGGGCCTAAGTCCAGGTCCGCGCATAGCCGAACCTTGGCGTGGTAATAGGCTTGGGTCGATTCGCCTCTTTTCTGGATCCTCTCCGTCATCCGTTGCCACTTCGCTGTACGACTCTCGTACACGGTGAAAGTCCTATGGAACCCCGTCTGAAAAGTATCCCACGAAACGAATTCCGCGGAGCGCATACGATACCAATCTTTTGCTCCTCCTACGAGATGCATTCGGGCGGTCTCCAAGGCGATGCTGTCGGGCCACTTGTGCAGGGTTCTCATGCCTTCAAGCGTTTTAATCCACTCGTGCGCTTTTCGTCCGCCACCCTCACCGTCGTATGATTCGATATGTTTTGACAGGTCTGGCATGACCTGATAACACATATCCTGTTGTGGCGAGGAACGAGCTCTTTCGGACTGTGATGCCGCCAGTGTGTCGACAACTCTTTCCAGCATCGAATCTCGGCGTCGGTTATCCTCCATTATCATGTGAATGATATCGGTTATAGCGGGTTCTGGTGACGGGTCAGACGGGGCGACATTTGGCGGTGGATGCCCGTATGGTACATATCCACTCGGATTACCGACGGGTGGTGGTTGAGGAGCGCCCACGTTTCCAAAGTTGGTCGCCATCGGTGTCCGCACTGGTAGCTGGTAAAACAGGGATTGCTCAAATCCGCCGGCTCCCAACCGTCGGTTAAGTCGGGATCGGGGTTGATTCCGGTTATGCATGGGTTGCCACGACGGATGGTACTGCCCTTCGAAACTCTGCGTATATGTCGGTGTAAACTGGTTGACCGTAATTCGTGGCACGGCCTCGCGTTGCTCCGGTACTCCCCTCATTAGCACGTTCTCTTGTTCATTGGCGGGTCGGTTGCTGGCGGCGCCAATGGGCAGATTTGAACTCGTACGGGATTCGTTAGATTGCAGTAAGGCTGGTGGCGCGGTGGTGGCCGCGGCGGACTCCGCGGGATCGCTCGGTGGGGACGCGAATCCTCGGAGCCCTTCTTGGTCTTCTATAGCCGTTCTACTAGCCATTTCGCTGAACTATCAAATGTTTACCTTAGCAGCGGCCTTGGATTCATAACACCGGACACGAAGAGAAGGAAAACAAACGCACACAGAAAAAAAAAATGTGTCCAAAGCTTACTTGCGCACGACACCTCACTAAACGTACTTTTATGTTCAAATGTTTGCGGTTGATCCCACTTCTGAAGTGTTAACGAAAAACTCTCCTAGCGTGCGGGGGAGCTCTCGTTTTCATGAGGGCATCCGTCAAATACAAAAGAACCGCACACGCGGCTCGGAGATCCCGAAGGCGCGACGCGGGGGCGGAGTGAGGACTTGTAGGGAAGAATCACTCCCGTTTTAATGCGACAAGGTTTCTATTAGTTTATTGTTAGCAACGAAGAATATATATATATATTTCAAAACTTATGACTAGGCTCGATCACTAAACACTACAGTGGTGCGTTTTTGCGTTCGTTCGCTCTCGTTCCCGCTCGAATTCCCGGTCGCGTTCGTTTTTCACTCGCGTTCGTGCGTACGCTCCGAGTTCGCAAATCTCACTCTCTCCTCTCCCTCTCGCTCGCTCCGATCTCCGCGCTCCAAAACTCCTTCCCCAATCGCGACCCACCCATACACACACACACGCTAGACTGGTCCGTATTTACGGTTGCTAACATAAATAATGCCTGAACAGGCAAGAATAGCTAAAGCGAGAGTAAATTCGAAATTTTCTGAATTTAAAAAGAAAAAAAAGTTGTTTCACCGGGCATTGAACCCGGACCGTAAACATCGTTAATCCCTCACGCTGCCAACTCAGCCACGACACTCGTTCCAGATAAAGAAACATTTATGATACACCCTTTTCCATAATGTTTACTGTTCAAAAAAAATGTCGAAACGATCGCGGCAAAGGCTCAAGATTTCTTTTTGAACCTTCCACGGTCGTTTCGGCATCTTATTTTTCAACGCGGTTCGTCGTTAATTTTTTTAAACCGAGAGAAAACAATGATCTCGATACATGTTTTTCACTTTGAAATTCATTTAATGCATATTCCAATCCGCAGTACGGCCACACATATATGTCGAGCTCGAACGGACGGAAAACCTCGCTTCGCTCGCCTGTCGAGCGAGCGCGATTTGCGAGGGGCAGAGACTTTTCCCCCACCGAGGTACCCAGGGAGGCTAGAGTGGGAGGAGTCCGATCTCTTATGGAGAGCCTTGAAAAAAGTGGCCACAAAAATGTGGTCCTACCGGGATGGCGCCACTATCTCTAAAATCTCGAGACATGAGCTGGGTGTGACAGAGACGGAACAAGTAAATAATGAGAAGTGAGCTGCAGTGCAGCCAGATCGCGCGCAAAAGTTACCCCCTCTCTAGTCTCTTGCGCGCCCATCACACAATCATAGTAGCGCGTGTCCGTGAGCGAGCGACGCTCGGACGTCTTCGGAAAGAGTCGAGCGCCATCGAAGTTTCCCGACCGCGCCTTCGGCAGCTACATCAATGCCTGGACGCTGAGCACGTTCACGTGCGGCCGAGCCGAAACGAAGGCTTCGAGGGAAAAAGCAATCTGAGCACGACTCGCGCGTGACGTCACCCGACGGCACGAGCGAGGCTTTTAGATGATTTCAATGCTTATTTAGCTCTTGATTCTCTGCGTTATTGATGTATACAAAAAAATGTATCGCACACTCTGATCGCTTATTTTTTAAGTTTATACGTCAATTTTAATATAATAATAAATCTAAATTACAACTTATTTATCTTCTAAAATATTGTTTACGCTTTACTCACACCCGCCCTTACGCCAAATAAATTATAATTCATAAAAGTAAGCGGAAATATATTTATATTCGTATTATTATATTAATTCTCATAGCTCTCATATGAAAACTCTCATATGAAAAACACCAAAAAAAAACTTCAAAACCTTAGATCTCAACGAACCAAGAACATACATCTTCACATTTTCAATCATGACGAATTTTTAAGAACAATATCATCACAAACACATCTGAACCAAAACAATATACATCACCTAAATTATCAAAACATGAATCAAACAACACAAAATCACAACATCTTATACTCAACTCTTACTAATAGACAACAGGACACAAATAATAATCTTTCCACTGATCATCTGAATAATATAAATTCGACAATCACATTAAATAAAACCAAAGAATGGCTTATAAATCTCTCCAACATTGATATTCCGCTACACATTTCCACATTCTTGTCTCTAGGTGAAAAGATTTGTTTTCCTTACCTCAAACTCTCAAACATAAAAACTCATATCCACAAATCGATCTCCGAACTTGAGTCCAAATTAGATTTTTTACTCGACAAACCTAGACAAATCGAAATTAGAACCAGATTCACTAAAATCTTAAACAAAATAAATATTCCAACATCATTTTCCAACACTAATCAAATAATAAAACACACGTCCTCATTCTTAAAAAACAACCCTCAACTTTTAGTTACACGAGCTGACAAAGGAAATTCAACAGTCATTCTTAACAAATCAGATTACATTACAAAAACTCATAATTTACTCGCAGATTCCTCAACTTACATATTAACAAATAGAAATCCCATCAACACTCTACAAAAAGGCATTAACAATATTCTCTCCAGATGGAAAACCCTAAAAATCATTGATGAAACAAAATACAAATACTCAAAAGCTGAAAATTGCAACCTATCTCGTCTTTATTGTCTGCAAAAAATTCATAAAAATAATTATCCACTTAATCCAATAGTATGATCAATAAATAGTCCAACACATAAACTAGCTGAATTTATACAATCTAAAGTTTCTAAATTAATCAATACGACTAATTCACACGTCAAAGATAGTTTCCATCTAAAACATTCACTTTCTAACATCTCAATTCCACTCAACTACAAATTGGTCTCGTTTGATGTTGTTTCTTTCTACACCAACATCCTATTACAACTTGTTATTCAAAGCCTTCAAAGAAGATCAAATCTATTTTCAAAAACATTTCCTTTAAACGAAATAATTAAAGCCATAGAATACATCATGTTCTCAACTTTCTTTACATTTCAAAGTAAAATTTACGAACAAATCTCAGGGTTACCAATGGGCTCACCTCTGGCTCCAATACTATCTAACATCGTTATGATTGATCTTCAAACAAATTGTCTGGGTAATCGCTTGTAGAATATGTGCACTTTCTGGTACCGACGATTCGCGGCCGGATGGATGATTTGCGGATAATGCTTTATCGCTTGATGAAAGTATGAGAATTAATGAGTCAAAGATGTGTGAGGCCGTGTTGATGACAAGTTGCTAGTTGAAGATTCGGCTTCAGTCCGGCCAATAGAGGTTTTCCAAGGTCAGCGATGGAAATAAATGATGCTTTCTTACGTTTCGACCCTTTGGTTCGGGTCCTCTCCAGAAATTATATTTTTCTCTATACATTTTAATACATACATTTTACAAATCAAGTTTGAAGGAATTAAATACACGAATATTTTACATTATGATTGTGTTATAAAATTGTTGTGTCGTTTTGTATAACTGTTATGTTAATTCTGTTTTGATTATAACTATATTGATTTGATACGCATAAGTTCTTGTATTGCGTTAATTCTTCTTATTCATCGGTGTTTGAAATGAGTGGTGTGTGAGAGTGCGGTTTATTATACTATGGAGTTATAAAGAAATGAAATATGAGAAACGACTAACCTCGATTGTGTTGATGTTTCTAGCTTTTGCTTATATTTGGAAGGTTATTTCAAAAGACAGTATTTATGGAAGTAAATACTGTTTTGCTGGAGTATACTCAATAGATGGAAGAATTTATCGTTTTTTAGCGATTTTTATCATCTGTAAGGGATTAATAATTATAAGAAAGTTTTGTGTTTTATTTGTGAAAATTTAATGTACGTGATTGATTTAAAAGAAATTTTACTAAAGTATCAAATGACTGTGATGATTACCTATTGAGTTTAAGATTTTTAAAATTTTCTTCCAAAATAAACAAAAACTCGAAATTTACATTTCTCAGTTACATATTGAGTTGTGTGATCACGGAGAGTTCGAGAGAAACTGAGTGGTGTCTTAATTTCGTGAAGCTTATTAGAGTCTTTATTTTGCGAATCGCACGGAAAAAAAGAAATAGTACAAAATACAGGGGCTACACAGTTCGCATTGGACTCGAGCGACACGGAAAAAAAGAAACAGCGAAAATCACAGTATAAACCGCATGAAAAACAGGGTGCTATATTTCATTTTACAGTGAAACAAAGTAATGTAAATCCTGTCCTACAAAAATGACGAATTTTCCTGTACACACTGAGATTTTTACAGTTACACTGGATTATTTACAGTTCGGTATTGTGAATACATCAGTGTCTTCAGTAAAAATATTTAACTGTAAAATTTACATGAGATCACTGATTTTTATACTGTACGCAAACTGCAAGGGTTACAGTGTACACTGTATTGATTACAGCGTGATTCATTAAATTTCACAGTGTGGCACGGTAGTTTTACTCTTCTTTCGACAGTTCATGACGTTATCTGTGCACTCTGAGATTTCTACAGTTAGACTGGTTTATTTACAGTTTGATATTGTGAATACATCAGTGATTTCAGTAAAAATATTCAACTGTAAAATTTAAATGCGATCACTGTTTTTTATGCTGTACGCACATGAGGCACGAGGCCAGGACACAAAGGATTGCCAGTTAGTAGTGCGTGGTTGATGGGACGCGGACATCGAAATTTGTGCGACAGAATTCAAGAAATTATAAAGAAAGAGAGAATTAAAAAAAAGGTACGTTCTTGTGTAATTAGGACTTGTCTCGCGCGTGGAGTGAGGCACGTGGCCAGGACACAAAGGATTGCCAGTTAGTAGTGCGTGGTCGATAGGATGCGAATGTTGAAATTTGTGCGACATAATTCAAGAAATTATAAAAAAGAGAGAATTATTTACAAAAAGGTACGTTCCTGTGTATGTGACTGATTTTTTAATATTTTCTACACAGTTTTCTCAAACTTCTTTTATGGATAAACGTTTTTTTGTGTGTCTCACTCAGTTCAGTATATTCTTAATATATATATATGTGTGTGTGTGTGTGTGTGTGTGTGTGTGTGTGTGTGTGTGTGTGTGTGTGTGTGTGTGTGTGTGTGTGTGTGTGTGTGTGTGCGCGCGTGCGTGTGTGTGGGTGTGTGTGTGTGTGTGTGCGCGCGTGCGTGTGTGTGTGTATATATTACATTGCTTACAATATACATTGTAAGCGAAGGTTTCGCCGAACTTTTTTAATTTTATGTTTATAATCAAATTTACAGTGTGACGTTGTAAACGGTATTCACTGGTTAGGACCTGTCTCGAGCGTGGCGCGACCACGACACAAAGGACTGGCAGTTCTTTCAGCGCTTTAATTGTTCTTTCAGCGCTATCTAATGTTATTTTTACCCCTAATTTTCTATAATATACGATTTGTGGCCTTATTAAATTACGGGGTTCACCAAGTTTGAATTACAGTATTAAAACAAGAAGGTTTCCCGTGTTCACACTGTAAAAAGCAACGGTTCAAAACTGAAACTATACCTGTTGCTAACCAGTTTCTAGAACAGAGGACTTCACTGTTAAAACACCTACATAAACTCTGTCAATATAACTGGCGCATTCATTGTACATAATACAGATTAACCAACTGTCATATTACAAGTTTTGTTAAATTTATATTACAGTGTTGAACTGTCAAAATTTACTTTTGACTACACTGTATTTTGGACTATGTGTTCCAGTAAAAGATACAGTAGAGCGGTTCGAGTCCAAAGAGGACAGTATAGAAACTGTAATAATTTACTTTGAGCACACTGTATTTTGAGCACTGTGTTTCAGGTAATATCGCTGTGCAATCGCTCGAGTCCAATGCGAACTGTGTAGCCCCTGTATTTTGTACTATTTCTTTTTTTCCGTGCGGGGGAGAAAGATCCTTTAGGCAGTGACGTGTCGAGAGAAATGAAATTGGTGCGTCATGTTAAGAGTATTTAAAATTAAATTATAGTGTCAATAATTTAAAAATTGTTATGTCAAGTAAAGTATTGTAAAATATTTTAATAGTTATATAATAGAGTTATAGATCGAGCTTAGTTTTTGTATGTCAGTTCTAAAATTTATGGCGTTGGAGTGTGCCTTAATTTGGATCATTTCTAAGATTAGTCTTTTTTGAGCCAATTTTCATTGTTTAAAATTTTTACATTGTCGAATTGAAAGTCATGTTTTTGTTCTATTGCATGTTGTGCTACGGCTGTGTGTTTTGTGGTAGTATGTTTTAGGCTATTTTTATGTTCTTTTATTCTAGTTTCAAGGTATCTTTTGGTTTGGCCGATGTATGTGGCATTGCAATCCTTACAATCGATTTTGTAAACTATGTTGGATTTTTGGGTGTTATTTATTTTGTCTTTGGTGGAGCCAGTAATCGATGAAATGTTGTGTTTATCGTTTGTGACTAATGTTATGTTGTATTGTTGGAAAAGACGCATTGGTTGATGATGGATGTTTTTTGTGTAAGGAACAATTATTAGTCTGGAAGAATCAAAATTGTTGTTATTCTTTTTTTGAATGTTGATTGTGGAAAGCCGATGTTTTATTATTTTTTCTGTGAAAGAGATCGGATAGCAATCTTGTGTCATCGTGTTACTAATAAGTTTGAGGTTTTCTTTGTGAAATGAAGGATGAGATAATTTAATTGCTCTGTCAACTAGCATGTAAATTATGGCTTTTTTTGGGAAAGTGGGTGGTGTGAAAAGAAATTTATGAATCTGCCTAACCAGGTTGGTTTCCTATACCAATTTGTGATAATTGAATTTTTTATGGATTAAAAGTATATCAAGAAACGGGATTTTTTATATACTTCATTTTCTGATGTAAATTGTAATTTTGAGTTATATGAGTTAAAAATCTTTTTGGTGGTTTCAATTTTTTCTGTTGGTAGAGCAATAATAATATCATCAACATATCTTTTATATAGGGGTAACGAAAATTTTAATTTTTCCAGACAATTTGTTTGAAGATCAATCATGAAGATGTTAGATAGTATTGGAGCCAGAGGTGAGCCCATTGGTAACCCTGAGATTTGTTGGTAAATTTTATTTTGAAATGTAAAGAAAGTTGAGAACATGATGTATTCTTCGGCTTTAATTATTTCGTTTAAAGGAAATGATTTTGAAAATAGATTTGATCTTCTTTGAAGGCTTTGAATAACAAGTTGTAATGGGATGTTGGTATAGAGAGAAACAACATCAAACGAGACCAATTTGTAGTTGAGTGGAATTGAGATGTTAGAAAGTGAATGTTTTAGATGGAAACTATCATTGACGTGTGAATTAGTCGTATTGATTAATTTAGAAACTTTAGATTGTATAAATTCAGCTAGTTTATGTGTTGGACTATTTATTGATGATACTATTGGACTAAGTGGATAATTATTTTTATGAATTTTTGGCAGACAATAAAGACGAGATAGGTTGCAATTTTCAGCTTTTGAGTATTTGTATTTTGTTTCATCAATGATTTTTAGGGTTTTCCATCTGGAGAGAATATTGTTAATGCCTTTTTGTAGAGTGTTGATGGGATTTCTATTTGTTAATATGTAAGTTGAGGAATCTGCGAGTAAATTATGAGTTTTTGTAATGTAATCTGATTTGTTAAGAATGACTGTTGAATTTCCTTTGTCAGCTCGTGTAACTAAAAGTTGAGGGTTGTTTTTTAAGAATGAGGACGTGTGTTTTATTATTTGATTAGTGTTGGAAAATGATGTTGGAATATTTATTTTGTTTAAGATTTTAGTGAATCTGGTTCTAATTTCGATTTGTCTAGGTTTGTCGAGTAAAAAATCTAATTTGGACTCAAGTTCGGAGATCGATTTGTGGATATGAGTTTTTATGTTTGAGAGTTTGAAGTAAGGAAAACAAAACTTTTCACCTAGAGACAAGAATGTGGAAATGTGTAGCGGAATATCAATGTTGGAGAGATTTATAAGCCATTCTTTCGTTTTATTTAATGTGATTGTCGAATTTATATTATTCAGAGGATCAGTGGAAAGATTATTATTTGTGTCCTGTTGTCTATTAGTAAGAGTTGAGTATAAGATGTTGTGATTTCGTGTTGTTTGATTCATGTTTTGATAATTTAGGTGATGTATATTGTTTTGGTTCAGATGTGTTTGTGATGATATTGTTCTTAAAAATTCGTCATGATTGAAAATGTGAAGATGTATGTTCTTGGTTCGTTGAGATCTAAGGTTTTGAAGTTTTTTTTTGGTGTTTTTCATATGAGAGTTTTCATATGAGAGCTATGAGAATTTATATAATAATACGAATATAAATATATTTCCGCTTACTTTTATGAATTATAATTTATTTAGCGTAAGGGCGGGTGTGAGGAAAGCGTAAACAATATTTTAGAAGATAAATAAGTTGTAATTTAGATTTATTATTATATTAAAATTAACGTATAAACTAAAAAAATAAGCGATCAGAGTGTGCGATACATTTTTTTGTATACATTAATAACGCAGAGAATCAAGAGCTAACTAAGCATTGAAATCATCTAAAAGCCTCGCTCGTGCCGTCGGGTGACGTCACGCGCGAGTCGTGCTCAGATTGCTTTTTCCCTCGAAGCCTTCGTTTCGGCTTGGCCGCACATGAACGTGTTCAGGGTCCATGTATTGGTGTAGCTGCCGAAGGCGCGGTCGGGAAACTTCGATGGCGCTCGACTCTTTCCGATGACGTCCGAGCATGGAGGCTAATGCGTCCGAGCGTCGCTCGCTCACGGACACGCGCTACTATGATTGTGTGATGGGCGCGCAAGAGACTAGAGAGGGGGTAACTTTTGCGCGCGATCTGGTTGCACTGTTTCCTGCTCGAGATTTTAGAGATAGTGGCGCCATCCCGGTCGCACCACATATTTGTAGCCACTTTGAAATGCACAGATCGGCCTCCTCCGACTCTAGCCTCCATGGCGGCGATGCACAACGCGGGCCTTTTCGCAGAGATTAGTGGGGAGATGCACAACGCGGCCCTTTTCGGCGTGCCTCGTAAACGGCGCTAAATCGCGGCGGCGAGTTCGGGAGTATGATTTCGTGATCATCGCCTCTGTCGAGGTTGCAGATTCCCTTGTAGCCGCGCGAGTCTGTGATCACCGCTCAAGTCGGTATCGCAGTCAGCGTGAACACGAATGGGTAGCTCGGCAGGGGAAAAGTCTCTGCCCTTCGCTCGCTCGACAGACGGACGGAGCAAGGTTTTCCGTCCGATCGAGCTCGACATATATGTGTGGCCGTACTGCGGATTGGAATATGCATTAAATGAATTTCAAAGTGAAAAACATGTATCGAGATCATTGTTTTCTCTCGGTTGTCCGTTTATGCTGAAAATCCGGGTTAAAAAAATTAACGACGAACTGCGTTGAAAAATAAAACGCCGAAACGACCATGAAAGGTTCAAAAAGAAATCTTGAGCCTTTGCCGCGATCGTTTCGGCATTTTTTTTTCAACAGTAAACATTATGGAAAAGGGTGTATCATAAATGTTTTTTTATCTGCAATGAGCGTCGTGGCTGAGTTGGTAGCGTGACGGGTTACGATGCTGAAGGTCCGGGTTCAATCCCCGGTGAATCAACTTTTTTTTCTTCATTTTATATTCAGAAAATTTCTAACTTACTCTCGCTTTATCTATTCTCGCCTGTCCAGGCATTATTTTTTATATTTAATTCATATATGTTTAACAAAAAAAAATGTTGCTACGGGCATCGAAGCCGCGCCGTCCGTACTCAGAGCTCGGACGCAGTGCAGCCAGATCGCGCGTAAAAGTTACCCCCTCTCTAGTCTCTTACGCGCCCATCACACCATCGTAGTAGCGCGTGTCCGTGAGCGAGCGATGCTCGGACATCTTCGGAATCGCCGAGCAAGGCGAAGCGTCCCGACCGCGCCTTCGGCTGCTACACCAATGCATGGACGCTGAGCACGTTCATGTCCGGCCAAGCCGAAACGAAGGCTTCGAGGGAAAAAGCAATCTGTGCACGACTCGCGCGTGACGTCACCCGACGGCAGACGCGAGGCTTTTAGATGATTTCAATGCTAATTTAGTTCTTGATTCTCTGCGTTATTAATGTATACAAAAAAATGTATTGCGCACTCTGGTCACATTTTTTTAGTTTATACGTTAATTTAAACATAATAATATATCTAAATTACAACTTATTTATCTTATATAAAATTGTTTACGCTTTACTCACACCCGTCCTTATGCCAAATAAATTATAATTCATAACAGTAAGCGGAAATATATTTATATTCGTATTATTATATTAAGGAGGTACACCAGCTTCATACAATGTTGCCATGCTAAACCATGGTAAAATTTCAAAATGGTGATAGATCAATAAAATTTGGTGAATATATTCTTTAGTATTATATATGTCAATACAATTTTTTTCAGATTTTTTCATTGTGCCGTTATCGAGTAATTGAACATTGAAGTTCACGTGTATAAGCATAGCGTTTTTATAGATATAGGTATATATTCCGGGTATAAGAATAAACGCTTGTGAATTATTTGTAAGAAAACGGCACACCCAAAAAATCTGAAAAAATTTGTATCTACATGAATAATACTAAAGAATATATTCACCAAATTTTATTGATCTATCACCATTTTGCTGAAGCTGGTGTACCTCCTTAATTCTCATACTTTCATCAAGCGATAAAGCATTATCCCCAAAAACAAGCCAATCATCCATCCGGCCACGAATTGTAAGTACCAGAAAGTGGACATATTCTACAAGCGATGAGATGGTCCCGTTGGTAGCGTTCCTGGCTTTCTGATTTCTTATTTTTTTCCTGGAAATTTCTCCTTTTCCTATGACCTGAGTGAACGGCTGCGGAGATATTCGGAGAAAAGTTAAAGATGAAAAGAAATGAGATTTTCGTTAAAAAACTTTTTATTATTATTATTTTTTCCGGAAATTTCTTTTTTTCCTATTACCTGAGTGAACGGCTGCGGAGATATTCGGAGAAAATTTAAAGATGAAAAAAATGAGATTTTCGTAAAAAAAACTTGACATTATTTTTTTTCCGGAACTTTTTCTTTTTCCTATTGAGTTTGTTTGGGTTTGTTTGGAGTTTGAGTCATACAAACACAGATTTAAACAATCTAGAACATTCACATCTCCGAAATAGAAAGACGTGAGTATCTAATATTGGTAATAGCATCTATAGCAAAAAGCCAGATATCGAGGATACAAACTTCGAAAGTTTTGATCTCAGTTAGGCAAACGAGCGATGGTCCATAATAGCGAAGACCGAAATAGCGAACATCAAAGAAGTGGACGAGTTGCTTCATAATTTTCTGCCGATTTTCGCTAACACGTACGAGATTCTTTTAAAGTATTTAAGAGGGGATATACATTTACAGTGATCAAAAAATCAATTTCTTTTCTTTAAGGGATAACACCATTCTAGGAATTTGGAAAAATCGTTTTCTTTTGGCTTCAAAAATACTTTGGGGTCATAAAAACAATAAGCAGTTGGTCCTGCAGCGATTTTTTTTAAGGTTGGATAAGTGTGTACAGTAGAACCTCGATTATCCGAACCTCGAACATCCGAACCCTCAATTATCCGAACGATGACTTAGTTTATCCGGAAGCTCAATTATCCGAACGTTGGCGCGAAAGATACATGGTTGCTCGCTGCCACCGCCGTGAGCAACAATGAGCAACCTAACGCAACTTCTTCTCAAACAGCTGCGAGACTAAGACGCTCAAAAACGCGTTGCAGCCGTTCGTCAATTAAAAAAGGACGATTTTATTTTTAAAAAAATATTTTAAAAGGCATTCGACTTTTTTCAGGTGTTAAAACACACACACACACACACAAACACACACACACACGCGCGCGCGCGCGCGCGCGCACACACACACACACATATATATAAATATACACGGTGGGCGGAACATTGACGTCCAAAAATAAAATTTAGGTCCCTTGTATCCTGGGGTATCCGAATAAGCCCCATGTATGTCCCGCGACTTTTCATAGTTTTCGAGTTATGAATTTTCGAGAATTTTCGACCTGACCAATTAAAAAAAAATCTAAAAAAAAGTAGAAGACTGTCGAGATTTTTTTTGCAACTGAATCTTCATGAGTAGTACTTTTATGCATAAAATAATCAGCTTCGTAACTGTGATGAAAGTTATTAAAATGTTGGTCTAAAGTGAAAAATTTATGTTCGGTAAATTATGACTTAAATTTTCAACTTTAAATTAAACATCTAAACAGGTGACTTCATGGTTCCTAATTAAGCCTCAAGAATGCGCCAGACTCTCAGCTTTCATAATCATTAAAAAAAAGCAGTACTTAATAGGGGTACTTTGGCTACAATTGACCTTCAAAGACAGCGAGGTGGAAAATTCTTATAATTAGCCATCTGATTAAAAAAAAAAATTGCCCATTTTATCATTCCTAAGGCTATTTAGTTTGTTAACTAACCAAAAATGACTGCAGGGAAAGCTAAGATTGAAACATTTGGAGGTTTATTTTTTTTTACTTTAATTTAAGTTTAATGAATTTTGCGCGATCCGTTCTCATGGATCAGGTAAAAGCTCGTTTACGCGATCCGTTCTCGTTACAAGAACGGATGGCGCAAAATTCATTAAACTTGAATTGAACTAAAAAAAAAATAAACCTCTAAATGTTTAAATCTTAGCTTTCCCTGCAGTCATTTTTGGTTAGTTAACAAACTAAATAGCCTTAAGAATGATAAAATGGGCAAATTTTTTTTTTATCAGATGGCTAATTATAAGAATTTTCCACCTCGCTGTCTTTGAAGGTCAATTGTAGCCAAAGTACCCCTATTAAGTACTGCTTTTTTTTAATGATTATGAAAGCTGAGAGTCTGGTGCATTCTTGAGGCCTAATTAGGAACCATGAAGTCACCTGTTCAGAAGAGTGCTACTCTGTTTAATGATTATGAAAGCTGACAGTCTGGCGCATTCTTAGGGCCTAATTAGGAACCATGAAGTCACCTGTTTAGATTTTTAATTTAAAGTTGAAAATTTAAGTTATAATTTACCGAACGTAAATTTTTCACTTTAGACCAACATTTTCATAACTTTCATCACAGTTGCGAAGCTGATTATTTTATGCATAAAAGTACTACTCATAAAGATTCAGTTGCAAAAAAAAATCTCGATAGTCTTCTACTTTTTTAAAGATTTTTTTTTCAATTGGTCAGGTCGAAAATTCTCAAAAATGCAGTAAAAAATTCATAACTCGAAAACTATGAAAAGTCACGCGACATACATGGGAGTTATTCGGATACCCCACGATACAAGGGACCTAAATTTTATTTTTAGACGTCAATGTTCCGGCCACCGTGTATGTATATATATATATATATATATATATATTTCAACGTTAATATGTATGTCAAATTTTAATATATATTTATGTATTTTTTTTTATGTAAAAAGGTGTTGTTGATGATCTCGTCCCAAAAAACCCACGTTTCGATTATCCGAACTAGTCTCGGTCCCAATTGGTTCGGATAATCGAGATTCTACTGTATACGTAAGGCAGGTTTGCAGTCACAAGAGCCTCGCGGTTGAGATATGAGCGTGCGGGCTCTGAGTGTAGACGACGCGGGTTCGATCCCCGGTAGCAATGTCTTGTTTTTTTTATTAAGCATATACGAATTAAATATCATAAATAATGCCTGAACGGGCGAGAATAGCTAAAGCGAGAGTAAGTTCGAAATTTTCTGAATTTAAAATGAAGAAAAAAATTTGATTCACCGAGGATTGAACCCGGACATTTAGCATCGTAATCCGTCACGCTACCAACTCAACCACGACGCTCATTGCAGATAGAGAAACATTTATGATACACCCTTTTCCATAATGTTTACTGTTGAAAAAAAATGCCGAAACGATCGCGGCAAAGGCTCAAGATTTCTTTTTGAACCTTTCACGGTCGTTTCGGCGTTTTATTTTTCAACGCAGTTCGTCGTTAATTTTTTTAACCCGCATTTTCGGCATAAACGGGCAACCGAGAGAAAACAATGATCGCGATACATGTTTTTCACTTTGAAATTCATTTAATGCATATTCCAATCCGCAGTACGGCCACACATATATGTCGAGCTCGATCGGACGGAAAACCTCGCTCCGTTCGCCTGTCGAGCGAGCGAGGGGCAGAGACTTTCCCCCCACCGAGCTACCCATTCGTGTTCACGCTGACTGCGATACCGACTGGAGCGGTGATCACGGACTCGCGCGGCTACAAGGGAATCTGCAACCTCGACAGAGGCGATGATCACGAAATCATACTCCCGAACTCGCCGCCGCGATTTAGCGCCATTTACGAGGCACGCCGAAAACAGAGATAATCTCTGCCGAAAAGGGCCGCGTTGTGCATCTCCCCACTAATCTCTGCCGAAAAGGGGAGCGTTGTACATCTCCCTACTAATTTCTGGATCGATATACACGCGTGCGAAGCGCAGAGGGTGGAAAATGCATGAATCAGATAATTCGATTAATCGTAAAAACGTCTTCGTGAATTCAGATGGTCACTTAAATTCCACAGGAAAACGTGACGATGCTACAATTTTTCTTACAATGACGCAAATTAATGACATCGATACGTTCAATCGTTCATTCGTACTTTGTAGAATATTGTCCACATGAAAATTATCCTCATCTCTAGCGCTTTCGATTACGTGACATTATTGTGGATGCGGCGGTCAACCCCGCCCACTCGATTACGAAACCGGATGTCGGGACAATGAGATTCACGTGTATTATACTCTATTAAAAATATATAAATCAATGAACAAAAAGAAAAAGCGCTTCAGGGCATTTACAAATTCGACATAACCTAACAAATTTTCGAACAGTTTCCTCAAAAATAGTTCAATCTTTAAAGAAAAATAAGGCATCAGGCTCTGTAAACGTAACCGACGCTTGACAATTTTCTTTTACCCAAAATATTATTCATCCCTGAAAGAACTGTTCGAATACATCAGCTGTCTTTCTCGCCCGCTTGTCACGTGGTACAGCCTTCATACTGAGCAAAAAAAATCCTCTGTCGCCGCGTTCTCGCTCGTTCGAAGTGTTTTCTCGTCGTTATTTTTTTTCCATCTATCTCGTCGTCATCGTCACGCCATAACAGTTGTTTTCCACGCGCCGGATACAAATTTGCCGGTGTAAAAAGAAAAATTTGTCCGCTTTCTCGTTGTCACGATGGTTTTGCTCGGTGAAATATTTCCAAACTTTCAGGCCCCTACGACCGTAGGAATATTAGATTTTCACGAATGGCTCGACAATTCGTAAGTCTCGACGCTGTTTTGATTTCTAACCTTAAAAACAAACGCCGCACTGCGCTTCCCGAAGAGGGGAAAAGTGTCGCGCGCAACTTTCAAAAGAATACTCTTTGAAAAAGCGATGAAAATGATTTTTCAATGCCGGTTTTCCGATGCCGATTGTCCAGATGGGCGATACTGTTCTCGCATCCGAACGATTTCACGCCGGTCTGCACAACGGAACTGGCCAAGGTGGTCAAGCTGATGCCAGAGTTCACCAAGCTAGGCGTCAAAACGATCGCCATCTCTTGCAACTCCCTCGACTCGCATATCAAGTGGATCGAGGTGAGAAAGAAGCTCGTCCGGTCTTCCATTACCGCCATCCAATAGATTTTTGACGCTACGACCACCGTCAGGACATAAAGAGCTACGCAGGCGTCTCTACAGGGGGATTTCCCTATCCGATAATTGAGGACGAGTCAAGGGCGATAGCAACGAAGCTCGGTATGCTGGACCCGGACGAGCTGGACAAGGATGGAGTGCCGCTCGCCGCCAGAGCAGTGTTCGTCATCGACGCCCAAAAGAAGATGAGACTTTCGATCCTCTACCCGGCGACCACAGGCAGAAACTTTGAGTGAGATTCGTCACCTAATTGTTCCTGGTATTAAAATTCTATTCAAAGCACCGACTTTTTTTTATTTCGGACAGTGAGATCATCAGGGCCATCGAATCCCTGCAGTTGACGGACTCCTACAGGGTCGCTACTCCCGTGGACTGGAAGGTAATCAATTGTAAAAACTCAACGAATTGGTCTTGGCGTTCGTACAACGTTGAAGTTTGCATTGTCAAGATGCAACGATTTTTTTTATTTCTTCGCTTTCATTATTGCAAATTTCTTTTTTTTACAACCTGAGGTCGTAAATCTGCAATTGAAACACGTAAAAACGTTTGAATGATTTTCGCAGCCTAAATCGGCCAAAAAGAAATGTTATCATAGAAAAAGAATAAATGTTCCTTGCACTCCAACGATGCAAACTTCAAAATCATACGTTTGTGTCGTTGAGACGCAACAAAAATGCTTATTTTTACTAATTTTCACTATTTAATTCACGAATTATTAATTCATAACTCATGGTCTTGAAGTTTGCATCGTTGGAATGCAACGATATTTTTTGACTTGTTTTTATTAGTTTAGAACATATTTTCTATATTTGGGTTGTAAATCGCTAAATAGGGCGCCGAAAAATGATCGCGGGATTTCTATAGCTTGAATCTGTTAAAGAAAATTTGGCAAATTCTGTGAGAATATTTCGTTGCCCTTCAACATCACAGTTCAATAAATTCACCAAAAAAAAGTCTATTTGAAATGAAAAAAAAAAGTTTGAGTGATGGTAGCAGCCTGAAAAATTTGCCAAAAAAATTAAGACCATAACGAGTTGATGATTTTTAAAAAACAGAAATTAAATCTGGTTGCGCTTCAGCGATGCAATCATCGAATTTTTACACGCTGCCCAAATTAATTTCGTCAGATGTTAGCTACGAAATTCGCTCAAACTTTTTTACGATCCCTATCAGAGATCGGAAAAAACCCTAAATCTGCGGATAAGATTTCGAATAAAAATAATTTTGCAGACTGCAGATCCGCATTGCCCGGAGCAATCCAATCTTATAAATAATAATAATAATAAGTATTAATAATTATTATCCATTTATAAATAAATAACTTTATTAATAAATATATTATTTGTTATAAATTATGAAAATTATTATTTAGTCATAAATTATAATTATTATGACTTATAATAATAATAATAATAATAATAAATAAAACCGGTGTGCTGGTCTAGTGGTTAGCATGCCTGCCTTTGAATCAGAACATCGGGAGGTTTGCTTCGAATCTACGATAAAAAAATAATAATAAATAAATATGTTCCCGAATTGATGAAAATCCCGTGGAAGTTGAAGAAATGTATTATTAGATAAAATCGAATAACAATAATAATCAACAATCAAATAGAGGAAC
Source organism: Ophion slaviceki (assembly GCA_944452715.1). Lineage (NCBI taxonomy): Eukaryota > Metazoa > Arthropoda > Insecta > Hymenoptera > Ichneumonidae > Ophion > Ophion slaviceki. The sequence continues at coordinate 2,998,690 of OX101791.1, forward strand.
AATAAATCGAAGAAATGAAAAAATGAAAAAGAATTTTCGTTGCATTCCAACGATGTAAACTTTAAGACCGTTCGACAGAGACGTAAAGAGGCGTCCCGCTTGTACAAACTAGCGAGTCCGCGCGAGAATCATGCAACCTATGGATATTCCCGACTTTTATTTCAAATTCATCGTTTTTTTTTTTCAGAAAGGAGACGACGTGATGGTGCATCCGGCTCTGACGAGCGAAGAGGCACAGAAAACGTTCAGCGGGAATGTAAAAACGTTGAGCCTGCCGTCGGGCAAGCAATACATGCGGTTCGTTCCACATCCGGCGGAGGCTCTGTCGAAAAAATGAAAGCGTACCATACACATTCCCGAGATAATTTTATTCGACACTTCTCGTAATCTCTTCATGCTTGATTGGCATTATTTTTCGGTACGTTGGAATAATAAAAAAAATGAGTGAAAAACAAGCTGGATTTATTTATCGGAGAACCGTGGGGTCCTGGCGGGGCGAGGGTCGCGTTTCCTGTACAAACGATTCCGAAAGCCCGTGCGAATACTCTCCTCACTTTTGCAAACAACAAAAGAAGCCGTTTATTATTTCACCTAGTTATAATTAAAAGTACACTGCGTTATATACACTTTTCCAAGTACACGTTATTTTCTTGCTGTTTTGTTTTGTTTCGTTCTTTACTTACGATTTCCAGGCGGATTGTATAATATTTACACTTTTCGTTTTGCATTTGTTTCATCCTTTTATCTCGTTATTCAATTTATCGCTAAGATTCTCATTCGTTTAATCCACGTTTTGTTTTTATAATAATTATTTATTGATTTACTTAAACTTCGTGTCTAATCGGTACGGTTATATTATTATGCGTATAATAATATATACGTTGGATAGCAGTTATATAAAACAGTCCCTGGTCAAAACCAATAAGATCGAAAAATGATAATAAATTTAACAAAATTATATTCCATTATCGTTAACCGTCACGTCTTTTCTTTTTCTTCTTGTTGTTTTCTGTTCGCGATTAAAACGTTTATATTTACCACACAAAGTATCATTAGCACAAAATACTATTGCGTTCGATTGTTCGTAGGTGTGGCCTTAGTCACGCAGACGCACGATCACCCCAAAGTACGCCGCGTGGCTTTTGTCTCGGTGTACGCGCCTTTTTCTTTTTACCATTTCACGATCAACATCACCTTACGTTATTTCGTTTCACACTGTGAGTCCACGTAGTCCCGGTGAACGGTCGTTTCGCCACGGCTCCGACGATCGCGTGATATTGAAAAGAAAAAAAAAAAAAAGGAACGCCACTCCATTTTCATCTCTCCGTCGATTAATCGTTCAAGCGGGAACGTTAAAGTTTTTCGTCGAGTTTTTCAAGCGCGACGATTTGCGTATCGTCTGCTGTGTCGGAGTTTTATTCTTCGTTGGGAGCTTCTTGTCGCGTTTGCTCGTCGATCGTGTGATCGCTCTAGACGTGTTGTCGATTCTAGTGGTGGCGGTGGTGTTGGTGGTAGTAGTAGCAGCAGCAGCAGCAGCGGCGGCAACCTCAGCAGCAACAACCGTCCGGGGATGATCCGTAGAATCGACAATCGTCTTGGGCGAACTCACGACGTTTTTCTCCCATCACTCGCCGCCACCACCGGATCCGCGAGAGTCGTGCTGGTTCTCAGCGGCGTTGAGCTCGCCCTCGACCATGCGAGCCTGCCTCTCGGCGGCGGCGCGCGCCTGTCTTCCGGCGCTGGATCGAAGATTCTTCCGCTCGGGTGGTGGCTCGATGCTCATGCGTTTGCCGCTTCGGGACTTTTTGCTTTTGGCCGAGGAGGACGAGGAGGGAACGACGGAGGCTTTTTGCTCGTCCTCCGGAGTCTCGTGAGCTTTACTACTATCAGCCTTTGGATTGGATTGTTGTTGGTGGGTGGGGGATGAGACGGAGGATGGTTGGGGCCGCGGAGGATTGTCGTCGATCGGTAGCGACTCGACGGACTCTTTGTTGCTATTGCTTGAAGTATTGAGCGCGGCGCACTCTTCCTGGGCGGTGGCCGGTTGCGCGGTGCTCGGCGGAGTCTCCCGGGGAGGCGGCGTCGAGGGCTCCTGTGGGGCTGGGTGCTGGGGCGCGGGTGGCGGTGTGGCTTGTCGTTGCGGCTGCGCGGGTGCAGACGGGGTCGGCGGGGCTGACGGCTGCAGGTTGGGCACCGGCACTGTTTTGCTCGTGATCGGTAAGGGTCGGATAATGGGCTCGATCTCGAGGCTCGCCTCGGTCAACGTGACCTTGGGCTCGACGACGATCTCGGGATTGTTGTTGCTCGTGCGGCTTCGCTTCGATACCGGCTCGAGGGTGACCTCGAGGGAGGCCGGTATCTGTTGCTCTATGGCGTGCTGATGATCCATGACGATGCCGCCGCTCCGAGAACGCTTCGAGGCCGCGGGTCTCTGCATGTCCTCGAGATTCCTCGTCAAGAGTTCGGCGCTCGTTCTGCTCAATTGCTCGAGGGCCTCCTTCATCTCTTGTTCCTTGCTCTTGCGCTCGAGCCTCGCCGACAAATCGGCGATCTCGCTCAGCTCGATCGTCGTCTCTTTCTTGTCGCTCGGGCGCTGCTCGGTCGGCTCGTTGTTCCGCCTGCGATCGATCTCGCTGTGCAACGCCATGTCCGTGTACTGTTGCAACGACATGCCCGGGTCCATCGAGTAGCGGGAGGACTTTTTCTCCGCGGCCTCTTTGCGCTTGAGCGACTCGGCCACGAGTTCCCGTTGTCGGGAGCTACTCGAGGATGGCTTCCTCGACGAGGACGTCGAGGATGAGGCAGTTGCCGCCCCGGACGACGAGGGGCCGCCGGACGCGGAGGAATTCTGCGGATTGAGGAGACCGCACTGCGCGAGGCTCTCGTACGCCGAGGATACGCCACCGGGTTGCATGGAGAACGGATTCAAGCCACCGAGGCCGAGAGGCGTGTACAGTAAACTTGGATTCGGAAAGAAGAAGGGAAAGGGCGTGGTCGTCGGCATCGACGAGGACGAGGTAGAGGTCGAGGGTGCCGAGGACTTTGACGACGACGCAGCGTCCATTTTGTTTCGCGACTTGTTACCCGTTGCCGTTGAATTCGACGAGTTCGACATTTTGCCGACCGACGAGTTCACTACGTTCGTCTCGGCCTGACTCGTCGAGGCACCGCCACCCCCGAGGGCCGCCTCCATACCCGCGAGGGACGGCAAACCAAGACCGGCGAGATTCGCGAACAGCGAGCTCGTAAGATTCATATTCGAGAGGTTGCCCAAATTGCCGAGGCCGCCGAGAGCACCGAGATTCGGCAGGCCACCGAACGGCATAAGCAGCGGATTGTTCTTGGGATCGAAGTTACCGAGGGAAAGGCCCGAGAGTAACGAATTATTGAGATTACCGAGCGACGAGAAATTCAACCCCGAAGCGGCCGCAGCGGCCATCGACGAGGCTGCGAGATTCGCCGAATTCGCAGCCGTCTGTTGGCTCGTCGGGCTTGGCATCATCGGCGGCCTGCCAGGACTCTTGCCCTTGCTCACACCACGTTCGTTTCCGGGCAAACGTTTTTGCAAATCGTGAGGCAAGTTACCCCGTTCCTTCACCAATTCCGCCCACTTGGGATCAACGTCGAACATCGGATTCTCGATGAGCCACTGGCCGAGACGCTTCAGCTGCGGCGCTTTGCTGCCCGTTACCTTTTTACCCGTTAGCCTGTTGATGACCGCGACGTTCTCCTCGCCCGTGAGCTTTTTCCAATCGAGAAGGGACGGATCGACTCGCGGTCGACGGCGCCTCGGTGCGCTCAGATACTCCGCGCCCATTTGTTCCGACATCGCGGTCTGCTCGGCAAGCCATTTGTTAACTTTCGCCTCGTGCGAGTACGAGCCTATCTTGGACGAGTATTCGGCAACTTTGTTCATGTCGGCGATCATCGCTTCGTAACTCTTGCGATGACTGCTCGAGGCGAGATGCGCCGAATTGAAGGCTTGCTGCTGCTGTTGATGCTGCTGATGATGATGCTGCTGTTGCTGATGCTGATGGTGCTGTTGTTGTTGTTGTTGTTGTTGTTGTTGTTGTTGCTGCTGTTGCTGCTGTTGCTGCTGCTGTTGCTGTTGCTGCTGCTGCTGTTGTTGTTGTTGGTGTTGTTGTTGCTGCTGTTGCTGCTGTTGCTTCTTCAATTCGCGGTTCTGGTGCTCGGCCTGAGCGAGCAGAGCGGCGAAACTGTCTTTGTGTGAGTGCATGGACGGCGGTGGATGATTCGAACCCGATGCTCGTGACGACGGTATCGACGTTACCGTTATGGAGAACGGCTTTTGCGACGGTGCCGGCGGATTCGGAAGACCGATCGGCGCCGACGTCGGCGTTACCGTTACGTTTGGCGTTATTGGATTCTTCTTACTATGCTCGGGATAGTGGGTGCTCTGCTGCTCCTTTGCCGCGCTCAGACCCAGCACGATCTCGTCCAGCTTCCGTCGCTTCTTCTCCTTGCCAACTACTGGCTCGTCGGCCGGCTGTAACCACACGGGAAACGTTTGAGTAACCGGAGAACAAATTAACGGGCTACATCTACCTAGGTGGGTCGAAAAATTGCATTTTCAAAAGTGTTTTTATTCGATAGAATAACCTTTTAGCTATTTTCCCTGAACATTCGATTGGAATATTCCGAAAATTGAATGAGCTACAGCTTCTGACAGTCGGCAGGGCGAGCGGCAGCAGCACTATACTTCAATCTTTAAACGCGTTTTTCTCGAAACACTGTTTTCAAAGTCGGTGAACATGATATCTGGAGAACTACTTGATGGATTGTTATCAAATTTACAGGAGGTGCGATGAGAAACATTTAAAGATCGATGAAGATCTTACTCTTTTGTAAACCGATCTTCATTTTTTGATAGGTACGTAAAAACGACTATTTCGTAGTATGCTCGAGTTTCAATTCGTCGCCACGTTGTTAAAGAAATACATTTAAAAATCGACAATCGTCAACGACTTGTGTTTATTGTTGATTTGAATAATCCGTTTGGTTTTTAGATTTCGGATGGACTGTTTAAGCTGGAGGGTCCGCCGCCAAACGTCGCGAAAAAAATTTCATCATCTGCCGGCGGCCATGTTTTTGGTGTTTTTCTGCATTTCTAGTGATTTTTTTTTAAAGCTTCTCAATATACACTACCGCTTGAAAGTTTGGATTCACCAGTCGATATTTCTTGCCACATTAGAAGTTAGATAGCTCCGTCGAAAAAAAAAAGATAAACAAATTTAACGAACGGCGTTTTGAAGGGGACACATTCAGATTTGTTTTGCTTTTTAAAATATTTTTAATGATTTTTTTTCGGCCCGGTTCTCACTTTGTACCTGACCGTTTTACGGCTATTTTTCGACGTCTGAGAACATGCGGCGCATAACTTATGGAATTTTTTCATGTCATTTTTATCCATGATAAACTTGAAAGGAGTAGCAGAAGCTCGTTGTTTGAAAAGTTTCGTACGATTTTTTTTGGAAAATGATTTTATTTTTTGCTAAAAAAGACAAACTTGGAAAAATGCAACGTAACTCAAGAACTATAGGGTTTGAGAGGAAATGTTTGCAAAAAGTTGCGTAAGTTTATACCGAATGGCCTGGAATTTTCCTGTGAGCTTTTTGTCTATTTTCACCCGTAACTATGACGAGTAGGATGGCTTAACCCGAAAAGTATGGCTTTTGGGACAAAAATATCAGGAGGAGAAACTTTTTTTAATTTTCGATTTTAAATTTGCTTAAACTTTTTCAGAATTTTTTTTCCAAAATTTCTTTGGCTGAAACTCTTAGAATCGTCAAAAAAATTGATGGGCGTATCTCGAAAATTTATTGAGTTAGAGACAAGACATCAAGAGGGGAAAACTCTAGCTCAATAGTTTTCGAGATACGCCAATCAATTGTTTGGACGATTCTCCGAGGGTCGGCACAAAAAAATTTCGAAAAAAATTCTCAAAAAATATAAGCGAATTGAAAATAAAAAATTTAAAAAGTTTCTTCTCCTGATATTTTATCCTAAACGTCATACTTTCCGAGTTAAGCCATCCTACTCATCAGAGTATCGAGCGAAAATGGTAAAAAAAAATCTAAAAGGAAAATTCTGAAATAATTCCAGGCGATCCAGTATAAACTTACGAAACTTTTTACATCTTTGACATTTCCTCCTAAGCCCTATAGTTCTTGAGTTACGTTGCATTTTCCAAAATTTGTCTTTTTTAGTCAAAAAACAAATAACTTTGCGAAAAAAAATCTTCCAAAACTTTATAAAAAACGAAAATGGAGCTTCTGCTACCCCCTGCGAGTTTATCATGGATAAAAATGATGTAAAAACCGTCCATAAGTTATGCGCCCAATTACCGATGGTCGAAAAATAGCTGATAAACAGTCACGTACAAAAGTGCGTACCAGGTCGAAAAAAATCATTCAAAATATTTCAAAAAGGCAAAACAAAGCTGAATTTGTTCCCGTCAAAACGGGATTAAATTTGATTATCTTTTTTTTTTGACGGAGCTATCTAAATTTTAGTTCAGCAAGAAATATCGACTGTTGCATCCAAACTTTTGAGCGATAGTGTAAACTCTTGTGTTTAAAAAAATACAATTTTTATCACCAACTGTTCGCCAGATTTTTTTTGGAATTTGGTAATTTTTTCGGGCCTCTAGGTGGATGTAGTCCCTTAAACGCTTGCGCGTGCCTCTCTCGTCACTTTGCTTCGCCTACGAATAATCGCTATCAGCGGTTTTGGAGAATTGAGTTCCTCGGGGACGGCAACTTCGCGAACGGTACAAAATTATGAGGAAGCGAGATGCAAGCCCTCGAAATTGCACTAATCTTTATTTTAATAATCTGGACATTGCAGAACATTCTGAACATCGTGGATAACAAAAAGTGGCAGCGTGGTACCACAGTTGTTTGAAAAAAAGGCCTTGTGTATGTACTCACGTAATTCTTGCGTTTCATCAATTTGTCGAGCATACTGTCGAGTTTGCCCTTGTTGCTGCTCACTTGCTTGTTCTTGCTCGGCATAGAAAAGTCTTGTACCTCGTTCATCATATCCTTGTTGGTGGGTTCGGTGTTAGTCTTGAGATATCTGTAACACACGACGGGATATCAAGCGCGTAATTCGCGTAAGTAGTCTGCCGGGCGCGACAAAAAATCAGGTTGAAAACTCGCACATTTCTTCCTTGCTTTATTTCGATTGCAGAGCTGATATACTGATAGTACGCGCAAGTATGTTTTTTAAAGGGGTTTTCTCACTTTAGACGCTAAAAAAGGCTATTTTCCTGAATTTTGTTGATAGCTTTACATTATAGATATTGATATAAAAGTTGTTACACTTAATGAATACACTTTCGAAAAACATACAATTTTTAAAAAAATGTATTTATGTAAGCCAAACAAACTTTAAACGCGTTTTTATCGAGACAACGTTTTTCGATGGCTTGTTGATAAAATCTTCGAAACTACTGAACCGATCCTCATGAAATGTTAACCACAGATTCTTTACAACTATAGCTATAGCGCATATCAAGAATTTTTTAAAAATTCTGATGTTTACTTTTTTTTGCCAAAAGCTTTGAGAAAAACACGTTTTTTCTTCGAAAAATGTCCGCTATTTTGTTATTTTGCATATATCAAGAATTGTATGATATGCGCTGTAGTCATTAACATACTGAATCTAAAACCGTTTGATTTTTTTTGTTTCGGATGATCCACCTACGAGATTTCATCAACAGAGCATACCTACAATTTTTTAGGACATTTTTTCAACTACCATTTTCGTCTATAAATAGTAACTTAAATAAATAAATAATTTTTTTTACATATTTTGAAAGTGTATTTATTAAGTGTAACAACTTTTATATCAATATGTATAAGACAAACCTATCAAAAAATTCATGAAAATAGCCTTTTTTAACGTCTAAAGTGAGAAGACCCCTTAATACAAAGCTTCGGTACCGTACGGCTTGCAATTTTGACTCGCTCCCAGAGAAAGCTTTGAGGAAAAATGTATTCTATTAAATCCTTCGTCCAAGTACTAGATAATTTCATGCGAAAACGAAATGCGTTTGATGAGTTTTTTCGGATAATTTGTTGCCCAGCAGCAATGACGTTTTTCAAACAGCGCTCGGCACAAGCAAATGTATGTACCACATTTATAAATATTTCTCAATACAAAAATTGCAAAGAATCGTAAACAGCGTACTCTTCAAAGTTAAAAAATAATAAAAACCTGCACGTTTTCCTAGAAAAAAGAAACACGAAAATTTCTTTTTTTTTCCGTTCGTCAACTAGCCGTAAACCGTTACAATCCGAAGCCTTCCGCCGACTTTCGAGAAATTAAAACGCGACATTTCTACTATAATACTCAATTTGTGTGCAAAAAAATATCCGAATATGCAAAATTTTAGGAAATTTACACTGCGAAGATTTTTTTTCAATTTCAACCCTCCTTAAAATCGGAACCCTTTGACCGATTTCCGCAAAAGTTCGTTCGAATGCTGTATGGGGATGGAGTATGTTGCCGTGCAACATACTCCATCCCCGCATAAAAGTTGAACAAGATTTGTCAAAAATTGTCACCGATTGGGCGTCAAAAAAGTTTTTTTTTGGAAATTAAAACTCCCTCCGAAAGTCGAGCGTTTCATCGATTTTCGGTAAATTCGTTTCGGATATACTTCCCACGAGAAACTATAGTGGTTCAACAATTCAGCCCGGTATCTCATGACATTTTAAATGTCATTCCTCGACGTTTGGAAATATTCTGAACACATTTCCATTGAAATGTCGCGAAGCAAAACGTGTTCCCGAAATCGAAGCTCGCGGTGAAGCAAGCCAACAGAAAGGAATAGCTTACCCAGAAGATAAATCGATGGGCGTCAAAGTGCTGGAGGTGCCAGGAATGATTGTCGTTTTTCCAGGCACCGTGTACTTGAGATCGAAGGGCATATTCGGTGTTCTCGCCTGTTGATGCGCCGGTGGTGGTTGCATTGGCGTCGAGCGGCGAGTCTCCTCGGTCTGCGACTCCTCGTTTATTTCCCAGGACGTACCGGGCATCACTGGCGGCTTCGTCAGCGTCGGGGGTGGCGCCTGAGGCGTCATGTGGCTGCTGTTCAGCAGAGCGTGAAGTTTCGCTGCGAAAATTGTGACGAGAAAACGTGTCAATTGCATTGAAGAATTGAAAAATCTTCACAGATTTGTGACTTTCGACGGGGAGGTACGAACCTCGCTCGGTTTCCACGTCAATGGCGATGTGTCTTTTGCGTTTTTTCGAGGCTGCCGCAGCGGTGGAGGTGGTGACGGAGACGCTCGTCGCGGTGCTCGCGGTCACCATGCTGCTATTGTTGTTGCCGTTGTTGCTGCAGATGCTTGCGATCGTATTATTGCTGTTGCTCGGATTGTTGGTGTTGTTATTGGCGTTGTTGGTGTTATTGTTGCTGCTGTTATTACTGTTGTTGTTGTTGTTGCTGCTGCTGCTGCTGCTGTTGTTGTTGTTGTTGCTGCTATTGTTGTTGTTGTTGATGATGGCATTGTTGGTGTTGTTGTTGCAGCTGTTGTTGCTGCTATGATTGTTGTTGCCGGCGATGGTGTTGTTGGTGTTGTTGGTGCTGGTAGCGTTTGGATTTCCGGCAGCGAGTGCCCGCGACACCCCGCGATCCGTCGTGATCGTGATCACCTCCGAGGTGTTGTCCTTCTCGTTGCTGCATTGCTGCGCTTGACTGGCCTCGATCTCGTCGCCGGCGGTGAAATTGACCGCCACAGGCCACTCCTTGTGCTCGATCGCGTGAACGATGTGCATCAAGCGCGCTTCGATCGCGTGTTCCTGTTTACGGATACCGGAAGTTAACGAGCAATTTGAAGGTGGAGAGGTGGATGTCACTCTCGGGAAGTGGCGGACAACATATCGGTGCAGGTATCGCAAATCGAAGGTAAACTTATGATAACGATATAACTGCTAGTAAAACTTTAAGGCGGAATATACATTTACAACGATAAAAAAACGATACTTTTAAAACGATAGAACTGTATGTGTAGAATATTTCCCCAAAGTTTCAAATCGAAAAACTTCAAATGTTACAGCTCGTTAACACTGTGCCTCAGTGTTCGGACTCGAAAGCGCTCCGCAGGTATAACCGAGAGCACAGAGGGGCAAACAGTAATTAAATTAACAATTGCAACTGTAATTGATCATTTCATTACTTTTTAACAGATAACTTAAGTAATTAGTTACCACAAGGGCCTAGTGCAATTTAATTCAAATTCGATGTAAACTTCAAACGCGTTTTTTCTCAAAACTGTATTTTCGACATTAGCGTGGAGGATTGATCATTAACTATCAAGCCGATTGAGTTGAAACTTGGTAGAAATATCGATAATACTGCTACCTTCTACTGGACGAAAATTTATTTTTGAAAAAATAAAAAAAAACTACTTTTTAAAATCCAAATTGTACAGAAAATTTGCGTGAATTTCCTTTTTTGCCACTGCATGCCATTTTCTTAGATTTGCATTGTCTTCATTTTAATTACTGTCACATAGATACTATACATGTTCTAACTGCAAACATTTTTAAAACTTTTTTACAAATAAAAGTCTTCGGGAAGTTAGACGGCACACAGCTCCGGCATTTTGATAAATGAAAATTTCGAATACTTAAATATACCATCAAAGTATACGTACAGTTTGAAAAATGTAAAATAAATATTTCTTAAGTCAAAAACCCTCAAAATTGGTTAATTTTTTCCCGCCTAAATGTATATCCCGCCTTAAACGCGTTTTTCTTGTAACTATGTTTTTCAAAACGGTGTACACGATTTCACGACATCAATGAACCGATTGACTTGAAATTTGGTGCACTTATTCAGTGTAATAGTTAGTTGAGTCTTAACCGACGTTTTTGGTCGCATCTTTTCTTTTCATTAGTTATTAACAATATTGATGTCATTTCCTCGAAAAATCGAAAGCATTCGATTTTTGTAACGATTGAAACACGATAACGAAAAAGCTCGGTCAAGTCTTAGTCAACATTGTCGATTTTAAGAAGAAAAAAAATGGTTTTTTAAATATCACATCAACCGGATGGCCAAAATCAAGTGCACCGTCGATTCCCTCACGTTCAAAGGTCCTTCACGAGATTGCCTATAACGTCTTTGATTATTAATATTTTTGAATGAAAACTGGTACACAACTTCGTTAATTTACATGCAAATAGATGTCCAAACGATTTACCAATCAACTTACATATTCCGTCGATTTTTTATAATAACCCTGATTTTTAGGTTGTCGCAGTAGCCTAACCCCATAATATGTTTCGAATTACGAATAATGCACACGGCAGTCATAGACTGAAGCTACCGATTATTTAGGCTAAATGAGTAGACCCAAGGTCGGGATTAGCTTTGTTTCTCACGGAAAAAGCCTCACGACCGTTTTCTTCACTTTTATTCGTCAAGACTGTTCCGGTCTCAATATTTTCCAGACCGAGGAGGACAGAAACGATTTTACGCACGTGTAAAACGATGCTTCATCATATTACGATTATGTCCATATGAAATAGGGATCGTCGAACATCTTCATAGAAAGGGACATCCTGTTTGGGAAGAAAAGTTACCAGCGTCTCGTGAGTATCGTCAAATGAATTTACCTTGGGCCACTTGACCGAAGACTGATAACTGTGAGCGAGAAGCTGCGCGACCGTTGGCTCGTTGTAATCGATAGTTTTGTCGCGAAGGACAAATGTATCGATTTGGGTCAATCGCGAGAGCGGCTGTATCACCTCGAGATCGGGAAACATCGCTTTGAGCTCGGCAGCTTGTACGCTACACTTGTCCTCCATTTTGGTACCATTACTTTGGTCCGTATCGACATTGGTCGATTTATTCTCGGCCTGAGTGGTCGTTTCTTCCTTGGCGATCTCCTTCGCCGATTCCTCGACTTTGCTGCTGCATTCGGGCTCGAGGACAACGAGGTCATCCACCGCGTCCGAATTTTTCGCCGAGTCAACCTCGTTCGTGGCAGCCTCAACGGGCGCCGTACTTTCTTCGTTGGTTTCGGGCAGCGGTGTCACCGTCGTTGGAGACTTTTGTTCGTCGAGCGTCTCTTTGGCACTGTCTTCCTCCATTTTTTCCGGCTCATTGTCTTTCTCGGTAGTCTCGTCGGTCTCCTCGACTAGTTTCTCGATTAGGACGACGTCGTCCTCGCTGGCCGGAGCCTCGGCTACGAATTCGACATCCGGTTTCTCGCTCGTCGAGTCCTCAGTCTCGTTCTCGTTATCCTTTCGCTCTTTGGTCTCCTTCGTCTCCTCGGGCATGTCCTCGTCTGTTTTCTTCTCGCTAGTTTCGGGGGCTTCCTCTTCGGAGGACTTTTCGGCCGATTTCGCGGCGTTCGAGGATTCGGCCTCGTTGGCCTCGGAGGGCGGCGCCTCCGTATCGTCCGCTCGTTCGTCGGCCTTCGACTCGGATTCCTCGGACGTCTCCTCTACCGCATTCGCCTCGTCCGCGCGATCCAAAACCGTCTCCTCCGCTTCCCGGTCCGCAACTTCCGGCTGCTGGTCGTCGTCCGATTTCTTCTCGGACGAGACTTCCGCCGCCTCGACTTTGTCCTCGTCGGTTTTTTCCGCCTCGGCGGTCGAAAGTTCCGGTGGAGCAGGCGTCGCCGGTTCCTCGTCTTCGACGGTCACTTCCTCGATGGTTTTTTCCGGCTCGGGAGTTTTGATCTTGGTTGGCACGCTGGTAATCGTGAGACCGTTGTTCGGCGAGACGTCCTCGAGCTTAGTCTCGGCTTTGACGAGGGTCAGTTGCACGTGACTATTGTCCGCACTCGACGCGTCGTCAACGCTCTTCTCTGGGACTCCCAGCGCGTCCTTCTTCACCGCAACTTTCTCGATCTTCAGCGTACCCTCGCCCTTCTCCAGCTTGACGAGAATCTCGTTCTTGTCGAACTTCAAAATGTCCTCGCGACTCTCGATTTTTATAGCCTTCTCGGCTTTTTCGAACATCTTCGGGGCCTGCACGACGCCGTAGATGCTCTTGCCGAGCATCTTGTAGAAGGAGAAATCGGGATCGTTGAGTATCGTTATGTCGGTGCGACCGAGGCCGTGCTTCGCCGCCCCGAGCAACAGCTCCTTGTCGTGTTTTCCCGGCTGCCACCACTCGGGCGTATCCCCGGACGGCTGACACAGCGAGAGCCTCTCCTCGAGATGCGGATGCGACAGTATCTCCTCGCGTATCTTGCTCAGGAGATCGACGCGGCCGAGAATGTGCCGGGCCTTGTACGGCGTCAGGTGCTCCATTGGAATGTCCGCGTGACCTGGAAAAATCAACGTATCTTCATGTGCAAATAGACTTCCTCATTCGCTGCAGGCAATTTGCATGGCCGAGCCCACTAGGGAGGTTTAAAATCTCGAAAATTGGCTTGCGATTCTGAGAGAATGAGAAAATAAGAGATTTATTCACGGGTGAATAATATCAGGGCTCCAACTTAACGAGGCAAACCATGTAACATCCGGTTTTACGATATCTCGAAAACTGCTAGAGATGTTGACTTGACATTTGGTCTGAATTTGTAAAGCACTGGGACGCATTTGTTATACCTGATACCCGATCGGAAAAAATGGTTTTTACAATTTTATAATGACAAACAAGTCGAATTTTGCAAAATGTTCGTAACGTAAAACGGGGTAACATTGGGACACGTAAGTACAACTACAGCTTCAAATATTTGCCGGGTAGGTACCAGCACATACCAGCATGGTGTTGGTGGAAAATTCAAAAGTCGAATATTACGCGATGTCCCAAAGTTACCCCGGTTTACGCTATATGGACGGGATTTTGTTCATGTTGTTTTTATTTGAAACTTTCCAGGTATATTCGACAGAGGGAAACCGAAGAAGAAATATCCCTGGGTTTTCCCAAAATCCTCAGCTTCGGGACTAAAATCGTGGTAAAGCCGGATTCGACATGGTTACCCTCGTTTTACATTGGAGCTTCGATATTATTGACCTAGGAATAAGCCATGAAAATGTTTTCTGATTTCATAATGTTCTGATGAATAGACCTAAAAAAAGAAAAATATTTTTTCCCGGTCTTATTGGAAGCAATTAAACGCAGGCCAATTGTTGAAATTTCAAACCTTCCTAATCTCTTGAGGGATCGAAATACTTTGACGGTCCACAGGTCCAGTGAGAATATTTTTGCAGAAGCAAATGAAGATGTACTTGTTCCGAAAGAAAAATACGTCGAATGGTACGGGATTTAACGACGGGAAAAGTTCATCGCGAATTACCTTCGTCCTCGTTGCTTTTCGTGTTGCAAATTTTCTTGAGCATCGCCCTGAACGACATGTAATAATCGGTCAGATCGGCGTCCGTCTTTTTATCGAATCTTGCGATGTTTTTAAACTTTGTCCAATCGTACTGGGCCTTTTTACGGTCGTAGTTCACCCCGTAAGTCGATACTACGCGCAAAAATTCGTTCTCCTCGCGACGCGTCCACTTGGCTTTTTGTTCCTCGAAGCGGTTTCTCTCGCGCTCCTTGACCATCGCTTCCATCTTCTCTCTCCTCTCCATTTTCTGCAACACGAGACGAAGCACCGTCGAGTTACTCTTCGATTTGGGATTAGGTCAACGAGGTCGGCACGGCGGTCCGGAGATTACGAGGATTATGATAGTATTGGAAAAAATAGCGGTTGCCGAATGATTCAATGAGAATGTGTAGATATATTACATATAGGGCATGTATAGGTAGGTTCCGCAAACTGGCGAACTTTGAACGCGATTTTCTCAAAATTACTTTTTCATGATATCTCAAGACCACGATATCTCAAAAATCACAGCACCGATCGACTTCAAATAGGGCAAGCTACTTTTACATATCAAAAAGCAGTGCTTGAACGGAGCAATTTTTTTTTTCGTTGCGAGCGACCACTTGCAATACAGAAATGGAAATTATTGTTCTTCCTCGTTAAAACATAAGTCATTAATCTATTACGATTAAAATTTCAACAAAAATCTACCTAAAATCTGCAACGACAGATTTTGAATAAAATAGCTTTCTTTTTTTATGCAAACCTGAACGCCATCTCGATGGATCCATACTCGCTATTCTTTGGTTTTTCAATTTTGGTCTTCAATTTTGTGATTTGCTATTTTTTTTCTTCGAAAACTATTCAATGGAGCCTAAGGGCGTAAACGCCCAGTTGAAAATTTTGAAATGATCGATTTTTTGTTTTCCACGGAATAAAAAAAATATTCTCCGAAAATTTCAAGTCGCTCTGTTCAAAATTGAGGAAGTTATGGACGTTGATAGGTCTTCCTTTCGTTTGGCAAACGTTAAACGCGTTTTTTTCGAAATTTCTGTTTAAAAATCGGTAACGCACTTTTCTTTTATCAATGAAAATAGAGCGTTTTTTAACCGCAAATCGATACTTTTACTTTGGACTGCAACCATGTTTTCAAAAATTAATATTTTATTAATTCCTTCGTCCAAGCACTAGATAATTTCATGCAAAAATGCGTTTGATTTATTCATTTCGGATTGTTTCATTTCGGATGATTTGTTACCGAGCACATTACGACATTTATAAATATTTTTCAATACAACAATTGTAAAAGACACTAGAAAGCAAACTCTTTGATGAAAAAAAGGATTGTATAACCTACACGTTTTTAACGGAATAATTTACGAAAATTCCTCTTTTTTTCTGGCCACGGCCGAAATCCGTTAAGGGCATGTACAAGGTGAACATAACCTCACAAATTTTCGAACTCAGTTTTCTCATAGATGGTTAATTTTTTTAAAAGAAAAACAAAGCATCAGGCTCTGGAGAATTGTCTGACGCTGAGCGTGACGATTTCCTTATGCCCTAAATATCAGGCCTTTTTCAGCAATCTCTGTTTGAAAATGTTGACAATCTTTCTCGCACTCATATGTCACGTGGTACATCTACTACGCCTCAAATACATTTCCCAAGTTATGTTCAGAATTTTTTCTCCCGGCCAATCAATGCGGGTCAAGACTGCTCCCATCACAATATTTTTCCCGACCGCAGAGCACAAAAACGATTTGATGCACCTGTAAAATTCTACTCCATCATACGACGATTACGTCCATTTGAATGTTCTCAGAGTGAAAGTCTCTTCCGGCTACTGTGCAACGTTAAAGTCAACGAAGCTACATCTACCTAGATGGGTAAAAAAAATGCATTTTCAAAAATATTTTTATTCGATAGTGTCACCTTTTACCTATATTCCCTGAAAATTTCATTAAAATATTCCTAAAATTGAATGAGCTACAGCTCCTAACAGTCGTCCGGGTGAGCGGTAGCAGCACCATACTTCAAGCTTTAAGGTAATCCTATCGGCTCACACTAGTCATATCACTGATTATACTCGAGACTTGTACAATTCATATTTTTAACATAGGCAAAAAAAAATTGTAATAACGCAAATTTTCCATGTGTCAACTGTTGAATGACTGTTCAAGAAAAATGAAAAAAATAGGTATTCCAACGATTCACGCAGCGTTTCTAGGTTTGATCTTTGGCAACATTGGTTCTATCTCCGTATCTTTTTACTCGACCAGGCGAGTTTAACCTCCATGCTTTACAACGTCGATCTGTCAAAACAATGTAAGGTGCCGGAAATATAAAGCGTTGTATTCGGGCCACGACTGGTTAAGAGCGTGGAAATATGTCGGTTAAAAATGAATTATGTGTGGAAATTCGAATTAGTGAGATGAGGTTAGGACTACAGTCAGCTGTTGCCTTGCTGTCACGTCTCTTTATCGTAGCAAGTGGTAATTAGTAAATCCAATACCAGAAGTTCAAATTAAACTTGATATTACATAAAAATTAGGTCAATAAGCGTAATTTTTTTAAAGAGCATTGGATGGAAGAACAACTGTTGAGTATGTAAATTTTTTCTAAGCGCATTGGATGGAAGAACAAGTGTTATGTATGTAAATCTGATTATTTTTAAGAATCTGCCGGGTACCCACTATTATATACACTTTTGTAGCGACCGGAAATTGGGTTTTTGCATGTCGTCTAGGAATTTCTTCACGAAAATACGCATTTTTTAATATTTTTTTTTCTCTATCATTAGGTCGATAACCGACCCTGAAATTTTACAGAGACGATTATTGATAGATTTAGTAAAGCTCAACAAAAAAATGTAAATCGTATGGATTGAAGCGTGGCAGTAGGATTACGTTAAACGCGTTTTGCTCGAAACACTCTTTTCAAAATCGGTGGAGATGATATCTGGAGAACCACATCATGGATTATTTGCAAATTTACAGGAGGTATTGAATTAGAAATTCAATAAAATTATTTTTCATGGGGTCCCATATATGAAGGAGATTTTTTTAAATTCTTACCCTGGCATATGGGGTGTTATTTTTGGAAGCTCATTGAGTAGAGTATAAATATCTTTTTTTCTTTTTGATCTTCAAAAATAAAGAAATGGCGGGCCGTCGAAGTTGTCAGTTTTAGACAATTTTTGTTCCGGGGTCTATCTCAAAAACTAAACTAGTTAGGAATTTGGAATTTCCGTATATTATGTACTATATACTGTATTTACACAACTCAAAACAATTTAAAAGTTAATTTGTCATACGCACGGAGCCCTAACTGGGCGAAGCACGACGCGAACTGGAACGAGTTTTTTTACAAGTCACGTAAAAATGACGACTTTTTTCATATATTTTGTATGCTCGAGTTTCAATACGTCGCCGCGTCGTTAAAAAAAATGATTTTAAAAATCGGCTATCGTCAACGACTCGTATTTCTTGTTGACTCGAATAAAACGTTTGGTTCTTAAATTTCGGATGAACCGTTTAAGCTGGAGTGTCCATCGCCAAAGGTCGCGAAAAAAATGTCATCATTCGCCGGTGGCCATGCTTTTGTTGTTTTTCAGTTTTATTGTGATTTTTTAAAGGGATAACACCACTCTAGGATTTGGTAAAAATGTTTTTTTTTTGCTTGAAAAAATATTTGGGGTCGTAAAAACAATATGCAATTGGTTCTAAAAATGGCGGCGAAAAAATTCTTTGAAAGATTCAATTATCGATTGTGCCGCAGCGCGTCGGACTTCTTTCGAGCGCCTCGTACAACTTTAAACGCGTTTTTCTCGAAACCACTTTATTCAAACTGGGAGGACGGATTACTCGAACACCCTTGCATGGATCGATTTGAAATGTTGATAGTAGCTTCACATTTAGATTCTCTATGGGAGTACGTAGCCAATTTTTCATTAAACGTAAACTTTTTTTTTATAAACAATTTACTGCTTATCTTTTGGGCAAAAAATCGATTTACTTCTTTCTCGGGGTGCAATTTTTTCAAAATTTGATGAAAAAAATCGATACGTAGTCCCATAGCTAATAATATATAGATTGTATTTTTTTTGGATTTTGTTCCAGGCCTTGTACTTTAAGAGACAACCGTCGTCCCGTGAAACTATTTGTAAAAAAACATGTTTTTCAAGATGGGCTCTGTCGCCGCCATTGTGTATGAAAATTATAATAAATTAAAAAAAAATACTTTGATATGTGCTGAATAAACCCTCTCAAAAGAAAACCTATTCCTTTTTTCATACTCCCAAAATAAATTGTCAAAAGTAGGCCTTATTTTCTGCCGCCAGAGTGGTGTTATCCTTTAACCCTTCAAATACGGCGTTTAAATCTTTCAATACAGCGAAAGGGTTTAACCTTTTCAATACAGCATAAACGATCCCATAACGACGCATAACATCCCATAACGTCCCAGCCATGATTTCAAAATTTTTCCAGACTGGGACAGCATATGTCCCGTCAGGTGTGAAAGGGTTAAAGGCTCTCAACATATGTACCTTTGGGTTAAAAAAATGCGTTTCTTTTTTACCAACCGTTTCCCAGAAAAGAAAATCGGAATTTGTTTTTTTTCGAGCCTCTAGATAGATGTATCCCTTTAAAAAAACCCGTTTCCGGAAGACAAAGCAGATAGGACTGACCAGGAGATACATAGCCAGCTGTTGGAGGTCCCATCCTTGCATGTTCAAGGGTGGATCGGTGGTGGTGCTCGCGTGATTCGCCATCTCGACTTGGCCTTGCTGCTGCTGTTGCTGCTGTTGTTGCGACTGTTGTTGTTGTTGTTGATGCTGTTGTTGTTGTTGTTGTTGTTGTTGTTGTTGTTGATGTTGCTGCTGCTGCTGGAGTTGTTGCTGCTGCTGTTGTTGCTGTTGATGATGCTGCTGCATCTGCTGTTGCAGTTGTTGCTGCTGTTGTTGATTAAGCTCCATTCCCGTTTTGCCCTTGAGCATGTTCTTGGGGTCGTCCTTTTTGACGATCGTTCGCTGATAGGACGTTATGACGCGTCGCAGTCGTGTATTCAAGTCGACGGTGCTCGGCCACGACTTTTCATCGTCGATGATGATATCCGCGCCCGAGTCGTGACTTCCGCCCGGGACCTCGATCGGTATCGGTGTATCGGCCTTGACCGATATCGCCGGCGAATCGGCCGGCGTTTCCGTGCCGAACTTGTCCGAGTCTTTCGGATCCTTCGGCAGCGCCGACAACTCCGGGTCCTCGTTGTTCTCGGCCTCGACCACCATGTTGCTCTCCTCCCTGTTAACCAGAAAAAGAAAAACCAGACGCGATTGTAATCTCACGTTCTTTCTTCCCCGAGCGCTAAAAAAAAAGACGCGTTTGCCATGAGAGCGCGCTCTATCTCTGGGCAAAATTTCGCCATTGCGTGAAAAACACTTTGAAACGAAACGTCAAAGAGCTCGTCGATTCCTATTCGGAACGCTAAAACTGAAAAGAAAATAATCGAGAAAAAGAAATCCGGCGATAAGATGATCTTCGTGTGTGCTGAAAATCGTTTTGCGGGCTGGATCGTGACGCAATATTTCGTGTGCGAATAAGCGGCGCAGGTTATGAATGTACAGGGGAGACGATGAGACATTTGCCGTTTTAGTATTATTAACGAACAAATAAAGAAGAAAGGAACGAAACAATTTTGTGATGAGTCACGCCTCTCTCTCTCTCTCTCTCTCTCTCGCTCTCTATGATTCGACCACAGTGATACGCGTATTGCCAAAACATAAACGTTAAGCGGATGTATTATTGCGTGCAAAGAAAGTGTTAAGTTACGATCTTCGTATGTCGAACGCATACAGGCCCATTTTGATCGCACGGCCCAAATAAAACGCAGCAATGAAGTCCAAAAAAGCGTTGAAAAAAAATGTGCTATTCCGTGCGGCACGTACGATAAATTCGTCAAATGATTTTTTCTTTCCCCTCGACTTCATTTCCGCAATTTGTGCGATCGAAACGTGGCACCCTGTATGCGTGTAAAGAGCATCTCCGAGGATGGAAACAATGAGAAAGTGAAAGAAGAAAAAAAAACAAAAAAAAAAAATAAGAAGATACTCACGTGATTTGGACGGTCTGAGTCTGGGAAGGGGGAGGACAGCTTGAAATGAAAGAAAGCGTGGGATCGGTCCTCATCTGGTCGTAATTCTCGTAGCCATGTTTGTAGCAGCCAACTATTAGGGACTTGTCTGCCGTCTCGTCCCACCATTTCGCTGGTCGCTCCGGTAACTGCGGAGGGTTTATCCGCAACGCACTGTAGGGCGGTTTTAGCTTACAATTTGCCAAATTCAACAACAATTGCCAATCGAGTTTTATCAAGAAATAAAATTGAACGAAAAAATAAAATAAAAACAATACAAACAAACAAACAGACCAACAACCAACAATTTTAATATATCGTTCGATCTGTTGCAAAGTAATTTTGGGTCAAAGACTTGACGATATCAGTTCTTGAGCTCCAGATAATCGTGCTCGCGAAAAAAAAAGAAAAAACATCGGGAAGCTTCTCAAATGTAATTTCCCAGCTTGTCATCGATGCTTCAACGAAGAGAAAAAAATTGAAGCAAATCTTTCGATTCCAACGCAGAGGAAACTACGAGAAAAAAAACGGTTCCTCCACAGAGCCACGCAGTGCAAAATGACTCGTACAGGAGTCGAAAGAAGAATACCCGGACCTCGCGGAAACTCAAAAAGAAATCAACGAGAGAGCTCCCGAAAAAAAATGATATGATGATGTACACAGAGCTAGGATAATACTTTCAACTGCATGCATATACGAGAACTCTTCACCAGATAGTAAAGGCCACTCAGCTATAGGTATAATAAGAAACGAACGAAAAATAAAATAAAATAAAGAAAAACAAGACCATACTGCGTCCCCATAATCTCATCTACGACTGCGCGACTATCAGCAATTCAAGAAGAAAAAAGAGTGCATCCGCAGGGAACGCGTTAGCGAGAAAAGAAACGTTGGAACAAAATACAAAGAAAAATACACGAATAAAAATAAACGAAAGGTGAGGGGGTTCGTTAGTTCTCGATTCTAATTGTATCCCTCCGTCTGTCATGAATCTATGGGAAGGAACTTAGTGTCGAATAGCCGCGAGTTAGAGAACCGAGATCGCCAAATCTTTCTATAATAATTCCGACAAGTTTTCTTTATCTTTCAATAGAAATGAAAACTTTTTTTTTTTGCCCTCTCGCCACAGTGCACTGCCCTCGCTTTTTTTTCTTCCTCTGTCTTTCGTATATTTACCGTACGTTTTCTCTCTCTCTTTCTCTCTCTTTTTAGATCCGTCTTACCGCATCGTCTCGTTGAGATCGCCGACCGTTTAGGATGCACGTTGTGTCTCGTTAATTAAAGAAGAAAAAAAGAAACATACGCACACGCATCAAGACACGCACAGACACTCACTCGCGAAGTAAGTCGCGATCTCGAAGTTCGCATCGTTGAAGAGCAATGAATTTTTGTTTTCTTCCAATTGCTTTTTTTTCGCAAATTTAGGCAACAAAAATCGAGTTTTCGACTCCAGAGTCCTCGTGGGAACCTAAATTTGCGGAAAGGATTTCGCGCGTGAGAAATAATGTGCGGCAACACTCGGGAGGGGGCGGAAGGGCGCGGGAGGGTAGGCGTTCCGAGGAATCGGAAATGAGTGCTGACAAGTGTGGGATTGAAGTGAAAAAAAGTTGGCTGATAAGAAGACCCGTGAGAGCTTTGAAAGAAACGTTATGAAAATATAAAAAATAGCGATTTTTCGTTGCACCGCAACGATGCAAACTTCAATATCGTGGTGTGTTAATGGCATTCGATACAGAGCGACAGGATCGATGAGGAATTTATTAGCAGAGGCATTAGAAAACGTTTTCGGCAATTTCGTGTGTGTATATATGTGTATAGATAGGTGCGCGTTGGTGTACGTACGTACAAACGAGTTGAGGTCTACGTTGAGTGGAGAAAAAAAAATATATAAAAAAAATTAATGAATAAAACAAAAATACGTATCTCGGCTCTAGGGAGTCGTATTGCGCGTATAGATTGGAAGGTCCCAAGGCCGAAACAAATACATTGCACATGCATAACTATGAAAGCACCTTATGAAGCTGTATGTAAGTGCACATGATGTTTTCTTTTGTTTTTCTGTTTTTTTTTCTCCTTCTACTCGAGGGAACTAGGGGGTTTGAAGATTCGAAAATTGGCTTGCGATTTGCTCGTAATGAGGCCGCGAATATACAACTTGGCTCTTTTCAGGGATTTTCGTTGTGACATTATAAAGCAAGAAAATAAGAGATTTATTCCCGGGTGAATGGGATCGGGGCTCCAACGTAACGAGGCAAACCACGTGACATCCGGTTTTACGATATCGCGAAAGCCGCTGGAGACGTCGACTTGAAATTTATACCGAAGTTGTAAAGCACCGTGGCGCATTTCTTATACCTGACCTTTTTTTGATCGAGAAAAGATGGTTTTGAAAATTTTATAACAAATGAGTCGAATTTTTCCAAAATTTTCGTCATCTGGACGAGATTTCGTTAATGTTGTTTTTATTTAAAAACTTTCAGGTATAATCCATAGAGGGGAGCCTGAGATAAATAAACTGGGTTTTCCCAAAATCTTCAGCCCTTCGACTGGAATCGTGTTAAAACCGGAATAGAAACAAGTGGCCTCATTACGGAGAAGCGCCGATATTATTGACCTGGGGAATAAATCTCGAGAAATTTTCTTATTTCGTAACGTTACGATAAATATTCCTGAGAAAAAGTGAATATTCTTTTGCGTTCTTGTTGCAAGCAATTAAACGCAAGCCTATTTTTGAAATGTCAAACTTACCGGTACCCTTGATGCGACCAAGTCGCAGGTGATCAAACGAGGCAACAATGAAAGGAGAGGGGCAAAGTGGAAGCATCGTTGTGTAACACGAAGTTCTCTCTTTTCTTTTTTTAGCTCGTTCTCTGATTTTGTCACGATTTTGCTTGATTTCTTTTGTTTTTTTTTTGCGGATTCTCTTTTTTTCTGTTACGAACCTGACGTGGACTCCGTCCGATATGTGCTGTACCAGATCACCGATAATCTCGTGTTTGATATAGTAGAGCATTCGTACGCGAAGAAGAACCCTGAAACACGGTGGAGTGATGAGAGAACGTGGAAAAAGATTGCTTAATGAGGAAAAAAACACAAGCGAGCAACAGAGGCCGAGAGTAGTTCGCTCGAATGAACTAAAATTTCGTTTCGGTTTTGAAACATGATGTTGAAGTTTGCATCGTTTAAATGTAACGAAAATTCAGTATTTTTTTCAATCATTGCCTTGTTATGATCCAAACATAACGTTTTCCGCAGTTTTAAAATACGGGAATTACTCATACTTTTTTATTCAGAATTTTTTTGCTAATTTCCACGAAAAAAAAAAATGAAAATTAATTTGGATGATGAAGGAATAAAAATAATGTTTTCGTTGCCTTTCGACAATGCAGACTTCAAGAGCATTTTGATAGTCGGTCTGCTGGACACATTCGCTTGACATTCAATGAACCGATATTGTTTGCTGCTGCAAAATGTTTCGATTACAACTGACCGGAAGAACAAAATGGAACACTAGACTTCGATAAAATGTACGATTTAAACAAACGTCATGAAATGAAGTTTGTTGAAAACTTATCATTCCACTGCAATTTGACGCTGTAATAAAATTCTATATTTAAGAGGCCTGCAGGAGCTTCAACATTGAAAAAAAAAAAAGATTTTCTCATTACGTAGATTCATACCCTTGGGCCTTAACTTCGAATTACAAAAAAAATGTTGTGAAGGTTCCATAAATTGCCCGACTTATATGGCGTTGAAGTTTGCATGGTAGAAATGCAACGAAAATTTGTCTGTATTTTCTTCATTTTCACTACTATCTAAACCCTTTTTTTGCAGCTGCAAATTGCGGATCTCTAATATAACTTTTGAAAAAGTTTTTAGTGATTTTCGTAGCCTTATCGAGCAAAAAAAATTAGGTATTATAAAAAAAAGTTATTTTCGTTGCATTCCGAAGATGCTAACTTCAATGTGAGTCGTATCTCAAAATCTGTTCGTACGATTCATTTCAAATTCGGCCAGAGCGTAGCTGATAACATTTTCTATCGTATGACCGGATGATTGTTTGATACGTCGCATTTCGGTCGTTTTTTACTTTTTTCTACAGCTTTCTACTTTCGTAATTTTCAAAATGTCAAATAAGTATGCAGCCATACGAAAGTTTTATTATTATATTAAAAGTCCATTTTTCCTTTTTTAATTTCACACGCGCCTTGCTGCCAGAACCACCAGCACGAATCGGCCATGCAGCACCGGCGGAACTTTCTCTGAATAATAATGACACCATTATAGATATTTTTCAATTAAAAAAAAACAACGTGAAGTTGGCAAGGTTGAGTATTAATTGTGTGTAAAGACCCAACCTCGTCGTCACAATACTCTCATCAGAAAAAATTGAAAATCGGCATGTTTTCAAAAGTTTACCGAATATTTTATTTCATGTAAAAGAATATTGCTTCTAACAAAAATTGTATCCTTGCCTGTGATAGAATTTCATGCGAGTAACTTTTTCCGGTTGTGCTAATCTTGCTCAAACAAACCCAAGCACGTTTCGGCTTACCGCTTCACAATATTGTCATAACAATTTTCGATAATATCATTAAGGGGTCAGGCTACCGTGGAAATTTAAAAACTGTCGTTCGTCGCTTGAGGCAACTCGAATTAAAGAGGAAGGTCCAACATGTGGTGCAGCATTCGCAAATTGAATGTAAACTTATCATCAAAAGGATAGAACTATTAGTATAACTTTAAACGCGTTTTTCTCGAAACTATGTTTCTCAAATCGGCATACATGATTGCTCGACATCTAATGAACGGATTGACTTGAATTTTGGTACACTTATTCAGTGTAATAGTAGTTTAGTCTTGACCGACGTTTTTCTTCTTAACTTTTTGTTCATTGGTTGTTAACAATAATGTCATTTTTCCTCGACAAATCGAAAAAGAATTCAATTTCTTTTTTGATTATTGAAACACGATATAAAAGAATGCTTGGTCAAGTTTCAGCCGACATTACCTATTTTAAGCTTAAAATACCTTTAGCCAGGGGAACGATTTGCTAAATTTCACGATTTCTTAATTAAAAAAAAAAAGATTTATTCACCATTTTCGAGACTTAAGTTATGTTTTATTACTACTTTTGGCTGTTACATGGTATTTTTATTTATTTATTAATCTTGAAAAACAACGGAGACATAGCACAGTCTTTTAAACTGCATTTTAAATAACTAATTTGTTATAAATTTTTCTAACTTTATTGTCTGAAACATAGGCCTAAATGTTTTCGAAAATGAAAAAAAAGTACTGCTTCATGGAAAAATGTAGCCATTTTTTCGGAAAATTCCACCTTTTTGTTTCAAAGCGTACCTTTTCATCGATTTTCAACATTTCTCACTTTTTCCTGGTTCATATTCTGCGTATGAGTGTTGATGGAAGAAAAATCTTTGTTGGTTGTTTCGAGATTATTCCCGCCGTCGCTATGTGCCACGCCGTCTAACATCCGCGACAACCCGTTTAGAAGACCGTGCCATACTCCCGCCATTGTTAAAGATTATTTAAAAAAAATGACCATGTAACAGCCAAAGTAGTAATAAAACATACCCCGAATCTCAAGAATGGTGAAGAAATCTTTGCTTGTAAAAAAATTATGAAAATCAGCCATTTTTTGAGCAAAAATTCATTTTTTTTCGTATCAGATCAACCGGGTGGCTAAAATCAAGTACACCGTTGAGGCCCTCAGGTCCAAAGGTCTTTCACAAGATTGTTGATAACTTTTTTAAGAGCGGGCGCGCACTGATGTTTTTTGTCATCGTGACTGTTTCGTCACCAGTGCGCGCCCGCTCTAACGATTAATATTCTTTTATGACATTTCCTGCACAACTTTGATAATATACATGCAATCGAATGTTCAAACGATTTTCCAATCATCTTACTTATTCCTGCAAAATTAATGTTTTCAAATAACGCCGATTTTCGGGTAGTCACAGTAGCCTAACCTCTTGGACAATGTTCCAAGCGATTTGGTTTCGGAGCTCCGACAAGTCTATCGAGTATGTTTACGCTCACGATGTGATTGCGTGGCCTTTATACCTGTTGGCGTGCCGACTGAGATGTTTCTTGTATGTGCTCTCGAGGAATATATCGCCGTCGTATTTTTCCCCTTGGCTCCAGTGATTGGGATCGGTGGGTCCGCCATTGACGGCGGAGCCGCGAGTCTCCCGACACTCGCGTACGCGGCCCTTCTTCTTCTGCCGGCTGTGCCTGGACTGCGAGTTCACCGGTATCGTCTTGATCTTCTCGCCGTTCTCCAGTGGCGTCACGAGGTCCCATATGAAGCAGCGAATTTTTTCGTCGCCCCTGTAGTAGCGCAGGCAGTAAAGGAGTATAACGCGGGCGCAGTCCTCGACGTCGCTCTCGCGCCAGCCTTGACGGAATTGGCTGTGCTGGAGTATCTCTTCCCAGCGTCCCCAGCCGAACGTCAAGAGTCCCCGCTCGACCTTGAAACACTCGGTGCGCGCCCAGCTTCCGTAAACGACCTCGCCGTCCCTCGGCACGTAGTCGTCGTAGAACTTTCGGCTCCTCTTGCCGAACTTGTCGCGCCTCTTCTTGCCTGTGTTCGAGCGCGCGAAAAACAAAAACCAAAAGGCGAGTTGGATGGATGAGAATCGAATATTGTTCACAGCCTGCCATTATCGTGAAATTTCGTGATATTATCCGGAACAGGAGGAAGATAGAGGGGGAGAGAAAGGGGCACGCGTTACCTCTGCCGGTGAGGCCGGTGCCCTCGTCGTCGCTGTTGTCGTCGGAGCTGTCGAGTTCCGACATGTCGACGACCGACTCGTCGTGGCCGTAACGTTTGATCTGGGTTCTCCGTCGAGGCTCGGATATAACGAGATCCTCCTCCTCCTTTTTCTCGGTGGTGTCGATTTCCGCTTTCTTCGCCCACTTCTTCCAAAAGTCCGGATCATCGATATTGATGTCCGAGCGATTTTGCGAGCACGCGAAGCTCGCCTTGGAGAAGGTGGAGCCTTTCTCGGCTTCGATCGTAATTATTTGAGTTCTTCTTTCGAGTATCTGCTCGATGTCTTCCTCGCAGAATTTGTCGCCGGCGTTGTCGTCGTCCATGATAGCCCCGTAAGCGCCCTTCTTCAGCAGGTCTTCGATCTCCTTTTTCGTGAGTTGTTTGTTATTGGGATCCTTGCCGCCCTGTGCGGTGTTCATTGACTGGAGGATGGCTTTGTCGAGGCCGAGTTTGAGTGAGGCCTTGTCGAACATTTCGCGCTCGTAGGTGTTTCGACAGAGCAAGCGATAGACTTTGACCATTTTTTGTTGGCCGATACGATGACAGCGCGCTTGGGCTTGCAGATCGTTCTGGGGATTCCAGTCGCTGTCGTATATGATGACGGTGTCGGCGGCGGTGAGGTTGATGCCCAAGCCGCCGGCTTTCGTGCACAGAAGAAATACGAAGCGATCGGAGTCCGGTTTGCTGTAGCGATCGATCGCGGCCTGGCGCAAATTGCCGCGTATCCTCCCGTCGATACGCTCGTAAGGATACTTCCGGTAGAGCAAATAGTCCTCGAGGAGATCGAGGCACTTGACCATTTGGCTGAATACCAGCACGCGATGACCGGACGCCTTGAGCTTCGGGAGCAGCTTGTCGATCAGCACCATCTTGCCGGAACTGTTTACAAGAGCGTGATAATAAGCCTCGCTGTCCTCCTTGTCCGGTGACTTGTAATCCATTTGTATCTGATCCTCGGCCCCGTTCAACAGAAACGGATGTATGCAACACTTTCGCAGCTCCATCATCGTGTTCATGAGATTCGGTATGTTCGCCGACGTCGTGCCTTTAGCCAGAAAGGAAAAGTTCCTCTCCAATATACCGCGATAATACTTCTTCTGTATATTCGTCAATTCTACCTCGACGACTGTCTCCTCTTTGGGCGCCAATGACTTCTCCACGTCTTCCTTGAGCCTCCTGAGCATCATTGGCTTGAGCAAAAGTTGTAGCTTGTTGACCTCGCACTCGCTGCTCAAATTGCCGAATTCCTTGAGAAAAGCCTCGCTACTGGCGAACTGCGTGGGCTCGAGGAAGTTGAGCAGAGAGAAGAGCTCGTTTACGTTGTTCTGCAACGGCGTACCGGAAAGCAAGACACGATGCTCGAGATTCAATTGTCGCAGGCCCTCGAGCAATTTGCAATTGCGATTTTTCAGGCGGTGAGCCTCGTCGATGACGCACAGTCGCCAGTTGTAGCCCTTGAGCTCGTTGAAGTCGGTTATTATTATTTCGAAGGTCGTTATGAGTACGTTGAACTTGATGAGATCCTTGATCTGTTGGCCCTTGTCGTTCTTGTAGTAGACCTCGTATTCCTGGAGCATCGTACGACTCGCGGCCGAGCCGTGGTACACGACGACGTTCATGTCCGTCCAGCCCTCGAATTCACGCTGCCAATTGGGTATAGTCGAGAGCGGGGCGATCACGAGGAACGGTCCGCGTATGCCGTACTTGTAAGCCGCCTCGACGAACGTCAACGATTGTATCGTTTTGCCCAGGCCCATCTCGTCCGCGAGTATGCAATTGTGCCCGTTGTACCACGAGAATAGAAGCCAATTCAAGCCCTCCAGCTGATAAGGTCGCAGACTGTTGCCCGCTTTGTAAATCGGCGACACCTCGAGCTTCTTCCAAGCCGCGTTCGTCGGCTTCTTCTTCGGCTTCCATTGATCCTTCGGTGGTAACTTGTTGAACTTGTGGAATTGTACGATCTTATCGGGATCCACGTTCTCCTCCAATTCCCACGTCGAGTCCTCGTACTGCAGGGAGCGCCACTTTACGAGGAAGTGCCTCACGGTCTCGCCGCTGGTCGGGTCCGTGTGCTTCGCCTCGTCCAGCACCCGATCGACCTCCACGAAGTCCGGATTGAACGGATCCTCCTCGGGCTGAGAGATTCCCGGGAACAAGAGCCGAACGAACGTTCGTGAAATGGACACCGACGAAAATGAATTTCAGGAATGTTAAAATTGGCCCGAGACTCGGCTACAACGCGAATTATCGCGAGCCTTTTTTGTCCGTGAGATATTTGTACGTCGACGGAGTAATGAGTGAAAAAAACATTCATACGCCCGTCACTATCGTCCTTGTTTGGTGCACGGAGATATCCGCAGACCGTTATCAATTCGATCATCAATTTTTGTTCGATAGAACACAGTGGCAGCATTGCCGGGATACGTTGGTCGTTTCGGAATACATCTTGATACTTTCGGGACACGTACTCTTCGGATAGCTAGTAACGCGATTCGCGTATGGTGCCGATGTTTGCGACTTTGAGATGCAACGAAAATTCATTTTATGGACAATTTCGGTAGTTTTAGCCTACGAGATTCATTCAAACGTTTTTTCGCCTTTTTTTCTCATTTATTTTATAACCCAATAGCAAAAATAAAATTGTGTCGTTGAAATGGCACGAAAATTCATTTCTTCGACAATTTCGGAAGTTTCCGGCTACGAGAATCGCCCGAATATTTTTTTCACCCTTTTTCTAAATTATTTAATATAAAATTGCATAAAAGAAACATTTTTCTATCGTTGAAATGGAACGAAAATCAAATTTGTCGACATTTTCAGCAGTTTTAGTCTACGCGAATCACTCCGACATTTTTAAACCTTTTTTTCTAAATCATTCAACTAAAGTTGCAAAAAACAAACATTTTCTATCGTATATCGTTAATAACGAATGATAAAAGTTGTTTCTTTGGTCGAAAATCGCGTTTTTTTTCTACAACTTGCCATTTTCGTCAATGTTAAAATGTCAAAAAAGTATCCGTTCATACGAAAGTGTTTTTATCACAATAGAAGTACATTTGTTTATTTTTCATTTCTGTCGAGCCTAGTTACCCGAACCACTTCGCCGGTTGGCTTTGGAGCAACGGCGGCGCGTCCTCTAAAAAATAACTCCCCTGTTCGTCAATATTTTTCCACAGAAAAAAAAACTCAAACTCGGCAAGACTATGGATCAATTTTGTGTAAAATCCCGACCTCGTCATCGCGATACTCTCATCAGAAAAAAATATTGAAAATCGATCTCTTTCTTGGCCCCAGATGCAAGCAGGTCCCTTAACAATAAGAAAAAAAAAGCTCGGCTTCACAAACGACGAATACAATTCCGTGGATGTGAAAACTGGATCGACACGTCCGTGACGATAAGAAAAAAACGATTGTGAGAAACTCGAGATAGTACTTACGTTTTCGAATATATTTGTGTTTTGTTGCATTTTTTGTTTGAATCGCTTGAGTTTGGCCTGAATCCTCTTGTCGCCTTTGTACAATTCCTCCTCCGTTCTCCATTCGCAGTGTAGGTACGAAAAGTTGCGATACTTAACGAGATATTCCTCAACGTCGATCATCTGAGGCTTAAGGTCGTCGTTGCTGACGGACTCGGTGCTCTCGGGTTCTTGAGATCCGTCTTCAGCTTTGACCTCCTCGGTGGGGGCTGCCTCGTCCGTCGTTGTCGTCGTCTCTTCCTTCGGAAGTTCCTCCTTGTTCTCGACCGCAACGTCTTTGGTCTCGTCAATTGTCGCAGTGACCGTTTCCTCGGCTTCTATTTTCTCCGTCTCCTCTTCTTTCTTCTCCTCCTCTTCCTCCTCTTTTTCTTCCTCCTTCGGGCTGCCTGGCTCGTCCTCGTCATCTTTCTTCTCCGGCTCTTTGCTCTCCTCTTCTTCTTCTTCTTCCTCCTCGACTTCTCGTATCTCCTCTTCCGCGTTTCCGGAAGACTCGACTTCGGGCTCTTTCTCCTCCTGGTCGAGGGATTCTTCCTCTTTCTCCACTTCCGCTTCGATCGCGGTCGTTTCGTCGTTATCCGTCGGCTCCTCCACGCGCTCCTCGTCGTCCTTCTTCTCCGGCTCGGAAGCTTCCTCGCTCGTAGCGGCTACCTCGGGCTCCTCCTCCTTCTTCTCATCCTCGTCCGCCACTTCCTCCTCGGTCTCTTTGTCGGCAGCTTTCTCCATCGCTTCCTCGACTTCTTCCGTCTTCGGCTGATCCGTGCACGTCTCCTCTGCTTCTTCCTTTTCTACTTCCGGCTTATCCTCGGCCTCGACGGACCCGTCCTCCGTCTTTATCGCCTCGCCTTCAACGTCCACCTTCTCTTCGGTCTTTTCATCCGCTTCGGCTTTTATCTCCGCGATCACCGGCGGCTTCGCCTCGCGCTTGCCCATGCGCACGCACAGTATGTGCTGCACGACCATCGAGTCCTCGTCGGTCGTGTTCTGAAAAATTATTAATCCAGCCATCAAATAAATCACGCTGTAATATACCGTGAAAATAAATGCTTTTTTCATGTCGACTCGCTATTCTGACTATTTCGCTCATCCAACTTGCCGATCTCCACACTCCCACGTTCCTACTGCCACTTCCATTTCAACAAGATACAAGGTATGAACTTACGATGTAGACAAAGTTAGGCTTGTTCGGGCCAACGTCACCGCCCTCGTTGTCGCGCTTCGTCGACGAGGGCTTCGAGCCACCCGAACCGTCCGACTTCTTGGCCAACGAGCCGTCCAGCATCGGGACATCGTCGTCCGAAAATCGCAGCATGACGTCATCGACGTATTTCTTGCGATGAGTGTTTCTCGCGGATCGGCGCTTGTTGAGATCGTCGCCGGCTTCGGGCGAGGGTGGCGGAGTCGCGGCGAGCTCCTCGCCATCGGAATCCGGTGCTATGCGACTCTTGCGCTTTCTGCGAACGCAATTTCGAATTAAGAATGCACGAGATTCGAAGGATGTTCCTCGGAAGCCGACGCTGCGACGATTCGACGAGGATGAAAAAATGAGCAAATGGATTTCTGTATTAAATCATTATTGGCTTAATTAATCAAGATTGAATTTTAATCTCCAGCACGCCGGTACCTGTGGAGAGTCTGCCTTTCAATTTTAACTTTCTGGGTGTACAAGAATGAAGTTGCTTGTAAGATTGACTTTGGAAGCGAAATAAATTCACGAGGAAGCAGTCGGCAATTTTATAATTTGCACAATTTTATTTTGTATGATAAAATTAAACAATATTTTTATCTTAAAGAAATAATCTCGCCGATATTCTTCATTTTCAATTTTAAAATATTCGAATAATGCAAACACGCTTGAAATATAAGCGTTTCCGGTGCTTCCCGCTAAATTAAATAACCACATTTCTTTTGGAATACTCTACTCGGGTGCGAAAAATGATTCAGGTATCTCAAATTTTCGGAAAGTTGGACCGTGAAAATATTTTATCGAGAATTTCAAGCCCCTTAACATCCGAAACCTTTCACCGATTTTCGCGAAGTTAAATCGCTATGTTCGTATCATAATACTCTATTTGTGTGCAAAGAAATATCAAACATTTTGGAAAATTTGCACTGTTAAGGATTTTTTTTTCTTTAATTCAACCCATCTTAAAATTGCAATCGTTTCACCGATTCCGAATGTACTGTGTACGGTACTCCATTACCGTACAAAAATTGAACAATATATCTCAAAAATGGTCAAAGTTACGACGTTAAAAATCGTTTTTTTCTCGTAATTAAAGCTACCTTAAAGTCTAAAGCGTTTCACCGATTTTTAGTGAATTAATTTAGAACATACTTCCTACAATACCGTATATCATGCCGTTCGAAATATAATTTCTCGACGTTTCGGAACATTCTAAGCACATTTCTATTTTAAAGTCTCGAAAAGAAAGGCAACGAGGAAGCGAAAGATTGGACCACTTACTTGGAGCTACGGGGCGATCTGCCTATCGAAGATTTCCCAACGGATCGTTTCCGCGAGGGTTTCTTCTTGGCGGGCGTCGAAGCCTCGACCGCCGCCTCCTTCTCCGTAGTCTCAACGGCTTCCTTCTTCTCCGCATCCTCGGTAACTTCGCTTGTCGGCTCTTCACCGCTCTTGGCCGCCTCGTTGTCGTCCTTCGTGTCGGCAACGATAGGCTCGTTCGTCGACGAGTCCACGTGTTCCTGATCGTCCTGAATCGGCGTCTCGCTCGGCTTGACCTCGGCGTCTTGTACGGGCGCGACCGAAGATTCGGTAGCAATAGCCTCTTCCGTTTCCGGTGCGACTGCCGCCTCCTCGTCAGCCGATTCCAGTTGGTTTACTTTTCTGCAGGCGAACCAATAATAACGTTGAACAAAAATGAGAAACAACAAAAAACCCAAACAAGGATGAGATAAAAACCTGAACAAAAATGAGACAAAGAAACCCAAAGGAAAAAAAAATATGACGAAAAATCCGAATGAACCTCAACAAAAATTAATGTAAAAAGTTCAACCGAAAACAATAAGAATAAACCCGCACAAAAAACAGACCAAGGTTATTTACTTTTTGCCGCGTTTGGAGCCCTCCTTGGGTTCCTTGCTCTTCTTTTTGCGTTTCGGTGGTTTGGCCTCTTTCGGTGGTTTCGGTTCTTTCTTGACTTTCGCTTCCTTCGGCTCTTTCGGCTCTTTCGGCTTCCTTGGCTTCCTCGGTGGTCGTGATTTGCGGGTCTTGTTCCATTCTTCCTCGACGTCGCCGCCCGACGTGGGCTTGTTGTCCTCGTTGGAATCGGCTACGCTATCGACGATGTTGCTGCTGTCGCCCGGTGTCACGAGATTGTCCGAGAGCGGCTGCTCCGGTTGTACGCTCGGCAGGGCCACGATAGGCGGTGCTACCTCTTTGTCCGCCTTCTTTCGGCTCTTCTTCGCGCGCGGAGTGCCTTTGCTTCGTCCGCGTCCAGTCGTGCTCGACACCTGTTTCGTTCACAGCGCAGAAGCGCAATTTTTCGGTCAATTACGAACATTTTCACCTGCTAATGCCTCTTACTATGTGCGCAACTAAGTTTCCGGATTTTTATGACCAATAAAAAAAATCGAAAATTTCAAGACAAATACAAAAAATGGTTCATTCGAAGTATTGTCCCTCGCTATTTACACATTTTTGCCATCTCTCTGGCAATACATAAATACCGCGACGATAAAAAGACGCGTCTTTGGACTGAAACCATTCGTCCAACCAATTTTGTACTGCATCGTAATTGGCCAAGTGTAGCCCACCGAAGCCATGCGCCATCGACCGGAACAAGTAATAGTCTGAAGGGGCCAGGTCTTGCGAATACGGCTGGTGCGGTAGCAGATCCCATTTCAGTGTTTTTATGGTGTACTGGACGATGGAACTGCAATGGCACGGAGAGTTGTCGTGCTGCAATATCACACGTTCGTGTCTCGTGTGCCATTCTGGCCGTTTTTCGAGCAATGCGTGGTTCAAATTGATTAGTTATTGTCGGTAGCGATGCCCATTGACAGTTTCGCCCGGTTTCAGCAGTTCATAGTACACGATTCCTTTCTTGTCCCACCAAACGCAGAGCATTGTCTTTTTTCCGAAGCGATTTGGCCGTGCCGTCGATGTTAACGGTTCGCCAAGTGACTGCCACGATTTTCTGCATTTGGGATTCTCGAAATATATCCATTTTTCATCGCCAGTAACAATTCGATGCAGGAAACTCTTTCTGTTCTGCCGCAAAAGCAACATTTCGGAAGTGGCTCTTCGATTTTCCATTTGTCTCTCAGTCAACTCACGCGGCACCCACTTTCCTTCCTTATGAATTTTTCCCATGGCGTGCAAACGTTTCGAAATACATTGCCGAGTCACATTTAATGCCTCGGCAAGTTGATCTTCTGTTTGAGTGTCATCTTCATCCAATAACGCTTGCAGATCGGCGTCCGCAAATGTTTGCGGTCTTCCCGAGCGCTCCTTGTCCCCAGTCTCAAAATCGTCACTTCTGAACCGCTTGAATCAATCTTCACACGTAATTTTTGATGGTATATGTTCGCCGTAGACCTCCTCAAGTAACCGACGTGCTTCAGCTGCTGTTTTTTTAGGTCGAAGCAGAAAGGCAATGCTTCCCGCAAATGCTGTTTATTTGGCGCAAACTTTGACATTTTCGACGTTAGAAAAAAGGTCGTTGTGTTGCGATATTTGTTAATATTACGACTGGGTATTCTTAACAGATGTCCAAGCTATAAAGACACCCAATTTCCGACCTGTATGCCGACTACATGTGTCGCTAGCGCCATCCATGTGTGAAACCCGGGAACTTAGTTGCGCACCTGGTATCAGGGAATTTGTTGGGATTTATAGTGGGACGGAAAAAGTGTAACCTGTTCCAAGTAGAAATAAATGTCGAAGCTGAGAAGTGTTATGACGTTGAAGTTTGCGTCGTTGGAATGCAACTTAAATTCTCTTCCTATTTTTATTTCGTTATTTTTATTAATATACAAAATCTTTTCTGTGCATATTTAGGTTTTGGAACTCTGGGAAAGTAGTGGGAAAATGTTTGAGTGATTTTCGTAGCTAAAATCTACGAAATTAAATTAGAGAAATAAAAAAACAATGTTTATTGCACTCCAACGCTGAAAACTTCAATCTCGTCTACTTTCGAACTAGTGAAAAAAGGTAGTGATTTCAGATGGAAATCATCGTCATATGATAAAGTATAATTTTACATGTGCATGAAGTGATCCGGTGCTTTGCTATCTTCGAAGTATCGAGACCGGAGCCGTTTTGACTCACATTGATTGCCGGGGAGTAAAATTTGACACGAATGTAACTTGCAAAATGTATCGAAACGTAGAAAATTTGTCGCTATGATTTCACGATCGACTATAAATTTGCAAATGATCGATCCAACAACGTTATTCCCTCCTTAGGATTTACTCATTTAGCCTGAACAGCCGGGAGCTCGAGTTTTCCAACACACACTTGCCTGTGTGCGTAGGAAATTTGAGGTATTCTTTTTGCAGAGGGCGATATTTTGTGGGGTCATGAGGGCCCTTCTGAATGATTGTGTAAATTACAATGGCGCTTCGTAGAAACAAGTCACATAATTTATCATATCCAACTGAAATAAAAACTTTCGCCCAAATTTAGTAGATTTCGATATTTTTCCATTTTACCTAACAAGTCGCGGCTTCGAAAATTCTTCTGCAAGTCACTTTATTCTAAGCTTTATCGTTCATTCTTTGAACATTCGGTGACCCCCTGTTTTTTTGTCGTTACAGAATCTTCACATTTTTCACACACGTGAGCAGTTTACTCCAGGCATCTAGATTTATTTAGTGTACACATTATCATATAGAGATGTGGCCAGCGTGTCATCTCCATAAATCGCCGTATAAACGAGACGATATTTGCAGTCGTAATTTTTCGTCAAGAGTCCGGTAACTTGGCTTGAAATTTTGCCAGTTTACTGGGATGTATTTTTACTTGATTACAGACAAAAATATTCGGGTTGAAGGGTTTTTTTCAAATACCTTTGAAAAAAAAAAAAACGATTACGAAGCGTTCTCAATGAACGTGCAACTATAAAATTAACGAGCGTACCTGCGGGCTATCGACGACCGCCGGGGCGAACATGGGTGTCTGAAGTATGCACTGCGGTCCGCCGTTGCACTGCTCGCTGGTCTCGTGTTGCTGGAGGGCCTGTAGTTTCTCCTGAAGGCTGACGATCTTCTCCTGGCTGTCGCTGGCGGGTGGCATGCAGTACAACTCCTGCAGTTGTTGTTGAAGGGCAGCTCTCTCCTGATGATGGGTGACGGGTGCGCAAGTGTTGTTGAATTGGGGTGTCATGACGGTGGTGGTGGGTGCGGTGACGGGTGGCATTGTGTACATAGCCGGCATCGTATTGCCCGTTACGATTTCGCCACCCGCGTGATACTGTTGCTGGGCTTGATTCGTTTGGGCGGTCGGTTGTCCCGGGGCAACGACGATCATCTCGCTTGTGTACATGCTGTTGGGCTTTTGCATTGTCGTGTACTCGGCGAAATTTTGCTGTTGCACCTGTAGCGAGGTTTGCGCATTGGCGAGTGAGACGACCGGTGTCTGATGTGGTGGCATGGCGATATTGGTCGTTTGCACGACCGCGGTTATTTGTTGGGGCGCCATGAGGCTCGCGGTGGCCGGTGTAACGGTGCTTTGCATCTGGGAAACTTGGGGACTCGCCAATTGGGAGGGCAACGTCGTTTGATGGGAAAGTTGAGACTGTATCATCGCGTTGCTGGTCGGTATCATGACTTGTTGTCCCATGAGGGCTTGTTGTTGCTGTTGTTGGTTCTGGTTTACTTGGAGGTTGGTCTGTGGAGCTTGCTGAGCGAGGAGCTGCTGCGTCTGTTGTTGCTGTCCCATCTGTGCGGGCTGCTGAGGCTGCACCATAGTCTGTTGTCCGATCGCCTGCTGAGGCGGCTGAGACTGCCCGACCTGGATTGCCTGTCCGACCTGTATCGCTTGCTGTCCCATCGCGTCCGTTTGCTGCTGCTGCCCCATTGGCTGTCCCATTTGCTGTTGCGGTTGTCCCATCATCTGAATCATCGGCGGCTGGGACATCTGCTGTGGCAGTTGGGCCGGCTGGGATGTCGCCATCGGTGAATGTTGCGGTTGTATCATCGGGGCTTGGACCTGTTGAGCGTGCACCATCTGTTGGGGCTGTTGACTGACGCCGGGCGATTGCAGCGGCGCTTGTATCAGTTGGGCAGCTACCATTTGTTGTCCTGCGTGAAGCTGCGGCACGACGCTCTGTTGCTGACACACCATACTCGGTTGCTGCTGTTGCTGCTGCTGCTGCTGCTGTTGGTGAGGTTGCTGGCTAATCGGATGTTGGGCCTGACTAGCGATCTGTGTTTGTTGATTGTGAATCGAGGCGCTGACTATAGGGCTGGAGAGATGCCGCACCGTGTTCATATCCTGTTGCTCGGCCGCGACGTCGTTCGAGTCGCAGGCCTCACCGCTGGACGCCACGACGTTCGAGGTTGTTTGCTGTTGCATCAAGGGCGACGAGGCGCCGCAATCGACGCTGCCGCTGGTACTCGATGCGGGCAACGATTGAACGGTCTCGATCGGGCTCGATCTTATCGACGTCGTTGGCTCCATCGGCTGGGCAAGGCTGACTTGATTGTTCGTCGGCACGGTGCTTTCCACCTGCGGATGCTGCTGGTGAATCTGTTGGGGCTTGTGTTGTTGTTGTTGTTGTTGTTGCTGCTGCTGATGTTGTTGCTGACTCAACAATTCGTTATTCTTCTTGACCATCGATTGTTGATCGTTCGGCTCGATTTCCCGCACGACGGGCGGGTTTACGACGATCTGTGAATTGTCGGTGGTGTCTCTCGTGGTCGTTTCCACCACGTTGTGTATAACGTCATTACCGTTGACGGGAAACATATTATTTGGCTCGCTCGTCGTCGGCACTTGCTGCTGTTGCTGCTCGAGCATTCCTCGCGAATCGCTCACGCTGATGCTCGGCCTCATTTGTTGTTGAGGCTGCTGCTGTTGCTGTGGTGGAGGTTGTTGTTGTTGCTGCTGCGGGTGGGGCCATTGCGAGGGCATCGGCATTCTAGGGCCTGTCACCGGTGGCATAGAATTTTGTGCATTCTGCTGTGGCATTATGCTAGAAGGATGTGGCATCGTCGCTCGCGACTGATACTGCCCGTAATCCTGCTGGGTCACGTTGGAGTTCGTGACCGCGACACCCGGAATGACCATTTGTTCAAGGGCCTGGAGGGTCGTCTGTTGTTGCGTACCGGCGGACGGATTTATCGACATCGCGCTCGGCGGACACGGTGACACGGAGAGCGTGTTAGAGGCCGGTCCGCCGCCTCCACCGGGGCCACCGCTCGACTGATGGGGTATCTGTACGTGCGGATGCGGCGACAGCGTGGTGGGTTTAGCCGGCGACATTATCGGCCGCGGTGACATTTGTTGCTGCACCGCTGGTGGCCTCGGCGACATTTGCGGCCGCGGGGACATTTGCGGCGACAATTGGGGAAACGCCGCTCTGTACTGGGGACTCGTGGCGTGTTTGGTCGGTGCGAATTGAGCGTTTGGTCCGGGATGCTGAGGCTGATTGAACATGGGCGCGGAGTGATGGGGATACTGTTGTTGTTGCTGCTGCTGCTGCTGTTGGGGCTCCATCGCCTGTTGCTGACTGACGACCGGATGCTGGGGGTGCTGGGGATACTGGGGATGCGAAGGGAGTGACTGGAGAGTCGGATGAGGCTGTTGATGGTGATGCGGCATTCGTTGCGGTTGCTGCTGAGCCGCTTGCTGCTGAGCGACCGCCTGTTGCTGCTGTTGCTGATGCATCGCAGCGGCGGTCGCGAACGCCGTGTAACCCCCGGATGTTTGATACATACCGGCCGGGTTACCCTGCTGATAGTGCTGTTGCTGGCCCACCATGTGCTGATAAACACCAGCGCTACCGGCTGCCTGCATCGCCTGATGCGGCACACCCATCGTACCGATCATACCCTGCTGCGCGTTAAAGTGCTGCTGTTGCTGCTGCTGCTGCTGTTGTTGTTGCTGTTGCTGCTGCTGCTGTTGCTGCAGTTTCTGACTTATACCCGTCTGGTCCTGCTGATGAGAGTATTGCGGCATATGCTGCCTGTAAGCGGCCGGTTGGGGCGCCATCTGATTGTAATGCCTCTGTATCTGTGAGTATGAACCGGCCGCACCGGGCCATCCCTGCATCGCCGGATCCATTCCCATTCCGGCCCGCGCCATTGGGTGCTGCTGCTCCATCGAATACATATTGTCCGAATAGCCGGGATACTGGCCAGCCCCGACTGGATGAGGAGGCCGATGCTGAGGCGTCATACCCCTCGCGGGATTCTGTTGGAAGCCGACCGGCACCATTGCCGCGCGCTGCGGCGGTCCCGCGGCCTCGAAACTACCGATACCCTGATTGAACATGGCGCGCTGGCTCGTACTCGACAACTGACTCGCGCTTCCAAATTCCGTACCGCCGAAAGACGTCAATTTAGCCAATGGCGACTCCTGCGTTATGCCGTAAGGCTGATTAATGTAACTCCCTCCACCGCCACCGACACCAACAACAACACCGACACCACCACCACCACCAACGACACCACCACCACCGCCACCGCCACCACCACCGTTCGGTCCTGCATTAGCGCCATCTCTGTTAACTACGACGCTGTTGTTGTTGGATACTGCCGGGTCAAAATGATCGTTACCCCCAAGATCGGGTAGTGCATCGAGCATCGAACCACTGACATCTTCGCCAAACAGATCGTACGAGTCCATGTCTTTTAAGCTTCACGAATCTTTGCCTCCGTCTCAGGCTCAAGAGGGCTTTTTACGATCCTTCTCTCTATCGCCGGTAGCTCACCCATCATTGATTCTCTTCCGTAACTTCTGCAACATTCACGGATAACACCTTTGCTTTAGTCATCGCTTACCATACGCAATTTTTTTTCTAATATACTTTCGCGGCGTCACGCGAGCCAGCGAGAGGTGGCCGAGTGTTCGCCGTCTTGCGGTGAGATTAACGTCTGCATCGTTGGAATCCAATGGAAATTTATACTTATGAATTTGTTTTTATTCCTTTCGACACGTTTTGCCCACAAAAAACCCGCAACTATTTCTTCAGACGTTTGTTCAAATATCTACGATATAAATATGCAAAAAAGAATGTTGCATATAAAAATGGGGAAATGAAAATATTAAATGGAACTTTCGTTGCATCCTAACGATGCAAACTTCGATTCGGCTTCAATACAGGAAGCTACCGGGGTAGGAGCGTTCGGTGGAGCAAATTTGGACAGTTCACGTTACGACCACCAGGATCGCTGCGGGATAAGGAAAAGGCAGTGTTGAACTTGGATTTTTGCTTCCCCAAACGAGCCTATCCCCACTACGAGGGGCAAAGAGTGGGGGAATAATTGGCCAACGGCGAATCGCGGTGACGATGATGCTGAGAGGTACACGCTGAAGGGGAAAAGCTATACGCTTATGGTATTTAATTCACTCATAATCGCCATAACTTCTCCCCCTCAGAATGTACCAATATCGTATTGTTTTTCTTCTTCTTTTTTTGTTCCTTTTTTGACGTTCCGCATTCTCTTTCACGTTATTTTTCCCAAGAATCGTCTCGATAATCTCGTGCGCGTACACACTCCCGTGTGTCATTACCGTCAACGATATATATATATATATACATGTACGAAGAGATCGTAAATTGTCGCAGATTGACTGTAATTAATTATCCAAGAACGACTGCTGCTCCCACTCTCAAGCACACCGGGGACGCAACCTACGAAGTAACGAGTCTGTCCCCCGACGAGATTGGACATTAGAGATTGACGAGAGACAAAAAGAAAAGTATCTAAGGTTTCCGATGGTAGGAGTAAAAACGTGAAAACTAATGAATGAAGGAATAATGACAAGGACCTTGTGAGCGATTCTCGATATCCTCCGGCCTATGAACGTGGTGAAATTGGTATGAATCGTGGGCTCGTCAGCGAAACAGATAAGATATCGGGTAGAGAACACGCGAGGGAATAAATATATACTCAAAAAAAGAGAGTACAATTAACGATTCAAATTTCAGCTGGGGAAAACAAAGGAACGAGATTGTTGAACGTGGTACGGTGTTTGAATAACTTTGAGAAAACAATTGGTGCCAATAAGTTTGAGAAAATTGCAAACGGAAACAAACTTTTTTGGCCAATGTTTTCTCAATGAGGTATTTCTCGTTTTGTTTTGCAAATACTTTGTTCGAAATTTTATAAATACTTTCCCAGGTTATTTTTTCTTCCAGATTTATTACATTTATTTCAATGATTTTCGAAACTTTTTTTTCATAATTTTCAATCCAGCGAATATTTCTTTTGATACTTATTTTCACGATTACTTTTTTGTTTCGAAATTAATATTGTTCAAGTTGTTTTGGAGACAGATATTTTTTCAAATAGTTACTTTCTCATATATATTTGTCCATCTAATTGTTTTTTTTTCTCAGTTCTTGTCTGCCAATTTTTTAAATAGTTATGTTCACAGGTTTTTTTAAAACACTTTCAAAGTTATCTTTCAGATTTTGTAAATTATATATATCTTTTTTAATAGCTACTTTCTCATCAAAATCTATATTTTCTTTTCTTTATTTTTTGTCTTCTAATTTTTTTAATACGTATTTTCAGTTTTTTTTTCAAATACTTTTTCTTCCAAGTAGTTGATGTGACAAATAATTTTTCGATAGTAATTTTTTTACAGTTTTGACTTCCTTTTTTTAAATACTCATTTCTACAGTTTTATGCCAGTTTTTCGATTCCAAATACTTTTTTTTCGAGCAATACTTAATTTTACAAATAGTTATACTCGCAAGTACTTTTCATTCAAAATATATATATTTTTTAATAGTTACTTTCCCAGACGATTTTAGTCTTCCATTTTTTTTTGTTAAACTTATTCTCACGGTTTATTTCAAAAACTTTCTTTCCTGAAATACTCAACATCTACTTTTTTGTCCGAATATATTTTTTTCCCAGACAGTTTTTCTTTCCAAATATCCTTTTTGAATAGTAATTTTCACACACAGATTCTTTTTCCGAACATCTCATTTATCAAGCATTCTCGATACTTTCCACCAATTTTTTCACAAAGTTATCCAGATTACTCTGAACGGGATCCAAATGTCGGAGCCAATGTACATTCTGGATGGCTACCCCAGACCGAGCCATCTCGAATACGCCGAAGTTTGTATTGTTGGAAAGCAACGATATTTTTATTTCTCAATGTTCACCATTACCCGAAGCCTTCTTTTTTGCAAATCGAGACGTTCAATTTCTAATGGAAATACGATGTTGAAGTTTGCATCGTCGAAACGCAACGAAAATTCTTTTCCAACTTTGTTTTCTCCATTTCCATCATCCAAAATCTTAAACTGCAAATTTGAGCCAGTTTTCCAATGAGGGTCCTAAAAACAAACGTTTGAGTGTTTTTCGTAGCCCAAATTTACCAAAAAAAACGTTTAGACTCCTAAACGTTTGTTGCGTTCCATTAATGCAGACTTCAATATCGTATAAAAATATGTAGAAACATTTGAGCTATGTAAAGCGTGAATCGGTCAAAAAAATTGGAGCATGCAAAACTGAATATGCGTTGCGTTCCAACGATGCAAACTTCGACGTCATTCTTGAATCTTAGGTACTCCGTGGAGAGTGCTCAGAGGCAAAAATTCAGCCAACTGCTCGACGGCCCGTTTCCCTTTGCCTGAAAATCATGAGACCCACGAATCGACTTGCGCAGTCCACTTTGCTCCTCCGTGTGTTCTCGTCTCGCTCTCAAAACTTCTCTCGCCCCGCCAGTGCCATGCGACTCATGAATTCCACAATCTGAGAAATTACTTTCGCATTCTCGTCTTTCCCGGCTGTTCCGTCGTTTCGCAGGAGACTTTTTCCTGCGCTGGAATGGCTGCTGGAAGTCTGCGCTTCCAGCGCAGAAGAAGATCCCTCGAGAGGCCACTCCGCTCGGTGTTCCCTATGCGCCTTCGGGACTCTCGTCGACTACGCGACACTTTTCCGATCGAAAAAATCGGTCGATCGCGTAAACGTCGGCGGCGTGTCAGGAGCCGAGTATCTGGGCTCCCGGCGTCGAGAAAAGCGTTTCGCATTTTTTCCGTCATTAAAAGTTAGAAAGTAACGCCGGCATCGGTCAAAGTGGAACGCACGAGCGTCCACTCCGAGACACAAAGTCTCGGAGGGGAGAGCGAGCGAGAGGGAGCGAGTCTGTGCACAACAGGCGAGAGGGAGAGAGAAAAGCAAAAAAAAGATGGAGAGGACACGCGAAGAGAGACGGATTTGCACTCGAATATCGCAGTTCCGAAAAAAACAAAAACAGAAAAAAAAAACAAAAAATAACGATCGATCGCCGAAATGTTTACGAATACGAACCTCTCGGAAGAAAATGCGCTACGCGCGCACACGAATGTCGCGCTCATACGTGTGCATCTCTTTTTCGCGTATACCCAGGAGGGGGGGGGGTCGACCGAGGGGAGAGAGGGAGAGCTTGTTTCTCGGTGAAGACGAGGAACACTCGACACGATCGTAGATATTTCACGTTACAGCACAAAACACAGGGACGCGCACGAACGTTGAAGAACAAAAAAAAGCGCACGGGGATGAAAGAACGCGCGACCGGGTGAAAAAAAAAGCCAATGACATTGAACGTGCCGAAGGGTCTCGAAAATTCGGCGTTTTTTTTTGTTACGCGCTTCGTACTCGAAATAAAAGAAATCTCACTCGTAAATATCGCAGGCTCTGCTCATCGTTTTTCGTACTTTGTTGACTTTTCCGTGCTTTTTCTTCTTGCGATATAGATATATATATATACATATAGATATATATGATTGGTGCGCCTCTCGTGAGCAGCACCGGGTCGCGGGGGACGCGCGGCGGGCACGACTGGCGGCTGTGTGCGACTGCCTCTTGCCTGCCTGTTTTTCCTTCTCTCGGAAAGAGTTTCACGAGGCT
Organism: Ophion slaviceki; assembly: GCA_944452715.1. Taxonomy (NCBI): domain Eukaryota; kingdom Metazoa; phylum Arthropoda; class Insecta; order Hymenoptera; family Ichneumonidae; genus Ophion; species Ophion slaviceki. The sequence goes on from OX101791.1 coordinate 3,043,437, forward strand.
CCCAGGTGCGTACGCCCAATCGACGCGGGCCCGGCGCGTCCGAAAATCTTCCCGCGTCTCTGCCCAAACACATTCATCCTCAAAACAAACAGACGAGGAAGACTTTTCGAACGCGCTAGGGGGGTTCGATCGAACGCCACGATTGTCGCGACGCTACTATCGCTCGTCTTTTCTTTCCGACCAAAATGGCTGACGAAAAAAAAAAAAATATTTTTTTTTGACAGTGCGCCTACGGTAAGCGTAAAATATTGACGTTCCTCGCGTTGCGTTGGGAAACTTTGCTACTGTGGACATACGCCCTTCTTAATCTGGCAATATCTAGGGATTTTTTTGGGTAAGTCACCAGCCGAAAATTCGAGGGAAGACCACTCGAAATGCCTAAACGTACACGGGGTACGCCAAGTATCAACGAGGTGAGCAGCGGCGAGCGTTTTCGAGCGGGGCGCAGGGCGAATGGGTGGGGGGTGAGGCGAGGAGCGGGGCGGGGAGGGGCCAGGTTAGGGTCACTGCTATACAGACGGTTAATAAGCGTAGCTCGTGTGGCTCGCGCGCGCGCGCGCCTAACTCTTCTTCCTTTCCCGGACTTTTGGCGAAACGCACCCCTACCCGGGGGGAGCAGCACCGGCGCGCGCGTGCGGATGAAAATTTTCCTTGGCGACGACCGGTGGCGGTGGCGTCGTCGAGCTTTGTCCCTAGGCACGCTCGATCATTCTAGCGCGTAACTTTGTCTCTGTCGCCTCTTATTTTTTCAAGCAAAGACTGGGGTGGGATTCATCGCGGTTCTCCGTTTGGGTGAAAATGACAAGAGCAGCTACGTTACGGATTTTTTCACGCGGTGAAAATGCGTGATTCGCGCGAGCTTAGTCGGCACGAAATTTCGCGGTGGGAATAGTCAGTGCGCATGCGCAAGCGTTGCCCGAAGCGGCGACGATGTTTTGATACAAAACTCACGGGATTTTGTTTTTGACTACCGTATGGCAACATTCGTCTTTATGTTGTTTCGTGAAATTTAATAACATTCTTTCGGTTTTATGTAACGCTTAGGTTGCAATCTTGTATTTTGGCTTTCTGTTTATCCGCGTAAGGTTATGTGTTCGCTGATAGAGTCTTTGCTTTGGGCTTATTGTTAGCCATTCTATGATGTCATGGAAGTGAATTTCACGCAATGGGGAACCTTGCTGCCACTTTCTCCCGCTAGAGGGGACATTGTATTATAACGTAAACAGAACATGACGTCTAGTGAAATTCTTTTTGGTCTTACCCGTGTTTCTACGACTACTGTTGAATTTTCTCTAAATAATCCGTTTGCCGTGAATAAATTCTGACAAATGCATCAGCGTTGTGCAATTGGATGCAGAGGCGGAGGCGTTCATTTATTTCCAAAAACGAAAAACTTCGCAAGCAATGGGAAATTGCTATACATCGCAAACACTTTACAACCACAAAACATGGCTATATTTTGATCATTTTAGATCTGCAGTCTATAGAAATGAAGGATTTGTTACAGCTCAGTGTATAAACATATTTTTAAACCATTTTACTTCTAAAAGTATATTGTAAAGTAGTTAATTAGCATAACCAAAAAATGTATATTTGAAATATTTGCATTTGTTTTAACCTTTTGATACTATTTGATTACATAATACTTACCTAGCTCATTTTCATTCTTTACGGGGATGAAACTGAGCCGGAAAATATTGAAAAAGGGGTTGTACCTTCCCTGTTTGTTTGCAGCAAAACAGAAACTTTAAAGGATAAACAGCTAAGAAAAAGAGTAGAAACCGATTTTTCAATTCCGATATAGTCAAATATCCGTAATTATTGTTCATTATGTCCATTCATATAATTTTAGTACAAGACAGACACCGTGAAAATGTAGCGCGCGCGTTGGCAGCTTCTTTTGTTTACGTTGTTTACGTGGCGCCATCTGCGCTGAGCTTTGCATAAGGTTCCCTACTCGCGATCCCCAAAAGTGTTGATGCCTCTCGCGGCCTAAGGCGGAAGCTCTACTTGTAACCCTTGTCAAAATACATTGATAACAATGGACAAAATTTGAAAAAAGAAAAGTTACTCGAGATCCTGCTGTAGGCAGGATCTCGGGGGGCAAGACCGATAGTAAAAGTGAATTGTCATATCATAAGCCATCTAAGATAGAGACTTTCAAAAATATTGGTTGTTGGCTCTAAAAATTACTCTCTTAAGGCCATCAAAGCAAGTTTGTAGCCACTCCACAAGATTTTTTTCTTCCCAAGTTTGTATCTTTATAAATACTAAATCGAGCAATATTAAAAGTTATTTCTGTTATATACAATGTATAAATATAATTTCAGACGTCCCTTGTAAGAAGTATCCCCTGAAAAATAATATCAGTCCTTCTCGAAACATAAGAGTCGCTCTCATAACTTTAAAAAATTTAAATTCAGAGCTGACAGAGCTAAAAAACGCGCGGAAAATGAATTATTCACTGCAGTAGCATCTTTACAATTTACTATGATGGTAAATCCTGTAGCTGACTCGCAGAAAATCAAGAACGAAGTGATTGTTTACGTTCGGAGCTAGACTTTGCCCAGCCATATTGAAATATCCCTGCGCCACCCCTAGGACGTAAAAATCGCAAATAGGGCTTCTGATCGCACAAAAGCTTTAAGGGGAGAGATCCCTTTAGGCAACCGACGATAAGCCAATTTTCTAAATTATTTGGTGTCGAAACTATTTTTTGTACATAATTGAAATGTTATGCACTTTTTATTACGCTTTTTAATTTTGCAGTTTCACCCACAAGCAGTCCACCGATCTGAATGAAACCCGCGTTTGATATGTTTCAATGCTTTATCACATATATGAGTTTCAACCAAATCACAAGCGGACACTCAAGGTGGTTGCAAAGTTAACCACGATCCAAGATTAATTAAAAAATATATATTTTATTGTCTAGACTATACTGAGTCTTTACGAATTTTATGAAATTTTTTCACCACCAAACACGAGAGATATAATATAGTTTAATGTATGCAATTTTACGTGCGGTTTGATGGACAAGACGTTCACGCTACGGGTGATGTAATTTTTTTTGGCTATTTGGCACCAAGATAAACCATTTTTAACAACGGTTTATCGCAAACTAAACCTTTGTAAACATTTCGAAAAAAAACCCCATCTTGCCCATCGTAATCCATATATATTCAATGGATTGAATTGAACCATCAAGGTATGATGAAAGATTACGAATCTTGACTGGCGAATGAAGAGCATTGCTGCCAACCGCAATGTCCGCGAAGTTGCCGTATTTCGGCAACACTTCATATTAATGAATGGCAATAATAAATAATCTCGAGACATAAGCATAAGTAGGCATAATTATTAATGACTCAAAATTTCATTCTGAGTTGTATAAAACATTTGGTGATGCAGTCTTTTTCATAATAATCATCGATGATTTTATACTTTTTCAAGTTGGTAGTAACACAAAAGATGTTCTTATTTACGTAATAAAAATATAAAAATGCATAATTTTACACTTTAAGGGATAACACCACTCTAGGATTTTGGATAAAACGTTTTTTTTGCTTGAAAAATACTTTGGGGTGATAAAAACAATATGCAATTGGTCCTGTAGCGAATTTTTTTTTAAAGGTTCAATTATCAATTTGCCGCAGCTCGTAAAACTTTAAACGCGTTTTTCTCGAAACCACTTTTTTCAAACTGGGAGGACGGATAACTCGAACACCTTTGCATGGTTCGATTTGAAATTTTGATAGTGGCTTTACCATTACATTACAGTTTTTTGATTAATTGTAAACTTTTTTATAAACAATTTACTGCTTATTTTTTGGGCAAAAAATCGATTTATTGCTTTCAAAGTGCGCAATTTTTTCGACATTTGATTAAAAAAATCTGTACGTAGTCCCATAGCAAATAATATATAGATTTCAATTTTTGTTCCAGGTCTTATACTTTACGATAAAACCGTCCTCCCGTCAAACTATTTGTAAAAAAACGCATTTTTCAAGATGGGCTCTGCTGCCGCCATTTTCTATGAAAATGATAATAACACATTTTTTACTACTTTAATATGTGTTAAATAAACCCGCTAAAAAAATCCGATTCCTTTTTTCATACTCCCAAAATAAATTGTCAACGTTAGACCTTATTTTCTTCCACTAGAGTGTTTTTATCCCTTAAGTGTATATCTTACGAAAAAATAGCATCTACAGAATTAATCTATGGTTGGTATGCATTTTTTTGAGATTCATAGCACCCTAAACCGTCATTTGACTCAACTGGGCCGCTCCAACCTCCTTAACGTTCCTTGTCCGAGACGGTTGCCGTCTGAGTTGTTTCACGGCGTACAACCTAGCGTCTGGTGCATTCATCTGAATCATCAGATCAAAGAAGTTTTAGATTTCTAATACTCACTCGCTGTATGTGAACCTAAAAGGTGAAAAGAAAAGAGAAGATTCGAAAAATGGCACTTGCTTAAAGGGTTACCCCCACTTGCGATTTTGAAAAAATCGATTTTTTTATTGCATTTTTTTGAAGTATAAGTATCCGGGCCCATACTTCTGTATGGGCCCGGAATAGATGACTATGTAAGTTTGCAAAAAAAAATATTTTCTTCGTGTAAACTGAAATTGAAACTTTAAACGCGTTTTTCTCAAAATGGCATTTCTGAAGTCGGTGACCAAGATTACTCGAACACTAATGAACCGATCTTCTTGAAATTTTGCAGGCTTATTTAATACATAAAAATGTAGTCTCTAATCGTTCGATTTTTTTTCGAAAAAAATGGCCGTTTTATAGCCAAAAAACGGCCGTTTTTTTTTCGTTAAAATCGAACCATTAACTTTGACTGTCCGCCATTTTGTGAAAAATGAATATTTTTTAAAATCCTTCGATTAAAGACTAGTTTATACCTATATTTGACTAAATCCATCGGCATTTTTTTTCAAATGATCCACTTCGCCGCAATGTTGGTCACCGCAAACCGTGTATATAAAAACTTTATTTCATTGACGGCCATTTGCCACTAAACAGTGTAATATTTTTTAATAAAAAAATTACTGAAAGTTCTTCAAGATGTGTTCTTTAAGATGGTATATTGATCGATTAAAAAAGTTTTGTAGTTTTCTTTTAAAAAATTCATGAAAAAGGCCTTTTTTGCGCTACAAGTGGGGGTAACCCGTTAAAACAATGTTCTACTTTTCGTGAAACTTCTACTATAGTATTTGTTAATGAAAAAGTAGTTTTTACGAATCATTTTGTGTGTGGGTCTTAAAAATCTAAAACTTCGTGGCTCTGATGTTTCAGTTGATTGCAACTGACGGTAGGTTGCACGCTGTGGAACAACTCAGGCAGCGACGGTCTCTGAACCAGCAGTCGGAATTGTTGAATATGTAAAAATATTTTTTTTCGGAAAAATCATAAGTTTTCATCATCATTTGGAAAATCATCAATCTGTATACCATGGAAAGCGTAGGTCTGGATAACATTGGCAATCCATATGGAATGGAAATATGTATAAGGGAAGTAGACCAAAAAAAAATAGGAGGCATAAAATTGAATAAGAAATTCAATACGATTGGAGCAAGTTTGACGTGCCCTTATACTGCAAGGAATGCAAGCATAGGAAAACAAGAATACATAGGGAAGAAAAGGCGATCAGCTGAGAAATAAAAGAAACATGGGTAAGGATAGGATGTGGTAATATCGGGAAGGACGGCAAAGGGGATATGCAGGCTCGAAATGTAGAGTTCGCAAAAAAAACAAATGAAAATTTGAGCCTCATTTGCGATTGTCCAAAAGATAAGGGGAAACTCAATCAAGAGATAGTAAAGAAACTGGAACAATGGTTGAAAAAGTGCAGGGGGGGGGGTCAAAATAGACCGTAACATAGAGGCGAAACTGAAAAAGCAACCGGCAAAGCAACTATGTGATTACATTAGGCAATTCGAGAAACTAGAATATTAAGATAGAAGTAGGATTTAAAAAAGTCGATGTAAATAATGATAACCCAAACATACCTACGCACAGTAGGAGAAAAGCCCAAAAACCTGGCCAAAACCCCAAAAAATAAATTTTCGAAATAGGGTCAGTTGAGTAGTCATTCAGGTAGAGGACTAGTAACTGCATTCTATTGTGGAAGGGAAAGCCCTTTAAGTGTATACCTGCGCCGCAGCGTCAGTTGGCAGTTAGTGTTCGTGAAGAGTGTACGTGTCACGCGCTGAACAGACGAAAATAACGCTGACTTCAAAAACCCATAACTTTAAAGTGACGGGTTTAATTTCAATTCTGCAACATGGATACGACTTCTGGAGGTATGTAGAACATGTTTTTACATCGGTTGAATCTAAAGTTTATGTATAAATGATTGAAATGTAGTATAGCCTTCGGCATAAATAAAATTGAATAATTTTGAAAACTTATATTTTCAACGGTCCGAAAAGTTATATATTTTGTCACATTTTGCAAAGCTCCTAGTCTCGGCCTTTAGTTTAAGGTATAAGCTTTCGAAATTTACAAGGGTTACCTACGGAAAACGTGCGTCTTGTCCGTTATGATTTTTTTCGCATCGTGCGGTAGCCGAGCGTGCACGCGGCACTATTGAGCAGCCTCTGCGCCTCTACCTGAGAATGGGTGAAGTAGCATCATAACGGACAAGACGGCTGTTATACGCTTGAAATAAATTATTTTAATATATATGTATGTGTATATATATATATATATAAATTTTCTGTGATTTAATTATGATATATACGTATGCATATATATATATATACATATTAAAATCAACCACATAAAAATTTCTTAAATATGAATGAAATGTTATAACATTCAAATAAAATATTTGAATATATATATATATATATATATAGACGAATTTTGCGCCGAGATTGAAGCCGTGCCGGGAGTTGTAATAGATACAAACTCGGATAATGATTCTGACTCCGACTCCGACTCCGATTACGATTTTGATTAAGAATAAAATTTTCTATTTTTGAAACGTTCCGTATGTATTTTGGAAATAAAAATAATAATTGCGTAGAATACACTGTTCACGTTTATTTTATTATGATGATTTTTTTAAATATAGTAATTTATCTATTTAGCAGGATACTCGGCCATTTTGTTTATAACAATTTGCTGTAAGCTCTTTGTTGCAAGTTATAAACAATAGATATCGGATTGGTAATCAGCGACCTTGAAAACCCGTATATACCAATTTTTGTCAACATCTGGTAACTTTTTAACGTTCATGTCGGCCATATTGGATCGGCCATTTTTTTTACGATAATTTGGCTTGCGGATTTGTAATCAGCGACCTTGAAAACCCGTAAATACCAATTTTTGTCGACATCTGGCAACTTTTTAACATTCATGTCAGCCATATTGGATCGGCCATTTTGTTTACGATAATTTGGCTTTCAGATTCGTAATCAGCGACCTTGAAAACCCCTGTAAGCCAATTTTCATTCCCGTCAAAGGTCATTTGAGGTTTTGGCCAGGTTTTTGGGCTTTTCTCCTACTGTGCTACGTAAGCACGTATGTCAAGGTGAAAGGCACTAAAGTAAACACCATTGAAAAGGAATACAAAAAATAAATACTACTGTAAACTAAATAAATACTACTGTAAACTAAATAAATACTGTAAAATAAATAAACTGTAGATAACATTTGAATGATGTAAAGTAAATAGTTTCAATTGCATGGGGCCGATTTTTCGGGAGATTTTTCTTACGCCTATTTATAAAAATACGCAGTGTTGAACAATCGATTCTTACGTGAAATGTTTTCATTACTTTGTATAATTTTTTTCTCGCTCAATTGACGCGAGACGAATTGGCAACGTCGTAAATCGTGGCATACGATAACGCTCAGGCGGCAGTGTCGCGAAGTTAGAGACAGGCGCCCCATTCATAACCTCAACATCGGCCCGAGGAGTTGTCAACACTGAATATCTGACCGAGTGAAAAATTATTTCGCTGGAAAGGAAAAGCGTGCACGGACGCTGTCTATAATTTGAAAAATGGAAAACTTAGAACTATCCGGTATGAAGAAAAATGATTTGGTTCAAAAAAAAATCCACTGTATTTCGTCTTTTCCTAAAACTTTCGAGAAATGTCTTATTTTGGAACATTATCGCAAATAAGTATTAAGTAATTAATGCCAATTGAGAGAATAAGAACAAATAATATTCCGTGTTAAAGATCCTGACAAAGTAGTTTGAGGTCCCCGTGCATAATTACCGAATGTGGATAAGGTAGGTAGCATTCGTGCCCTCTACGACGATGCCATGTTTGCACAGCCTAACATTTGGTGTGCTTGATTCTCGCATAAATTCGCTACTGAAAAAATTGATCATTTTATAACAGTGCTGCGAATAGTTATTTTCACGGTGCCAAGAGTCAGTCCGATAATTAGTCCTATCATACCCATTTTCACGGCTCTGTAGTAGCAACCCCAAAAACGGGAATGGATCGTACCCTAACTGCCCATAATATTTACCATAGGGGTTGTAGATGGTAAACCGACGTGAATGAACGAAACCTGATTTATATCTAAAATGAGCAAGGAATATGAATTTTCGACAAAAATTCAAATCACTATAATGTAGCAAAAAACACAGCTGTTGTTAAAATCGATTTCTCAGGTTAAAATACAATTTTGACGCGACACGGAATTTTTCTAGTTTGTGGTACTTGTACACCGCGCAATTTAGCTACGATACGACTGTGCACGGTAGGTCTTCCAAACGCGAAAACAAAAGTTTTTTTTTGCGAGTTTCGAAGGTACGTATTACTTTTAATACTTAAGGGGGAGATCCCTTCAGGCGAGGGAAATATTTCCTGATGTTCATGATTCTTTTTTAAGGAACAATTTTTCACCATCTTTGAGATTTAGGGTATTTATTATTACTACTTTTGGCTGTTACGTGGTGTTTTTTCATTAATCTTCAAAAATTGTGAAGGTATGACACGGTCTTCTAAACCGCATTTTCGAAACTGGCGTGACGTATAATTAAAAAACTAATCGACCGATTCTGATGAAATTTGGTATAAATCTTTCTAATCTTCTATGAAACGTGACTAAATGTTCTTGAACATTTTTAAAACGGTATTTTTTATTGCAAAATGTAGTTTTTTTTAAAGAAAATTCAAGCTTTTTGTTTCATATTCTGTGTATGAGTCTTAATGAAAGAAAAATCTTTGTCGGTTTTTTTTCGATCAATCCCGCCGAAAATCGTGCCATACCTCCGCCATTTTTTAAGAGGAATTTAAAAAAACCATGTAACAGCCGAAAGCAGTAATAAAACATACCTTAAGTCTCAAAAATTGTAAAGAAATCTTTCCTTTAAAAAAATCATGAATATCGTCAATTTTTTCCTTGTCTAAAGGTATCTTCCCCCTTAAGATACTCCTTAAGATCTCCCCGCTTAAGATACCTTTAGACAAGGAAAAAATTGACTATATTCATGATTTTTTTAAGGAAAGATTTCTTTTAAATTTTTGAGGTAATAATAGTTCAGAATTGGACATGTTTATTCACTGGTACTATATTCAAAACCCTTTCCAGTGAATGAACATATGGGCTCTGTTCTGATAATTCTCAAAGCAGGGTGAAAAGTTTGGCTCATCTGCTGAAATTTCCAAAATTAATTACTGTTAAGAATTGACCATGTACATCTAATTAAATGTTGTCATAAAAACGTTTCATTCCTTTTTTTATTTTGACAAAATTTGCTTTTTCTATTTCTCTGTTGAAACAAACTTTGGTAGTTTTTTAAGAATGTCACGTTAAGGTGCAAAAAAGCTATTCTGTAAAATAAATAATAAATCGTTAAACTTTACAGGCTTCATCTACACTACACGCCTGTTTACTGGTACTTCCGTTCATTCACTAGCGATTCAGTCATCTCGCTACTTATGTATCAATTCCTTTAATATTATTTGTTGTCATTACTTGGAATATTTTTTTACACTATCAGAATAATATATTTTATTAGCTATAACTATTGAAAAACTTGTTTTGCTGATGTTTTATTTTATAGTTTATGGTAGTAGCATTTTGACCCGAACCCACAACTTTAATCGTTCTCGCAATCAACCACGAAAGATTAACGAAAAAAAACCCATAAACAACTCGACGCAGCTTGCCCTTCTTCTATTTTTCTTCGAGTGCGAAGAAAAGGGCTGCGGGAGGTCGAGCCTTTGGTATGGTTTTTTATTCCCGGCATGGCGCGCGCGTGCTGCGTGAATTTAGGCTCGTTGCACATAACCACAAAACGCGTACCTACGCAGTAACGTGCCACGCTGGGGTTCCACTCCCCCCCCCCCCCTTCGGTGCGGCGATAGTCGCGCTATGCGCGCGCTCTAGCGGCATGGAGGGGGAAGAAGCGCTCCCACTCGCTCCCGAGCGTTACGCGAGAGGAGTGGACATTGAGGAGCGGAACACGGGAATTAGCGAGTCGGGTTTTGGCACGCCGCGAAAAAGAACGGAACAAAAAAAGGAAGAACTTCCGGCATATTCCGCCATTCTTTTCGGCGCTCGCGCAGGACTCGGAAAACTTTGCTGCGCGCGCGCCTTCTGCTTTTTATCATTGTGACTTTTTTTTTCTGAACTTTCGCATATCCGTGATTTTGCTGAAATTATAGGCCGGCTAACGCGCCTCGATGTGCTTTTGCTTACTCCACAGATACAACACGATCTAGCCAAGTATATTGACCTCTCCTACCTACTATTACGATACTCCCGAACGTTCTCGTCTCTTCCACCCCACCCCCCCTCCCGACTACCTTTAGCGCTCCAACGCGCCCCGCAGCTCCGACACGCGGAGACATCTTCCGGACGAATTCGGCGATATCGTATAATTGAAGCGGGCGTAGTGTGTTGCTTTTTCTTTTTCTTTCGGAATAATTACGCGGATTGGCGCGCGCAGGAGGAAGGGGGGGATAGCGACCTTTTAAGAACGCTGAGAGAAAATGTTCGAAATCACTCGAAGATACTGAGAATTCGTCGATCACGTTGGGCTACAAAATTAATGTTCACGAATCTTTGGCACACGTGTGCTCGTCGGGACACGCGACCGGGCGAAGACGCTCCGACGAATCTGACGATGAAGAAAATCGATTATTTTATGGAAGGAGGGCGGGGGGGGGGGGTATATAGAGGTATGAATTGGTCGGAATTGAGTTTGGATGACTGTAAAGTTTTCGGAAATCCGGGTAAACTCGGGGAGCATAGAGAAAAAGGCTGCGCGGTCTTTCGACAGGGATTTGGATCAGCGAAGGGCTCGAGGCAGGCCTGCTTGCCTGCCTCTCTCTCTCTCTCTCTCTCTCTCTCTCTCTCTCTCTCTCTCTCTCTCTCTCTCTCTCTCTCTCGCTGACCCGGAGTCTTTTGTGCAGTTGAGACGCGAGTGAATGAACGAAAACTCGAATAGTACGAAGAAATGAAAATGAGGGTCGATACGGGAAACCTGTTTATAGAAACCCCTCACGTGGTACTGCACAACGGAGTTCCTCTTTCTCGTGCCAAAATTCGTCACATTGACGCTCAATCATCGTTTTTATCGCATATTTTTATTTTTCCTCATTTTTTAACCTTATATGGATTTCATGCAAAAAAATAACATTATGAATTACAGCACCGTTTTGTGGAAACGACACAATTCCGGGGAATCGACGAACCTCGTGTGTACATACGCGCAACGATGATCAAACGAAACATTCAGTACATTTTTGCCATACGCGCTCATGTGTGTATGTGTGTTTTTGTATTTGTGTTGTGTGTGTGCATACAGACGGCAGATTGCGAGCATACACAATTCTGCAGCATTTCTCACAGCCAAAAGTGTCTGTACGGATGTGTGTGTGTGCCACCCGATACGGAATATATATATATATATATTCCGTATCGGGTGGCTTTCGAAGACACAAAGTATGCAATTGGTGGCAGCAAGGCGGAGTCCCGAATTACACCAGAATGAGAACCAATCAGATTTTACCTTATAAAGCGGCATTGAGCCGCAGGATAGTTGATTAACCAATAGCGTCCTGTGAATTCTCGCGAATCTTCCGAGTGTGCGGAAGAGAAGACACTCTCACCTACGACACGCAGCCACATACACGCTTATTTATCAACGACGTAGCGCGCGCGTGCGTCGAAAGTAGAATTCATGTTTAGAAACCCAAACTTTGACTTCACGTATTATATGTATAACGTCAAAATTTGGGTTTCTTTGGATTTCTGAAGATACATTCTACTTCCGACTAGTTTTTCTAGTTTCCTAAAAACTTTTCCTACAAAACGTGTTAGTTTCGAACTGATAAATGTTTTGGTGAAAAATGAGTCTTGATCCCATTTTTTAAAAACATGTCGGCCATCTTAACGTCGCTATTTTGAATTTAGGACCAAACAAGATTTCTTTTTAACGCCCCCGTTTGAACCCTAAAAGATTTATTATACTCGGTACTTGATAGGAGCAGTATTTTTCAAGATAAATCAGGTGTAAGATTAAAATGGGACACCCGGTATATATATATATATATATATATATATACACATATAAGGTCAAAGCTTCGGTTTCTAAACATAAATTCTACTTTCGACTAGGAAAAACTAATTATAACGATATATGTGTATATCGTTAGAACTAGGTTTTTCTAGTTGAGGCGAATTTTTTGGGTTTGATTGAATTTCTTCGTTACTCGACGAGTTTTAACTAACATTGAAATTTTTGTAATCAGAGAATTCTAGTTGTTACTACGAAAAACGAGTTGTAACGAAGTAGTATCTCAAAGATAATTGCACCGATAAACTTTAAATTTCTTCAAGCTTGTTTTACATATAAAAAATCAGTGCTCGAACGGGAGAAATTGTTTTGCGATGCATAGTTGTTTTTTTATTAACGAAAATAGAGGGTTTTTTTCGCCGAAAATCGACACCATCACTCGAGGATGTGGGCATTTTTTCAAAAATCAACATTTTATTAATTCCATCGTCCAAGCACTAGATAATTTTATGCAAAAATTGAATGCGTTTGATTTTTTTTATTTCGGGCGATCTGTTTCCGAGCAGCGCTGATCACCGCGAAGGGCGCTTTTCACACAGCGCTCTGCACAAACCATCGTATCTACCACATTTATAAATATTGTTTAATACAAAAGCTGTAACAGATTCTTGAAACCATACTGTTCAATGTAAAAGAGAAGAAAAGAAAAGTTGAAAACTCGCACTCGTTTTCTCGAAAAAAAATCACGAAAATTCCTCTTTTTTTCGGGCAACGAGCTAGGTAATCCGTTAAGGGAGACTTTGCCCTTGAAATTTTCAAAACATCAATTTGAGCTCAACATGAGCAGCTAGAAGAAGAGGAGGGCTGCCTCTATGGACCAGGCATTGCCGATTAGCGGTAATTATAAACACATTTGTGTAAACACATTACAAAACTTTAAACGCGTTTTTCTCGAAAACACGTTTTTAAAACTGGCTGACATTCTCCTGACCGCTGTAATTAACATATCGACCTGAAATTTGGAGAGCATACTCAGGAAATATGTCTTCACGGAATGACGGATCGTTTTTTCGATAGATACATTTCTGCATTTATTATTTATCTTTTTATGCGAAAAAACGCGAAAATTCGATTTTTTTTAAATTGCCGCCATTTTCCGAAATTTGTACTAAACGAAAAACCCATCCGTCATTCCATAACCAAAGGGTCACAGATTGATAATATGCTTTGAATTTGTGTTTCAGATCAACAAAGAGGGGGCAGTGATGTCAGCCGTTTACCTCCCGCGATTTGAGGACCTGTTTTCGCGGAGCTGCAACGGCCGCCATTTTGTTTTTTTTCACAAAAATTTTTTTTAACTTTCTGTATATCATGAATAAAAGCAAGAAAAAAACCGCACTAAAAAGCTTTACTCGTTTCCTTTAAAAAAAATAAAATGTAAACACCTGAAATATGGCACTCCAAATGTACATGAAGTTTGCATCGTTGCTATCCAACGGTTTCATTTTTTTTGTCGATTTTGTAATTTCCTATTTTTTCTTGGTCAGTTCGGCTCTAGTTGCTAAAGAAATATGGTAAAATGAATAAAAAATATTTACGGCCACCGGGACGAACCAAACAAAATCGAAAAAAAAAATGAAACTGTTGGATAGCAACGATGCAAACTTCATGTACATGCACTCCAAGGACAAAGTCTCCGTTGAAAGCCGATCTCAGTTGAAACGCGTTTTCCCTAGTGGGAAATAGTTCTTACTGAATGCCTTCGCCATGACTAGTTGTTCCCAGTAAACGCTGGGATGTACTGATAAATAAATTTGAACGTAGTGAAAACTCGTCGACTAACAAACAAACCGAAAAAAAAAACCAAACAAGCCAACGAACCACGTCTCAACTTGGAAAATCTCGTGCTAACCAAATGAATCTCGTGATAACCAAACGAAAACTGTTTCCTAGTGAGTTCTAAGTTTGGATTCATTTGGGTTTGTTTGGGTTTCTAAACATAAATTCTAGTTTTCACTAGGAGAAACGAGTTGTAACGAATGCGTTTAGTCGAAACACACACACACACACTAGTTGTACTCGTTAACATGCGAGTGTGTATGCGTCTAGTAGGCAAGGGTTCGTATATACAGGGTGGACCATTTAACGTGATCAAATATCTCCGTTGCCTTTAGAGTGACGAAAAAATGTGAGGCGGTAATTTTTTTTATTTCGAAGGGCTGATACAGTGGTGAAAAAATCATTTTTGTCAAGGTCATGGTGTTTGCGTTCTCAAGGTCATCAATGGTTTTTCGATGGGGAACATGTTTTTTTTTTTATATTAAGACGTAGCTGATATTCAGACGAATTCACCGACCTATGAAATCATGACCTTGAAATGATTTTTCACCAAAATACACGCGTAAAAACGGAAAATCGTGATGGTATTGACAATAAGAATATCCGCATAATGTATTGGGCGTACAGCTTAACTCGGTCCGTTTTTTTGCTCAAAATACGCACTTATTTGAATGATAAAATGAATTAATGCATCAATTAAAATATTGTCCATCGCTAGCCACTACTTTTCCCCATCTTTCTGGTAATTTGTGAATTCCGTCGCGGAAGAAGCTTTCATCTTTTGAAGCCAAGAATGAATCGAGGCAATTTTTGATACCCTGTTGTGACGTGAAGCGTATCCCAGTCAAAGCGTTCTGCATCGATCGAAACAAATGGCAGTCGGAAGGGGCAAGGTCTGGGCTATAAGGCGGGTGAGCCAGAACTTCCCACCCGCTATTTTCCAAATAGTTTTTAACCACAATAGCAACGTGAGGCCGAGCGTTGTCATGTTGAAAGATTATGGACTCGTGTCTGGTCGCATATTCTGGACGTTTTTCGGCTATAGCTCGCTTTAAACGGATCAATTGTTGCCTGTAGAAGTCTCCTGTGATGGTTCAACAGGCATTCGGTGGGCTTCAGCTGCACTTTTCTTCCAATTGAAACAGAAAATCAACACTTTCCGCGAATAATGCTTATTTGGGACGAAATTCGACATTTTCACCGCAGTAAAAAATTAGACTTGATGCGCAAAACTCAAAGGTCTGTAAACAATATTTGGTTAAGGGAGACTTTGTCCTTGAAATTTTCAAAAAATCAATTTGAGCTCAACATGAGCAGCTAGAAGAAGAGGAGGGCTGCCTCTATGGACCAGGCATTGCCGATTAGCGGTAATTATAAACACATTTGTGTAAACACATTACAAAACTTTAAACGCGTTTTTCTCGAAAATACCTTTTTAAGAATGGCTGACATTCTCCTGACCGCTGTAATTAACATATCGACCTGAAATTTGGAGAGCATACTCAGAAAATATGTCTTCACGGAATGACGGATCGTTTTTTCGATAGATACATTTTTGCATTTATTATTTATCTTTTTATGCGAAAAAAAACGCGAAAATTCGATTTTTTTTTAAATTGCCGCCATTTTCCGAAATTTGTACTAAACGAAAAACCCATCCGTCATTCCATGACCAAAGGGTCACAGATTGATAATATGTTCTGAATTTGTGTTTCAGATCAACAAAGAGGGGGCAGTGATGTCAGCCGTTTACCTCCCGCGATTTGAGGACCTGTTTTCGCAGAGCTGCAACGGCCGCCATTTTGGTTTATAAAAAAAAAATTTTTAACGTTCTGTATATCATGAATAAAAGCAAGAAAAAACCGCACTCAAAAAGCTTTACTCGTTTCCTTTAAAAAAAAATAAAATGTAAACACCTGAAATATGGCACTCCAAGGACAAAGTCTCCGTTAAGAGATGTTGATACTTCACGATACAGCAAAAATCAGCTGTTGCCGTCAACCATTTGTAGCACCTAGAGCCATCTTTTGAAAACGGACCGAACTAAGTTGTACACCTAATGATTGAATTCTTTGTGCAGAAAATTTATTGTAACAAATGTTCGAAGTGGTGGCCATTAACCGCGACACATTTTTGAAGACGTCGGATGAATGATTCTCTTGACCTTCGAATAGTTTCTGGTGTGATAGCGGCGCAGCTTATCCAACGGATACAATGGCAATAGTCGGAGATGCTTCTCTTTGGTGCGGTGGGTGCCCCCTTAAAACCGTTTCTCCGCCGATAAAAAAGATACGTGTCTACGGCAGACACTTAAGGCCGGAGCCTGAATTAGAAGGTCCGAAAAATCGTTTGTTTTTTTTTGCTTAAATCGATAGACAACCCAGGTAGGAAATAAAAAGGCTGACGATGGAAACAAGCTTGTGCGAGCCTTGTTTCACCGAGCCTGAGTGAGACAGACCTGGCCCAGGTTTCATTGCATCGTTTGGAGCAGCCTGAAACCAAGACTGGCTGCTTAGCCTAAACTCAGGGTTATTTCAAGCTTTATTCAGCCGGTGAATTTTGAGGCTGAAAAATCAAGGCTGGATGCAGGCTTGTTTCAGGTTGTGATAAAATAAAATAAGTTTAAAATAATATTTTTTCTGTACTTTTATGAAAAAAAAATTTAGCAATAAATTTGGCGGGTGCGAAGGCACGAAAAACGAAAGCGAAGGAGGCAGCTCAGAACATTTAAACATATGCTCTTATCGATATTTATGAGGTACACAAAAAAGTATATACGAAAATAAAAGTACGCAATAAAATAACGTATTGTTTTTTAAAATATTTTTTATATATATTTTGTAACAAATAATAAATATATATAATAAATCAAATGAATTCTTTACAAATTTATTAAATTTACCCCAATGTAGAATATAGAAAACTAAAAACAGGCCTCGTATAGCCTCGGGAAGAGTTTGGGTAAAGCCTGGTCATAAATGCTCGTGAAGGCTTTATTACGGCTCGTTTTGAACCTTGTTGTTTCGTCGTTTCAGGCTTAGTACAGGCTTTTCTACCAGCCTTTGGTCAAGCCTGTGTGCAAGAGCCTGAAACCGCGTTATCATTCAGAGGTTCAGCTAGGCCTGAAATCAGGCTGGTGCTCAGCCTGAATTAAAAAATGTGAGCCTTGTTTCAGAGCTTGGCGAGCCCTTTTTTCATCGTCAATTCCTACCTGGGAAAGTATCCAAGAATATATTTGCAAAGTTATAGATGCCAATTGTAAATATTTTCAAAGATGCAAGGTCAAGAGCTTCCTTCTTTATAAGATGTTTTCTCCTATTGAAAACTTTGACGCGCGTTTTCTCCAGTTTTCATTTTCATAATTTTTCCAAATTGGCGGGCGTGATAGCGAAAAAACTAAACGACCTAATGGATCAAAGCAAAACTTATTTTCTTTAGGATGAAAATCTCTTCTAAGTGAACTAAAAAAGTCGCTGAAAAGTCGGTTCAAATAATTTGTATAGCACGTTAAAGTGTTTTTTTTTTAAACACATTTTTTTTTCAAACTCGAGAAAAGTTATAATTTCGCGACTTTTCAGCTTTTTCTTAGTTCACCCAGAAGAAAAGTATGGGAAATGGAAAATTTTATTAGTTTTTTTTTATTTTAGTCAAGAATTACGAGCTGAATCTTTCCCGACGATTGGGGACTGCAGGGGCAAGACGCACATGGAATAGGCTGATAAATCTGCAGTCATTTATTGTTTAATGTTCAATTTTTTGTTCATACCTTTCCAATATACATGAAAAGATACCTCAATGTTTACTGGGCTCACTCGTTTTTTTCCCTTCGAAAAAAATTCCCGAAAAAACGCTTTTTTACACCTTCTATTTCAGGCTCCGGGCCTGAGTGATTTTCCTTGTAAGTGATGGTGTTCGATAATTGATTTTCGTGCCCGTATTTGATCTACAGGATGAATTCTCGCTCTCTGGGTTAAAAGTTGAATAACTCGGGTACCAATTAATATTGCATAATTGGAACGCAACGAAACTTCTATTATTATATATTAGAAAAGGGCATTTTCGTTGCGTTCCAACGAGGCAGATTTCAATATCGTGGCAGGATTCTTCAAGGGGTCAGCATAAAGTAAATTTCAAAACTACGATTTTTAGATAGTTTCGTATGATCTTAAAGGTTGCGCCGTCGGAACGCAACGAAATTCTTTTTGGCCGATTTAGGCTGTGGAACTCACTCGACCGTTTCGATGTATTTTTATCACAGATTTACGACCTCAAGTTGCAAAAAATAATTTCGAACAACAATAAAAATGAAGAAACAACCCCAAAAAATCGTTGCCAAACAACGAAAATGAATTCTTACTTACTCCAATTTTGTTCGGCCAATTTAGACTATGTAAATGCAAAAAAAGGCTTTGGGTAATAAAAATGAAGAAATCGAAAATGGGGATAAAAATGTCGTTGCATTCCCGTTGAAGTTCGCAGTCCTATCGCAAAATATATTCCTCCGATTCACTCCAAATTCCGACAGAGCATATTTCATCACATTTTCTATCGTACGATCGGCTGATTTTTCGGTATGTCTATCCACTTGTTAATAACAAATGATTAAACTTGTTTTTTTCGTCCCACATTGAACTTTTTTCCATAGCTGGCCGTATTCCTAATTTGCAAAACCAAAAAGAAATATCCCGTATACGAAGGTTTTATTATTATACTGGAAGTACATTTTTAAAATGTTTCATCCTGATGAGCCCAATCGCCAGAACCACCTACGATGAATGGCCATGCAACGATGTTGAAGTTTGCATCGTTGGAATGCAACGAAAGTTTATTTTAATTTTTTTAATGTCTCATTTTCATTATCATCCAAAAAAATTCCTTAAATTTTTAGGCTGAACATTTCTGAAAAGGATCCTAAAAAAAGTTCAAGCGATTTTGGAGGCCTGAATTTGTAAAAAAGATTGGACTACGGAACTTTCGTTGCGTTCCAACGATGCATCTTCAGTATCATGCCATGCAGCAAAGGCGGTACTTTGTTTAAATGATAATTATTTTATTGTTTATCAATATTGATCAATATAAAAAACGCATTTTTGACAAGAAGTGTGTGTGTGTGTGTGTGTGTGTGTGTGTGTGTGTGTGTGTGTGTGTGTGTGTGTGTGTGTGTGTGTGTGTGTGTGTGTGTGTGTGTGTGTGTGTGTGTGTGTGTGTGTGTGTGTGTGTGTGTGTGTGTGTGTGTGTGTGTGTGTGTGTGTGTGTGTGTGTGTGTGTGTGTGTGATACATAGTAAATATCGGAATGTTATAGAAAAAAAAGGTGGTTCCTATCTGTGCAATTGGATTTCGCGATTATCGAACCAGTTTGAATCAAACTGTATATCCTCTCCAATGATCGATCAAAATTCGTATCCACAATCCCCTTCCGTCCTCCCGTCGTCTTCTCCACCCGCACAATTATACAACCGTGAGGAAAATTCCAGGTAACGAGAGAAAAAAGTTCTCGTCTCTGCCTCGACCACGAGAGCTCGCGGGCCTTCGAGAATGCATTGGCGTTGTTATTACGTCGAGCATATTGGCGAAGGGCCACATAATTTCATGATATCACCCTTCATTTGTGAAGGGTCGTATCACATTGGATTAAAAGTCGTTGGGATATTTGGGATGCTCACGTTAAATGGTACACCCTGTATATTCGGTAGTATAATGAAAATGAAGAAATAAAATTATGCATACGAATATTCGTTGCGTTCCAATGATGCAATCTGCAACACCATCAGATCGCCCGTTGCTCTACAACGGACTTTTTTCTTTTGCGGTTTTCTCGAAGCTCCGTTTTATGAAATAGCGTTGAAGTTTGCATTGTTGGAATGCAACGTAAGTTCTTTACGGTGTTGAAGTTTGCATCATTGGACTGCAACGAAAATTCTTTTTTCTTCCTTAATTTTTTCATTTTTATCGCAATCGAAAATATTTTCTTGCCGATTTATATTGTACATTTTTAATAAACGCCCTGAAAAATGTTTGAGTGATTTTTTATTCCCAATTTGCCTAAAACATGTGTTGGCAATGCAAAAAAAAATAGTTTTCGTTTCATTCCAACGATGTAAACTTCAACATTATAGTCTTTTTTGTGTTCTTTTAATACCCTCATTTCTATTATCTTATTTGAGACTCAGGGTATGTTTCGTTACTACTCTCGGCGGTTACATGGTATTTTTTTTACTTTTTATTAATCTTTAAAAATGGCGGAGGTATGTCACGGTCTTCTGAACTGAATTTTCAAGACTGGAGTGACGTATAACTAGAAAACTAATCGTCCGATTCTGATAAAATTGGATACAAATCTTTCTAACCTTATAGTCCAAGATTTGACCCTAAATGTTTTTGAAAAGAATATAAAGTTATTTTTTTATTGCAAAATGTAGCTATTTTTTTCGAAAAATTCAATCTTTTCGTTTCATGAGACTTTCGTTTCATTTTTCAAGATTAATAATAAAAATTACCACGTTACAGCCAAAAGTAGTAATACAATGGTAATAAAATAAAATAATAAAAGTATAAGTATGAGAAATAATAAAAAAGTAATAATAAAAAGGTAAAGAAATCTTTCCTTTAAAAAAAAAAACTCACAAAAACCAGCAACGGAGTCAAATAATTGCGTATATTTGTTGGCTGATTTAGGCTACGAAAATCACTCAACTTTTTTTTCGCATCCTTGTCCTTAATCTCGGATCTCAATCGCCAAAAAAAATTAAACAGTAATTTTCGAAAACCATAAAATCGTTGCATTCCAACGGTGCAAACTTAAACGCCATACATCTTTATGAGGTTGAAGTTTGTATTTTCGGAATGCAACAATCACTTCTATTTTATTTTTTTATTTCCATACTTTTTTCCTTGCTCAAGGCTTTTCTTTGCAGATTACGGTTGTAAATCTTCAATAAGGCTACGTACAAACGTGTAAGTGCTTTTTGTAGTCTAAATCGGTAAAAAAAATTTCAGCAACTTAAGGGGTTACCCCCACTTGCGAGTTTGAAAAAATCGATTTTTTTTATTGCATTTTTTTGAAGTATAAGTATCCGGGCCCATACTTCTGTATGGGCCCAGAATAGATGACTCTATGTAAGTTTACAAAAAAAAAATATTTTCTTCGTGTAAACTGAAATTGAAACTTTAAACGCGTTTTTCTCAAAATGGCATTTCTGAAGTCGGTGACCAAGATTACTCGAACACTAATGAACCGATCTTCTTGAAATTTTGCAGGCTTATTTAATACATAAAAATGTAGTCTTTAATCGTTCGATTTTTTTTTTGAAAAAAAAAAATGGCCGTTTTATAGCCAAAAAAGGGCCGTTTTTTTTTGTTAAAATCGAACCATTAACTTTGACTGTCCGCCATTTTGTGAAAATGAATCTTTTTTAAAATCCTTCGATTAAAGACTAGTTTATACTTATATTTGACTAAATCCATCCGCATTTTTTTTTCAGATGATCCACTTCGCCGCAATGTTGGTCACCGCAAACCGTGTATATAAAAACATTATTTCATTGACGGCCATTTGCCACTAAACAATGTAATATTTTTCAATAAAAAAATTACTGAAAGTTCTTCAAGATGTGTTCTTTAAGATGGTATATTGATCGATTAAAAAAGTTTTGTAGTTTTCTTTTAAAAAATTCATGAAAAAGGCCTTTTTTGCGCTACAAGTGGGGGTAACGCCTAAAAAGAATCGACTTCCGTCGCATTTCACCCATGCAAACTTCACCGTCGTATATCTTCTACCGTACGACCAGTTAATTTTTCGATGATATGTTTATCCATTTGTTAATAACGAATAATTGAAGCTGTTTTTCTTTCGTTGTCGAAAATCGAATTTTTTCTACATCTTGTTATTTTCGTAACTTACAAAATATCAAAAAACTCATCGGGTCATCCGCAAGTTTTATTACGATACTGAAAGTACAGCAATGGCGGCAGTCTTTGAATTACAATAACTTGTTCCCAATTTACACTTTTCTTCGGATCTTTTAGGTACACACAGAGAGTGCGGGTCTCAGAAATCGAAAACTTTCGATCGGGTCTCAGAAATCGGCGGCAACCGTCTCTGAAGCAAGTGTTGTCATGTTTACATACTTGAAAAAATGTTTGTAAAACCACAAGGTGTCATAATATGCACTGAAAAAAAAAAAAATTCGTTCATCCATCCAAGATTCAGTTGGTTTAACAAATTGTATCTTTAAATACGTTCAACTTGATGTTTGGTTGGCATAAAACACGTTATGTCAATCTAACTGATAGTTTTAGTGCTGTGAACTGTAGCTTATTTAGCATGTCTGAGCAACTGTTAAAAAAACAAAATTTCGAGCCAACAAAATGCATTTTGCACATTCAACGATTTTCTTTTCTCAGTGTGTACATCTCAAACTTGAATTATACACAATGAATAGTTTCGACACAAAACAATCTCGAAAATTCGCTTATTTTCGGCTGCCTTGATTGATCACCCCTTTGAAACCACCTCGTCTACCAATTTTTAAACATTTTGGGCTTCATATCAGTACTTGAGATCGACATGAAAGCAAAATTATTACTTCTACTGCTGCTACTATTACTCCTACTACTACTACACTACATTTTAATATTACACCAATGATTTATCTCGAAAAATACTGCACCGAGCAAGTATCGATTACGATAACACTTTTAGGGTTCAAAGGGGGACTTAAATAAAATATTTTTGGGTTCAAAATTCAAAATGGCGACGCACAGTGGATCCATTTCAATGATTAATCCATCAATTATTTTTTGTATGGAAAAAAACATATTTTTATGTTTTTTTCTCAAATTGGATCAACTTGTCGCGTGTTTCGTTGGTATTATGTTGGAGCCCTAGTGATAATATTATACCAAAAAAAAACACGGGCGTTTACTTGCGGCCG
This sequence comes from Ophion slaviceki, assembly GCA_944452715.1. NCBI lineage: Eukaryota > Metazoa > Arthropoda > Insecta > Hymenoptera > Ichneumonidae > Ophion > Ophion slaviceki. The sequence continues at coordinate 3,066,715 of OX101791.1, forward strand.
CGCGAGAAATTTGACGACATTAAAAAAAGAATGTCTGCTCGTTTGGCGAAGAGTTCTTATTTCTCCATATCTATTCGTGCATTTTCGTGTACTGCAGTACATTGTAATCGACTTTGTGGAGAACAAAGTAATGAAAAATTACGGTGTAATTATTTATTTCTGCCATATTAAAGATTTTTGCTAAAGTAAACGGTAACATTTTTAGACTTGATAAGTTTGTCGATGGTGTTGTTTGTTGATAACAGTGGCCGAGTACCGAAGATTACTTATTCCTTCGTGCAGGTAGCTAAGTGATTAGTGGTAAAGGGATTATCTAATCTACTTATGTAGATCACAACATCAAACTTATGAAGGCCGCTCACTGAAAATGAGTCATTTATTTATATCGTGTTTTGAAAATAAAGGAATAAGAATTACCCGTAATAGTTTTATTTTGCAACGTACTTTTAGATCTTCACTTACAATTAAATACGTACTGTGCCTTTTACCTTAGCAAAATTCTTTAAAATGGCAGAAAAAATCATTAAAACGTAATTTTTCAATTCTTTGATCTTCACAAAGTCGATTGAAATATACTGCAGTACCCGAAAATGCATAAATAGATGTGGAGAAATAAGAACTCTTCGCCGAGCAAGCAAAACAATTTTTTTCAACGTCAAATTTCTCGCGCGGCCCCAAATTAACGCGGGTGTTATATTTTTTGTTGGTATAATATGACTAGAGCTACCACATAGTATCAACAAAACACGCGACAAGATGATCCAATTTGAGAAAAAAAAATTGAGTATTTGTTTTTTTCATACAAAAAAGAATTGATTTTTTTCTTCTCAAAAACCACGCACCCTACAGATTTTAATAATAAAATAACAGTTGTCAGGATAGTTGAGAACTATTCTGTAAAAAAAAAATCAGATCGGAATTTCGACTTACGACCCTGCGACCGCCTTTTTCCGAAATAGAACCACCGTGCAATGTTGAGATGGCTGACATATTTTTTTAAACGATATCGTGAATTTTTTTTCACCAAACAAATTTGTCATTTAAAAATTAACAACTATTGTAGGAAAAGTTTTTTGATAACGTTCATAATTTTTAGGTTAGAATACAATTTTGTACTATTTTAGCGCTATCCAGAATGTAAAGAGGTGTACGCGGTAAAATCTTTAACATCCCTAGTGTCAGTCTGCGTTTGAGTTTTTTTTTCTTCGCCTGCGTTTGTTTGGGTTTTTTTCGACAGCCCAAACAAACCCAAACAAGGATCAGGTCTCTGGGGCTCGTTACTTCCGTTATAAAACAAACTCACACCCGCATGCTCACGCACATTTACACTAGGGATGTTGAAGACTTTACCTCCTCGTGGAACATTCTGGATAGCTCTAAAAATAATAAAAAATGGTATTCCAACCTAAAAACTATGAACGTTATAAAAAAGTTTCCCTACAAAAGTTGTTAGTTTTGGACTGACAAATTTGTTGGTGAAAAAAATCATGATGCCACTTTAAAAAACATATCGGCCATCGTAACGTCGCCATTTTGAATATTGGACGAAAAAAATGTTCGTCCGAGTATTTTTCGAGATAAATCAGGTGTAAGATTAAAATGGGACACCCGGTATATGCGTGTGCGTGTATGTCCAATATCGAGCAAGGTCGAAAATGGCAAGATCCTAAAAAACTATGGTGTTAAAGTTTACATCGTTGGAATGCAACGAAAATTCTTCTGGATTTTTTTCGTTGTTTATTCTCATTATTATGTGAACATTTTTTTAAGCAGCTTTTGTTCACAAATGATCGATAAGGGTTGTTAAAAATGTTTTAAAGTGTCTTAAAAAAAAAGTATAGAAAACTAGCATCGATCGAATGCCTAAATTACATATTCCCCCGCAGTACAATCTAGAACCGAGACTCGCGAATCTCGAGTCAGAGAGCTGAGCCGGTGGAACGAGCGAGGCGAGGACGAGGAGGGGGAACGTTAACCTTACAATTCACAATTCTCTCTCACACACACAGGCGCGCGCGCGCGATTCGTACCGCGACAATTTCTCACGATGTATAACGACTCCGAAGTGCGAAACCATTCGAGTTTTTTCGAAGCCACGAGGGTACAGGGCAGACAGACATAAGGAAAAAAAACTCAAAAAAAGTTTCGCGATTTCCTACACGTGAGTCGAGAGAGCAACGGGCAAGGAACGAAAATTACGTTGAAGTTTACATCGTTCAAGTGCAACGGAAATTAATTTTTCGGTCCATTTAGATTGTCAATATCGCACAAACGTTTCCGCGTATTCTTGTTAGAAATTTACGACCTTAATTTGCAAAATAAACCGGTCCTCGCGTAATCATAAAAAGAAATGAAAAATGTAGAAAAAAAAGATTGTTGCTTTCCAACGATGCAAACTTCAATATCGTGAAAATAGGTACAAAGGAGAAAGAAATTAGAGAAACGTAGAGAGATGAACGTCGAGAAATGGCTGATGAGAAGAATAGATGACGAAAGCATCGTCCCTCTCTCTTTCTCTTTCAACAATAGCGAAATGGGGGATAGAGCACCTGGTACACAACATCCAGGCAAAATAATACTAGGTGCTGCACTATCCTCTGTCTCTCTTTCTCTCTGGCTCTTGTCGCCGAAAACTCACTAGAAATGGGGGGAAAAAAAATCGCTCGTAATCTCGAGTCTTTGCGAATAAAAGTTGTAGTGTCAAGAAACGAAGTTTCGATTGCGATCGCTGCATATATATATATATATATATATATATATATATATATATATATATATCACACACGCACACACACAGTTGTACCGTTTTACTTACATTTTTCGACGATTCGATTCCATCTCAGAGTGAATTCCATTTAAAACAATAGTCGCGCACGAGGGGGGCTCGGGGGGAGAGGCGGGGGAGGAGGAGGGGGGCCTTTATTTCGTTTAATCGTTATCTCGGGGTGTCCATTTTGTTTGGGTTAATTACTAAAGAGGCGGCGGTGCTGCTGCCGCGGGGTTACGTTGACATAACATGACACGGGTGGTATATGGGCCTCCCCCCCCGACACGATCCAGGCAGGAGAAAAGACACCCACTCATGCACACACACGCACACACTGTCACGCGTGCACTAATTCGATCGATCAGAGTTCGCGGGAGGAGCATTTATTATTTTCCTTTCTCATCACTCGATCTTCGAACATCTCGATGTAGATTAATATATATATCAATAAATATATATATGTCAATTATGATACACTCGCGGACACACGCGCGTGCTTCTCGCTCCTTTGCGAAACGAAAACAGAAGGAGCACAACAGAAATTTTCAAATCACAATAGACACTTGGCGTTGGAGGAGTGACTTCGGCAACGTCCTCGGTCCAGCATCTTTCTCGGCATTTTTTGTTTATTTATTCAATTTTTCAAATTATTTTTTTGTTTCGTTGCCTCTTCTTTCTTTCGCGTCGCTAGTGAATATCGACGCGCACGCACCGGCGATATAACCTCAACGACGAACGTTCCATCGCGGACGCGTCAAATGCGGCTGTTTTTTTTGTTTCTTTCACCTCGCTCACAGCAAGAATATCACTCGTTCGTTATTCAGAGTGCCGCGGGCGCGATATATGCACCTTTCTATCTGGTTGCCCCCCCCCCGTGTGTGTGTATACGATATTTCTTATTTCTCGAGCAGGTCAACTCCTCTCTCACTCTTTTCTCTTGTGCGTCTAAAGATAACGGAAATGGAGTGACGGCTCGTTGCCCGCGCAGCGTTGCGCCGAAACGCCGCACGGCGGCGACACCGCCCGGAAGCACCGAAATCCACTGGTGCCACGCTACAAAGAGAAAAGTTGCAAAAAGTGCAAATATATATATATATATATATATATGACCATCGAATTGACAATTTTCGCCGTTGAATCAATATTTCCGAGACAAGCCACCGAGCGACCTCATTAATTTTTATTCACGCAATTGAGACCCTCATCTCCGATTTTTTTTCTCTTAAAATAATGCGAATCCCTGCTACGCGTCTGCGTATTTTTTCCTACCATTTCTGGCGATGACAATATTGTTCATAAAGCAATCCAATAGAGAATGATTTTTGAGGTTAAAACTATTATCACGAGGAAATTGAAATGTAGGGTTTTCGGTCCTTTTTCCCCCTATGAGCAGTTTAATCGAGCTGCGCGCCGCCACTTTACGGGCGAACGAAGCCTCGGAAAACGCACGACGTGCCGAAGGACCCGATTTATGCGGTTACGGGATCGAGCATGGACGAAGAGCTTTTATTAAAATTTATTTTTCAAATTTCGGCCCTCGAGGATGCCTAAATCGAACGGAGCGACGAATAATTGCAATGCGTACGAAAATGCGAGAGTTGTGGCGCGCGCGAAGCCGGAAGTGACGCCATGTTGCGGGAGGAAGACTCGAGGACTTTTCGCTTTGGAGAAAAAAAACGTTAAATTGATTCATCGCAAACCCGTAACGCCGCGAGAGCTGTAATTTTCTTCGTGTTTTGGGTTGGGAAGATAGGAGCTTTTTTTCTCGACGCGTTCTCCACCGGCTATCGGTCGCGTTTGAATTTCGCGGGTTTTTTTAGGTAAAGCGGTTGCGATCCTGTCGGTCGCTTCCGCGACATTGTTCCTCGCCTTAATTTTACTCGCTGCGTCATTCCGCATTGAGGAATAAAAAGGCCTCGCGCGTAGATCGCGCAGTGGAGAAAGAAAAAGAGAATTCTTTGGGAAAAAAGATTCGGGTTTGATCGGTTGACAGGTGGTTTGACGTTTGTCGCGCACGGCGGCCATCGTTGCGTTTGGTGCTCTGCGTGGAGTTCATCGCCGCGCCGTGCTTTATTACGGAGGAGTCGCATCTGCCATATTGCGTGGCGAGTACACAACTTATCGTCCGTGCTCGCGATCGTGTGTGTGTGTGTGTGTGTGTGTGTATGGCGCGTGTACAACAATTTTTTGCTTTGTTGAAACACGGTACTTCCCCTCCCACACCTACGGCGCCCACGGCACGTTCCATGGAAAAGTAAAGTGTTTTTCTCCGCGCCATTGAAGAATCTCAAAGACCTGTCAAACGCGCGTTTTTATCAAGTTTCTCGTCGTACTCGCCTCAGCCACACTCGGGGAGACTACGTGTCGTGCGGAACGGGAACAAAAATTAGAAAGAAAAAAACAGGTACTCGTTATTAGAGAAAGACGAAATTGTGCGTTTTGTCTTCTACTTTCTTGCGACGTCGCGAGCGCGCGATTATCGCGTCGCGGTCAATTTCCGTCGTTCGGAGTCGCCGAAAGACCCAGCTACCGGATATGCGGGCAGAATTTGTTCCGTGTTACCTTTCATTTTTTTTTTCGTTTTTCTTTACCGTATACGAGGAAACGTGTCACGCTTTATCGTGTGCAGCGGCAAATTATCCTCCCACTTCTCTCGCTGGGCGTGATTAATTCGTGACAAGTGCCATATCCCCTGATTCATGCTAAATAAATGTTTCTTTTTTTTCCATCATTCGGGACGAATGAGGGTTTTTTTTTTGTTTGTCGCCCCATTAATAGCGCTGAACGTTTTATTTTGATCTTATCGCATTTGTTTATCGGCGTTTGACGAGGTTGTTGGGGTTTGTGCGACTTTTCTTGTTTGCGTTTGTTCGGTCTTCCTAGTTCGTTTGTTTGGGTTTCTTCGGTGTTCCTAGTTCATTTGTTTGGGTTTGGTGGGTTTTCCTAGTTCGTTTGGGTTTGTTCCATTTTCCTAGTTTGTTTGGGTTCGTTCAGGTTCGTTCCGGTTTGTTTGGGTTTAGGTTAATACGTTTTGGTTTCCGCTTAGCTTTGTTTGGGTTTCTTTAGGCTTGGCTATTCTTGGGTTTGTTTGGGTTTGTTTGGGTTCGTCTAGGCCTGGTGGGATCCCATTTGGGTTTATTTGGACCTGGTTTTTCTTTGGTTTGTCTAAGCCTGATAGAATTTGGGTTGGGTTTGTTTGGGTTTATTTGGGTCTGTTTGGCTCTCGTTTGTTTTGCTTAGATTTGCGTTTGCTTGGGCTTGAATTTGTCATGGCTCAAGTTCCAGCTTGTTCAAGTTTGGGTCGACTAGACTGTCGCGTTTGATCATCGACATGGAAAAATTCTATGCTTCGAAATTGCTAGACTCTTATTCTTATCGCAATATGGCAATGCTTATTTCAGATTCAATATGTCGGCGGGACCGTACAACTACTCCTACATCTTCAAGTACATCATCATAGGAGACATGGGAGTAGGAAAATCCTGCCTGCTTCATCAGTTCACGGAGAAAAAGTGTGAGTGTAATGAGCAGTTATTAAGGCTGAATAAGGAAATCCAAAGTCGCGATCACTCCAAGTTGTTTCTTGTGGAAAAGGCCTCGAGACCGTTCTCTCGTTCGGTTTTATTTGTGTTCCGCAATTAGACGAATATAGGAACGAAAACTCGTGCCCGAGATTTCGAGCATTAAAATAACACAGTAAAGAATAGCGCGTGCCGAATGTTTTAATGAGAATTCCGTGGGTAACAGCAGCGAGGAGTGGACGAGCGTAGGACTTTCTCCAAACCGAGACAGCAACGCTAGGAATTTGGTTCCACTATCAGTGACTTGTCAGTGATGCTAAGTTTTTACTTGGGAACGACAGCTTGAAACTGCAGTGAAATCGGTTAATTTCATGAGAGAATAAATCATTTGCAAATTTGTAGTGTGTCGCGAAATGATAGCACTAAACTTGCGACGTTTAAATACTTTTTGCAAGTTATGTTCGTATCGATTTTTTTTTCTTGTTCAATCGATGCGAATGGGAATCGCTTGGGTCTCGATCATTTCCAGACCGCAGAGCACAAAACGGAGCACGTGTAAAATTATACTTCATATTACGACTATTGCAATTTGAAATAGAGGTATCGGAACTTCACAGTGGAACTCTACTTGACTAGCTGGTGCGCTCGCACTACCCCAAGGATGTACCAGAGATACAACTGTGGTATAAAAAAAAGTAGCCAAAATTTGAAATTCTAGATGCAAAGTCTAGAACATCTCGGTGGGATTTTTTTGTGGATTTTTCCTCATCGCCATTCATGTGTGACAAGGCGGTGCTTTTTTTTTGTTCTCTATTCATATCGCAGTCATGGCGGACTGTCCTCACACGATCGGCGTTGAGTTCGGGACTAGGATTATCGAGGTGGCCGGGCAGAAAATAAAATTGCAGATATGGGACACTGCGGGACAGGAAAGATTCAGGGCGGTTACGAGGTCGTATTATCGTGGTGCGGCGGGTGCTTTGATGGTTTACGACATAACGCGTAGATCAACGTACAATCATCTGAGCAGCTGGCTGACGGACACCAGGAACCTCACCAATCCTAGCACTGTGAGTCTTCGTATTGCCGGAATATAATGGTCTTGAAATTTGCATAGCTGGAATTCAACGAATTTTTTTAAATCCAAAGTTAGTCTTCCAAAAAAAAATTTCTTTACAAATTTACATGATGGAAACGGTTAAAAATTACGAAAAATGTTTGAAAAATACTTGTAATCGAAACTATAGAGAAAAATTAGATCCTCGGAAGAAAATAATTTTCGTTGCATACCGGCGATGCAAACTTCAACATCGCGGGGAGAATGTTTTTTTCATGTGCATGTTCCACGTTAAAAAAATACAACATTTTAATTTGCGGAGATCGATTAAATTTTTTTCTAATTCGTCACTTTGCAGAGAAAGGTCTCATTTTTTGAACTCGTGCATTTGCGAGGAACGGTATTTTTTTTTTTTTTATTTGTAATTCTGCCGAGACCGGTTTCACTTTAATTTAGTTTTTTCATTCCGTACATTGGGCATAGCGATCTCGTTTTTTTTTCTTTCGTCTTCAATTCGTAAGTTTGCGAATACCGATCTCATTTTTATTCCCAAATTTGCGGATACCGATCTCGTTTCCTTTTTGTCTCTTGAATTCGTGTATTTGCTTTCCACTTTCGAGGTGATATTCCTGATCGGCAACAAGAGCGATCTCGACGAACAGCGTGACGTCACGTACGAGGAGGCGAAGAAATTCGCCGACGAGAACGGCCTCATGTTCGTCGAGGCGAGTGCCAAAACGTAAGTAATTTGGAATAAAAAAAAAACGTAAAAACAAAATTTCAACATTTTTGTGTATGAGGAACCAAATATGAACATCCAAAATTACGTTTTTTCTCTTCAATCTATTTATGCTTTGTGATGTTCTCTTCAAAGGGGACACAATGTGGAGGAGGCGTTCTTGGACACGGCCAAGAAAATTTTCCAGAGCGTTCGCGATGGGCGGTGAGTTCTTTTCATTACCGGTTCAATCCCTGGCCCAATATTTTCCGACAAAAGGGAAATGCTCTATATTTTGGGCATTTAAAACGAAAGCAAATTGATCAAAATGTCTGATCGACAAAAGTATCATGCTAGGTACCGTTGAAAAAAAAAGTTCCAGGGCGTGGAAGCCTCAAAAGTTTATGCAAATTTTCGTAATTCTTTTCAGGTTTATCCCTCGAATGTAAAATTATCCCGTGGGATGAAAAAAATGTCGAGTAACGATCCCATCGAAATTTTCCCGAAAATCATATTTTTATTAGACACGGGAAAAAAAATTATTGGGAGTACAAATAAGTCTCCGCCGTTTGACAAAAGATGGCCCCACCAGAAGGTTATGGTCGAAATTGTCAGATGTGAGTCATATCGTATGGTTGGACATCTGGCAAGACTATGACGTTTTGAGTCGAATACGCGTTATTTGCGGGAACTTTTGCGTTTGTCACGAACCTCCCTCCAATAATGCTTCCAATTCCGCACATAACAGAAAACGTCTCACGCAGCTGATCGAATCCCTTTCTCTGAGAAAAGCTGTAACAACCGGAATAATTCGAATTTCGCTCCAAAAATTGAACAGCGTGTTTATAACCGTCTATACTATCGGATGATTCAAAAAATCCGTTTTTTTTTTGTTGAAAATTTCACACTATGATGATCCCTTAATATCCAATTCCCTTTCTTGAATTACAACGATGCAAACATCGTAAAAAAATCACAATCGTTAGCTGCTTTCCTGTAGTGTAATATCCTCGCCTCATTCTCAATCAAAAATGATTTTCACTATTTTCTTCACATGTAACGATATACTTTTTTTTAAATATTTTTTCTCGTATCTTTGGCAGTTTGGACCTGAACGCGGCCGAGTCAGGAGTTCAGCACAATCCGAATCAACCAGGTCGTACCAATTTACAAGGAGTTTCGAGCGAGCAACCGGGAGGCAAGGACACTTGCTCATGTTAAACCAACTATTTTGTCTGTATATAGGCCCCACCAAATCGAGTTTACCCATACGCGCATATATATATATATATATATATATATATATATATATATATATATGATTTACACGGAATATATAATAGTATAACGCGAGAGGAACGTTTGTACCCACACACATACACACACAGTTACCCCCCCCCCCCCCCTTCGAACACTTTGCTGCCCACTCCGATCGTGATACAATAATACTAATAATAACAATAACATTAAGAGAATAATAATAGCGATCAACCGCGATCCGATGCAATTTCGCGTTTGCACGAAGTAGCGCAGCAGCAGAACATTTCGTAAATCCTTCCATTTTTTTTTTAATTTCCGGCTTTTCTTTCGCTTCTTTTTTGTCCTTGAATTTTGCAAACGCAGCGAATCTTCGCGAATGGCTACTCTCGGAATATTCCACGGATTTTGCGAACGACTCGATCCAAGAAACGAAGATTTACGAAAAAGGCCCGGGCGGTTATTGCGCGTTATTGGTAGATATTGAAAGCTTTCTCTTCCGGTGCATCTTTTGGAATTTTTCGAATATTTGCCGACCGTTAGCGGCGGGCATGTCTGCCGCTGCGTACGCGACGGGGCTCAAGGTGGAACGGGCAAGGTTTTAAGCGTTGGGCTTGTGAGATAGGAGCCTGAAATAATTTGTATGTACTTTTTGATTTGTTATTGTCGCAATCGAGGGTATAGGCGCCGTATATGAAATTTGGGTGACACTCTGATGCCGAAGTTGGGCCTAAGTGAGGAGGGAGATGAGCTGTGCTTGAGAAGAGAGAGAGAGAGAGAGAGAGAGAGAGAGAGAGAGAGAGAGAGAGAGAGAGAGAGAGAGAGAGAGAGAGAATGAAATACACGAGAAGGGCATCGTTTTAATTAATTACGTTGTGCATTGTAACAATATAGATGCACCCAATCCCTCGTACACACGAATACAGAACGACAGCTTTTTCCGTACATACATTTTTTTTTCAAATACACATTTCCCTCTCACGTTTCCGTGTCTCGAAAGATACAAACAAAAAAAACGTCGAATGAATATTGTACAACTACGAAAAGGACAAAAAACAATGCATTTTTACATTATTTTTTGTCTTTTTTTTTTGTTCACGTTCTTGTATCTCGAAGAATAGATACAAAAAAACAGGGGAATAAGTATTGTACGACGACAACACCGAAAAACAAGGAAAGACAGAGACAACCAAAATGAATGCATTTCTACATTGTTTTGTATTGTTTTTCATCCACGTTCTCGAGCCTTGAAAGAGAGATACAAAAATACGTCGCATAAATATTGTACGACGATAAAAAAAAAGAAAAGAATAGACTTAAAAAAACAATGCCACTTAGCATTATTTTTTGTTGTCTTTTATCGCCTCGTCGCAGTTAGCGATTCTATCGCAAACGAATTGTGTGAATTTTGTATGGATCGTTATTGCGATGGGAACGCGTAGGGTCGAGATGGGACTAATCGTCGTTAGGCAAAACTAAGAAAGGTCAAAGTATTACCGTTTGCGATACGTTGCAGGGAGCGTGCCTTTCGAGGTTGAATTGCAACGGGCCGCGGTACTGCGCGGATTGATATATATATATATATATATATATATATGATACAAGCGAATTAAAGGCGTGTGCAATGACGATGTGGCCGGGCAGGATATCGGCTTTGGGAGGCGGAAGATGAAGGCAGAGGCTGTCACTTATCCACTGTAGATGTTATATATATATATTAAGGTGGCCATGTGTGTTTAAGGGGGGAGATTTCTTTAGGGCGCCGATGGTCAAATTTTCCAGATTTTTTGTCGAAACTATTAATTTTAAATAATTAAAACTTTATACACATACTATTACGTCTTTTAATTCTCCATTTTGTTAATATTTTTAAAAGGCGGCGCTACGACACTTCAGACACGGTTGCCACTTGGATTCCGTAGAACTACGCGTTCCTTGTGAACCTAGAGTTCCTCGAAAATTATTTTCGACAAACTATATTTTCATTAACAAATACTATAGAAAAAAATTCATGGAAAATAGGACATTTTTTCAAACACGTACCATTTTTCGAATTTTCACTTGTTTGGATTTTTTAGGTTCACATAGAGTGTGTGGAATTAACAAATCTCAAACTTCTTGATTCTGATGTCTGAGATCAATGCACCAATCGCTAGGTTGTACGCTGTGGAACAACCCAGGCGGCACCCGTCTCTGAAGCAACTCTACAGCCAAAGTTTTAAATATTTAAAAAATATTTTTTTGGGGTAATAAAAGATGTAATAAGAGATGTAATAAAAGTACATAAAATTTTTATTATGTAGATTAAATAGTTTCGCCACAAAAGGTATTGAAAATCCGCTTATTTTCGACTGGCTTAAAGAGATCTCTCCTCTTAAGGGTTCTCAATGGTGCTTAGAGTCATCGTCGAAAAAAATATAACCAATTTTTGTGATGAGTAGTATCCGCCCGATAAAATGTAGCGTTCTGAGCAGAAATAATAAATAAATTCCATTTTGAGTACATCAAAATGAAGATAATTGAATTACGAATACGAAGAACGCTTGAAAAAAAAAAATTGTCCATTTCGCAATCGAGCAAAAAAATGATAATAGATGCATTTTCAAGTGGACAAATGGAATTCAATTCCAATGGAAGAAAATTTTCGCGAAGTGTTTCGTATTCGGAATTCAATTATCTTCATTCTGCTGAGCTCAAAATGGAATACTTTTTTTCCGGAGTGTTCATTTTTTCTGGCAAATATCACACAATTTTCTGTTCGAAGAGGACTTGAAAAACTATTAAAAATCATGGTCTTCTGGATCGCAAAATCTCCGCGCCAGACCCTTAAAAAACTCATAGCTACCTTATAATTGTCACCGGGTATATGCTTGAGATGCGCATCTCAATGTGTGTTTTCTGCATATTCCGCTAGATTTTTCCCATTTCGTTTCTTTTTTTTATTTAAAAATCGAAATACCCCGAACAAATGTTTAACCCGTCTTCGAACTTTCTTCTCTCTCTCCCTCGCACGCACGCATACACACACACACACACACACACACACACACACACACACACACACACTTGCATACCGAAGTTCCGAGCTATACGCGGTCGCCAGAGCCTTGAGAGCTGCGAAAGAGCGAGACGAAAAAAAAAAACAAAACAAAAAACACCGTGAGCCTTATTCCGTATATCGTATCTCGTGAATCCGTGCAGCCGTCTCGATTATCCTCGATCACCGTGAATCCCGAGAATCCAAGAAACAAAAGAGAGCTGAGAATATAAAAGTGCCGCGGGTCCAAATAGTACACGCGATGATGATAATGTTGATGAGAAATTTCTTAATGGCAGGGAAAACTCGACTAAGAGAAATCCCTTTTAGAGTATACAGAGCGAAGCGATGGAAAAAAACGAAGAATGAAGGAAAAGAGAAAAAAAGTTATATATGTACAGGCGATGGAATACTTAGGGACATAAGATATATAAATATATATCACAGACGAAAATGATCTGCTTTTTGTTTAGGTGTATATGCTGTATTGTGAATTGAAATTTTATAAGTGTGGTTCTGTAAACAGTGAAATATATCGTTCCGATCATACAAAAAAAGACACGGATATACACAGTGAATTAAAATATCGGAGAGTCGCGATGGCGGGTATCTGTACGTGGCGATCTACGTTGTACGTGTGATACACACATTTATATATATACACATGGTGATTTACTAGAAGTTAGTCATTCGAAAACTCCTATAAATATTGATTTTAGACGAAAAAGTCAGAGACAAAATTGAATGCTTTAGCAATGCCTACATTTTGGTAGCCTTAGATCTTTTTCAAGTGGAAGTGTCAACCTTATTTCAAGGTCAGCTTCACTTTTTTAAAGGAAAACCCGTTTTTTTTTATTGATCACACATGTAGAGCACATAAAAACGACACCAATGACTGCGAAACCACCCACTTTTTGCCAAGCCTTGCTTTGATTACCATTTTGCGAATCGTTTTGTATTTCAAGGTCATGATATTGTAGGTCTTCGATTTCGTTCTTTTGTCCTCTACATTTGCAGCCGATGAACAATGGGGGTTTTTTTTAAGTAGAGGTAACTTTGAAATCAGGTTGATACGTCAACTGGAAAAAAATATACAGCTACCAAAATATAAACATTGTCAAGCAATTCAAATTTAGTCTGACTTTTTCGTCTAACATCAATATTTATAGGTGTTTTCGAGTGACTAACTACTAGTGAATCGCCCTGTGTGTATAGATTTATATATATATATATATATATGAAGAATTATATATATAATTATGATTATTATTATTGCCATGATTGGTGCAGAGTTATAATCCTTGTAACGAAAACTTTCAGGTTGGGAAATAACACATACACACACAAACACACGGTAGTTTCTATTTAGTACGACCGCGCGCGCGAATACGAATAATATCTATTATGATTATCTGGTAAAATCATTGTTACAGGAACATTTAATGTAAATAAAAGTATACTGTATGATCCAATTATTTTTGCAGTAGAAAATTGAAGCGTCGTGGGCCCGCGTGAAAAAATACAGATTAAATTCGATTTCTCTACGGAGAAAAGAAAATTGGGTGAACGCTCGTGCTTCAAGGTTTTCGAGGATGTATACCGAATGATAAATTTGCTGCAATAATAATTATTGTAGCAATAAAAATAATTGTAATAATTACAATTGTTGCAATAATGATTGTTCCAATAACAATGATTGATGCAATAATAATAATTGTTACCATTATAATAATTGCTGTAATAATAATTGTTGCAATAATAATAATAATTGTTGCAATGCGACAAAGGCTCGAAATCGGCACCGCGAGGTGTTGGAGGTACTCAAGGAGGACCTCATCCGTTGGTGGAGGGATAGCAGACCGCCGCGGCGAGGGTGGATGGCAAGGTTGAAGTGCCCGTATAACCAACAAGCAAAGGTTGCGAGATCAATGTCTCCGAATTTGATGAAATTTGGCATGCTTGTAGAATGGGTAAAAATAGGCGACACGTATTTTTTTATATGTGCGAAACCCGATTTTTAAGGCGTAATACGCCCCCCGTAAATATGAGTGTTTTTCATTTTTCATCGACAACGTTATCGTGCTCATCTCTAATGTATAGTACCCGAAAACATAAACATTGCCATTTAATTTTTTTTCTAATTTCGTACCGCGTTAAAACGTCATCGACGAAAAACGAAAAACACCCCAATTTTCGGGGTGCGAGGCTCAACCCTTGAAAAATCGGCTAGAGAACAAAGAGGGAGAGGAAAAATTTCTCTCCGGCGTGGTGATCTAGAAGCGGCAAGAGAGTTCCTTGCGGCAGCAATTCCTGAGACCGTTGACCTACTTAGCTTGAACTGATCGCGCAGCTGTTGGGGCAAAACCTCGGCCACGGAACGACAAGGCGGCTTTCATGGTCAAGGCTCGGTGGCGCGTTGCACAGCTTTAAAATAAGATCAATGAACCGTGGAGTCAGGCATCCCGCGTTCAGTGTGTGTTAGACTTCGTTACGGCGGAGAGAACGTTCGCCCCAAAAATCGAAAAAATCAGTTCAGAACTGATATGTCTTCGTCACAGGTTGAACAACGCTATCCTCCTTTTTGTGGAGGAGAACAATACGTGGAAAAGGTGCGGAGCCTGGGGGCTGCGAAGCAGTCTCTAAAGTGGCGGCTGTGTCGAACGTTCGACAACGGAGCTCTTCCGCTCTGACTCAGACCGTTGATTCCAACCACCTGCATTTGGAGTGGTGGGATATAAGAGAGGGATTACCCAGAGGATTTCGCTCAACCCCCTCCTGCTTAGCGTCTCACTATTACCCTTATCTAGGGGGTATAGTCCTAGACTGCAGGCGGGTATGAAGCACTGGCCACCGAGGAGTGTGGGCGGGGGTCATCCATTTATTTAATACTAGCTTTTGCCTGCCACTTCGTCAGCGTGGATCTTAGCATGATATTAAGAGAGGAGATAAACAAATACAGAAAAAAGTAAGAAAGCAACAACTAAGGCAGAGTGCCATATTTCTCCAGCACGCTAGACTGACTGACTGAGGTAAAAGTTGGGCGGGTGTCTACAGACCCACATGGCTCCGCAACATAGTTCTGTAGACACCATAATGTAATTTACGATCTTCGGCAAGCACATGTGCGTTTTTGGCCCTCAAAACTCTCGAACAGCCCACAAATTGTTGACTATGCGAGAAACACGAAGAGCCCAAATGCATTCCCACCACTTTCAAGGTTCGACTCTGTAACTTATTGTCATAAAAAATGTCAACTTTAATGGGAATTGCAACCTTTCGAGTTAAAACAACTCCATCAGTACCAAACGACGTCATGTGGAAACAGCTATTATACTTTCTGATACGATTCAGAAACCTACGCGATTCTTATGTTTCATAAGTGAAAAGCTGTTTCGAGGGTTGAACTGGCTCCTCCAATTTAGAAATGGCTACTTAACCTCCAAAAAACACATCCCATCTGTTTCCTCCTTCCATTTCAACGCTCCGCAGAATCTACACTCTTCTCTCATCCTTTCCATTTTGATAGGCCTGCGACCGTAGTCTAATGCCGGATCGTATTCTAAAGCAGCGTGTTCAGAAACAACTCACGTGTTCATAGGGAATACTTGCTGTCGCTGTGCTACCTTGTCAGTGACAACACGTCTGCGAGCTTCGGCTTTCTCGATAGTCTCAGTCATGGAGCCTAGATACCAGGAGGTTCAGCGGCAATGCAAAGGCGATGAAAAAAGCGTCCCCGAAAATGACCCGAAGTGATGGCGCTGGGGTGCAGCGGCACCTACATATATAGTAATATATTGGTTAATGAGGTGAAAGTGATCGGATGAGTTTCTAACCTCACGACAGACCGATCGTGACATCAAACGTCGAAATATCCGCCGATTCATAATTTCCTCATGAAGGTTCGGGAAAAAAACGCAAAAGCGAGAAAAGATCTCAAACTCAGACTCAGAATGTCGGCAATACAGCCCATCTAGAAAAACGTGTTTTTTTTTACATATAGAGCTTCACGGGAGAACGGTTTTCTCGTAAAATATAAGACCTGAAACAATAACCAAAAAAATGATAATTTATATTTTATTAGTTATGAGACTACCTAGAAATTTGCTTTAAAATTTTGCAAAAATAGCGCACTTTGAAGGAAATAAATCGATTTTTTGCCAAAAAAAGCAGTAAATTGTTTATAAAAAGAAGTTTACATTTAATCAAAAAACGGCTACGTACTCCTATAAAGAATATAATTGTGAAGCTGCTATCAAAATTTCAAATCGATGCAGGCAAAGGTGGTCGAGTAATCCGTCTTCCGAGATCGAATAAAGTGGTTTCGAGAAAAACGCGTTTAAAGTTGTACGAGCAACTCAGCGCGCGTTCCAAGGCGCTGCGGCCAAATCGGTAATTGAACCTTTAAATAAAAAAAATTGCTGCAGGACCAATTGCATATTGTTTTTATGACACCAAAGTATTTTTAGGAAAGCAAACGTCTTTCCAAAATCCTAGAGTGGTGTTATCCCTTGACACTAATGAGGGTTAGGTACATCATCTGTGATCTGTCTTAGATCGCACCCATGTTTAGCGTATATCTATATACATATAGGTGACGGAGCACCCCAGCGCCATCATTTCTTGTTCCCGTTTTGGGGACGAGTTGAAAGGCCTCGCTGAACCTCCTGGTATCTAGGCTCCGTGGTCTCAGTGACGTCCCACTGTGACGTTAGATAATTAGCGTGTTACCTACTCCGATGGTCAGACTGCTCCGTCGTTTTAGTAGCTCTCAAGCTGACTTGCCGCTCTTCCTGTCGACCTTGCAAATGGTGTGGTGTCTCTGGAGCTCTCAAGCCGGCTTGTTCTTCGCGGTGAGCTTACGATTGTTGCAACGTCTGAGCAGCCCGATGAGATAGTTTTTTCTCGCATTCATAGGGCGGGTTTTATAAAAACTTTTTGATAGATTAGACTCATGTTTCCCCGACTTTTTTAACCGTATGCCGTCTGCACGTGTAATGAATACTAATCTTTTTCCGCCAGTATGACGCGTCATACTGGCGGAAAAAGATGTCATGACGGCAAAAAAGCATTAAAAAATATGCGAACCCTGAAAAAGTATCTGAGATGAGAGCCGCCATTTTTCTAAGCTATCGGCGATGATCGCCGATACTCTAGGTAGAAGTAATGAAATGGCCAGAAGAGAAGAGGAGCAAGAGTAGGCAACAAAAATGCGTCGAGCCCACCTTCACGGGCGAATTCTCACTTGTTCGTCGCAATTTATTTTTTACGACTGTCTCCGGTCGGGAGACCAATATAAAAATGAATGAGCCTTCCGCGGGAGCACTCCGTACCACTCAAAAGACAGAAAAGAGAAATGCCACAACATTTTTTTTGGCGATATCGTTCGCCATCACGTTTTCCGCGATGTCGTTCGAGAGCACCGATAATTCCGTAAGTTGAAGCGAGACAATTGAGATTACCGAACGACTCGGGCTCATCGCGACAGAGTTGAGGCAAAACGGATACCCGTTTTTTTTTCTCGTACTTTGCACTACCTTTCCCCGACGAAGAAAAGGAATGGTACCGAGTAACCATATACAAACCGTTTCGTTATTGATTTCCACAACTTTTTGACTTCCGTGTTTTTCTAGTTTTTTTTTTTGACAGATCGATAGCTTTGCTCGTCACACAAATGTCGCGTCCTCACCATTTGTTCGACAGATTATTCCACGGCATACTTTTCCTGTGTGGCAAATTTTATCCAAATACGTTCAACTGTTTCGGAGTGATTGAGTATAACAAACTGTTTGTGTAAGCCGAATAGAACCTTTTACTGCGATAAAATGTATCCTAAGTGTTATCACATGTGTGCCAAATGTCATCCAAATCCGTTCAGTCGTTTTGGCGTGACTGAATAACAAAACCAAACAAATCTGCAAACTTTTGCATTTATAATATCATACATAGAATATAGATAAATGATCTCAAGCTATAGACTCCTGGGGTGAGGGGCTTGAGCTCCTCTTGAACATCATAGCGACGTACACGCGGGCGGCTGGTATGGACTTCAGGCTGGACAAGTGGGCTGTTCTTCCTCTCAAGAGAAGAGGATCATAGGGTGTTGCGGCTGGTGGACAGAGGCGTCTTCAAACACCTGGACGCCGGAGGGTCTTAGCGTTACCTTGACATCGACCAACGCTCTGTACAAGACGTTGAGGGTGTCGGAGGGGCACTCTGCTGCGAGTACAGGCAGCGCCTCTGACGGATCTGGAAATCAGATTTCTTTGGAAAAAACAAGATCATTGACACCAATATGTTCGACGTTCCGGTCCTGCTCAACTTATTTGGCGTTGTCATATGGCGTAGAAACGACCTTAAACAGCTGGAAATCGGCACACGTAAGATAATGAAGCGGAGTTTGCATCCTCCATCTTCCACCCCGCGCCTGTATGCCGCGTCAAAGCAGAGAGCGCGGGCTCTTGGGATTGGAGTGTCTTCATGACCACATTGTCCTTGGAAAAGCAAGTGACGCATTATCAAGCTCGGGCCTACTCCTGGAGATCGTGCACCACGGTGAGCTGCATGGAGAGGTGCAAGATTTATTGGAACTTCTTGGGGGGGGGGGGGGAATCTTATCAGGTTTGCTTTGCTGGCGTGCCGGCTTGCAAACACAGGTTGCTAGCTGGTTGGATGCAGAACGCGGTCATCCTTGGAACCCTCTGATTACTCAGGCAACAAGATTGAGGACTGCGGTAGCCGCTCACTCTTTAGTTCGAGGGAGTGGCTATCGCCGAGCGATTTTTAAGAATTCTGTATCGCGTTTTTTGACTGGGTGCCACCCGAAGTGATGTTGAGCCTTTGAGTGCCACCCAGCATTATTGTTCCGGTCTAGGTCAAGTTTAAGCCTAACTTCATCCCGAGAGGTAGGTGAGTATTTCCCAGTGCAAACCGAGGAAGTGCGTTACCCGGAGCAATAAAATATATTATTATAATTGTTGCCGTAATAATAATTGCTGCAATAATAATAACTGTAGTATTTATGATATTCGTAGTTTTTTTACGAGTGTTGTGAAAAATCTTCGAAACGACGTCCGGAAGGGTCCGCACTTCCGGAGCGTGTGGGATTTGTACCCACTAAAAACTACACCCTAAACAAAATGGTAAAAAGACCCGATCCTGGAACCGCTTTCGCATTACTTCAGGGCGGGGCACGCTTTTTTGCGCCTGCTTGGGCTCCGTTCTTGATTGCCTGAAGGCCCTTTCACTCCTTTCTTCCCCAGTCGCGTTTGCGGATCTGCGATGATGTTTCGTCTGGGTTACAATGGTGTGGTCCTTTTAATGTGCTGGGTTCGGCTTGTAAGCGTTGTCAATTTCTAATTTATTTTTCCGGAGAACCCCCTCAACGTAGGTGGCTACGGAGTCCCATTCTTCCTCGCTATTCAGCATTTTCCCTATTACATTTTCGGGTGTTATTTGCCCTATTTTATATTCTAATGATAATTGTAGTAATGATACTAATTGTAGGAATGATAATAGTTGTAATGATAATAATTGTCGTAATGATAATAATTGTTGTAATAATAATAATTGTTGCCGTTTTACCGGCAACAGCCGAGTCAGCGTGGCGACTGTTTTCCAGTCACGCAGGGTGAGGTGGAGAAGGCGGTGAGTAGCATGAGGAACTACGTCGCTCCCGGGCCGGATTGGATTAACATCTTCTGGAGAAAGAAATTCACGTGCACCCATACCCATCTGGCCTGCATCTTCTCGTCGTTCATCGATGAGACGGTGCCAATCCCTACGTGGCTGACAGAGGGAAGGACGGTGTTACTCCCCAAAAAAGGGGATCTCTCTTGTCCGGAGAACTACCGCCCGATAACGTTTCTGAATGCGCTCTGTAAGATCTTCACAAAGATTCTTTATGATCGTGTTCTGCGCGAGATCGAGCCTGCATGGCGGGAGATACGCGAACAAAGGGGATCCAAGAGGGGGCTGGGAGGTTGTAAGGAGAACCTGCTGGTGAACCGCTGCATCACGCAAGACGCGGTCCAGCACAAGCGTAATCTCTCAGTCGCTTGGATAGACTACCGTAAGGCGTTCGACACTGTCAGTCACAAACTGATTATACACCTACTCGAACGCCTTTCGGTGAGTCCTTACATAGTGGGACGCATTGAGCAGCTCATGCCGCTCTGGAAGACACGCTTCACAGTTAAGACTAGCGAAAGCAACGTGTCGACCGGTGTGGTGGGGTATAGGAGCGGGATTATCCAGGGAGATTCTCTCAGCCCCCTCCTGTTTTGCGTCTCACTGTTACCCTTATTAACCGCCTTGCGGGCTGCACGCGGGTACGAAGCGGGGGCCCCCGGGGCGCGTGGGCGAGGGATCACCCATTTATTTTATATGGATGACCTCAAGCTATATGCTCCCGGGGAGGGGGGGCTTAGGCTCCTCTTGAACATCGTAGCGACGTACACGCAAGCGGCGGGAATGAACTTCGGATTGGACAAATGCGCTGTTCTTCATCTCAGAAGAGGGGCACCAGAGGGTGTCGCGGCTGATGTTCGGCTGGTGGACGGGAGCGTCTTCAAACACCTGGACGCCGCAGGGTCTTATCGGTACCTTGGGATCGATCAGCGCTCTGTACAAGACGCTGAGGGTGTCAAGGGGCCCTCCACAGCGAGTATAGGCGGCGTCTCAGACGGATCTGGAAATCAGATCTGTCTGGGAAAAATAAGATCACGGCCACAAATATGCTCGCTGTCCCGGTCCTGCTCTACTCCTTTGGCATCGTCTAATGGCGTAGAGACGAGCTTAAACAGCTGGACATCGGCACACGCAAGATAATGAACATCCAGCGGAGTCTGCACCCTCAATCTTCCACCCCGCGCCTTTATATGCTGCGTCAGAGCAGTGGGCGCGGGCTCTTGGGATTGGAGTGTCTTCATGACCGCATGGTCCTCCGCATAACAAGCGATGTAATAACGAGCTCGGACCCCCTCCTGGAGATTGTGCACCAGCATGAGCTTCATGGGGCTTATGCCCAGGTAATGTCCTGTCCTCCTCCGTGCCTCCACTTCCACGCTCCTCCTGCCTGTTTCCAGCTTCCAAAGGTAACGTGGCGTCTTCCTTGCTACTCCCAGAGCCATTTTCACCAATTTTCCCTGTAGCTTCTCTATTTCCTCCCTTCTGTTCCACCCCCAAATCTCTATTCCGTATAGTACTCCCGCCTTGACCAGACAGTCGAACAATTGAAGTCGCTCCTTTAATCCATCCACCTTTACCCTCTTCATTACTCACTATACCGCGTTCGCTGCTTTTTGCGCTCCTGCGCAAATGCCTTTTCTTTATAAGGCGGCAGATCGTGCGGCAGAGACCCTCGGCTTGGAGTTCCGCCGGCGCCAACTTGCCAACAGACTCCGTCGCTCGGTTGCCCAAGTCCCGACGTCGGCAGGCAATCAGGGCTGCCGAGCAGACTGTCCTGACTCGGCAGCACGTGGACAGACCCATGCACGGTGTGTTGTTTCACCACATCGAGGGGCAGGGGCTGTCCAATCAGCTGACCTTTTTCTTCTTGCGGTCAGCTGGACTGATGTCCGAGACCGAAGGGTTTATCTGCGCCTGCCAAGACGGAGTCATCACCACCCTGGTTTATCGTAGTCGCGTTTTGGGTCAGCCTCTGCCGACCACTTTGTTTCGTGCATGCAAACAATCGCCGGAGACACTAATGCATCTACTGTCGGCCTGCCCGGTATATGCAGTCTCTGGCTATATCCATCGCCATAACGCGGCCCTAAGGGTGTTGTACTACCATCTACGGCACTCTTATGGGACGGACCGGGAGCCCGTGCCGCCTCATTTACCAGGAGATATTGAGTCCGTTGTCGTGGGCGAGAGGTGCAAGATTTATTGGAACTTCTCGTTCACGACCATCGGGCTGCTTTAAGCGACTAAGCCTGATGTTGTCCTCTTCGATTTCGACGAAAAGACGATATACGTCATTGAGTTCTCGGCTCCGGCTGAAGTGACTGTGTCGCGAAAGGAAGAAGAGAAACGGCTCAAGTATCAGCCTCTCCTGGCCGAGCTGCGGCGTTTGCATCGGGGATTCAGAGTGACTCTCGTTGTCCTCATCATCGGCCCGCTACGGGGGGATGAAAGAGTCTTTTGTGTCGCGCTTCGTTGGCATACTGGTTCGCAATCCCGGTGTCCGGTTGCTAGCGGGTCGGATGCAGAAAGCGGTCATACTTGGATCCCTCCGTTTAGTCAGACAACACGATTGTGGACTGCGGTAACCGCTCATCCTCTGGCTTGAGGGAGCAGCTATCGCAGAGCGATTTATTGGACTTTTCGCGCGTTTTTTTTTGACTGGGCGGCAGCCGAGGTGGTGTCGGAATCCTCGAGTGTCGTTTACCCAGCGTTATTGTTCCGGTCTAGATTAAGACCGAGCCTAACCCCCGGGGGTAGGTGAATGTTTCCCAGTGCAAACTGAGGAAGTGTGTTGCCCGGAGCAATAAAGTCTAATATGAATAAAAATTAAAAAAAAATGTTGCAATAATGATAGTTGTTGCAATAATGATAATTGTTGCAATAATTATAATTGAGTCAATGATTTTTTTTACTCGGGATATGAAAAATCCGCTGGCAGATACCTTGGTGGATCCGCACACCAAGGTTATGCGGAGACCTGGAAAGGCAACCCGCTAAAAAACACTCTCCATTTCTCCTTGAGCACAAGTCCGAAACCGTTTATCACATGGCCTCAGACTAGGTTCGCTTTTTCTGATTTTAGAGTTCGTCTTTTTTTCATGCGGAGTTTCTATCCTCCATGCCTAGGTTTCTTTTTTCTCCGCGTAGAGTCGTTTCGGCGTGTACCGCCAATCCCCTCCCTGGCCTAGTATAATCTCCGATGCCGTGCCTGGTGTCTAAGGGCCTATCTTTTCCGCTAAGGCTCTCCTGTCTGCTTCCCATTTTTTGCAGTGGAAGAACGTATGTTCCGCGTCGTCCTTTTCCCCTGGGCAGTTCTTGCACTCTGCAGAAGCCGCTTTTCCCATTTGAGGAGATACGCCCGGAAATATCCATGCCCACTCAGCAACAACGTAAAGCAGTAGTTCACCTCTCCATGCTGTCTCTGTACCCAAGGCTCCACCCGTCTAATGAGCCTTGCCGTCCATCCTCCTCTTATCTCGTTTTCCCATAGCTCCTGTTATTTTTGGAGCGTGGCGGTTTCTCTTGTTTCACTTTTTCGCAGATATTTGGCATTGCGCAGATCGTTGGCCAAAAGTTTGGTCGGAATCACTCTTGCAGTTACCATAATCACAGGTTCAGATACCGTACGGTGGGCCAAAGCAATCCTCAGGACACCTGCTGTATGCGCCTGAGTTAGCCGCTGCCGGTATTTCTCCTCGTCCACTGATTTTGCCCATATTCTGCTCCATATAGCAGGACTGATTGGGTCGAAGTCATCAGGGCTCGCCGTTTGCTGGATTTTGAAAATCATTTCCGTCAGAGTTATATTGTCAAAAAAAGGTCTGTGCGAAATGTCACCTAAACCGGAGGTACCAACTAATGGGAAGCTTATCCATCATAATTGTGGGACTAATAATTATTCTTGCAGTAATTATAATTGTTGCGATAAAAATAATAGTTGTTACAAAAATTCAATCGCCGTAATAATAACTGTTACAATCATTCAAATGCATAATATTAATATTTTTTACAATATATAGTACTAATATTTATACTATATACATAATACTAAAATTTTTTACAATAATAATTGCCGTAATAATAATGGTTGCAATAATAATACCTGCTTGTACCGCTAGGATGCGCTGTACACCTAAACTTCAATACCGACGGTCGGTAACTTGTAAAAATGGTGTCCATGGATATATATATATATACACGATTATACACATGCCGGCATGATTATAAAAATGCTCAATTCACGAGTTCAAAATAATCGCAAGCCCGTGTCGTTTGCGCGGCATTGTAATATCGCACAGACCGGAAGTATCCACGATCGGTCGCCGAAATTGTCGTGACGTGACTACAAAGTAAGTTTGCTCTTTTTTCGTTTGATCGCACCCATCTCCGACGTACAATAAACTAAATTCCTGAAATATGTTTTTTTACCGAACTAGTCCGCTGATAATTTGTGTTTATTGACGAAGGTTTAACCGATTTTTTAATCCCTTTGGTACTTTTTCTGGATAAGTAATAACGATTTTATTCCCGACGTCTTTGTCGGGATTTTCAAATCGCTCCTTTCAAGGTCGTATCGAGACGAGGAATAAAAGGAAAAAATGGACCATCCGTGCAGCTGCGCCGGAAAACACAGGCACGAAGGCGAAATTGGCTTGGAGTACACTCTGTATCAGAAAATAAACAAAGATGGCGTAGAGTGCCTAAACGAACGCGAAGAGGGCTCCGGTGTCAAAGTCTTTAAGACTTGGGAGGAACGCTTGAATCGTACACAGGTTTGTTGTCGCGCTGTTTGCCTGTCGTAAGACCCAAAGCGATGTGGACGTTACTGAAAATAATACCTGTATCTCTTCGCAGTACGTGGAGAGCGACGACGATGACGAGCTGCTGTTCAATATTCCGTAAGATCCAGTAAGATATGCTCGTCC
Organism: Ophion slaviceki; assembly: GCA_944452715.1. Taxonomy (NCBI): domain Eukaryota; kingdom Metazoa; phylum Arthropoda; class Insecta; order Hymenoptera; family Ichneumonidae; genus Ophion; species Ophion slaviceki. The sequence goes on from OX101791.1 coordinate 3,091,683, forward strand.
CTGCTAGAGACTTCCGTTCTCTGGGAAAAACTTTACGAGTCTTCTTCGTAGGCATTAGTCCAACGAGGTATTTCCTTTTCACAGGTTCACCGGCGATGTAAAACTCAAGGGAATAATTCTGATCGGCGGGCCGGACTCTTCCCATCCTTCCAACATGAAGCTGTGAGCACTGAGGCATTGTAGACGGACGATTCAAATGTTCGAAATTTGATCAACTGGGATTTTCCAGTTGGGCAATATTGGAGAAGGATTGAGCAGGCGTGGAGCGAAATTTTGTTTGGGTTTTAGAGTTCCATAGGCCCCTAATGGGACATTTGTAACTTTGAGTCCTTCTGTTATAGCCCTAGAATTCCTATGGTTTTGAATGTATGCGGGAAATTCTGCGGGTGGAAGCTCCGGATGAGCAACTCACTTGGGACATCTTGAAAAACAATTTTTGTAGGCCTTTTTCTCGATATGTAAAATGGGGGAATTTGGCTGGTCTTTCAAAATACAATTGAGGTTCCATTTACGATTTTTCTATTCCAAGGGCTTACACCTATACTGCGTTCATCGAGAGAACGACACGATTCCGAATCTAAATTCGTCCGGTACGGTCAGAACCCGCCAATGAGCCGCCCTCTTACCCTTTTCACGTTGCCACTTTGGTGCACGACCCAATACGGTGTTGGGCAGCAAGCCCCACTACCTCCACCCGACCCAGAGTCGTTCTCGTTGAACGCAGTATAGTTGAGATATTGGGGCCGGGTTGAAATTCCGAACTTTGAATGATCAGAACGTTCAAAACCCCGAAAGACCAAACCTCCGAAAATCTGAACACCGTCAAAATAATTCGGCTATGGAAGTTTTAAAAGTTTCAACATTTTCAATAAAACGACGAATTATTTCAAGATTTTTTTATTAAGAAGTGATTTTACGCCAATTTTGGAATTTGTCTAGACAATGTTATACGTTCTACATCATTTACAGTTAACTGTGTAGACTTTTGCTGCCATGATTTTTGGGAAACTTGTAATGTCGGAACGATAAAATTAGGAATCATAAACCGTCGCAGAATTCAAAGTTCGGAATTTTAACCCACCCCAGAAATATTTGCAAAATATCCGTTTTTGGATTCTGACAGATTCACAAAATATAACATTTCAAAAATACTTTCTGAAAATCTCTAGTCGGTCTGGTAAAAATTGGGGAATCACGGGCGATTATAGGTAGGTCCGGCAAACCGGCTAACTTTAAACACGCTTTCCGCAAAACGACTTAAAAAAATCAGTGACCACGATATCTCACAAATCATTGCATCCATCAACTTAAAATTTTACAAGCTTCTTTTACATATCAACAAGCAGGGTTTGAACGAAGGGATTTTTTTTTCTAGGCATAATTTTTTTGTATCAGTGCTTATTTCTTACTGAAAACCGATAGTTCCACTTTGGACCGCAGTCATTAAAAAAAGTATATTTTATTAAGTTCTTCGTCCGAGCACTGAATAATTTCGTGTAGAAAGTAAATGCGTCTGATTTTTTTATATTGGAGAATTTGTTTCCGAACAGCAGTGGTCACCGGGAATAACGTTTTTCAAATAGCGCCCTGCACAAACCATTGGATCTACTACATTACATTTTTTTCAATACCATAATTGTCAAAGGTACTTGAAACCATACTCTTAAATGTAAAAAAAGAGAATTTGAAAATCTGCACGTTTTCCCAGAAAAATTCAAGAAAATTTCTCTTTCCGGCCACGAGCTAGGAGTAACCCGTTAAGTATCGTTGGCGATAATCGAGCATTAACGGAGGCTTGATGCCGAAAAACCAGGTCGATTTTCAATATTTTTCTGATTAGAGTATTGGGATGACAAGGGCGGGATTTTACATACAATTAATACATAGTCTTGCCAACTTTACGTTTTTTTTCGTCGAAAAATATCTATAATCGGGTTATTCTTATTTAGAGAAAGTGCAGCTGTGCCATGGCTAATCGATGTAGGTGGTCCTGGCAACTAGGCTCACCTGAAATGCAAAATAAAAAAACGTAGCTTTAGTATAATAATAAAACTTTCATATGACCGGGTAGTTTTTTGAAATTTTCAAGATTACGAAAATGGCAACTTGTAGAAAAAAAAAGTTCGATTTTTGATGACAAAAAAACAACTTGCATCATTTGTTATTAGCAAATGGATATAAGAAAAAATCATCCGCTTATGCGATAGAAAATGTTATAAACTATGCTTCGTCCTAATTTAAAGGGTACCGGATGAATAGATTTTGCGATACGACTTAGACCGTTTCATAAAATATAGTTTCGAAGAAATTCAAAAGAAAAAGAGGTTAATCGCAGTGGGCTGACCCTTAACTCGTCATGACTCGATCACTTTTGGAATTTTTACAAAACTTTCGTTGCAAATTAAAGTTAAGACCGTGGGCTATAGACCTGTGCAATGAAAAATCATATTTTCGAAATTTTAATGCTTCAAATGATTCCACAAATAAATGACTACGGAACTCTACTCGTATTTCGCTGCACACTTGGCAGATTTTTATTGTTGCTCTGACTTCTCCAAAAATTATTTTACAACGTATTACAACTCTCTCCCATTACTAGAGAAGGAAACCAGTTTCTAACTTTCCGCAGGTACAAAAATCGTCCAAATATGGGTTTCGACGAGACCGGATCTCCGTGCGATCAGGAATTCGAGCTCGTCAAAGACGATTATGGCGTTCACGAGTATCCGATAAAGTAAGTTTGAGGGCTTGATACGAGTGGCCTAAGAGTAAAAAAAACGACAAAACACGCTATCGCACTGGACGAACGCGATTTTTTGTCACACGTAGAGACCCCCGACGAAAGTTCAACTTTGTTTTTGAGAAAAAAAGAGTTACCAAAATCGAAGCAATTTATTTAAAAGATGCCAAAATTGAAACAGTTCCTATCAACATGTTTGTTTACCCGTTTTGTTTCCTCCGCAGGGTCGTCAAGTTTTCGTCAGTGCATCATCTGACCATTCATTTCACCGGGAACAGCGACGCCGACAGAACGAGAATCGATTACATAGGGTTAAAGGGAGAGTGGACCCCGGGACATCGTCACGGAGTTACCATTTGCAGTTACGAGAGCCGCCCGCAGATGAGTGACCACCCCACGGACCTGATCAACAATGCAACCAACGAGATTGAGTGAAGAGAGCGAGAGAGAGAGAGAGAGAGAGAGAGAGAGAGAGAGAGAGAGAGAGAGAGAGAGAGAGAGAGGAGAGAGCGAGATGTGAAGCATGGACCGTGCGGTTTTTACGCTGATTATTCGTGACGTTGAAGTTTGTATCGTTGGAATCCAACGATTTTTTTTTCATTTTCTTTTTCTTCATTTTTATCATTACCCGAAGCATCTTTTTTTGCAAATTGAAGTCGTAAATTTCTAATAAGAATGCGTACAAATATTCAGCCATTTTTACAGCCTAAATCAGCCAAAAAAATGGGCGATTAAGGATTAATTTTCGTTGCATTCCAACGCTGCAAGCTTCAACGTTATGATTATTCTTATTTTTTTTATTTCCGTGTGGGGAGAATGAAAACTTTCGTTTTCAGCAACTTTTCTACTTTCGCACATTATTTTCGATGCAATTCCGTGAACGGAGTGTCGTTTCTTATTGTGAATGCGTAAAAGGAATCAGTTGAGAATACATCGATATCTGTTGGAAAAAAATATTCGTCGAGAATGCCAATTTTCGTAGGTACTGACTAGAGATGGGAGGAAAATTGTCACATTGAAGATACTGGAAACATTAACTTTGGACACTAACACGAAAACCTTTTGATAAAGCGGTTTCCTAAACTTTTAAGTTCAATACGAATGTCAACTATTTGATTTAAGAATATTAGGATTCTTTAAAAAAATATTTAACTAAGAATAACTAGCGGAAATAACTTTTCAATTCAATTATTATTTTATATAATTTTTGAATAGGGGTGATAATTAACTAATGACATTTTTTAATGAAAAGAATAATGATTTAATAAAGAATGTGAATGAAAAATAAAAATCCTATTTCGCAAAATAATTCTTTCATCACTTGTTTATTATTTAATACAATTTTTTGATTACATTAATTAATTAATAATAATCGAATTTAATTGAATTAGATTATAAATTAATTTTGAAAAATAATTCTTCCATTATTTGTCCATTATGTGATACATTTTTTTCAATAAAGATGAAGCTAAGTTGATGACACTTTGTGATAAAAAGAATAATTATTTCTTGAAAATTTCAAATGAACAATATTTTATTGCGCAAAAATTTGTTTCAATATTCAACTGATGTTTACTAAAATTCTTCGAATAAATATGATAATTGTTTAAGGACATTTTCAAATAAAAATAAAAAAATATAAAAAATGTGAATAAAATAACAAAATTTTATTTGAGAGGAGGGAATTACAGAAAGAATTTAGATGAAGAAAGGAGTTAAGACAGATGCCCGCTTAGCCCATCGCTTTTCAGCTTAAACAGGGTTTCCTTCTTATCTCTGCCACCCAAAAGAACTCGGTAATTATCGACGTCACAAAAAAATGTTCCAGACAAAAGTTGTACGGTGTGAAGGTCGCTATCAAATGCGACCAGTCTTTTTATTTATTTCGGTGGAGGCGCTGACGCACAGTGAAGGTCACCTCTACTTTTTCAAATGGAATGGTACATTTTTTTCAACCATCTTGTGGAGCACCTCAAGTAGCATAAAAAGCATTGGGGGGTCTAAGTCGTTCAAGGTTATTCAAGGTCAGTATCGATGATTTAAATCTAAATATCTCGGATCACTACCAAGTATTTGGTAGTGATCCGAGATATGTATTTCATTTTAATACGTGACCTTGCATGACCTTGAACGACTTTGAGTCCCTAATGTTTTTTATGCGGCTTGAAGTGCTAGTTTTAAAAGTCATATTTCCCAATAAATGGAAATAATTTTATTTCATTTTACAGTGGAATACATTGTTACGAAAAGTACCCATTTTTGTAAGATTTTCGGCAAGAGTACGATATCCGGGGCACCAAGATTTGACGGTGAATTTAGGGCTATCGAGACAAAATAAATAAAATGCGAAGAGTGGTAAAAGTTGATATTTTCCGTTTAAAATAGAATTTTTCCATAGTTATCGAAAATTACGATTTTTTCGAATTTGAAAATTTCAAGCAACATCAGGCAAAATAACTTGGAAATGTACAGTTTCAACAGTATCTCAGAAGCCAAAAATGTATTTTAAATACCACTACCATGTTTTCCTCGCTTATAAGTGCGACTAGACGGAGAGTAAAGTAGTACTTTTAATCGCTAGGAGTCCGAAGAGGGATTAAAAGTGTATGGTACATCCCTCTTCGGACTTGTAAGGCTCTAAGTTTATGTAAAATAGATCGTTTAGTAATTTGGTGTAGTAATTATACGGAACAATTCTTATTGTTATAAATAAACAGAGAATATGAATAAATAAAGCATTATAATCTTGGAATATATGTTGAAAATCATATAAATGCTACGTTTAGTGGTATTTATATGATACCACTAAACAAACCCAAACAAAGAAATACTTTTTGAAGCTCGCCCGGTCAATTTCCATTATTTGCGATAAAATGAAGATATTGTACCCATGAGCCAACAACAATCGTTGAATTTTGGCGTCTTTACAATTACCGCTAAAAGCGCTCATAATTCCTTAAGCAAGCCTTTTTATTCTTGAAATTCTCATTATTTTGTTTCAAATATCGTGAATCAATGGTCAAAACTTGGCGCCCCGGATATCGTACTATCCCCTGATTTTCATTAAGAAAATAAACATAAAACCAGGTTTTGCTTATTTTAGGGCTCCGTAAAATATTTAGTGTATCAAAAGGGTTCCGTCGCCAGAAAAGCTAGAGAACCGTTGATTTAGTGGGTACCCGGGTGTGCCCGTTAAGCACATGTACTTTGACGTCATTTAGTTTAGGTTCAAAAAATTTACCAGTGTGTTTTTAGCTTCCAAAAGGGTTAAATAATGGGGATTTGAAGGCTCGGGTGGAGATTTCCATTTTTATTCAAGTTAAAAGTAAAAAGATGACGAGGTGAACACCCGAGTGTGTATACGAGGGTTAACAAAAGTATGGCAGATATAAAAAATATTCTAGTTCCGGTGAGAATTATAGGTGTGCCGACTGAACCATAAAAAATCGGGCGAGATCCGTTCAATAGTTTTTGATATATCGTGGCAGCCATTTTGAAAAATACAGTGTTGAGAAAAACGCGTCTAAAAGTACAAGTACGATTGACACAAAGAAAATGTTGACTCATCAATAGTCTTCTAGGTTGGGTCCATATAACACGCGTACATTTATTTCGATTTTTTGGACCTGTTACATGGGATGCCCGCCTTAAGTGAAATAAGATTTGCGAAAAAAAGTAAAACACCTATTTCTCCACAAGAAATATCCATTTCTATTATTTCTAATGTTTAGGTTTATTGAGTAATCGTTTTGGTAGTTTTCGCATACCTTCAATAACGGCCCAGTGTATATTCGGAAAGGTCCTACGATTTTAATACAGACTCTGAAACATCGAGCTAACAGAAAACGGTTTGGAAAAATCCCTTCATATCGGCGAGGATCGAACTTCCGTAAAGAGTCCGTCTTGAACCGTTGCTCTCCTTTTTTTAGTGTATTTTTTTTTATTTTACAACATTGGATTGAAAAAAAAAACATATTTTTTACGATTGGAAATAATAATGAATATGTTTCGAAATTAGATATACTGGAATTATGATTTTAGAGAACCTCAAAGTCGACATGAGGTATGGAATATGGTGGAGAATGTAATAAGGGGGAAGACCCCGTACAATAGAATCTACGATAAAAAAAATAATATGAGGACATAAAAATGTATCGATTGATCAGGTTTATAGAGTTGTAAGGTAAATATATACACATATATTAAGAATTAGTGTAAAGGTGAAGAGAAGGTGAGAGGGAATATAGATGTAAACACCCTTAGCATACACCCGTGGAATAAATACGATACGATACACACACACACACACTCCAGGAGGGGTGATTTCCTTTTTAGGACGTCTCCTCCATGGAGAAACCCAATTCCGACTGGAGCGCGTCCCCGGGTGGCGGATAGGGGAGGTTCCCACCGGAAGTTCCGGCTCTGTCGGCGCGACTGGCGGACTGGGGCGGAATAAAAAAGCCCCCGCGGACCAAAAGTGGTGCGAAGGGGAAGGACACCCCCAAAACAAACCTAGAGAAAGAAACCCTGTAAATAATCCAACTATGTATAGCAATGAAAGTAAAAAAATAACCCAGGCGAGGCCAACCCCACCGTCGGTTCCGATCGGGTGGAAGCCCCAATTGCCGGTGCAGGCTCCATGGATTCTGGGAGGAGCCAACCATCATTGCCGCAAGACAACAGCGATAACGGGGTGGATCACTTGGCCCTCACTGCTACAAGTGAAGATACTGCAATCAGTATAAAGCAGAAGGAAATGATGAAGTTGGCGGAGAGGCACGAAAAGACGCTGGAGAGCCTAGCCTCTTTTATTCAGCAGACGAAAAATCTCCACAAAGAGATCCAGCGGTGGGTTCCTATGCTTACCAGTACTTGGAAAGGTATAGAAGAGCTGGTAACGTGGAGTACAAAGCCACAGGCGGCAACGTCGAGTGGAGCTGGTAACGTGGAGTACAAAGCCACCGGAGGCAACATCGTTCCTCCCCTAACAAGGAGAGGAACGATGAAGTCATGGACGTGGACGGCACCTCGACGCCAGGGCGAGTAAGCAAGGCGAAGAGGAGAAAGCGGGGTACACCGACGTCGACCGAGGGAAAGGAACCGAAGAAAAGGAAGTCCCTGGAGGAGTCATTGTCAGATCAACCCGAGGAGAAGGGAGGCGAGAGATCAGAGCAGAAGTGGCAGACTGCGAGAAAGAAGAAAAGATCTCGCAAAATATCCCCGAAGCAGACTAAGAAGCGCTTCTGCGCAGAAACCTCGCGAACGGCCGACTCTGCCCAACGTTCTCGTCATCCACAAAAAGGGTGACTTGAGCTATGCGGAGATCTTGAGTCGTATAAAGAAGGATCCGGCGCTCAAGTATGCAGGTGAATGCGTCCAAAAAGTACGCAGAACGAACGCGGGAGATCTGCTGATCGTTCTGAATAAGGACGGCCCACCCAAAGCACCGGAATTGTGAAACCAATTCGAAGGTGTTCTTGGTGAATCAGCAACTGTCCAGAGTAAAGTCCAGGAAGTGGATCTGGAGATCAAGGACCTGGAAGAGGACGCGACGAAGGAGGAGATATCGGTGTCCTTGCAGAGAGTTTTGGGCCCGGACTATCCAGCTACGAAGCACTTTCTTAAGTCTCTGCGTAAAGCATATGGCGAAACTCAGACCGCGGTAATACGGTCTTCGAGTGGATCATTCATAACAGGATTGAGCAGGTCGTGGACCCTCTACTGGCGGCAGGCCAGTTTGGCTTCAGAAAGGAGCGCTCTACTCTAGATGCCATTAACACAGTGGTGAAGCAGGCGCAGGAGTCGACTGCGGGGAAACGATGGACAAGAGGGCCCAAGAAGTACTGCGCAATTGTCACTCTCGACGTCAAAAACGCTTTTAACTCGGCGATCTGGAAGTGTATCATGGATGCCCTAAACACATTAGGTGTACCATGGTACCTACGGAGAATAGTGGCGAGTTACCTATGTAATAGGTGGCTCATGTACGACACGGAGGATGGACCGAAGACGTATATGGTGACTGTAGGAGTTCCTCAGGGCTCTGTACTCGGGACGCTTCTGTGGATCATCATGTACAATGCTCTGCTGCTATTACAATTGCCGAAAGGAGTGTCTATCGTAGCGTTCGCAGATGACGCGACGCTGATTGTCATCGCCATTCCTGGAGCAAATAACCGCACTCTTCGGCGAAGCTTTCGCCAAGATAAAGGAATGGATGTCTTCTGTTGGACTGCAGCTTGCAGCCCACAAAAAATAAGTACTCCTCGTATTCAGCAGGAAGGTGATGGAAACGGTGACGCTCAGGGTTGGAAACGCCGAAATCACATCCCAACCGTTCATTCGGTACCTGGGTGTGATTCTCGACGCGAGACTGAACTTTAAAGAGCAAACCGAGCAGATCAGCAGGAAGGCCTCTGTGGTGACTACTACACTGAGAAAAAAATCATTGATCCAATATCATTGGTGTTATTGAATGAAATTTCGTTGATTCAATTGTAAAATTGTTGGTGTAAATGATCGGATTTATTAGTCCAAACAAAACGCTATTGACTTCAATGACATGATAAAATTAAAAGTTTTTTTAATTCGAAAGATAGATTGTTAGCCGAGAACAATATATTATTGAAAATATCTAAAAAATTATCGCGAACAAATTATATAGTTTTGAATGCAATTTCTGCAACGAACGAAAAAAGCGTTTCAATTCATAACATGAATATTGTTGATTCGAGTACACAAGAAAAATTGAATTTCGCTCGTTTGATTCAAATAAAATTTCTATTGAAGAAATATGTTATTTTATTGTTTTCACCATATCCGATATTGATTTTATGTACATTATTCGTTAAAATATTAATATTTTATTTTTATTGAAAAACATTAAGCAAATGTCTGAATTGGTTAAAAAATTATGCGAATGAAAAATTTGTTTCTTGCACATTTAGCTGAAAAAATTCAACCAAATCATGGCCGAGTGCTACCGAAATTATAAGTGTGAGGAAACCCGTAATTCTCGGAGTAACCGCTAGAGGCCGCACGGGCGCTCGTTTCTCGTAAGCGTAACGCGACCCGAAAATCTACTTGAACGCTGGAGAAACTCTAAAGAGTAGCGCTTCTTGGCCTGTGGCTAAGATCAAAGTGTAGTATCTGTTCTAATCAGTTGAATATCTGATATTCTCTCCACTAATATCGTGGATGATCATTCTAATGCTCACTTTTTATTTAAGGTTTAAAACAAATTGAAAAACTTACGTCCCATGGCATATTCGTTTTGATGTAGTAAAGAAATAATTGATTCTATGGATTATATTTTTGTACGAAATAAAAAATGTTTGTAGCAACCGCATAATTATTTCATCCGATACATCTACGGATTGTATATAGAATGATTTCAATAGAGTATAATTTTATTTGAAGGATAATGTAGATATTCAGAGAACAGAAGAGCTTTTTCAAATGAAATAATATGTTACTTGAACCAATCACATTTTCCAATATCTTATAGTGTTGAAACAATCTCATATATCGGTGGCACTCCGCAGCAGCACATTTATTTGGATCAACGAATATATTTGTTTGATTCAATTGGTTTTTATTTCTCAGTGTACACTGGCGCGGCTCATGTCTAATAACGGTGGCCCCAGACAGAAGAGGAGGAAACTGCTATCATCAGTGACGACCTCAGTGCTCACCTATGGCATACCCATATGGGCTGATGCACTGAAAATCCAGGAGTACCGCAGGAAGGCTACAGCAGCGTATTGCGTCAGCGCCTTGAGGTTAGCCTGTGCATTTCGCACTGTCTCCGAGGACGCTATCAACGTTATTGCGAGAATGCTGCCCATTGAAGTGCTCGCCGAGGAGCGTAGATCGATATACCAACAGAAGGGAGCTAGAAACCCCAGCTGTGCAAGGACCGAAGCGAGAGCAACCAGTCTCAACAAGTGGCAGACGATGTGGGATGCTTCTACCAAGGGAAGGTGGACATACCGACTAATCCCGGTGGAGATATGGGTGAACCGCCCACACGGGGAGCTCAACTATTTTATCTCACTCAAGTGATCTCAGGACACGGCTGCTTCCGTGCTTATCTCTATAAGTTTAATTATGAAGATTCCCCGGACTGTCGAGCATGTGTAGCAGTCGAGGAGAACGCTGAACATGCATTGCTCCAATGCTCACGTTTCAGTGCCTCCTGCGCGATAGTCGAGGATCAGCTGGAGACACGCATCACCTCGGACAACCTGGTAGAGTTGATGCTGAAGACAGCAGACGCATGAACAGCGGTATCCGCTTATGCTACCGCAGTAATGAAGGAGTTGCGACGTGCAGAACGCGCGAGGAAGAAGGCGACGCCGAAAGACCAGGCAGTCATAGATGAAACAAGCGACACGAACCCCTAAACCACTCGAGTGGAACGGGGGATGTAAGGTCGTCTGACAACACTGCAGGAAGAGCTATGGCTAAGGTCTTTCCCGCGATGTAATACCTAACGGTTGTCCCGCGGGAGAATTGAGATGACCGCAGAGGAACAGGGGGTTTTTAGTCGGGGCAAGCCCTACACACGGCAATTATTTGCTACGGTGCGGAGGCATTTTCATACTAAACCTCTTAAAAAACACACACGCACACACACACACGCACACGCACACGCATACGCACACGCACGCATACGCACACGCACACACACACACACACACACACACATTAGGGTGTTTCAAAAAAAAATTTTTTTTTAATTTTCTTCCAAACAGGTTAAAAGTTTCATTTAGGTATAAAAAGACGCCAATTAAAATTTAAGATTTTAATATTGACATTAAGGGGTGGCGCATCGCACTTTTCGATTTCCCATAAGAATAACATAGGAAACATTTTCTTTGCTGCTTCTGATTTCTATAACTAGCTAACAAAGCATCGTACCAAAAATTTCAATACATATTTTTATAGGAAATTGAACGCTCTACAAAAAAGGTCTCTTGTCAAAATTTCGTAAAACTAACTGTGTCAAAGTTACAGCCTGTCAAAAGTTGAGTTACCTATAATTTGACCTTTTTTTTAAAATATTACAGCGAATGCAGGTCTTATAAATAAAGTGGCCATGAGTTTCGTTGTAAAGCATGCATTTCAATATGAATAGATGATCACTAATGATTCTCTTTTGCAATAATGAAACAAAATTTCAGTGTTTTTCAAATTTTTCAAATTTGCTCTGCCATTTTTCAATTTTATTTATTTTGAAAAAAAAATAAAAAAATAAATAAACTTATTATTTCAACACGTCAAATTTGTATTTTATAATTATTCTTACTTTAAATACTTTTCGAAAATGTTGTATGTATAATTCCAAATATTCGTTAAGGAATCTTTCTTATTTATTTAACGATTGATGAATATGATTATTTTTACACTGTGTCAGTAGTACCATTCTTTTTCTACTAGATGGAGTTATACATGACTATTAGTGTAGTTAGTTCGTTCGTCAGTCAGTGGAGGCGTGACGGTGTATTAACCTACTGAAGTCACATTTGTTGGCCACAAAACTGGTTAATGCTCCTGCGTTAGTGATGACTATTTTTATTACTAATTATTCTTATGTATTACAATTAATCTTAAAGTATTTATCATTTTCTAGTACTTCTCAGTTTACGTTAACCATGGACAACCTGATTCGTCTTACTGGTGATCTAGTAGAAAACTTCGTTGGACGTAAATTGCCTTGTATAAAAGAGGTTATGTCGGCATTCCTTTATCAAACAAAGATTCTCAAACAACAGTATAAACCCAGTCTTATCACTACAATCGAAAAAGTTGAACAAATATGGTTTCAAGCTGGCATTCCAACGTGTGGATAAGATTATGCGATTAAAAAATTCAAAAAAATATTGGAAGATGGAAAAAAAATACGAAAAAGTCATCAACGCAAAAATTCCGCCACACAAAAAAGGAATAAGGCAATTTTCAGTCAAAAATTAAACAAATTATTTGACATAGCCAAACTAAATGTGGAAAAATACATCCATGAAGATAAAAAATTATTCTTGGCGGGTCAAAGAGCAAAACATCGACATGGATTGATCGATAATACCACTCTATCAAAATCAGTAGAGGAAAATGGAGATGCCATGGATGTGGATTCTGTTGGTAGGCATTTTTTCTTATTACTTTCGCTGTTTAAATTTAACCCATTAACGCTCAGAGCATGCAATTTCGACATCTGAGTTTGATCTGTCGCCATGTGATGAATTCGAAGACAAAAAATTGGGAATCAATGTTCCCTATTTTTTTTTAGTGTGCTCTTTCGAATGGCGATGGTTAAAATTGCGCCAGAAAAGATGTAACTATATAAAAATAGAAAATACGCCATAAAGACATGATTTTTCGATGATGTTTTTTTTAAATCGAGTTTTCGTTCCCTTTCGATTTTTTTTCATGCCTAAAACCAATCAATATCGTAATTCTATGGTTATATTTTTTCTGGCGCAATTTTAACCATAATCATTCGAAAGAGCACACTCAAAAACATAGGGAACATTGATTCCCGATTTGTTTGGCTTCGAATTCATCACATGGCGACAGCTCAAATTCAGATGTCGAAATTGCGTCCTCTGAGTCCTCTGCGTCCTCTGAAATTGTTAAATATTGAATGTGTTAATTGATGCCTTGATTAAATGAATATTACTGAATCAATACTAACATTTATAGATATAAATGAGCCTGGTAGCAGTACGATGTCAGATACTAAAAAATCAGCAATATCAGAATTATCAACCACAACATCTAGTCAAACATCGATTATTATTTCTGACTTCGAGAATCATCTGAGCCAACCAAATCAAATAAATAAAATTGATGTCATGACATCTGAGCTCTCTGCCGTACTTGATCGAGCAAAAATTAGTAGCAGGAATGCTACTTTTATTTTAGCAGCTGCTTATAAGAGTGTAGGGATTGATCTCTCTACTGTCAATCTCAGTCATAGTACGATTTATCGGGGGCGTATTCAATTCAGAACAGAAATCGCAAAAGATTTGAAAAAAGAATTTCAAATTGAAGACCGTTATATTGTGCATTGGGACGGAAAAATACTCTGTGATATTGCTGGTACCAAATCTGTGGATCGTATCGCGATTATTTTATCTGTCTCTGGAGTTGATCAACTCCTCGGAGTTCCAAAAGCTGATAACGGAACTGCATATCAACAAGCTTCAGCTGTTGTTACGACTTTAAATCAATGGCGAGTTGGTCCTTACGTCAAAGCGATGTGTTTTGATAAGCCAGCTGTCAATACTGGTAAAATTCTATTTCAATTACATTTTATTTAAAATTGGTTAAATAAATATGCCTTCAAGTGATTTCTCAAATTATTCTGTTTAATTACAATGTTTAAATATATTTTCTTTTGATTATTTGTGTATTTCTTTGATTGATTTGTGCTGTATAAAAAATTCATATTCTAGGTATGCATAAAGGTACATGTGTTTTGATCGAAAAAGCATTGAGCATAAAACTAGTATGGCTTTCCTGTCGCCATTATATAATGGAAATTATTCTAAGAGGAGTTTTCGAAATATTTTGGAATACGACATCTGGTCCTAATGTACCGATGTTCGTTCGCTTCAAAAACAATTGGGACAACATTGATCAATCTAAATATAAAAGCGGAATGGAGGATGAAGCTGTAGCAAAAGTTATAAAAAAAGAACGATCTGAAGTTGTAACTTTTATCAATAATTGTTTTGCAGTCAAACAATATTTTTAATTTGTTTGTCAAAATCAAGACTATTACTTTCAACTGTTTATTTTTTCCCCCCTTAGATGTCGCAGCCTCGCGATGATTATCGAGAACTTTTACAACTATCGCTTAATTTTCTTGATAGTTGTCCAACAGACACAGCTTCGTTCAATCGTCCCGGTGCCATGCACCATGCTCGATGGATGTCCAAAGCCATCTACAGCTTAAAGATGTTTTTATTTCGAGACGAATTTAGTCTTACGATCCACGAAAAAAAAGCTTGAGACAAGTTTGTATTTTTGTTATTTTATTTTATATAAAAGCTTGGTATACTTCGACGTCTGTTATTTCGGCACCAAACAATGATTTGGAATTCATAAAAAAATTGATTTTGTATAAAAAAAGTTAATCCAACAGTCTCATACCAAGCTTGTAAAAAAATGATGGAGCATTTGTGGTACCTCAATGAAGAGTTAGCTACGATCTCATTATTTGACGACCGTGTTTCCATCAATATTAAAAAAAAAAACGGTAGTCGCAATGACGAGTCGAGAAGGATTTACGGAAACTAATTTGCGGTACAATATAACCGAAAACGAATTGGACTCATTATTAGAAAAAGATTTGAGCGAATTCGTCTCAAAAAATTCGTTGGAACTGTTTAAAAAATTCGATTTACCATACGATTTTTTGGAAAAAGATATCTCAATATGGTCCAGGGATGATAGCTATAAAGAAAATGTGGAATTTTTTTAAAAAATTAAGCGTGACTAACGATGTAGCGGAACGAGGTATTGCATTAATCGGAGAATATTCAAGCTGCCTAACTAAGGATGAAGAACAGCTGCAATACCCACTACAAGTAGTCCGCAAGCATCAGCGATGTTATCCAAATTGTTATAAAAAAATCTCATATAACAAATAAATGTAAATTTGCATAAATATTTAAGGGCATGTAGCAATTCAAATAAATAAAATTAATAGATTTATAAAAGAAAAACACATGTCTCTTTATTTATGTCTTCCGTTAATTACAGTAATGAAAAAAAATTACCATTAAAAATAAATAAATAAAACGATAAAAACATTTTCCGACCAAATTTCTATTGAAAAATTGTTTCATTGTTGCTGTAATTATAAGTGATCATTTATTCATAGTAAAATGCATGCTTTACAACGAAACTCATGTCCACTTTATTTATAAGACCTGCATTCGCTGTAATATTTAAAAAAAACGGGGAAATTATAGGTAACTCAACTTTTGCCAGGCTGTAACTTTGATACAGTTAGTTTTACGAAATTTTGACAAGAGACCTTTTTTGTAGAGCGTTCAATTTCCTACAAAAATCTGTATTGAGATTTTTGGTATGATGCTTTGTTAGCTAGTTATAAAAATCAGAAGCAGCAAAGAAAATGTTTCCTATGTTATTCTTATGGGAAATCGAAAAGTGCGATGCGCTTTTCTTCATGTCCATATTAAATCCTTCATGTCCATATTAAAATCTTAAATTTTAACTGGCGTCTTTGTATACCTAAATGAAACTTTTAAACCTGTTTGGAAGAAAATGAAAAGAATTTTTTTTTTGAAACACCCTAATATATATATATATATATATATATAAAATAGAAATATTTAATAAAAATAGTAGAAATAAAGTTTTTTGTTTGCAATTTTATAATAATTTTCGTATTTTATTTATAACATTTATTTCTTTTTTAGTTCTATATTTTCATGAATTCACGAAATCGCATTTGAAAAGTAAATATACTTTTGCGATTAATATAAGAATAAATGAAAATTGAGACTAGTCGAACAAATTTTGTGATAAAAAATTTGTTTTAACTATTATTAATCTGAAAATACTTGATAAAAATGTTAATACTATAAATTGATAGAAAGAAAATTTCAAAGGAACTCCTGAGACCATTAATAATAAGTTATTTTTCAATTCGATATAAATGCTATTAAAACATGAAGAAAAAAATCACGTCTATGGATTTCAGAATAGCGAATAAACTTTCGGACCGATCCGTGGACTCTGATCGGGAAAAGCAGTTTTCTTTCCTGCTTCTTTTTTTCTCGCTGGAATTTCTCCAACAAAATCGCAGCGAATAAAGATCGCGTGCCCGTGCGTAAGAGGTACTTTTCCCCGATGCGTCAAAGCAGCGAGACGCGTGCGATCCTCTCGCACCATTGTACACCGCGAGAGACGCGCCGTTGACCGTTCGTTACTCCCGCGACGATGCGCGATCGCGTTCATCTGCATACGCGCTCTTTGTCATTGCGGGCTTTATTTTAGGCCGGCGCGCGCGCGTGACGGACGATATGAAGGGACGACAACTCGGAGCAGCGGCGGTGGCGGAGATTCGAGCCGCCGCTTTGCGCGGCGATTCCACGTCGTGGGGAAAAAAAACACGTGCAGCGTCAGAGCGTCGCGATTCATCGGAAAACAGCTCACCAGAGGCAAAAATGCTGAGCGAGTGGGACTCGTTAGTGAACTACTTAGATGTGCAAAAAAAGTTGAAAAAAGCTAAGGTTTTGCGTTTGCGGAAAATTCTTGGAAAACAATTGCCCGAATGACAATTTCTCTAATACACTTTCTCGAAAGAATTATTTTTCGGATGAACAATTTCCCGAACTCAGTTTATCGAATGGACAATTTTTTTCAGGGTGAACGATTAAATTATAAATAAATTGAATAATTTCAATTTTGAATAATAAATGTTTGCATTAATATTGCATTATTAATCATGGCAAATACTTCGTGGAACGCATTTTTTACGTTCGTCAATCGTAAAATTTATTTCGCTGTATCTTTTGCATTGAAAATCTTGCGCTTTCAGTTTGACCCACTGAAAACTACTTTATAAAACGTTAAATTATACTTTCGATTTGAAAAGTGTACATGTTGGTAAGATACTAATGTAATAATAACTGAATAATCGAACTATTATGAAATTATTCAACGAATCATTAAATTAAGATTGGTTTGTTTGGGTTTGATTAAGAAATTGACCATTCGGGAAATTGTCTAATAGGGGAACTGTCCATTTCGGATATTGTTATCGAGAAATTGTCATTTGGGCAATTGTTGTTTGAGAAACTTTCCGCAAAGCAAGGTTTCGATGTTGCTAAATCCAAATTGGCGAATTCCGAATTTGAAATAAATGCGCATCGATGCAAACTAAACGAGAGAAGAGGTCAGTCCGGAGAGAAAGGATATTTTTTTTAGACTTGAATTTTACTCTGGGATGGTGAAAGAAAGCGGCGTTTATCTGATACCGGAAGTTGCTATTTTAAGGGGATATTCTACTTTCTTATGCTATTTTTTCTGATTTTCGGGAATTTTTCAAAGAGATTTTTTATTGTTTATATAATTACTTTTTTTCAGTTATCAATTTTAAATTGTGAATAGAATTAAAAAATAATAATATCGCGACAGTTTCAAAACTTTGACGTCATGTCGTGATATCCTTTAATGATGGAGTTTAAAAAATATTTTTTTACAGTTCAGACGATTCTTTCTCTATTGCCGGAGCGCCTCCAAATACAGCACGCTCGCTGGTGGACGTGATTCTGTTCGTCAGAATAATCGGTCGACAAAAAACATACGAAAGGAATCTTAATTTGCCTATAAACCGTTATTGCATGAGCCACGGAGAACGAGTTGTGGATGAAACTTTATAATGGCGGACTTTCAACAATTAAAATAGAAAAATTGCAAAAAACGTGAAATAAAACAGGTCGATTCTCAACATTTTTTGCTCATGGAAGTATTGCGATGACGAGGTCACGATTTTACACACATTTCACACGTAGTGTCGAGAAAATTAATTTTTTTAAATTGATAAATACCGATAAACAATTAATTTGATTGATACGACGACTTACAATGTTTCATAAAGCACAGTGTTCGAGATAAACGCAAAAGAAAAAAGCGTACATTGCAGCGTTCACCAAAATTCTCGCAACTCGGTCAATTTTCGGTATGTTGACAAAATCTTTATTGCGAATTAAAGTTAAGGAAGTTGCTCACCTATCGCGAAATAGTAAGAATTTGCTGAAATTTATTGAAGATATTTGCGAACAGGTGTTACGACTCCGTGTGAAATTTCAAGTACTCCGTCTGCCCGATGGTTGAGCAATTAATTATTGAAGTTAGGCTCGTATACACAGGCGACATAGCAAAAGCTTCATGAGAACTCTAATACGACTGTCACAACATAATAAACATGGTAAGAATTGAATACAAATAGGCGGAAAAAATGATTGAGATTTTTATGAATAATTTCAACGAAGAGTACAGCGTTTTGTCTGTCTCGTTATCGATATATTCGTGAAATGAAACAGGAAATTTCAGCTGATTCGCGTAAAACGATAAAGTGCCCTACGAGACGTGGCAACGATGCTGTCAAGTCGGCCATTTTGGATAGGCGCCAAAATTAAAAACGTACAAACTATTGCGTTCTTGCTATAAATTTCTTACCGCGGTTTCATAAAGAGTATTTAAATATTTTGAATAATTCTTTACAGAAGGTGCAGTGCATGTGTTTCGACATAACCTTCAAATCAATTACGCGGCGTCCCTCGACTGCGCATTCTTTGTCCGGCTCAACAACTTTTTTCCGCCGCTTTTCAGGTTATACTTGCTCCAACCGTCGATTGTACTGTTTTTCGGTTTGCAGTTTTCCCTTCCATCTTTTCATTTTCGCCGAACAAAAAAACGGAATTCGCGAAGGATGTTTGACAGCTACGCGCTCACGATGCGGCGTTCGTATCTGAGCTCAGTGATACCAGTTACTGAAAACTAAATTGCGCGTTCGCCACATTTCAACTTGGTTAATAACGTATTCGCGACGGAAATAAACAAAAAAAATTAATCACATTTCTAAACACTAATTTATTTGCATTCCACATATTTATTAGCTGAAATTTATTTATTTCACGTAACCGAAAATTTGATTATCTGGGGTTGGCAGCTGTTACAGTCACCCGTGTTTGAGCAAATGCGTTCTCCTCTTTCCGCCTGCCCCCCAAATACCCTGAGCAGCCTCCTTAAGACCCTAGGCTATAAAACTGCACATCAAAAAAGCGTATTTTTGAAACCTCAAGCTTATGCAGGCCCCTTGAAAACGAATAACTGCGCATCCAAACGGAAACTCCCAAAACGCAAAAAAACGTGACGTTGAAGTTTGCATCGTTGGAGTGCAACGAAAATGAATTCTTCTTAACGGCTTACATCTAGCTCGTGGCCGAAAAAAAAGAGGAAACTTCGTGCATTTTTTTCTGCGAAAACGTGTGCAGGTTTTCAAAGTTTTTTTTTTACATTACGGAGTTTGGTTTTAGATATCTTTTACAATGTTTATATTGAAAAATATGTATAGATGTGGCAGATTCAATGGTTTATGCAGAGCGCTGTTTGAAAAATGTCCTTCGCGGTCACCACTGCTGCTCGGAAATGAATAATTCAAAACAAGACAATCAAACGCATCTTGTTTTTGCATGAAATAATCATGCGATCGAACGAAGGATTTAATAAAACATTGATTTTTGAAAAAATGGCCGCAGTCCAAACTAAAAGTTTCAATCTTCGGTGGAAAAAACACTATACTTTCGTTGATAAAAAAAACTAGGCATCGAAAAAATTCCTTCGTTCAAGTACTGCTTTTTGACATTTAAAAAAAGCTTGTAAACATTAAAGTTGATAGGGGCAGCGGTTTCTCACCCGTGCGGAAATTGAGTTGGGGCTGTGATCGGGCCCCAATAATATTCCCCTAACTTTATTCGGGCCCTAATCTGGAAGCCACATGAGGGCCGTTAGCGGCCGGTCACACTTTGTCAACAAGGGCCATTAAAGGCGCAAAGACCGGGGCCTTATAAGTTGCCTCAATGGCGCCTCATCAAAACCATTTTAGCGCCCTGAAAATGCCTCAACGGCGCCTCATCATAACCATTTCAGGGCCATAAAATATCCGTATCAGTGGATATACGTGCATGTTAAATGTGTCAAAGTATATCTGTATTTGTTTTTATGTAATTGTTCATGTGCATAGGTGTGGGCGTGAGTACATGTGTATGTATGTGTGCGCGCGTAGAAATGTGATTGCGTATTTGCATGTGAGCCTTTATGACAAACTGCCATGACAAAATTAATACAAAAAATAATCCATTCTAAGGAACGGATGTGTAGTAGAAATAAAAAAAATATATGGGTCTACTGAATCACTAGAATCTATTTCCATTGAGGGAAAGATCTGGAAAACAAAGAC
The DNA here is from genome assembly GCA_944452715.1 of Ophion slaviceki. NCBI lineage: Eukaryota > Metazoa > Arthropoda > Insecta > Hymenoptera > Ichneumonidae > Ophion > Ophion slaviceki. The sequence goes on from OX101791.1 coordinate 3,112,427, forward strand.
CAATTTATTTACCTATCCTACACAGTCAGATAAAGTTTATGAATGGGAAATATCAGCGAAGTCTTCAGAAGAAATAATTTTCCCTATGATGAGTATTGAGCGGAAATTAGTTGCTATAAAAATGTCGAGAAAACCGGTTGGGACTATTCACACTTATGCGCTAGCATTACTCTATGTATGAGTGAAACCATCAGTAATTGTTTGTATCTATGTAAAAGGTTTCTTTAATTTGATAAATAAATACTGTCTGATGTTTGTCTGCATATTTGTGTTCATTGTTGATTTTTTATTTGCTAATGCCCTTACGCTTTTTCCCAATTTGCGTTCGATATTATTATTCGATCGATGTATACAATCGATTTGAATAATTGAAATACCATCAACCATGTAGCCTAAGCTATTTATACTGGTTTATCGCTATAATAGTCAGAGCTGGGCCTATTGTGGAAATCCCTACTTGTTTATCCCTGTACTGGCCAAGTCTGGGTCTATTGTGGAAATCCCTACAGGTTTATCCCTATAATGGCCAAGTCGGGTCCTATTGTGGAAATCCCTACAGGTTTATCCCCATGATGGCCAAGTCGGGGCCTATTGTGGAACTCCCTACAAGTTTATCCCGATAATGGCCAAGTCTGGGCCCATTGTGGAAATCCCTACTTGGGAAAGCACTAGGGAAGCCCTGAAAGGCCCTTATTTTTATTAGGGATGCCCTATCAGTTTTCCGCACGGGCAGATATCGGAGTCACCGATTTTGAAAAAGTCTTTTCGAAAAAAAAACATTATAAACGTCCATAATTCCCTAAAGTTTGATTGGATTGGCTTGAAATTTTCAGAGAATAATTTTAAAATTTTGCTAATTTGTCGAAAATCGAAAATCGATATTTTCGAAACTCAACTAGGTACAAGGTCTTAATTACTAATTTTCTTTAATCGACTTAGGCTGTGGAAGTCGCCTAATCCGTATCCTTATTAGAAATTTAGGGCCTTGATTTGCAAAAACGGATTCGGGCAATGATGAAAATCAACCCTTCGAGGTTACACCCTCAGCCAGCAACTTAGTCGGTCACATGGGGTCCGTGTGACCCCAGCCATGTTTAAACGATTGCCATGTAGGTTATATTGTTCCGAATGGCTTATGAAAATTCAGGGTGTTAGTTTGAACCTCCTAGAATGTGGCATTCTTAGTATAATATTGTAATCGACATATAAAATGTCGGGAAAAAATCAAGACGGGATCAATGCGTGAAAATAGCCATTTCTTAATTAAGGGGGTCGTCTAGTGTGCAAGATCAAAAGAAGAGAAAACGGCCTTGCATGAATTCTTTGAAGAAGAGGAAGTTGTACTCTATGGTCCAGGCATAGCAGATTGATGGTGAGACCATTTTTTAATTATGAATTATATACAGTAACTTTCAAACGCGTTTTTCTCAAAACACGATTTTTTCAAATTGCTGCCATGATATCTCAAAAACTATTTCATTGATTCTACTCAAATTTATACAGCATCTTTAGTACATATATGACTACAAGTTGAACTAAAATAATTAAGATTGCTTCGTTAGTTTGCTTTTTATCAGCTATATAGATTCCAAAAAAAAAAAAAACAAAAAATTGAATTTTTTTCTGAAGCTTGAAAAAATTATTTTTTTGCATTCCAGCTTTATTTTAGTTCCATGTAGAGCCTCAAGTCTCACGATTAAAATTGCGTTTGGTTTTTTGACTTCAGATAAGCAGAATGGCCGGAATCATGGCAGCAGTGGAGCACCGCTTTTTATATATGTTCCTGTCGGGCGGTGTATCTCCGACTGTATTCTATATAATGACTTCAAAAAATTCACAAACTTTGTTTAAATGTTAACGAAAATGATATACAATTTATAAATTATTTTATTTTAATGGTTTGTCAAAAAAAATTCCCCAAAAAAGCATTAAAAACGGCCTTCACACTAGACGACCCCGTTAAAAAATCATAATTTTGGTAATTTTCAATTTAAAAAAAATGTCGGATACTCTTGAGGTATCATAGTTTTATTTGGACATTTGGAGAGTGCCCATTCGGCAGGAAAAAAAAGAACGATAATAGTGAAATATGAGCCATTTATTAGCAACAGCGTTGCGAATAATAAAAAAATATTGTAAAAATACAAAATATTAAAAAATCGTAAATAAATCAAGTTTGCCCCCCACAGTAGACACAGTTGAAAACTCTGTGCTTGTCGCACATTGGTTTTATGGTTTTCCAGGTAGTATTGTAATGAGTTTCAAATTACGTAGACGGATTTCGCAAAGAATTCACATTTCGGAGTAAATCATATAAACTTAATAGAATTTTTTTTACCGTTATCATACTCATACTTACATTGCGTAGAGTGATCCCACGAAGAAAAAAAATACCACTCTTTTACGAAAAAATATACGTGCAGGTCACAATGAACCCAGCACCCGCCCGATTTTTTTTGTATCGACTACCACGACGAAACTGCACTGAGAGAAAAGTTTATGGTATTTACAACAAACGCCCATGGTAAAATAGGGGATAGTGGAATTCGTTATAGTTTATTCACACCGCAATCATAATACGGTTAACATGACGATTAGCGAAAAGTGTACCTTAACATTTGATTTGTGTGGCGTGTTTAACTATCTATTATCCCCCAAATGATTATTCACTATTGTAAAAAGCTTGAGAATATAGATGTGGTTAATTTAGTGCTGTAAAAAAATCGGCGTACAAGTACTAATGTTGTATACTGTACGTTAGGTTTTGTTCAGACAAAGTTCAACTATTCTTTTCAAGTTTGTACAGTTCATATGGTTAACATTTCTTTGAGTATAATTTGTTAGAAGATATTATGAAAAGTGACTACTCGAAACGAATTATAGTAAAATTTACTCATAGCGAAGACGTAAATCATTTGCAGTTCAAGCAACCGCAGCCTAATAGTTTTAAGAAATAGGCATGTCTCACAAACTGTTTGTTGCATTGCAAAAATAGGATATCAGTTGAACACTTCTTCTTGTAGTTCTTTATGTAGTGTCGTGGAGGACACACATTACTATGCATTTAATATGGTATAAATCGCTATTATATGGTACAAAACTATTGCCAAACGCCAAAAAAACCATTCATATCGTGACCTATATTATAAAACAAAAGATCTGTGTTGAATTTCACGTAAATCGCAGGTAACAGCTATTCGGAAGTACAGCCGGAATTACTTTTGTCCCTTGTGCTATATCGGTGCTCAAGATGCCAAAAGTACTCGGTAGCGTAGTGGCAGCGTGCGTAGGATAGGCAGAAGGTAGACAATTAGGTTCTAGGTTCGATTCCAATTAGGCGAAATATTTTCTTCGAAATAAATCATCACAGAAGGTCAGGGAAACGCGAATTATAATAAAAAATCATGAAGGTTTGGATTTTTGGATTTTTTAAATATTCTATGCATTAAGGCTTAAGGCCACTGTAACGGTCAAAAAAAAGGTTTTTTCACGAATTTTTTGCTTCCAAAATTGAAGGTAATTGAAAAAAAACTTTTAAGGGTGTTATCGGGCATACATTAAACTTTATTATCAAATTTTTTTACAGCCAAAAAAAAACAAAATGGCGGTTCCACAGCTATCTTCCCGGGGCATGTTTTGCTTGCAGGGCTCCGCGGCACGCAGCACCACTGATGCACTTTTGAATCTAGAACAAAAAAAAAACCATCAATCTAGAGGGTTATAGCTAGAGAATGTCGATCGGATTTTAAAAAGTATCAATTTTTGTGGATTTGGCGTGCGTTTGAAAAAAAAAAATTGATTTTTGACGAAAAAAACGGCTAGTTTTTTGTTAATAAAAAATCAATAAATAAAGTTATTGAAAATCCCGATCGACATTCTCAAGATAATGTTAATGTTCACATCTGGTCAAAATTTCAAGTAAAAAAAATGAAAATTGTTCGAGTGATGCTGCGTGCCATTTTGAAAAACCGTATTTCGAGAAAAACGCGTTTAAAGTTTTGCGAATAGTTTTTTATTGGAAAAAATAAAAAAAAGAAGGTAAAAAAAAAATTTACCGTTAGTCTGCAATCCCAGCACCATACATTTGTCCTTCGATGGCCAAATTTTCGTCTGGCAAAATTTACAGTGGCCTTACCCCTTAAGTAGACGGCCATTGATGCCTTGTACCAACACTTGAATAACACACGAAATACGCATATAGCAGGTCGAATCTTATAATATAGTACAAATCACTATAAATATGGTCGCAAATCACAGGCAACATTTTTAATCAACGTATATATATTTCAGTTCACTATTAGAATCTTGGGGAAGCACATTTTTTATAGTATCAGGGAATATTCATTCTATGATAACCTGCTATATTGTATAGCATTAAAGAATAAACGTATGTTCGTAACATTGGTGGTTGCAGTTAACATACGCGCATAATTCGTGCAACTGCGAAAATATCAATAAGCAGTACTATACTATTAGCAGTAACTATAGCTATGAAATATTATTGTCCCCTCAGGTAAATATAAAATATAGCTAAAATGGTTAAGAACACCATACATTTTTCTCTGCGTGCTGTCGCGAATCGCCTGACCCTAATAGGTACTTACAAAGGACACGCCAAAGCACCCTTAAAAGGCAGGCCAGCCCCCTTGGCCGTCTCCAACTTACAGTAATTTCGGCTCAAAATCGCGTGTGGGGTCCCCTGGAGCCCGTGTGACTGCGAAACGTTAACGAACAAAAATATATCGTTGCGTTTCAACAATGCAAACTTCAACGTAGAAAAAAATAGCTCTACTATACGATTGAAAAAAAAAACAAAATCATTCTCACAGCCTCGTCCCACGATTCGCGATTGCTCCATTATCGCCGAGATAAAAAAAAAAACAAAAAAAAACAATGTTTCCTCTGCAACCTCGTTTATTTGTGACCGTCGATAAAGAATATCGAAGTTCGTCTCTCTTTAAATTCTCATCGCGGCTATTACGGGCGACTCGTCTTCCCTCGTACTCGAGGCGTGTGAACGAGTAATTGAGAAAAGTCGAGTTTGCTCGCGCTACCTCTCTCTCTCTCTCTCTCTTTCTCTCTTACACACTCTTATCGTTCGCCGACTATCAAACACAAAGACACGAAGCGTTTGTGTGCGCGGGTATTTTTTTATTTCTGCGTTACACTGTGCGGTGAACGGTCTCGCTTGATAAATATACGAAAAAGGAAGCCGCGCGATCCGTGGACGATCGCGCGAGGCAGCCAGCGTGCCAGTACTTCGTATGGTAAATATACGCGAATCCGCGGGAAGAAACGAGCATTCGCGTGCCGACTACGCTCGCGCACGGTGTTACCTAGTGACAAGAATTAGAGGGGAAAAAAAAGTATTCGTTTCCGGCCGCCTCCATTTTTGGAAACACAGTGCAAAAAAAATTTTTCATCTTTTGCCCGCCGAATAACGAAACTAATTTTTAAAATGTTCAACGTAGATTGGAGGCAACCAACTAGATCGTAACAATAATTATCATTATAAAAACCACAATAATAATAATAATTCCGGCTGGATACCTCGAATTGCAAATAATAATAATAATTCTTCCAGTTCTTAATTATTGTTACTACAATAACATCAACAATAATAGTAATAAATAACAATAAAAATAATAACAAATAATTGTGACAATAATGAAGCGCGAACCCAAACGACAACAATAATGATATAATATATCATAACATATAATATGCAATTACTATTAAAATTGTTATTGTCATCAAAGTTGTTATAATAATAATAATAGTATACTTATAATTATTATAACAATAATCATCATATAGCCATGATTTATATTATTGTTATTATTGCAAAAATAATAAATGTGTGTAAGTAATAATAACAATAATAACATTGTTAAAATAATTTCGTAAAGTATATTGCTGTTATTATTGTTGATATAGTAAAAATATGTAATTAATAACAATAACAATAATAATAGTCAACAACAACAACAGCAATAATAATAATAATAATAATAAATAATTGTGATAACAACGAAAGGGGAGAAAACAAAACAAAATAATAATTACTGCCGCCGTGAATTTTTCAAGAAGAAAAATACGACAGGGGCAAAAAAATTCCTTCGCAATTGAACAATGGTATCGACCGAGTCTACCATTGGCCATGATAAAATTCAACGTTTTATGGTGTGTCGTGTAATTTTTTTTGTTCCGTGCGCATCGTACGTTATACACACCCCCCGCGTTAATTAGCAACAAGAATAACCGAGCGCGAGTGTCAAGCGAGGCAAGCGAAACGTGACTTATTGAAGAATCGCAACGACGGGACTCGTGCGCGCTCCAAAACAATACGAGGGTAAGCGGAAAAGCACTGAAGATAGTGGGAAACACGTGGTACACGTGATAAACAGAAACAATACGAACACAAATAAATAATAATGAATAGAAGACTTGAGACAGCAAAGTAAATGAAATACGTGGATATGTATATATGTACAGGGTGACAGTTATGAGGTGGTCATGTGTCTTTAAAGAGGGGAGATGCCTCTTGACAGCCGAAAATAAGCGAATTTTCAAGATTTGTTTGTGTCGAAACTATTTATTTTACATAAAAAAATTTCATGTAGATATTGTTACATCGCTTGATTTAAAAAAATGTCTTAAGGAGGCTGCTCAGGGTCTTTGCGTGGCAGGCAGCAAGAGGGGAACGCATATGCTTAAACACGGGCGCCTGTAACGGCTGTCAAGCCCCGAATAATCGAATTTTCGGTTACGTGAAATAAATAAATTTCAGCTAATAAATATGTGGAATGCATATAATTGACTGTTTAGATATGTTATTAATATTTGTTGTTATTTTACATCGCGAATAAGTTATCAACCAAGTGGAAATGTGGCAAACCCGCTATTTAGTTCTCCGTAACTGGCATCACTGAGCCCAGATACGAACGCCACATCATGAGCGCGTAGCTGTCAAACATCCTTTGCGAATTCCATTTGCTTGATCGGCGAAAATGAAAAGATGGAAGGGGAGAAATTCGAACCGAAAAACAGTACAATCGACGGTTGGAGCAAGTATAGCATGGAAAGTGGCGGAAAAAAGTAGTTGTGTCAGAAAATGAATGCGCAGTCGAGGGACAACGCGTGATTGATTTGAAGGTTATGTCGAAACACATGCACTGCAGCTTCCGTAAAGAATGATTAAAATAATTAAATACTCTTTATGAAACGGCAGTGAGAAATGAATAGAAATGAAGCAATAATTTATGCCTTTTTTAATATTGGCGCCTATTCAAAATGGCCGACTTGACAGCAGCGTTGCCACGTGCCGTACGGCGCTTTATCGTTTTACGCGAATCAGCTGAAATTTCCTGTTCTTATTTCACGAATATCTCGATAACGAGACTGACAAAACGCTGTACTTTTCGTTAAAATTGTTCATAAAAATGTCAATAATTTTTTCCGCCTATTTCCATTCAATTCTTACTATTTTAATTGTGTTGTGACAGTTGTATTAGAGTTCTCACAAAGCTTTTGCTATGTCACCCGTGTACACGAGCCTAACTTCAATAACGAATTGCTCAACAATCACGCAGACGAAGTGCTTGAAATTTTACACGAAGTCGTAACACTTGTTTGCAAATATCCTAAATAAATTTCAGCAAAAACTTACTATTTCGCGATAGCTGAGCAACCCCCTTAATATTGAGCGGCTTTACGACACTTGCTTTAGAAACGGTTTCCGCCTAAGTCGTTCCACGCCGTACAACCTAGCGTCTGGTGCACTGATCTGAATATCAGAGCCAAAAAGTTTTGAATTTCTAAGTCCCACGTGCTCTATGAAGATCTAAAGATCCTTGAAAATTATTCGAAAAAAAAACAACTTTTTCATAAGTGAATACCATAGTAAAAGTTATATAAAAAATAGAACACTTTTTTAAACACACACCATTTTTCGAAATTTCACTTTTATTCGGATTTTTTAGGTTCACATAGAACGTGTGGGTCATAGAAATCTAAAACTTCCTGGCTCTGATGTTTCAGATCGATGCAAGTGTCGAACAGTCGCCATTTTTAAATATTGAAGAAAAAAACAATGTTCAACAATCAAATATGACATAAGATGGTTTTCCAATTCCTCTTGTGGAAAAAATATAGCGTATTTTCGTGATGAGTAGTATTTGCCAGAAAAATTGAGTGTTCTGGAAGCAAAAGAAAAAATCCAATTCGAGTTCAGCGGAATGAAGATTATTAAATTCTGAATACGAAGCGGTCGTGAATTTTTTATTTTTAATGGATTCAAGATCAATTTATCCACTTTTGAAACGCACCTTTGATAATTTTTGCGCTCGATGACAGGAAGCACGAAAAAAGTTTTTCAGGGGTGTTCCGTATTCGGAATTAAATCACCGTCATTTTGCCAAAATCGAATTGAAATTTTTATTTTTTTTTCCAGTGTTCAATTTTTTTGGCAAATACTACTCATCACAAAAATACTCTGTATCTTTTTTGAGACGACTTGAAAAGCCAGCAAATATCATATTTATCTAAGGGGCCGTCCATAAATTACGTCATTTTAAAATAGGGGGGAGTCTGGTCGTTGGATGACGGTAACGATAATTGGATTATGGCCACAGGAAGGACAGGATGATTTCGGGGGGGGGGGGGGGCAAAAATCAGCAAAAATCGATGACGTAATATATGGACGGCCCCTAAGTTGAAAATCTTCGTGCAACGCCGTTGACAAATACACGACCCCCTTATAATTGTACCTTCATATGTACACGAATAAAATAGTAAAAAAAAACTCCAGGTTTAATCGCGCGAGGAAAAAGTTGCTCAATAAGGGAAAAAAAAACATATTTGAGTGGGCTCGACGCGTGGCGATTCAATTTTTCCTCGATATCGCAATTTTTATAAGCGTTATTGCTTTTGCTTAGTTATCTGAGCCACATGATAATGAAGACGATAATAGATTATTTGTTTTTTTTCCGAACCTTCGAATAACGGGCTAGTATGCTCTTGGGGGAGACGTGTATGTCGTCATTGTGTTCGGAACATGCGTCACACGTGTCTGTTTTTCGTCGTACGGCTGCTCTCTGCATTAACCCGTCACATGGACAACGAATGACAATTCGAAATGCTCATTATTGATGCGGAGTCGAACGATTGTGCGAGTCGATTTCCTGTAGATGCAATTGCGGTGCATTAAATGCATATGCAAATTATATACGGTCATAATAATTGTAATAATATGTATATAATTATATAAAACAATTTATATAACAATAATAATGATAACGATAATGTTATAGATTTTTTTAGAATTTTAGAATTTTATAATTAACCATTTAATTCTATTAATAGTTTAATTAATTATAGAAATTTTTAAATAATACAAATATAATTGTATCTGTAATATATATAGAAGAATAATAATAACCACTAATTTTGGCAAAAATCATTGATAAGCCCCTATCATAATCTTATTACTCCGAAATATACGCAATAATAGAAAAAAAAGAGTATCGGGCACTCAAAAAAGTATATTTACGTGCTTATCCAGATTTCATAATTGTTATAGTCATTAAGTAAACGATAAGACCTAATATCATTTTCAAGGGAGGATATCCCTCTAGGCACTCGAAAGTAAGCGAATTTTCAAGATTTTTTATGTCGAAACTATGCTACAGAATAAAAAAAATGTATACATATTATTAAATCTTGTAATATTACGATTTTTCTTCGGTTCAATATTTAAAAATGGCGACTGTACGATACTTGCTTCAGAGACGGTTGCCGCCTGAGTTTTTCCACGGTGTACAACCTAGCGTCTGGTGCATTAATCCAAAACATCATAGCCGAGAAGTTTTAGATTTCTAAGACCCATACGCTCTACGTGAACCTTAAGTTTCTTAATAATTATTTAAAAAACGCCTTTTTCATTAACAAATACTATAGTAAAAATTTCGTGAGGAATAAAATAATTTTTCAACCGTTTCATCTTTTCGAATTGTCGCTTTCTTCGGATTTAATGGCTTTTATTAAATTTATTAGGTTTTATTTATCCGTTAGGATAAGGTCCTGACGAGGTCGGGATTTTACAGACCATTATTAGGTAAAAAACCGAACCAAGAGGATGATTTGTGAATTATCACGAGACCCAAACAAACTCGAATAGGCGAGAGCGCGGAAAATTACATTTTCATTGGTTGCACACATTTTGGCGTGGAACGTCGCGTGGATATTTTTGCCGCAGCGAAGCTCGCGTGTGCGCCGAGTGCAGTCATTTAGGCGCCGCGACGCCTCCCGCACGCGACTCCCGAGTCAATAGAAAAAAAATACAATGACCGCGGTGATTCAAATTCTTTTGGAATGAAACAAATAAATGAAAGAACAATCTGCAACTGAAAAAAGACCATTTAAAATTTAACAAAACAACAACAGGGCCGGCTTGAAATTCCGAACTTTGAATGATCAGAACGCTCAAAACTCCAAAACAATACACCCCGAAAGATCAAAACTCCGAAAGCATTTTACCCAAAAGACCAAAACTCCGAAAATCTGAACACCGTCAAAATAATTCGGCTATGGAATTTAGAAAAGTTTCAAAATTTTCAATAAAACGACGGATTGTTCCAAGAATTTTTTTTATTACGAAGTGTTTTTCCGTTCATTTTGAAATTTGTCAAGACAAGGTTATACGTTCTACGTAATTTGCAGTCAACTGTGTAGAGTTTCGCTGGCATGATCTTTACGAAAATTGTAATTTCGGAACATTAAAATTAGGAATCTTAAACCGTCGGAGCATTCAAAGTTCGGAATTTCAACCCGGCCCCACAATAACATTGATTTGAAAAAGAAAACAAGAATGTCGATTCAAAGTTAAAAAACAGCAACATTGGTTTGAAAATTAAAAACAAACTTTTATTTGAAAATTAATACAATAACGATTTGAAAATAAAAAAACAACAATAACGATTTGAAAATGACAAAAACGCGAATGGTGAATAAGAAAAATAGAATTAAAAAAATTGAACAAAAAAGTATAATACATGCAATAGACCGCGAGTAAATATTATTATGCGAGGACAGTACGATTGGAATTTTCAAGATGGCGTAATATTCCATAGTCCCGATATACGCGCGCATACATTTTAGACGAGATAAGAGCCGCGAGAACTCTTCCTTCTCTCTCTCTCTCTCTCTCTCTCTCTCTCTCTCTCTCTCTCTCTCTCTTTTCCATAAATATGCAACGAAGCGGAAAAAATCGGCGATAACAATTGATAAAGACATCGTGCTCGAGCGAAGCGGCGGGAGAAGTGCGAGAGTAAAGAGAGGCCGCGACGCTCGAGGGGGGCGAGGGCGAGGGGGCCGGTGTCAGACAAAGAAAGTCATAGTTGAATTGACAGTATGCTTTTTTCTTTTCTTCATTTAGTGAACAAAATTTATCGATATACCGCTTGGAACGTGCCTGAACAAACATTTGCATCGGTGTATAAATATTGTAAAAATACATAAATATATCTATATGGACATTTATACCGACACCCATATATATACGTATGCTATTTTTAAACATTCGGTTTTATTTATTACGATGCATTATTACCCAGTACGGCGTATAAATTTGAAAAGCTTTGGAAAAATTTCAACGCGTGAAGTTTCAACGGTTATCATTTTTTCCGTCAAGTCAACGCTCATCGTTTTTTTAAATGTATTTATATGATAATGATAATGTTTTATCATTCAACATATCAAAAACAACGTCGACACTAAATCTTATAATGCCAACAGCTATTATTTTAATTTGAATATTTTATTGAATTACTGCATTTACTTTACGTTGTTATTATTATTAGTATTATTATCTATTTACTGTTATTATATACGAACTGTTGCCCCCACTATATAAACAATGATAACAACCATTAAAACGGAAATGAGAAGACATATTTTAATTTAGATTGCAATGAACTTTTATTAATTATTATTATTATTATCGTTATTTTTATTGTAAGAACCATTCGATCCAACGTAAAATAATTTTATATAATTATACAATAATAATAATGATGATGATGATAATCATGTCCATAATGAAAACAAGGACAATAATACTACAATGATGCTGATAATATTATTGTTATTGATAATATCAATAACAATAATAATAACAGACATTATTTGAATTTTCTATTTTTCTATTCTGTTTTTTATTATTATTCTTTTTAATTTCTGGAGTTCCTACGTGTACCTTTTCGGGTTTTTGCGAGTTACCCTTCCCAATTGAACCCTTTCTTCTCACTCTTCACCCGCACTTCGCTAATCTAACCTAACTTTCGTTGCGTCCATAGGCGAGGAAAAAATGGCTAGTTCTCATGTCTTTTTCTTTCAAGGAAAGATTTCTTCACCACTTCTGAGACTTAGGGTATGTTTTGGCACTACTTTTGGCTGTGACATGGTATTTGTTAAATTATTCATTTTTAAAAATGGCGGAGGTATGACACGGTCTTCTAAAGGGGTTGTATCGGCGATATTAATCTGAAAAAAAACCAACGCACACTTTTCTTGCATTAACACTCATACGCAGAATACGAGTCGCAAAAAAGTAAGAAAAGTTGGAAATCGATGAAATAGTATGCTTTGAAACAAAAAGATTGAATTTTCCAAAAAAATGTCAACGTTTTGCAATAATTTATTTTATTCGAAGCATTTAGGTTCATGTTTTGGACAATAAGGTTACAACGATTTACACGAAATTTCTTCAGACTCGGATGATTAGTTTTTTAGCTACACGTTACGCCATTTTTGAAAATGCAGTTCAGAGACCACCACCGCCATTTTGACAGATTAATAAGAAATCAATTAAATACCATGTAACAGCCAAAAATAGTAATAAAACATACCCTAAGTCCAAAAATGGTGCAGAAATCTTTCTTATAAAAAAAAATCATGAGAATAAGCAAATTTTTTCCTCGCATAAAGGTATCTCTTCCTTAAGACGACTGTGAACGCAACGGAATGTTAGGTTAGATTAGCGAAGCGCGGGTAGGAAGTGACAGGGAAGGGTGCAATTGTGAATAGTAATACGTAAAAACCCGCAAGGGTATATTAATAAACGTTGGGAGTCAGAAGAATACAAAAAATCTAATAATAATACGAATATTAACAATAAAATCATAACAACAATAATATCAACATCAATGATTAAAAATAATATAATCAATAAATTAATAATGATTAATGATCATAGCAAGAACACTCATAACAATAATAATGAATGGCACAAAGCCCTCGTTTCGATTTTCCAGCCTCGAGCAAAGATCACTGATGAGGCTCTTTCTCTCTCTCCCTCTCTGTGCCGGCCTTCGTTTGTGATGTAGGTCATTGAAATTTCCACGGGAAGAGTAACTCACACACGTACACGTGATATTCCCCTGAAAGCGACGTTTTTCCATTAGCACGTGCCGTACAATACGTTCGATCGAAGAAAATGAAAATATCATTTTCTTCATCAACCTTATTTCTTTTTTTTTATGCGCATACACCTCGTGGCCAAAGTGCACGTACGAATTGTTTTGTACCCTGGGCATTCGCGTGAGAGCAGTCCACGTGTCGTGCGAACGATCGTAGTTGCAACAGTGTCGAGCGAGTCACGTGGCCGCCCCGCGATATCGAGTCTTATTTTAATCGATGAGGCGAAAGACAAACAGCCATCGCAATAAAGCAGTTTTCCTTGCACTGGACCGCGAGAAAATGCAAACTGCCAGCGCTTTCGTCATGTACGTTGTTGGAGTTCCCCTCGTCGTTTTTTACAGAAAATGAAAAACGGACTTTTCGTAAAGTTGTGTCAGGAATTATGGGTTTTTGAAAGGGAAAGTGAATGATTTTTTTAATGGATTTTCACTGAAAAGGGGCAATAAATTGAAGAAAAATTCAACGGACGAGGATTTTGCGATTGATTTAAGGATGTATGGCAGCTACTGCAGAGTCGTTACAGAACTGATTATGCAATTTGCAAAAATCGCATTTAAAGACTAAATAAAATAATTGTAGTATTAATTGAAGCTAAAAAGGAGATTTACCACAGCTCAAAATAAAACATGCGGTACAGAAAGAAGAATTTTCAATTTTTAACTGCAAATTTAGTTGCTGATTTGATGTACGTTTTCCCTGACGTTGTCGTGGTTACGACATACGAGCTAAAGAAATACGAAAACGGTCCCATTTAACTCGCAATATCTCGCAAAATATATGGGCACATGTCGATTTTTTATTTTTACCGTATCATGCATATTACAGGGATACCGCACAAAAGTTTTTTTTACAAAAGAGTACTCCGGAAATACCTTTTTTGCCAATGTAAAGGGAATTTTGGACGTACAGTCCTATGTTCCCCGTGTTAAATGACCCAACTTTGAATTCGTTTATCTCAGCATTCACGTGGGCAAATTTTGTTTTTTTAATCTCAAAAAGTTCTCGATATTTTCCTTTACAATATCAGTGAGTTTCAATTGGAACAGTAGTAAATAACTTAGTTGCCATACATCCTTAAAAGTGAGAATAAAGGTTTTTCATCTTGTTCTCGGAAAAAATTCTTCCTTCTATGAGAAAATTATTATAAATAATTATACACATGGGTGTGTGTGTCCATCTATGAATGTGCACACACACTTAAAATATTACACATTTGCTGTATAATTTTAATGGTAAATTCGAATTGATTAGAATTCATTCACCAGGTATTCGATTATTGTCAATTACTCACGCGAATTTGAATAGTTCAGATTCCCGCACAATTCAGATGATTATTGTCAGTTATTTTTATCGTTAATTCAAATGAATCACAATTCATTCGATTATTCCCAATTATTTGAATCTTCAATTCGAACCAATGACAATCCATTCGATTATTCTCAATTATTTTAAATATGAACTAGAATCAATCAAAACTTATTCGGTTATTGTCAATTTTTTGAATCGTGAATTCGAATCACCTACAATTGATGCGATCATTTTCGATTCTTTTAGCCGTGGATTCCAATCATACACAACTCATTCGATTATTATCCATAAATTTAATCATGAATTCGAATCCTTTAAATATATATATGGGCGCGCGCGTGCGTGTGTACGTGTGTCTGCTGGTGGGTGGGTGTCCACGTGTCCTTATTATTAGCGCTACGAATATATTTAATTACTATGTCGCAATGGAGAGAATTTTTTTCTGACTTCATTGTATTTGTCCCGTCGCATTTTTATTGAGTCAATTATTTTGATCTTTTAGTCAGCCTTTATTTTTTGTTGTGACAACAATGTGTGTGTGTGTGTGTGTGTGTGTGTGCGTGCGTGCGTGCTTGTGTGTGTGTGTGTGTGTGTGTGTGTGTGTGTGTGTGTGTGTGTGTGTGTGTATTGTTTTAATATAAAAAGGTAAAGAATGGCCGCAAAACCGAAATAATAGTTAATTTTATTAAATTTCAAATATCTATATATATCGTTAAATGATTGCCTTAGAAGAGAGCATATATCTATATGTGAACACACCTATATGATGATTCACTTTGATGTGAGAAAATAATTAAAACCTACCCGAGACATTTGAAGCGAAAGCAAATGTCATTGCAATGGCACGATGCCACTATTTTCCTCGTGGGGGTCACTCTCTTTCTCTCTTCCGCTTTTTCTCTCCCCCTGCTGTTTCTCTCTCTCTCTCTCTCTCTCTCTCTCTCTCTCTCTCTCTCTCTCTCTCTTACTCTATTTCCCGATTGTTCTCTCTCCTTTGGTCGCTCTTTTTCTCGTTCTCTCTCACTTGTCCTCGGAGCGAGTACCCATCGTCGTATAAAAAGAGCTCGCAGCGTCTCAGTACAAATTCAAAGAGAAAGTTCAATTAAAGATGCTGCAATGTAAGGCTCGGCACGTGGGTGAGACAAACAAATTAATGCTAGAACATTTTTTATGTTCTCATTAAGAACAACAAAAAAATCCTTTAGTTCTGCGAGCAAATGGGTAACAAAAAGTCCCATCGTATGAATATCGGAGATATTTTCTATGTATGAATATATTCATTAGTCTCTGTAGGAAAATAGAGAATGGAATAGTACGAAAGAATTCAATTTTTTGCGTTTTTCGTAAAATTTGACGAATTTCATGGACAAGTGTGGGTGAGTGTGGGTGCGCGTGTGTAGAGTGGACGAAAAAAGTATTTGCACACCTCACCGTTCTGAAATGAGTCTTCGGAAAAGCAAAATAAGTTGGTAAATTATTCTGTGCGATAGCTCATATCAAAGTCAAACACTGTATGTTAATTTCAATGTAAGTAACGTAGGTTAATGGGCAATTTCCAAAAATAACATAGTAAAATGCGTGGTGTGAAAATATTTTATCTCATTCATCGTACGCATCAATACTCATATTTGGAAAATTCACATTTCTAAAAAAATGACATATTTCAAAAAATGGCATTCTAAAAAAGAACATATTCTAAAATAAATAACATATCCTGAAAAAGAACATGTTCGAAAAGATTTCATATTCCAACAACATATTGTATTCTAAAAAAACAATGATATTCAAGTTCATATAGTTGAAATGCAACGAAAATGCAGTTTTTTGGTATTGGCGTTTTTTCTGTTGAAAAATTTAGAAATAAAAAAAAAATTGAAATGATAAAAATAAAGAAATGAAAAAAACACGAGGAATCTTCGTTGCATTCCAACGATACAAACTTCAACACCATACAACAAATATTTTTGAAAAAAATGTCCCTATATCGTATTTTTGCAAATTGTTTTATTCGGTATAGTTGATTTCAAATATGAAAACCAGAAATATCCAGCAAACGGATATAAAAATGCGACATGTAGATGAAGTATTCCACGTGAATCCGTTGGACTTTTTCCCTGACCCCCGCCAATTCAATTTTTTTAAATCTGATTCCGTTGACTCTAAAAGACACCGTGATTTTTTTTACATTTTTCGAAACAGCCCTTCGTAAAAAAAGAAAAAAATTCTCCGAAAAAACGCCCCGATTAAAAAATCTGAAAAAAAAAATCCCGAAAATGCATGATTATATGTAAAAAAAATTCAAGCTATCACCCGCAGTGGACGTATGATTTTTTCTGTTCTTTCTGAGCGATTAACGTTTAAAAAAATCTGAAAAATTCAAGAACCGCTTACTTCGGGCGGATACTTAAATATAGTGATACCCACAATGAATTTTTTGACCATTTTTGAATAACCAAATCACAATCATGGACCTTGAACAGTTAACATTCAATTTTTCGGATTTTTTTAACGTCAATCGCTCAGAAAGAACAGAAAAAATCATACTTCCACTGCGGGTGATAGCTTCAAAATTTTTACTTATAATCACGCATTTTTGGGAATTTTTTCAGATTTTTAAATAGGAGCGTTTGTGTCGGAGAATTTTTTTTTACTAAGGGTTGTTTCGAAAAATATAAACAAATTCAGGGTGTCTTTTAGAGTCAATGGAATGAGATTTAAAAAAATTAATCGAATTGGCGGGGGTCAGGGAAAAAGTCGACCGGATTCACGTGGAATACCTCATACACAGAGTGGTCGACTTAAAAAGGAACACCTGACTGTCTGCTTTGATCATCAACGGTATTCAAAAACGCCACATCGTTCCATTTGGAGAAATATCAAGATTTTAAGAACTCAAACAAAAATGGACTCGTAACAAATGCGGTCCATCCTTTAGTTAAAAAACATTTTTACGTTCCTTCAGATCGAAAGCGGACATTTGGGTGTTCAATTTTTGTGCACCACCCTGTATGTGTATTTAATTTAATCGATTTTACCGAAGTTTCCGTAAATTTGGACGTACCTCGCGGTGAATCTATACACATATATTTTATACCTCGTCACAAAGATAGATTAATTGCGCATATTTCAATGAGAGATAAAAAAAAGCTGACGACAGGCGCGGTCTGATCGTACGACCGATTGGAGCTCTCGAAGCTTCGGGGATTTATCGTAAGTGCACATCAGACGAGTTATAATATATCGCAGAGCTCGCGGCGCTGAGAATAAAAAAAATATACTGATAAAAAATGTGTGCGAGTGCTTGACCGAGATTTGCTTGCCACGTGCGATTCGATATCATCCGATTATGAAAAGATCATCGTAAAAGAATTAACCAACTCGATCCGATTGTGTCCAATTTTCGAATTGATTAAAGATTAAATAGTGTTGAATTTTCGAATCCTCGGGAGTCGTATAGGCGTGCACATTTGTAGAGTTCGACTCGTTGAGATTATCATTTTGTGCGTATAGGCTTGGGGAATTTGATAATTTATAGTTGCCTTTATTTCCACTTCTGTAATAATTATCTCCCCCTCTCTCTGTCTGGCTCTTTCTTTCTGACGCCAACCATACGAGGAAAACTCACACATTCACTCACTCGTCATAATTATACTTATGCGGCGGCGCCCCGTGTTCGTTGTCATTATAGCGAATAACCCATGACTACTGGCTTGCATAAAACAAATAGTTTATTGCTCGATACCCAGCGACGTTGCGCACATACATTGTATTGTATTTATACTAATTTTATGTAACCGATCATTCGTCGAATTAATCGAATTGACTCAATTGAATTTAAGTCAAACATAATTTGTTCAATCATTCTCAATTATTTTTATCGTTAATTCGAATTAATCAGAATTCAATCACACGGCATTCGATTATTGTCAATTATTTAAATGTTGAATTCCAATCGATCAGAACTGAATCACAAGGCATTCGATTTTTGTCAATTATTTTAATCGCGAATTCGAATCCATAAGAATTCACTCATAAGGTATTCGATTATTGTCAATTATTTCAATCGCGAATGCGAATCGATAAGAATTCAATCACAGGGCACTCGATTATTGTCAATTATTCAAATGGTAAATTTGAATCGTTCAGATTAAAGCACAATTGATTCGATTATTATCAATTCGAATTCGATTGTTTCAATCGTGAATTCGAATGAACGGCAATTCAGCCGATTGTTTTCAATTCTTTTGGTTGCGGATTCAAATAAATCATAGTTAATTCCATTATTCTCAATGATTTTAATTGTGAATTCAAATCAATCACAATTTATGCGATTATTCGGAATTATTTTAATCGCGAATCCCAATCAATCAGAATTCATTCGATCATTCTCAATTATTTTAATCGTGAATTTGAATCAATCGTGAATACGAAGAAACGACAATTCATTCGATTATTGTGAATTATTTGAATAATGAATTCGAATCAATTAAAGTCTATCCGATTGATTTCGGTTCTTTTAACCGTGGATTCCAATTAATTATAATTCATTCGATTATTAACCATTATTTTAATCGTGAATTCGAATCAATCACCATTAATTCGATCATTATCAATTATTTTCATCGTAAATTCGAATAAATTACAATTCGTCCGATTATTGTTAATTACTTTAATGGTGAATTCGAATGAATCGCGATTCATTAGATCATTTTCAATTATTTCAATCAATAATGCGAATAACTCTTCATTCTGCAATGCAAAACTTTACTTTCTTTACTTTCTCAGGGCTCGTGGGGTCCATCCTGAAAACGGCGGAGCACCCGATGAAAGGGCAAAGGCGCGAAAGAGCGACGACTTCTGCTTGGACGATAGTGCGCGATGTTGACGCACTGAGCCAACAAAGACGTAGAGTAATAACAGGCGTTCACGAGCTGCCAGCTGGCGTTGAAACGCTACCGGGCAAATGAGTCAAGTTTGCATTGTCCCTTCCGTCGTCCTCGTGGGATCAAAGGACAATACTTTATGCACACAAACGTAATTCACACGACACTACAATTCACAATCGCCCGAGAAGATTAAACTCTACGATAAACTGAAGACGCGATTTCGGAATTTCGGATTACAATTTTACGAGAGCGGGAGAGGAAATTCCTTTGTCGTATCTCTCTCTCTCTCTCTCTCTCTCTCTCTCTCTCTCTCGAGAGAGAGAGAGAGAGAGAGAGAGAGAGAGAGAGAGAGAGAGAGAGAGTACTCGAGAAAAAAGTCTCGCATTTCCACCACCATCGCCAAGTCAATCGGCCAGCGAATTCTTGCTCAGCGGAGAACCGCGTGGACTTGCGCGTGTGCATCAGTCGCCTCGAATCCGAACGACCGAACGTGTCACGTTCTCTCGACTTTGCAAAGGAAAAAATAAAGAGCGGCACGCGGACACTCTCGTTACCCGCAAAACCGACGTTACTGTGCCGCGAAAAATTCACTCGCATCAAATCATTCCCAAAAAAAGTACGAGAAAATATAAACGATAAATGTACGCGTGATTGTGATCAGAAACAAAAAAAAAATTAAATAACAATTGCGAAACTTTTTTTTCGTGATTAAAATTCAATGTTATTGAATTATTCGAGGAGGAACGAGGCAAAAAGTAATTAAGTGTCAATTAATTTGACCCGTAAAGAAATATATAAAAGAGCATTGTTTTCTTGTTTTCTTGTCATGAGAAAACAATTATTAAGCAACAATAGCGGAACTTTTTTTTTCGGTATTAAAATTCAATGAAATTGAATTATTCGAGACGGCCAGTAGCAGAATTGAACAATTAATTACGTCAATTAAATGAATTCAATTAATTAACTTCGTTAATAGATCGTATTAATCCGATTCATTAAATAAATCCGATTTATTAAATTCATTACATTAATCGCATTAGTTCGATCTATTCAAATCGTTTAACGTAATCTACTAATCTAATTAAATAAATGCGATTAATTAAATTAATTCGATTGAATCCATTCTATCGATCCGGTGAATTCGATTAAATTAAATAAACTAAATAAATTCGATTAATTCGGGTAAAACAATGCAATTTAATTCATTACATAAATTTAATTCAATTAATTCAATAAAATTGTTTTAAATTAAATAAATATTCGATTAAACTGAATTTTCCACATTCATTCATTTAAAAAGAGTGATTATTTTTTTACATTTATTTTCTTCCTTTAGGGGTTATTTTGCATTGCCTCGAATAACAGAGTTATTTCGTTGGTTCTGAAAGGAAGAAAAAAACGGGACTGAAACTTTTGCGATTTCCACGTCAAATATTAAACGGACTCACGGAGGGCGAACAATTGCGCTAAAAATATAATGATTCGTTAGACCAGCCAGTCACTTAACGCGACAAGATAAAGCCCCAAGGATCGACTGTTTTTATTTTTGTGGTTCCGCAAACTCGAGTGGCTCGGGAATCGATGTATTTTTTATGAAGAAGAAATTAATTAAAAAGCGAAAGTTTATCATTGATTCGAGGATTTTCATATTCGGTAATGAGAGAAGCGACGAATCGTGCTGCGTGTAGTGCACTGAGGAGAGTCTTCGACTGATCGACCGCACACACGGCTTATCGAGACTTTCTTTCAGTTTTTTTTTTTTCGTTCTGATAAATCGAGGATTCGCCTGAGCACTCGGGGTCACCGCCGAGATGTTGTAGGAAATGTTGATTTTTTTCGTAAAATTTCTACGAATCGTATCGTTTGAAAGCGGAAGTGAAATATGTGAAGTCGTTGAGGAAATCCGGAGCGGTGAACTCCCCGTTCGAAGGAGCATTTTTTAAATCCAAAAACTCGCGACAATTCGCAACTCGGGAAAGACGAAAATTTGGGGCGTTAGTGAAGTTTCGTCGCGGTGGCAAACGAAGGGGGGAAAATAAAAAAATAACTGAACGCCGGTCATGGCGAACTCGACGACGTCGGAGAAGAAAATTCGGGAGAAGACAAACAACGGCAAACGATCGCGCGACGTTGAGGAGGCGAGGGATGAAGAGAAGAAGATTTGCGAGAATGACGATTTCGAGGACGCGACGGATCCTTGCACAGGGCAACCGCCGCCACCGGACGGTGGCTGGGGATGGTTCGTCGTTTTTGCCTCGTTCATGATACACGTCGTCAGTGAGTACGAAACAAGAACTTTGTGCCTGAAATCCTTCGAAACCAACCGGAGGATTTCGTGCGAATTTTGGTAACGAAAATAAAAACTTGACGTTTCCAGTCGACGAAAAGAAAAAATGAAATCATTCAGGCGTATTCGAAATGTTGCGAGTCGTCATCTTGAATAATGTAGAAATTTTGTCGACAAATTGTTTAAAGAAATAATCATTCGAGGAATAAGCAATAACAAATAATTCCAAATATCGAATGGAATGCTTGATTTTTTTAAAGGGGGGAGATACCTTTGGGCGATGAAAAAAGGCTGATTTTTATGATTTTTTTAATGAAATATTTCTTCACCATTTTTGAGGCTTAGTTGTGTTTATTAGGGTGGCCCAAATTAGAGCTCTATTTTTTCCCTTTTTCTCACCATCCAATTATCTTGTTGACAGAAAAAAAAATTGTTGCGACATCTGCGAGAGGTCAAAAAATATTAGGAGGTCGCTGAAGCCTCCCAAAAATTCGAGTTTTCATTAAAAAATCGATTTTTCTTTCGTTCCCTTCTCACCCATGAATTTGACGCTTTATCATTTTTAAATTAAGCTCGCGAAAGCTCTAGCCGGCCAATTAATATTTAGTGGTCGCTCAAGACCTTTGAAATTTCCAATTGTCGCGAATTTTTTTTCTCTTCTCACTCATAAATTTATCACTGTTTAAATTAAAAAAAAAATAATCCTTTTTTCTTTAGTAACAGATTTTTTTAATTCACCTCACACTTCTAACCCGATAAAACAGAGGGCCTATAACTTTGTGTACGGACAAGAGCTTTAGAGAATTATTTTATGAGAACAAAGATTATAATTGTTGGGTTGGAAGTGTGAGGTAACTTTGAAAAATCTGGTTCTCAATAAAAACGATCAATTGTTTTGAAAATTTTACAAAGCGTCAAATTTAGGAGCAAGTGTATAAAAAAAATTGGAAATTTCGAAGCTTTCGAGCGACCACTAAATTTTCCTTGACCGGATAGAGCTTCCGCGAGGTTAATTTAAAAATTATAAAGCGTCAAATTCATGGGTCAGAAGTGAGCGAAAAAAAATCGGATTTTTGTTGAAAATTTGAATTTTTGGGAAGCTCGGGCGACCTCTTAATGTTTTTTGATCGCTCGCAGATTTTGTGATAATTTTTTGTTTTCTTCCAAGAAAATAATTGGATGGTGAGAAAAAGGAAAAAAGAGGTGAAATTTGGGCCACCCTAATGTTTATATTAATATATATTATTTGCATACTATTGTTTATATCGGGTGTCCCATTTTAATCTTACACCTCATATATTTCGAAAAAATACTGCTCCGATCAAGTATTAAGGGGTATGCATAAGCTTGAAATTAAAAAACATATCGATTTTCAATATTTTTTTTCGTCTCAGGTATTGGTATGATAAGTTCGATCTTTCGCACACAGACAGTACATAGTCTTGGCATGTTACCGTATTTGTTTTTATCGAAATATATACATAAACAACGTAATCATTGTCATTTAATCTCAGGACTTTGACCTCGGCACGACTCGGTCGCGTACATGATTCCGGTAACTAGATTCATCTAAAGTACAAAATGAAAAAATATACTTTTAGTACAATGGTAAAGCTTCAAACCCACCGGATACTTTTTCGAAATTTCAAATTTTACATTAACTGCACTGTTTTGAAAAAAAATTCGATTTTCAACAAAAAATTACGACTTTAAATGTATGTTATTAACAAACGGAGGAACATATGGAAAAATCATCCTGTCTGTCGATTGAATATATTATAAAATATGTTCAGTCCAAATTTGAAGTAAATCGGATAATTAAATTTTGAGATATAACGTACGCCAACTTGCAAGGTATACTTTCGAGAAAAACGCAAGAGCAGACAACGTAATAAATCCACATTTTCCTCATACAATTTTCGTATAAATATTTAGGTATATTAGGCTCAATATCTTCGGTAGTTCTTTATGGCTTCGGGTACGGGCAATACGAATAGGACATTTATATTGTTCTAGAATCGTTTTTTTTCGTTATAAACAATTTAATTGTTATAATGACTATTGTGACGAAAAAGTGCATTATGTAGAAAAAAAGTTTGAAATAAAAGATGTTTCTTTTTGAATTGATAATAAAAAATGGCTCTTTCTTTTTTTTATGCTAGCTCCATTAGTGATGGAGATATGAACAAGGAACATTTTTATGAGAAAAACGGAACGATGAGTGAAAGGAACGAAACGATGAGTGAGAGGTGATGCGATTAATTTTCGTCGCTTATATCACCATTACTAATGGAGCTAGTATAAAAATTGTTATGTGAAAAATTTAATTGTAAGAAAGTGCCTTGGTGTATGGACTACTTGCTTGAGATAAAATCACAATTATTTTTCGTACCTTCATTCAGTGATTTCTGCACCGTATAACAATCCACCAGCCTGGTTGGACAAAGTCATATCAATGCCCTTAGAAACCATACAACGCACCGCGCAGTGCTAGAGCCGTAATGCAACGGGACGTTCTGACCTGCTCCACTAAAATCGTCATAACTCAGTCAATTTTTGGAATTTTTACGAAATCTTTAAACCAAATCAAAGTCAAGACTCTACGCAATAGTAAAATAAAATAAACCAATCGATTTTTTTAAATTCCAAGGTTATGCATATTCCTTAACCATCATAAAACTTTTAGAGTTCAAGGGGGGACGTTAAAAAAAATATTTTTTGGTCTAAAATTCAAAATGGCGACGTTAAGGTGGCTAACATGTGTTTTAAAAATGGGATCATGTGTTTTTTTCACCAAAACTTTTATCAACTCAAAACTAACAATTTTTGTAGGAAAAGTTTTTTGATAAAGTTCATAATTTTTGAGTTAGAATACCATTTTCTACTATTTTAGCGTTATACAGAATGTACCACGAGGAGCTAGTCTTCAACATTCCTAGTGTAAGTGTGCGTATGTAGATGTTTGTTTACGTTTTTTGGGCTTGTTTGATAACCCAAACAAACCCAAACGAGCATTAGATCCCTATGATTCGTCACTTCCGCTAAAAAATGGCATTCTAACCTGAAAATTATAAACGTTATCGGGGCCGGGTTGAAATGCCGAACATTTAATGCTCCGACGGTTTAAAATTCCGAATTTTAATATTGCGATATTCAATATGGGGCCGGGTTGAAATTCCGAACTTTGAATTATCAGAACGTTTAAACCTCCGAAAGAATACTACCCCGAAAGATCAAAACTCCGAAAGAATTTTACACGAAAGGCCAAAAACCCCGAAAATTTGAACACTGTCAAAATAATTCGGCTATGAAAGTTTTTCAAGTTTCAAAATTTTCAATAAATCAACGAATTATATCAAGAATTTTTTAAATTAAGAAGTGATTTTGTATCAATTTTGAAATCTGTTTAGGCAATGTTATACGTTCTACATGATTGACAGTCAAGTGTGTAGACTTTCGCTGGCATGATCTTGACATGGGGGCCGGGTTGAAATTCCGAACTTTGAATGCGCCGACGGTTCAAAATTCCTAATTTTCATGTTCTGATATTACAAGGTTCGTCAAGATCATGTCAGCTCAAGTCTACACAGTTGACTTTAAATGATGCAGAACGTATAACATTGTCTAGACAAATTTCAAAATTGACGTAGATTCACTTCTTAATAAAAAAAAATTCTTTAAGGTAGTTCTGTAGGTACACGTATGAGCCAAAAGTTTCGGTCGAAGCGTATAGTAACATCCAATGCCTATACGATGCTGTTGGTTGTAAATTTTTGACAGAGCTTGTGCCCTCTATGTGCCCCACACATTCGCACCTCATGCAAAGATAGGTCTCATACTCGTATAGAGAGCGGCGCTGTATATAAATAAAAAAGAAGCGTGAAAATGTCAAGCGAAATGCGACATAAAGGAAAGTTTACAAGAAAAAAGCCGCTTGCTAAAAGACTGAAAGCTGTGGCAACCATGTGTCAAGTAAATGCGGCTAAACGCGATGAGAATAACCATAACCTCAACGATCAGCAACAAAAATTCGCTGTCGAAGGACGTCGGATTGTGGATTTACATCATCTTGCCGACATTTTAAGGCGTTATCCCCACTTGTAGCGCAAAAAAGGCCTTTTTCATGATTTTTTTTAAAGAAAACTACAAAACTTTTTTAATCGATCAATAGACCATCTTAAAGAACACATCTTGAAGAACTTTCAGTAATTTTTTTATTGAAAAATATTACATTGTTTAGTGGCAAATGGCCGTCAATGAAATAATGTTTTTATATACACGGTTTGCGGTGACCAACATTGCGGCGAAGTGGATCATCTGAAAAAAAATGCGGATGGATTTAGTCAAATATAAGTATAAACTAGCCTTTAATCGAAGGATTTTAAAAAATATTCATTTTTCACAAAATGGCGGACAGTCAAAGTTAATGGTTCGATTTTAACGAAAAAAAACGGCCGTTTTTTGGCTATAAAACGGCCATTTTTTTTCGAAAAAAAATCGAACGATTAAAGACTACATTTTTATGTATTAAATAAGCCTGCAAAATTTCAAGAAGATCGGTTCATTAGTGTTCGAGTAATCTTGGTCACCGACTTCAGAAATGCCATTTTGAGAAAAACGCGTTTAAAGTTTCAATTTCAGTTTACACGAAGAAAATATTTTTTTTTGTAAACTTACATAGAGTTATCTATTCCGGGCCCATACAGAAGTATGGGCCCGGATACTTATACTTAAAAAAGATGCAATAAAAAAAATCGATTTTTTCAAAATCGCAAGTGGCGGTAACCCCTTAAATTGTATTCGCTGTCACAAAGACAAATACGTGCATAAATACATACATAAATGAAACAAATTAAATTAGTTTGCAGAATAAATTTATTTCACATCCCTCTCAGAATTACAAGAACTCGGGAAAACAAAACATGCTTCGAGTTCCCAGATCACGCGCCGATCAGCTGACTGCAGCGTACACTCTTGCCATATCGTTACAGATGGTTGGGCCCGAGTTCGGTGTGGAATAAAATTACCACTTTTCATAAGTCGATATTTCCGAAACTAAACGCTCAAAGTTTGTCATTTTTTAAAATTCATCCCACAATAGTACTGCGTACACGTGTGTTTTTATTTTGAAATCCTAAGATCCGTTTAGAACCTATATCGAGAAATGCGAGCAAATTTCTCTCGGTTTACGTATTAGGTATAGGGATCGCGTACAAAAATACCCACATTCAATTGCAATTATCTCGTAGACTGAACGGTGAATCGAATTGAATTTTTGGGCATCAGTCCATGAAGGTCATATCTTCACCATACTAAGGTTTCAGCCAATTCCTAAGATTTGACCAAAGCTACAGAACTACCTTAAATCATTCGTCGATTTATTGAAAATTTTGAAATTTTTTAAACTTCCATAGCCGAATTATTTTTACGGTGTTCAGATTTTCGGAGTGTTGGTCTTGCGTGTAAAATTCTTTCGAAGTTTTGATTTTCCGGGATAATATTCTTTCGGAGTTTTGAGCGTTCTGTCCATTCAAAGTTCGGAATTTGAATTCAGCCTCACGTTATCCGAAAACTATTCCTACAAAAGTTGTTAGTTCTGGCCTGACAAATGTATTGGTGAAAAAATTCACGATCCAGTTATCGAAAAAACATGTCGGCCATGGCAATGTCGCCATTTTGAATGTTGGATCAAATTTTTTTTTATACCTCCCCCTTCGAATCTTAAAAGTTTTATTACACTCAATACTTGATCGGAGCAGTATTTTTCGAGATAAATCAGGTGTAATATTAAAATGGGACACCCGGTGTGTTAGTGAGTTATGTTTGAGACTTGGGTATGTTTTATTACTACTTTTGGCTGTTTGGTGGTATTTTTTTATTAATCTTTAAAAAATAGTGGAGATATGGCACGGTCTTCAAGCAGGTTGCGGCGGATGTTTTCAGACCGCGTGCCACGTAGCGTCGGTGGGATTAATCTGAAAAAGAAACCGGCGAAGATTTTTCTTTCATTAACACTCATACGCAAAATAAGCACAAAAAAGTGAGAAATTTTTAAAATCGATGAAATGGTACGCATTGAAACAAAAAAATTGAATTTTCCGAAATAATGGCTACATTTCGCAACAAAAAATACTTTCTTCTTATTTTCAACAACATTTAGGGTCATATTTTAGAGAAGAATGTTAGAAAGATTTATACAAAATTTCATCAGAATCGGTCGATTAGTTTTTTAGCTATACGTCAGGCCAGTTTTGGAAATGCGGTTTAGAAAACCGTGCCATACTTACGCCAATTTTAAAGATTAATAAAATAAGAAATACCATCGAACAGCCAAAAGTAGTAATAAAGCATACCCTGATTTTCAAAAAGGGTGGAGAAATCTTTGCTTTTAATAAAAATAATGAAAATCAGCAATTTTTGTCCTCGCCTAAAGTTATCTCCCCCATTAATACACGTGATTTTTATCAGTATTTTCTTTTTTTTGTTTGGGTCCACTTTAAGGGCATGTACAAGGTCAACATAATCTCATAAATTTTCCAACCCAATTTTCTCATAGATGGTTAAATTTTTGAGGGAAAATAAACATTAGGCTCTGGAGAATTTCCTGACGCAGAGCTTGATGATTTCCTTTTGCCCTAAATATTGTTCATCTCTGAGGAATCTCTGTTCGAAGATTTTAGCTATCTCTCTCGCACTCATATGTCACGTGGTACATCTTCTACCTCGCCTTAAGAATTTTTAAAAATGTTGTATTTATGAAATTGTGTGTTTAACTATTTGGAAAATTACTTTAGCAATTCAGTACAAAAAGATTTTTTTTGAACGCGATTGTTCAACCATTTTTTTAGAATTACCGAAAAATAAATTTGGCAGATATTTTTTAAACAATTATTTCTTCACAATAACAAATTTTCGAAATTATTCTAATTATTCGAAATCAATGTTCACAACAACTTCGATATGGCGGGATTTTTGTGGAATCGCGAAGTACGGAAATTTCGTTCAATCCAAACTTTTGGCTGCAACGGTACGAGTGACAAAAGTTGCAATTTATTTTCCTAATATTGGAATTCGCGTTGAAAAAAACGCGTTTTTTCAACAATTATGTTTAAAAAAATGTCCAACACGAAAAATGTTCGCGTTGAGAAAAAAAATTATTTTCTCGAATTATTATACCAAGTATTTGTCAGTTCGCAGGTTAGAGAATTTTTGCTCAAAAAATTGGAGATTGGATTTGCTCAAAAAATTGGAGTCCCGGGCACTATCCAATTGGGGGCTTTCGGATAATTGCTCGTTTTGAAAAACGTACCGGGAAAACATTGGGCAATATTTTCGCGAATCCCGCGTGGATACTCAAATAATATAAATATTTTTTATTGCTTGGATTCGGAAGTCCTCAACAACTGTCGAAAAGTGCGACCACTTATCTTTGAGTATTGATTTACAGTGAACATTATCATTTATAGACCACTTATCGGAAATATGTCGAGATAACACGATAAGAGACTTTTCAGCCGTCCGAATATCCTTTTGTTTCGCATTTTTACAATCGTGCGATCGCGATTTCATTAGAAAAAAATACGCACGTTCCAATGAACCCAGATTATCGACTGTATATTTTTCGTGATTATATAGACTTGCCCTCGTCGTACTGACCGAATTGATCAAATATACAGGGTGACAATTACAAGATGGCCATACGTTTTTTGAGGGCCTGCCGCGGAGATTCTGCTAATCTCAAACACCTTTTTCAAGCTAATTTCGAACACCTATTAAAATGGAATACAAATCTAAATATCTCGGATCACTACCAAATATTTGGTGGTGATCCGAGATATTTAGATTTGTACCATCGCTACTGACCTTGAATGACCTTGAGCGATTTTGAC
The DNA here is from genome assembly GCA_944452715.1 of Ophion slaviceki. Taxonomy (NCBI): domain Eukaryota; kingdom Metazoa; phylum Arthropoda; class Insecta; order Hymenoptera; family Ichneumonidae; genus Ophion; species Ophion slaviceki. The sequence continues at coordinate 3,142,273 of OX101791.1, forward strand.
CTTTTGATGTTTTTATGCGTCTTGAGGTGCTCCACAAGATGCTTGGAAAAAATGTACCATGCCATTAAAAAAAGTGGAGGTGACCTTCACTGTGCGTCAAAGTCTCCACCGAAGAAAACAAAATTGCCGCATTTGATGGCCCCCTTCACACCGTACAAATTTTGTCTGGAACATTTTTCTGTGACGTCGATAATTACCGAGTTTTTTCGGGGGGCAGAGATAAGAGGGACACCCTGTATATATACAGGGTGAGGCACATCAAGAGTTACAGAGCAATAGCACTCAAACTGTTGATCATATGCAAAAATGTTTCAGACAAAAGTTTCAGTCTTCGAGAAGGCCGTCGTACTGTACCACCCTATTTTTTATCGGTGGTGGCCCTGAAGCTACGTCAAGGTCAACTCCACTTTTTCAAATGGAATGGTACATTGTTTCTCAACAAGGTCAGTATCGATTATACAAATCTAAATATCTCGGATCACTACCAAACATTTGGTAGTAATCCGAGATATTTAGATTTGTATTTCATTTTAATAGGTGACCTTGAATGGCCTTGAACTACTTTGACCGGCTAATGTTTTTATGCGGCTTGAGGTGCTCCACAAGATGGTTGGAAAAATGTATCATTCCATTTAAAAAAGTGGAGTTGACCTTAACGTAGCTTCAGCGCCTCCACCGATAAAAGAAGGGTGGTCCAGTATGGTGGCTTTCTCAAACACTGAAACTTTGGTCTGAAACATTTTTAGATATATTCGATAGTTTGAGTGATATTGCTCTGTAACACTTTTTGTGCCTTACCCTGTGTATATATATATATATATATATATATATATATATATATATAAATTCATTCAAAGTTGTTAAAAAACAAAATAATCTGAAGTAAAAAAAAATCCTATGGGTTGAAATTCAAATAAAATAGTTTATATAAATAAATATAAATAAATTACCGACACTGGTACTTCGAGTTAAGCAGCATTGTGCGCAGCCAATACTCGGAGCAGTGACCGCTTAGCCGTGCACAGGTTGGCGCATCAGCCACCGAGCGGAAGGCCAATATTTCTGATGCCTTGCACTGTAAAAAAAATCTGTATTAAAATTAATATAAAAGTGTAGGAAGTCTTTTTACAGATACCGTTTATGAATTTTAATATTGTCATTTGAAAATCAATGGGCTGCTTTTCGAATGTCTAATAATCGTTCAGTAATATCGCAACACTTAAGTACTGGAAAAATCATATACGTATCGCAAGGTATCTATTGTGAGCGTATTAAAATTAATACGCACAGATTGCATTTTTTAATTAAAAAAAAAGTAAAATTGGCATAGAAAAGTGTATTAATTTTACGGTGCGTATTAAAATTAATATAAAAGTGTAGGAAGTCTTTTTACAGATACCGTTTATGAATTTTAATATTGTCATTTGAAAATCAATGGGCTGCTTTTCGAATGTCTAATAATCGTTCAGTAATATCGCAACACTTAAGTACTGGAAAAATCATATACGTATCGCAAGGTATCTATTGTGAGCGTATTAAAATTAATACGCACAGATTGCATTTTTTAATTTAAAAAAAAGTAAAATTGGCATAGAAAAGTGTATTAATTTTACGGTGTTAGGTTAGTGTAATTGTTATTATTTACTTTCTGCGATAAAAATTAATGCGAATCGATTTGGGTTTTTAATTAGACTTGCTGCTTTTGTTCGGTGTTAATTTCTCGCGTTTATTCCTATCCTACCCCTTCATTGTGACCGTTACCCCTCTACTTTCCCCTGTTCTCCTTGCGGCCGCAGGCACTCCCCCCGCCACTCTGTATTATATTCATCATGACTACAATCGTATTTCTAACTTAGTTGTATTTTCGCCGTGAAATGCCGAAGAAAAACATTTCACGACGAAATGTACGCGACTAGGATTCGAACCCGGGATCTTCCGTCCGCTGGTTCAGTGGCGAGCACGCTAACCACTAGACCAGTGTTTGTCAACCTTTTTTATAAGGCGGCACACTTGAATCTCTGTAAAATTCTTACGGCGAGACTTCGTATTGGACTTCGCCCCGCGGCGACCGCCCCGCGAAACGACACTCGTCACGATCGGTGCCCGGGTATTATCACGTGATACATACATCCGCCTATTTTTTGGCGGCACACAAGAAATACACTCACGGCACACCGGTTGAAATTCACTGCACTAGACCATCACAGCGGGTGTTAATCACTTACTTTAGATTTGGTGTTACTCGATACGTTTTTTTATGATTTGATTTAACATGCTGACCAAAGCACGAATTTGAAGTTTTCTGCACTGAATTATATATTAAATCAGACTATCCGAATAAACACATACTAACAAGGAGAAGGCAGAGCCTGGATGTCGCGAATTGGTTTCTCCTTTCGCGTGGTGAAAGTTGAAGACCTCTGAATTAACGTCGTTTTTTATTTTTGTTCTAATAGGCCTTAGTTGCTGAGATAGCGCGATTTGAAAATTTGGGAGTTTCGGATGGAGCCAAGCAGGTTTCGGCTGGCGCGTAGAGTACGTTGAGCGTTAATGCTTGACACAAGAGCGGCCGTAGCTAATACGGTAAGACGACGGGTTGGCACTTGAAAAGTCACGGTTCGCGTCCCCGTCCTTTTTTTAATTCAATTTTTATTTTATTTTATAATCTCTCATGACTGCATGTGCAGGTAAATAAGAAAATTCGAAAATATGTATTACTAGTTTTATTTATCTATTATATTAAAATAATTAATGTGGTTGCGGTGGTATTGCGTTCATCTTATGTTCGTGGTGTCGTAAGCCTTTGTGCTTCCCTTGCTTTTACGATGGTTTCCTCCCTCCAATTTGTCAGCATACCGATCTGATAGAAGAAGAATCAGAATAATTACCTGCCGCGAAATTTGCAAGTGTGAATTAGATTAATTATTTATTTTTTATACCATATTATTTTGCTTTGTAATTGTGACTTGATTATTAGATTAATTATTTGTTATACAATATTATTTTGCTATGTAATTGTGACTTCATTTTTGGATTAATTATTTTAATATAATAGATAAATAAAACTAGTAATACATATTTTCGAATTTTCTTATTTATCTGCACATGCAAAGTCTTAAAAGAGATTAGAAAGAAAAAAAATTGAATTAAAAAAAAAGCACGGGGACGCGAACCATGAACTTTCAGTGCCAGTCCGTCGTATTACCGTACTAGCTACGGCCGCTCTTGTCTCAAGTATCAACGCTCAACGTACTCTACGCGCGAGCCGAAACCGGCTTGGCTCCGTCCGAAATTCCCAAATTTTCAAATCGCGATATCTCAGCAACTAAGGCCTATTGGAACAAAAATAAAAAACGACGTTAATTCGGAGGTCTTCAACTTTCACCCCGCGAAAGGAGAACCCGATTCGCGAGATCCAGGCTCAGCAGTCTCGTTGTAAATCAGAAAATGTACGTGCCTTCGTATTGTAAATGTCCTATTCATTTCTAAATATTCTCCAGTCTATCAGAATCTACATTGTATATATTCAAAACGCTTGTTGTATTTTTCAACTAAGAATATTCATTTTTCTATTAGATGCCTTGAAAAATTGTAGATATTGTATTAATATTCAATTCGTACGTATTACGAAATGTAAAACCGTATGAAATGTAGGTCCGGTATTGAATTTTACAACACTAAAGCCTAAATATTCATTCATATACTAAGTTTTGAAATTTCATTTGCCATAGTATTGTAAAAGTATTTTAAATTTCATATTTCTTTAAACAGTTTTTTGTAATATTCAATGTACAAGGTATTGTACTTTTCAACAGAATGAAGTTAAAAATAATAGTCATATTGTGATTTTAAAACTTTTTGTGTAAATATGGAAATCATATACGTTTGTTGCATTAATCAAACAAATATTTGTATGATTATGATGCGCGTTGAAAAACTCATACGCAACATACTAATATTCAATGTCCCATATATTAAAATGTATACGCATCTATGAAAATTCATTTCCATTACTGAAGTTTCCATTACTGAAGTGCGAATTTGCGTTTCATATTCCGAGTTTAGAAATTTTCAATTGTAAAAGTATAGTAAATTTAATGACTTTTTTTACAGTGTGGTGTAGATACTTGAGTTAAAGTCTGTGCACCAGAGAATCAGAAGAATATAAGGGCCGTCTATACCGGTCCGGATTTTCCACAGTTTCCCCGCACTCTCGGCAAATGCGTTATAGTGTAGCTTAAGGGATTTTCTCACTTTAGACGCTAAAAAAAGTTATTTTCATGTTTTTTTTTTGACAGGTTTATATTATAGATACTTTCGAAATACATTTAAAAGAAATGTATTTGTGTCACTATTTATAGACGAAAATTGTAGTTTAAAAAATGTGCTAAAAAAGTTATAGGTCTGATCTGTTGATGAAATCTCGGATTATCCGAAAGAAAAAAATCAAACGGTTTTAGTTAGATTCAGTAGGTTAATGGCTATAGCGCATATCATACGATTTTTTATATTTGCATAAATAACAAAATGGCGGACATTTTTCGATAAAACAAAAAAAACATTTTTTCACCGTTTTTGACAAAAAAGTAAATATCAAAATTTAAAAAAATCCTTGATATGCGCTATAGCTATAGTTGTAAAGATATGTGGTCAACATTTCATAAGGATCGGTTCAGTAGTTTCGAAGATTTTATCAACAAGTCGTTGAAGAACGTTATTTCGAGAAAAACGCGTTTAAAGTTTGTTTGGGTTACATAGATACATTTTTTTTAATTTAACATATTTCGAAAGTGTATTTATTAAGTGTAACAACTTTCATATAAATATCGATATTATAAACCTATAAAAAATACATGAAAATAGCCTTTTTCAGCGTCTAAAGTAAGAAGCCCCTTAAGACGGCTGTGGACACAACGGAACGTTAGGTTAGATTAGCGAAGTGCAGGTAGGGAGTGATAGGAGAGGGTTCGCGATTGGGATGGGTTATACGTAAAAACCCGCAAGGGTTATACGTTGGAACTGAGGAATCAATTGAGACCTCAATATAAAAAAAAATTCACGTAGGAGAATTCCGTATTTATTTATTTATGACTTACATGCGAAATTTTACATAAATAAAAATACATAAACCAATTCCAGTCGGCGAATTTCGTGAGAACGTTTTGAAAAATGAACGAATGACTTAATTCTGTTTAAGTATTATTTTAAAAAATTGTCAATTGAGTGTGCGTTTACTTCTACGAGATAATGACAGGTTTGATTCCGTTTCGCGTCTATTCCGTCCGGCCCCTTTATTTGCTCCGCAACTTCGCATACTTCTGTCCTTTATCTATCTCACGAATTTTTCTGTAGTCTCGTCTCATCGTCGCGAAAGGCAATGAGTGTCGTAAGATTGTATCGTGCGACGAAATGACCGAGCCCGAAACAATTTTTTTTCCCCGAGTAAATTGCTCCGTTGATTATTATAAAATGGCAGAATAATGAGGAAATTGAAGAATAACGAGAAAATTAAGGAATAATGCGGAAATTAAAAACAATGAGGTATTTAAACAATCCGAGGAAATTAAAGAAAATTAGGAAATCGAAGAAAACGACGAAATACAAGAAAAAAAAGGTGAAATAAAGAAAACGAGGAGTTTCAAAAAAATGGGAAAATTTTCGAAAATAAGAAATTTAAAAAATGACGATATTGAAGAATATGTGAAAATTGTGAAAATGAGAAAAATAGAGAAAAGGAGGAAATTTAAAAAAATGACGAAATTAAAGATAATACGGAAATTCAAGAAACCAAGGAAATGAAATAAAATATTGTAATAAAAGAAAATGCGGAAATCTTCATGCAGTTTTTTGTCATATCCTTTTTTGCAGCTGACGGGGTGACGTATTCGTTCGGAGTTTTTTACCTCGAGCTCTTGTATTATTTCCACGAGGGTAAAGGAGCCACAGCATGGATCGCATCGATTCTCGTAGGCGTCACATTATGCTCTGGTAAGACATTTTTTCTCTCCGTTTCGAAGGCGCGAGTCGTGGGGAATTCCCCCCCAAGGGCTTTTCCTCCGATTCTTGCGAGCCGAGAAAATTGGAATTTCCTGCTTCCTCAAGGCAGCGAGGACAAAAGTAGTTCTCGCGAAGAAGTTCTATAAAAATTATAATTCCTGTGGGGACAATAAGTCAAGATTTTTGCGATGTAGAAAAATCTTTTTTTCATCCCAACAATCTTCAAAGAAAAATTCTCGATCAAATATGAGAGATTAAAAAAAAACGTATTTTTTTGCAGGTCCGATATCGAGCATTTTCGTGAACAAGTACGGTTGCCGACCGGTTACGATCGCTGGCTCGATACTGGCGAGTTTGTGTCTCCTGCTGAGTGTCTGGGCACCGAGCGTCATCGTTTTGTACCTCACCGTCGGTCTCGGCACAGGTGAACATTCATTCTACCTCCTATCACTCGTTTATCAACGATGTTCAAGTTTGCAACGTTGGAATGCACTACATTTTTTCTTGACGTCCCCTAATTGTTTTTTGGCCTATCAAAGCTACGAGATATAACCCAAACACTTTTAAGGCTTGTCAGATATCTAGAACCTAGAACTACGAGAAAACAATTTGGTTGTAGAAATGGAGTAATTTAAAAAATAAAATAATATAATTCAATTTAGTTAATTTAAAAAAAAATTGTTTTCAATAGTCGACTTATCAAAGTTTATCCGGTCGTTTTAGAATACGAGAATCACTCAAACTTTTTTCCACAATTTTTTTGAGTTCTCTACACCCTCAATCGTGTAAACAAATTTGAGCGATAACAAAAAAAAAGAATTTTCCTCGCGTTACAAGGAGTTCGGTTAATAGAAGTAGAGAAATTTTAATAATTAAAGAATTTGATGTAATTTAGTTAATGATTCAGGACAATGAATTTCTCTGAATCGTCAAGTTTTCACTGATCAACTTTCAATTATCATTTTAATTACCATCACAATGATTATTTAACACTCCGCCATCTTCAAAAAAAAAATACAACACAATCATTTTCGTCGCGTTCCAACGAATTTGGTTAATGGAGACTTTGTCCTTGGAGTGCCATATTTCAGGTGTTTACATTTTATTTTTTTAAGGAAACGAATAAAGCTTTTTGAGTTCGGTTTTTTCTTGCTTTTATTCATGATATACAGAACGTTAAAAAATTTTTTTTTGCAAAAAAAACCAAAATGGCGGCTGTTGCAGCTCCGCGAAAACAAGTCCTCAAATCGCGGGAGGTAAACGGCTGACATCACTGTTGATCTGAAACACAAATTCAAAGCATATTATCAATCTGTGACCCTTTGGTCATGGGATGACGGATGGGTTTTTCGTTTAGTACAAATTTCGGAAAATGGCGGCAATTTAAAAAAAATCGAATTTTCGCGTTTTTTTTTCGCATAAAAAGATAAATAATAAATGCAAAAATGTATCTATCGAAAAAAACGATCCGTCATTCCGTGAAGACATATTTTCTGAGTATGCTCTCCAAATTTCAGATCGACATGTTAATTACAGCGGTCAGGAGAATATCAGCCATTTTTAAAAACGTGTTTTCGAGCAAAACGCGTTTAAAGTTTTGTAATGTGTTTACACAAATGTGTTTATAATTACCGCTAATCGGCAATGCCTGGTCCATAGAGGCATCCCTCCTCTTCTAGCTGCTCATGTTGAGCTCAAATTGATTTTTTGAAAATTTCAAGGACAACGTCTCCCTTAATAGAAATAAAGAAATTAAAAAGACAAAAACTTATTTTTCCAATCATGAACTTTTCTGAAATTTTCTGGCGGTTTAAGGCTAGGAGATTCATTAAAACATTTCTTTTACCGATTTTTTCCGAGTTCTCCATATCATCAATTAAGGTAGTTCCTCTGCGAAAATCTCAACCAAAAGTTTACATACCATGTTCATGTGCAAAGATTGATAATTGGTTTAATTAGTAATAAATCAAATTAAAAACTACGCAATATTGACTCGGTACTAGTAGATAATACGATGGATATCATTTATTGCCACAAAATATATTTTATATTGTGTTTTTGATCTACCATTGCCAGTAAACTTTTTGCCGGGACTGTCCAGGCTTTGCCCCAATTGTTTTTTTTCCAGGCTTTGCCAGGCTTTGCCAGGCTTTGCACGAAAATTGTGAGGGCTTTTCATGGTTATATCTTGGAAACTAGATGGTGAATCATTCTCATTTTTTTTTTCACATTATTCGTGATATCTTACTCTAGCTTATCCTCGTTTTTTATCAATTTCTTAATTTTAGTTTCGACGGTAGAATTAATGATGCTCTGTTTGCCTATCATAACGCATTTGTTGCGTGTAAACCAAGCCAACTTTAAGTGTAAATATCTCAGGTTTGGGGTGGTCAAACTTATTCAAATTGCACAGATGTTTGGATAATGTATTAAATAACATATTTGTCAAATTTCAACCATTTCTTAATTCAACTCTTCTGTGGAGGTACTACCTTAAGAAAAAACTGTTCGATAACAAAAATAGAAAATTTCGTTGCGTTCCAACGATGCAAACTTCAAGACAATTATCGCGCCTTGTCGAACGTTAATTCGTCGACCGCGTACAAGCTTCAATCTTTCTCAATTCGATTCGTTTCAAAACTGCAAACTGAAGCGAGGAATGAATTCTCAACATGTGCAAGGTAAGAGTCAGAGTCTTGTCGTCTCCCTATGGATGCGTTGGAGAAAGACCAGACAGGGTTTTTTCTCGCTCTTTTCAGCTTTGAACATTTTTTTGTCGCTTACCAATAATCACGAGTAAATTATCGATACAGCGACGCGTTGTTGCGTTTTGTTCAGGTCTCGGATTCGGCCTGATATATTTGCCGGCGATCGTGAGCGTGACGTGTTACTTCGAGAAGTATCGGTCGCTGGCGACCGGTATCGCGGTATGCGGCTCGGGACTGGGTACTCTCCTGTTCGCGCCGTTCATCGAGTATCTCATCGGCGCCTTTGGCTGGCGGGGGGCCATGATGATCACGTCGGGAATCGTACTCAACTGCATTATATTCGGTGCAATGTTCAGGCCCCTCGAACCTGCCAAGCAGGTGGTTTCCGTTCCCATGCAGGTGCTTAATTTTCACGTGACAATTTTTTCTGCTATCGTCGGATTTTCGCGACCATTTTTTTTTCGACATTACGATGAGAGTAAAACTCCGGAAGTTAAGGTATTTCTTTCACGAACCCGAATATTTCACAACCAGCTGACTTGCGTTCATAATTAAATAAAAATACATCTCAGTGTACTGATAAAATTTTAAGCTAGGTTACCGAACTTTAAACGAAAAATTACGACCCTAAAAATCGTCGCATTTGTAGGGCACTTTATCGAGATGGCGCGCTGGTCACATTTATATCTAATGAGTTATGGTCTAAATGACCCTAGATGCCGTACGGAAACTGCCCTACGCGTGTGAACAATTCTAAAGAATGCGTAACGACAATAAAAACAACGGGCCATCGAATGTTGGAGGGGGGAGATACCTTTAGGTGAGAAAGAATTGATGTTTTTTTTTCAAGGAAATATTTCTTCACCATTTTTTAAACTTAGGGTATGTTTTATTACTGCTTATGGCTGTTACATGGTATTTTTTTCTTTAAAAATGACAGAGGTATGACACGGTCTTCTAAACAGATTGCGGCGGATGTTGTCATACGGCGTGACACGTAGTGTCGGCGGTATTAATCTAAAAAATAACCAACAAATTTTTTTCTCTTATTAACACTCATACGCAGAATGTGAACCAACGAAAAATGATAAATGTTGAAAATCGATGAAATCGTAAGCTTTGGAACAAAAAGATTGAATTTTCCGAAAAAAGATTGGCCACGTTTGCAATAAAAATATTCTTTTTTTCTTATTTTCAAAACCGTTTAGGCTCATGTTTTAGACAATAAGGTTAGAAAGATTTATACGAAATTTTATCAGAATCGGTCGATCAGTTTTTCAGCTATGAGTCACGCCAGTTTTGAAAATGCAGTTTAGAAGATCGTGCCACACCGCCGCCATTTTCAGAGATTAATTTCAAAAAGTACCATATAGCAGTCAAAAGTAGTAATAAAACATACCCTAAGTCTAAAAAATGGATAAGAAATCTTTCCTGTTAAAAAATTAATCAGGAAAATCAACAATTTTCTTCCCCGCCTCAAAGTATCTCCCCCCTTAAAGAAAATATAAATGATAAAATTGGAAAAATGTGACGTGCAGCCGAATTTTCGTAATCGCGATTTTTTTTATTCCATTTTATCGTTGGGCGTAATAATTAATAGCAACTTATCTTTTATTAAGCGCCACTGTAATTTACCAATGATTCAGAAGGGCCCTGCTTATGCCCCCGCAAAATACGGCCCTTCGCGCAAGGAATGCTTTAAAGACGTGCACAATGCGCTGTCTCTTCGTTGCGTCTATGATTTTTCTTTTCCGCGCCGCCAATATCAAAGCCCACTGACATTCTTTGGTCGGCGGCAGGATCTCTCGAGGAACGGTAAGCCTGCGTCGAGACAGCCGAGCGATTCGAAGCTCCACAACGGGTTCGGTCGGCCGTGCAGCGTCACCAACGTCAACAACGCCAAGAAGCATCCTCCGTACCGCAATTGCGATGACACAGCGAACATCATGAGGGTGGCACTGAGCCAACCGATTCTTATGGCGAAAGAGCTCGGCCATCATCAAGCTCATCCCGATTCCGGCGTCGCGTCGTTCGGCAGTGGGGTCATGAATCGCAGGGACGTTTTTTATCAAGGCAGCTTCGAAAGCATTCGCAAGCGATCGTAAGTGCAAGCACGTCGTTTGTCGAGCCAATGCGACGGATCCGATAAATATTCCCGGCAAGTTAACGCTTTCAAATTTTGTTGGTTCTATTGAGAAAATATCTCGGCCAATTTTTGTTGCAGGACGTTCACAAAAAAAAGGGTCTTGCTCGCAATTGCGCTTTAGACGCGGAAAAAATGACTGATTTTCATGATTTCTTTCAAGTGTAGATTTCTTCGCCATTTTTAAGGTTTAGGGTGTGTTTTATTCCTATTTTTAGCTGTTGCACGCTATTTATTTTTATTGTCCGTTAAAAATGGCGGAGATATGGCACGGGCTTCTGAACGGGTTGCGGCGGATGTTGTCAAACGGCGTGACACGTAGCATCGGCGGGATTAATCTGAAAAAAAAACCTACGGAGATTTTCCTTTCATTAACACTCGTACGCAGAATATGAACCAAGAAAAACTGACGAATGTTGAAAATCGATGTAATGGTACGCTTTGAAATAAAAAGATTGAATTTTCCAAAAAAAATTCTATATTTCGCCATCCATTTTTTTGTTCAAAATCATTTAGGGTCATGTTTTAGACAATGAGGTTGAAAGATTTATACCAAATTCTATCCGAATAGATCGATTCTCTTTTTTTAGCTATACGTCACGTCAGTTTCGAAAATGCAGTTTAGAAGACCATCCCAAGTAGGAATTGACGATGAAAAAAGGGCTCGCCAAGCTCTGAAACAAGGCTCATATTTTTTAATTCAGGCTGAGCACCAGCCTGATTTCAGGCCTAGCTGAACCTCTGAATGATAACGCGGTTTCAGGCTCTTGCACATAGGCTTGACCAAAGGCTGGTAGAAAAGCCTGTACTAAGCCTGAAACGACGAAACAACAAGGCTCAAAACGAGCCTTAATGAAGCCTTCCCGAGCATTTATGACCAGGCTTTTCCCAAACTCTTCCCGCTATATGAGGCCTGTTTTTAGTTTTCAATATTCTACATTGGGGTAAATTTAATAAATCTGTAAAGAATTCATTTGATTTAATATATATATTTATTATTTGTTATATTATTTGTTACAAAATATATATAAAAAATATTTTTAAAAACAATACTTTATTTTATTGCGTACTTTTATTTTCGTATATACTTTTTTGTGTACCTCATAAATACCGATAAAAGCATATGTTTAAATGTTCTGAGCTGCCTCCTTCGCTTTCGTTTTTCGTGCCGTCGCACCCGACAAATTTATTGCTAATTTTTTTTTTTCATAACAGTACAGAAAAAATATTATTTTAAACTTATTTTATTTTATCACAACCTGAAACAAGCCTGCATCCAGCCTTGATTTTTCAGCCTCAAAATTCACCGGCTGAATAAAGCTTGAAATAACCCTGAGTTTAGGCTATGCAGCCAGTCTTGGTTCCAGGCTGCTCCAAACGATGAAATGAAACCTAGGCCAGGTCTGTCTCACTCAGGCTCGGTGAAACAAGGCTCGCACAAGCTTGTTTCCATCGTCAGCCTTTTAATTTCCTACCTGGGATGCCGTACCTCCGCCATTTTGAAAGATTAATAAAAAAAATATCATGTAACACCCAAAAGTAGTAATAAAACATACACTAAGTTTAAAAAATGGTGAAGAAATCTTTCCTTTTAAAAAAAGTCATGAAAATCAGCAATTTTTTTTTCCTCGCCTCAAGGCATCTCGCCCCTCAAAGAATCATACGACTAGCTCGGAGTAATTATTGAGGACCACAAGACGGTCGATGAGCAATCGATTAATTGTCATTCTAGGGAATCGTTTGCGTGCAGTGACGAGCACGTAACGAGACGAAGAGCCTCGCTGAGAAGTTTGCCGAACGGCACGTCTCACAAGCAAAACGACACTGGCGAGTGTCATCCGTGCACAGACGAGACAGTGGGAATTTTTCATCAGATGCTGGAATTGTCCTTGCTGAAGGATCCGGTCTTTTTGTTGTTCACGCTCTCCAACTTTTGCACGAGCATTGGATTCAATGTGCCGTACGTTTATTTAGTGGTAAGAGGTCCTAACGAGCTTGCATCATCGCTATTTTGCAATTTTGCGTTCGTCATGCAGTTTGGCCTCTTTCCTGTTGCGCTGTGAATGCACTCGCACGAGGGCGCAAGGAAACTGCGGAAAACCCGGGTCGATAAAGGCTCTTTTCGCTGAGTTTTCGTTGATGACCATATTTCAAATGAGATTTTTATTTACTTATGAGACAAAGATCAGAATATTTATTTATTTTATTTTTTCCAACGTATATCCTTGCGGGTTTTTACGTATTACCCTTCCCAATCCCAAACTCCCTATTCGCACTTCGCTAATCTATACAAAGTACCGTTGCGTTCACAGACGTTTTGAGGGGTCTTCTCACTTCAGATGCTAGAAAAGGCTATTTTCATTGTTTTTTTTGATAGGTTTATTTTATAGATATCGATATAAAAGTTGTTACACTTAATGAATACACTTTTGAAATACACTCAAAAAAAATTATGTATTTATGTAAGCCAAACAAACTTTAAACGCGTTTTTCTCGAAACAACATTTTTCGACGACTTGTTGATAAAATCTTCGAAACTACTAAACCATTCCTTATGAAATTTTAACCATATATTCTTTACAACTTTAGCTATAGCGCATATCAAGGATTTTTTTAAATTTTGATATTTACTATTTTTTTGCCAAAAACGGTGAAAAAATACGTTTTTTTGTGTCTTCGAAACATGTCCGCCATTTTGTTATTTTTGCATATATCAAAAATCGTATGATATGAGCTATAGCCATTAACATACTGAACCGAAAACCGTTTGATTTGTTGTTTCCGATAATCCATCCGAGATTTTATCAACAGCGCAGACTTACAATTTTCGTGGGACATTTTTTTAATTACCATTTTCGTCTATAAATAGTGACTTAAGTAAATAATGTTTTTCAAAATATATTTCGAAAGTGTATTTATTAAGTGTAACAACTTTTATATCAATATCTACAATATAAATCTATCAAAAGAATACATGAAAATAGCCTTTTCAGCGTCTAAAGTGAGAAGACCCCTTAAGCTACAGTATGCCGCATTTTCCGAGGGTACGGGGAAACTGTGGAAAACCCGTAACGGTATAGATGGCACTAATCGAATAAACTTTCGAACAGCTTTTACTTCCGATTTAGCTGAAATTTTGCACAGGCCTTCATTTGCTGAATGAAATTTGCACACCCAAACAAACCCAAACAAACCCAAACAAACCCAAACAAACCCAAACAATATAAGTCTTTGGACGAAGGGATTTTCGACGTGTGGTAATAGTCTTCGAAATATCGAATTTTGAATGCTGATAAAGTAACGCGCGTGTGTATCTGCTATTCCTATTTTATCGACATGATCGGATACCAAGCAAACCCAAACAAGATCCACGAGGTCCAAATAAACACAAACAATCCCAAACCGTAAAACCCAAACACGTTTAATCAAGTCCGACAAAACCCAAACAAACACAACTAAGCCTGAACAATGTCAAACAAAACCCACGAAATCTAAATAAACATAACCAAGCTCAAACAAACCCAAACAACCCCAAACACGCCCTGTCAAAGCCGACAAAATTCGAGTAAATGCAACTAAACCCAAAAAAGCCCTATGAAACCCCAACACAACTCAGCCTAAACAAACACAACCGCGCCTGAACAGTCCCGAACAAAAGTCAAACAAATACAGCCAAGCTCAAACAAACCCTACAAAAGCCAAACAAATACAACCAAGTCCAACCAAACCCTGCAAAAGCCAAACAAACACAGCCAAGCCCAAATAAGCCCAAACAAAGCCTAAAAAGCCAAACAAATACAACCAAGCTCAACCAAAGCCTACAAAAGCCAAACAAACACAGCCAAGCCGAAACAAATCCAAACAACCCCTACAAAACCCAAACGCAATCAAGCCCAAACAAACCCAAACACAACTAAATTCCCCATAATCCGAGCCAACCAAAACAAGCTCACCCTGAATATCTTCGTGTTGGGTTTGATCGAGTTTTGTGACATTTGGTTTGGGTTTGCTTGGGTTTGTTTGGTATCCGATCATGTCGATGAAGTGTTTGCTTTCCCCGCTGACTGGTATCTGACTGGTATACTGATATCAATAGTTTTTTTTTCGTTCTAGGCCCAAGCGGAAGAACGCGGAATAAACAAAGACGTGTCAAGTTATCTGTTGGCTGTCATCGGCATAGCCAATACCGTTGGCCGTATAGCTCTCGGTTACGTGTCGGACAAGCCGTGGATCAACCGTCTTCTAGTCTACAATCTCTGCTTGACCTTGTGCGGGCTCTGTAAGACAAATATATGTATATATAACTATATTAAGGTGATTTAAAAAAATCGACATTTATTTTCACATTCCCCTATTCAGTAGCTGCAGAAGGGTGAAATAAGACGCCTGTTAAAATATAAGCGTTTAATATTACTATGTATAGGTTTCTGGTCGCAGTTTTCTATTTCCCATGCTAATAACACGGAGAAAACTTTGCTTGCTACTTTTGACTTGTATAACTCGCCAACGGTTAAACGTACAACAATGCCCGGGACATATTTTTATAGAAAATTGAAAGCGCTGTAAAAAAATATCATCGTTTTATGATAACTGTACTCTTTCATCAGTTATTCCAGATCAAAGTTGAAGTTATGATAGATTTAAAAAATGTTCCATTTTTTCGGCGAAAATATCAAACTTATAACAAAATATCATAGGATCTTTTTTTTAGATCATTTTATTTTCTGTAAAATCATGTCATTAAAGAAGGAAAACAAATTATATCGTTTAATAGTTAACGGCTTTACAAGTTCATTTTTTGGAGCAAAGGTGCTATTTCCATGGAACTGATTGTTATATTACCCGAAACTATGAATAAATAGACGCCATTTTTTTATAAAGTTACTTTTAATCATTTATTTACATTATGAAAAAATTATTAAGAATTTTTTTGCAAAACTTTTATGTTCAACCCGATCAGTGTAAGGGGGGATTCCCCCCCCCCCCCTCAAACCCTTGATTATCTCGCACGCTACACTGACCGGGTTAAAATTAAAATATTTATTGTTTTCGAAAAAATTATAAATAAAACGAAGAAAATATTCACGCATTTTACAATTTTCATCAACAGCAGACATGAAAAAGTAACTTCATAAAATTGATTAATTTATGATATTGATAATATAATGATAATTGATGATTATGATAATTTTGTTTAATGCAACAATTAATTTCATGGAAATAGCACCTTTGCTCCAAAAAATGAATTTGTAAAGCCGGTAACTATTAACCTACCGAATTTTAAAAATGATTTAATAACATAATTTTATAAAAAATGAAATGATCTACAAAAAAGGTCCTATGATATTTTGTGATAAGTTCGATAATTTCGCCGGAAAAGTGAAAAAAATGTTAAAATTCACTATAAATTCAACATTAAGGGGAGATGTACACCTAGGAGCCGGAAAAAAGGTCATTTTTGTGAATTTTTTCAAGGAAAACTATTTGTAATTTCGGATTGGGGTTTTAATTATCTAAAAGTATATACATTCAAAAATATGTTTAATTTTATTTATTTAAACATATCAAAAATATACAAGGATATTGTATGATCCTTGGAGCGTTGTAAAAAAATCTGCGTATACGGTACCCACTGGCGTTTCTTCAAAAATCATCTGAAAAAAAAAACCAAAAAGATTATTAAATTAGATACTATAATCTGGTACTTGTCATAGCCGATTTTGAAAATATCGATTTATGACAAAATAGCGGACGTTTGAACATAAATATTGATTTTTGGGCCAAAAATTAGTTATTATTTTGCCTATAAAACAAAAACTAAATAACGGAAAAAAATCCTCTGACAAGTACTAGATGATAGTGTATAAAATAACCACAAAAAACCTCAAGGCAATCGGTTCATTGATTTTCGAGAAATTTTGGGTACCGATTTGAAAGACGTGGTTTTGAGAAAAACGCGTTTGAAAATTTGGGAATGAATAAATCATGAAATTTGTCAACTTACATGGAATCATCGATACCAGGCCCATAGTGTAGGTCTTCTACGGTCGCCGGAATGTTCATAGCTTCTAAATCCTCGACCTCGACCATCTAGGTGTATATCTCTCTTTAACCTTGAATAACTTTTAAAAGAGTAGATTTATCATAAAACAATAAGAGACCTTTTATATAGAGCGTTCAATTACCTACAAAAAATATGTCGTGGGCATTATTGTAAGTCTTTCCGGTTGGCGAGTTATAAAATTCAAAAGTCGCCAGCAAGGTTTTCTCCGTGTTATTCGCACGGGAAATGGTAAATCGTGATGAGGAACATCTGAATATTTATATCGATGGCTCATATTTCAACGGGCGTGTTGTTTAACTTTGCTGCAACTGCTGAATAAGGGAATGGGAAAAAAAAATGGTCAATTTCTTTTAATCACCCTAATATACAGGGTGAACCATTTAAGGAGGTACACCAGCTTCAGCAAAATGGTGATAGATCAATAAAATTTGGTGAATATATTCTTTAGTATTATTCATGTAGATACAAATTTTTTCAGATTTTTTGGTTGTGCCGTTTTCTTACAAATAATTCACAAGCGTTTATTCTTATACCCGGAATATATACCTATATCTATAAAAACGCTATGCTCATACACGTGAACTTCAATGTTCAATTATTCGATAACGGCACAATGAAAAAATCTGAAAAAAATTGTATTGACATATATAATACTAAAGAATATACTCACCAAATTTTATTGATCTATCACCATTTTGAAATTTGACCATGGTTTAGCATGGCAACATTGTATGAAGCTGGTGTACCTCCTTAACGGGACCACTCCAAATATCTCCGTTGCCTTTAGAGTGACGAAAACAATGTCAGGAGGTAATTTGATGGATTTCGAAGCGCTGATACAGTGATAAAAAAATCATTTTTGTCAAGGTCATCGTTTTTGCGTTCTCAAGGTCATCAGTGGTTTTTCAAATGGGAACATGTTTTGTTTTTTAATTAAGACATCGTAGCTGATATTCAGACGAATCCAACGACCTATGATATCATGACCTTGACTGATTTTTCACCAAAATACGCGTGTAAAAACGGGAAATCGTAATGGCATTGACAATCACGATTTCAAGAATATCCGAATAATGTACTTGAATTTTTTGTGCGGAAAATGTAAAAAAAATGTTCGAAGTGACGGCCATTAACCTCGACACATTTTTTAAGACGTCGGATGAATGATTCTCTTGACCTTCGAATAGTTTCTGGTGTGATAGCGGCGCAGGTTATCCAACGGATACAATAATGTCAATAGTCGGAGATGTTTCTGACGTTTGTAAATACTGGCATTGTAACGTAGTAAAACTGTAGTAGAGTGAAGAATGTTTACCATCTACCAATATTAGAATCAGTAGACAAGTGTATCCACCCAAAGTAACATGTAATAACCGTATCGAAAATGGTATTGTACAGTCAAGCAGAGAAAGTGGAAATGATTCTGATTTATGGTGAGACCGGCAGAAACTCTGTGCAAGCGCAGGAACTTTATGCGCAACGTTATCCTGACAGAAATCATCTTTCAATCCACTCAAACGGCAACGTCGCAAGACGCAAAACAAACGAAGAAGCATACATTGCATTTGCTATAATAAATTTTCTGCAGATAAAATTCAATTACATTACCCGGATATTCTTATTGTCACCACCATTACGATTTCCCGTTTTACACGTGTATGTTGGTGAAAAATCATTTCAAGGTCATGATATCATAGGTCGTTGGATTCGTCTGACCATCAGCTACGTCTTACTAAAAAAAAGAAAAACATGTTCCCATTCGAAAAACTATTGATGACTTCGAGAACGCAAAATCTATGACCTTGACAAAAATTAATTTTTCACCACTGTATCAGTCCCCTTCTTACTGTACTAAATTACTGTATCCCTTCGAAATCAATCAAATTACCTTCTGACATGTTTTTCGTCACTCTGAAGGCAACGGGAATATTTGAGGTGGTCGCGTTAAATGGTCCATCCTGTATATTCTCTCGGTGATTACGCAATGCACGCATTTTGTTTGATTTTTCGTTTTCTTGCTTTTTTTCCCCGTAGCAACAGTATTAAGCGCATTTTGCGATTCGTTCGTGACGTTCGCGCTTTACGGAACAGTTTTCGGTTTTACGGCCGGTGCTTACGTCGGACTAACTTCCGTAATTCTAGTCGATTTACTAGGCCTGGACAGGCTCACCAACGCCTTCGGTCTCCTTCTACTCTTTCAAGGATTCGCGTCCCTTCTCGGGCCACCGATCGCCGGTAAGTCGATCACTCGTCGTTGGCCCATTGTTTTCCTATGATTTTCTTCTATAGCGAGAATCGATGGTTTTTTTTTCAAACTCCGATGTGCGAAATTTTCGTTATAAACTTATGTCGTTTTTATTTTTCGGCAGGTTGGCTCTACGACGCGCTGAATTCTTACAATCCTGGCTTCTTCGTGGCCGGTGGAATGATCGCCATAAGTGGAGTTATGTTGTTTTTTATACCGCCGCTACAGAGAATGCTGGCGAGAAAGGCCGAAAGGGAGAACAGGCTAAAGAGGATAGATGCTATGTCTTAGCGAAAAATAAATATTACTATATATTTTATCATTATCGTTATTATTATCATATCACACGAATCCCATAATTACGAGCGAAAGATTTCTCACGATTTTCGGGGTTTACTTTCCTTTTTTTTATCGAGACATGGAAATAACTGAAAAATAGTACGTAGACTTTTTTTATACAATTTTCCCTTGCTCTGTCTTTCTGTCTTCAGGAATAAAACGGAAGAGGCAGCAGGTTCCGAAAAAACAAAACCCAAACAGAGTAACATTAAGGCTTAATACACCTGTGTGTATATATATATATATATATATATATATGGGTCATTCCATGTCAAATCGACAAATTTTTTACCTGACCCCCTTTGATTTCGCTGAAAATTTTCTATCTTTTTCTACCCCCCGAAAGTTATTTTTCAGAATTTTTTCAAATTTTTTTTCCCGACTCAAAAAAAGTTATGAATTTTTGAAAAAAACCGCTCTTTTATTTTTAAATTGCCAGAACTTTTTCAAAAATTGACCGTTTGGGAACTTTTTTTTTTCAAAATTTTTGTTTTTAAATGTAGTTTTCGAAAAAAAATATGAAAAAATTTTCAGAATCCCAGATATATGAAATATTTTAGTTTTTTTGAAAAAACCGTAATTTTCTCAAAGTCCGACCGTTTTTTTTTTTTTTATTTTGCTCTAAAAATACTTCAACTAATTCTGCAATGATCCCCGTTAATCAAAAGATGTGACGACAATCGCTTCTAATTTTTTTTCTTGATTATAAAAAAAATTTTGTTGAATTTTTGCTGATTTTATATAACTTTGTTATGAAATTTTTTTTATTTCCTCGTGAAACCTCAAAAGTTGAAAAATAAAATTTTATTGGAGAATTTCAAGTGATTATCGTCCAAGAAATTGTTATTTAAAAAAAAAAAATAATTTTTTTCTCTCATTGACGTTATTTTGTCATGTTTCAGTACCAAAATGACGTTAAGTTGTCATATTTCAGTACCAAAAAAAAACGTCCATAAGAGTAAAAAAATAACGTCAATGAGAGAAAAAATTTTTTTTTTTTTTTAAATAACAATTTCTTGGACGATAATCACTTGAAATTCTCCAATAAAATTTTATTTTTCAACTTTTGAGGTTTCACGAGGAAATAAAAAAAATTTCATAACAAAGTTATATAAAATCAGCAAAAATTCAACAAAAATTTTTTTATAATCAAGAAAAAAAATTAGAAGCAATTGTCGTCACATCTTTTGATTAACGGGGATCATTGCAGAATTAGTTGAAGTATTTTTAGAGCAAAATTAAAAAAAAAAAAAACGGTCGGACTTTGAGAAAATTACGGTTTTTTCAAAAAAACTAAAATATTTCATATATCTGGGATTCTGAAAATTTTTTCATATTTTTTTTCGAAAACTACATTTAAAAACAAAAATTTTGAAAAAAAAAAGTTCCCAAACGGTCAATTTTTGAAAAAGTTCTGGCAATTTAAAAATAAAAGAGCGGTTTTTTTCAAAAATTCATAACTTTTTTTGAGTCGGGAAAAAAAATTTGAAAAAATTCTGAAAAATAACTTTCGGGGGGTAGAAAAAGATAGAAAATTTTCAGCGAAATCAAAGGGGGTCAGGTAAAAAATTTGTCGATTTGACATGGAATGACCCATATATAACTATATGTGTGTATATTTATATATAAACATTCTTTATTTCTTGTTACTCTCTTGGCAACATTCACGAGATTCTTAATATCTATTCGTGAAACACTTCGCGCTGTTGAACATCGATAATTTAGACAACTGTTCGCGATACTGCTCGCTCTCTATGTACAGATCTACACACCGATTAATGTAGACGCTACCTAAGGGTGGTCCTTATTGGCTTGTGTATGTTTTTGTCTCATTTGGCGGGATACTCGCAAATAGAGGAGAGAAAAAACTGACAGAACGGAGCGTCAAAGCGTTTGGGGTACATTGAACTCGTGGAAAGAGAATTTTCGATTTATGCTTAAAACCATGTTGGCTCGAAAATCGATACGGCGAGTTTGAAGTTGATTTTTAGCAAAATAATAATTTTTAAGAAGTGGAATTCGTTTCTCAAAATATTAAAAAGAATACACCAATTTGTAAATGAGTCTTGAAAATTACCATTTGACGATTTTTTTTTAATTATGAAAAAATACCATAGAATTTCTCGACGTGGCTATAAAACCCCATAAGAGGGCCAAAGATTTTGGCGAAATATTGAAAAATATTTTTTAATTAAGATGTTTATAAGTTTTGTTTTCTACGAAAATGCCAATTTTCCCAAGTTTTTTAAAGGGCTAATATTTCTTGAAAATCCTCAATACTCTAGTCTTTTATATCCATATTAAGGAACTTCCGTATTTTGCTCCGGGTTCAATTCCAAAAGTGATTAAATTCGATCACGGAGGGCGAAAAAAATTGCTTTGCATAGAGTGCTGTCATTTTCTGCCGAAAAACACCTTTAAAAAAAGTGTTCGCCTTTTTTTTTGCGTATATTGGCCGGAACCCATAGTAAATTATCAATAAAATTCGTGACTTTTTAAAAGAGCGAGGACGCAGTTCTCATCTAAGTTAGCGGCCGAACACGGTGGCGTTACCACCTCATTTTTCGTACTCTCCGAGGGTCACGCGCGCAAAACGAATAGTGAAAACGAAGGATCGCTGGTCTACAATAATAACGCGACGTAGAACAGGTGTGTGACGATAAAAAAATAATGAGAATAGAAAAATATGTGACTGTGTATCTTTCTCGGACTGGCAGTAAGACGATATACTGCAGTAATTGCGTAACGTAAAATATATTGGCATATGCTACAGGAAAATACATCGCGTTGTTGAATCTGTGGACCCGAGGGGCTTGCAATTCTGACTAATCGTACCTCGCCACGGGATTCGAGGGTGCAAACCCACTCGTTCTCAGCGAAATGTTTAACTCGATCAGAATTTTAGTGCTTCGCGATTCGACAAAAATATGAAAAAAAATCATCGCACATTGATTTCGTATAATAATAGTAATGCAAAAAGTTATCAATGATCTGAAAAAATGTTCAAAAATTAATCAGGAAAATAATATTTTTGCTACGCAATGGAATAATCGATTTCCCTGTTAAAAAAAAAACAATCTAAAAAATAAAAAACGCGAATACTTTCATAAAAATCCTCAAAAAAATTAACTGAATGCCGACGTAAAAAGAACATATATTTTTCTGTTAATCCATTGAACAGTATGGCAACGTTGAAGCCAAAAGTTAAAAACTTATTCGTGTAAACTATTTGTTCACAACTTTTTGCCATTATTATTCGAAATCAACGTTCACAAATTCGATGTCCCATTTTTTTTGCGATTCTTGTACGACGTACTCCAACTCTGACGAAATCAAACTTTAGCCTTGGAAAGTGCGTGCGAAGGGCCCTTAGGAACAACCCTCGTAATGCTTAAACACCTACACGCATGCTCTTTGCGGCCTGTGTGATGACAAAATTTGGTAATTGTGGTGTGGTAACTCGGTTGTGTTAACCAACGAATAGTTTGCATGTACATTATCGGCTCTAGGCTATCAGAGATACTATTTTTTTCATGTTGACCAGGGAAGGTTACGTCCATATTATCTTACATACAGGTCTGGAAAGTCAAAATGGCTTTATCGTCTACCAACGTCGTATTATCATCCACGTCTGACGGCCCACACTGGCCGATAGCAGCGTTGCTCGCGGCGACAAAGTGAACTAAAATCAGCTCAAAGAATTTTCAGAGCGAGATTGGTACACGGTATGTGAACCGATGGGACGTGAAATGTTTAATTCTCGACTGGTCCAGTCCCAAAACAAAGCCCCGATTCAAAAGACGAAAAAACTGTCAGCTTAAGAAAAAGATTCGAGTGAATTTTGGTGGAGAGGCTTTCACTTGAAAATGACGAGTGGATTGAACAAGAAATTCAGGATGAGTTTAGTGCCGAGATAGAGGGCCTGAGTGACGGAGCCAACGCTGAGCTCGTATCTGTGACGTTTGGCGGATCGCAAGTCGGTCGCGTGACACGCTATACAACCGAGGTCCTCGAGATCGACGTGGGGTCGCGTACCGCCCAGCAGAGACTCGCTCCGCAGGCCCTCGTTCGTCAAAGTACCGGCGAAACGTATCTTGTCGCCGGGATAAATGTTGAGGCTAAAATTCGTGAAGGAATGATCGCCGAGTAGTACGATCTCGGCGTTGCCGCCCCAAAGATGATTCTTCATTTTGACGAATATCTCGAACTCGTAACGATTCCAATCGTGCATGTGACACTTTTCGCCGCGAGTTCCGCGTAGATTCGTCTTGGATATGGTCTCGCAGGCTTTGCGTCTGACCCCGTCGAGCTTATGGCAATTGTCGGCGATCGGCTCGCCCCACAAACAGCTCAGCGGGTGACTCGCGACGGTCGGCAATCGGCTCAACAAAGTGGCGAGCTTGTTGTCGATCGACTTCAGTCGTACGTTCGTCACGTAACCCTCCCAGGACACCGTGGCCCCTTCCAACTGGGCGCACTGCACCTGTACTTGAGCCTTCGACGAGGTCTCCTCCCACGCGGACTGGTGACAATAATTTTGGTACTGCTCCCACGAGAGGCTCGGCAGGATTCCGCTCTTCGAGCCGTCCTCGTCCTTCCGGTACTCGTGAATCATCGGCCACGACAGGAAAGTTCCGGCCATTAGACCCAGACCGAGCTGCGAAGAGACAAATCGAATCGGTCAAACGGGACACTCTTACGCCGAGCTAATGAAGACTCTTAAAGTGATATCCCAAAAATCGGTATTCGTTACTTTAAGTACCATTTTTGGGATACCATTTTTAGGGTGCTATTAAAAAAGTGTCTTGCGATTTCAAAAAGGTTCCCACACGATAGCGGCCATTCGTACCTGAATAGACGTGATGATCCAATTGAATTTCAGGGTTCTCGCTTTCTTGAGGTACCAAGTGGCGAAAAACGGCATTCCGCCGAGTACAGCGGTGATGGCGATCCTGACGATGAGCTCGCTCTCGGCGAGATACTTGGTGGCGGCGACAATGGGCAGAACAATGGACGCCAAGCTGGCAATGGGAATGAAGAGTACCATGCCGACGAGGGCGAGAGCGCCTCGGATGAGGCCGTACCAGGTGGCACCTTGAGAGCTCAGAATGGCGATTTGCCACCAGCTCAGGGTCACGCAGTGCGGTATGAGCGTTTTGTAAGTGCCCCGCCAATTGTCGCGAGCGGCCATTTTCGCAAAGACCGCCGGTATCAGGAGATAAAAAACAGCGCGAAAATTCAGACAGAATTCAATGCCATTGCCGACGACGTAGGAGGCGAAAGTGGGTACTCGAATGTCCAAGAATCGCCAGGTCTGCGCGACGACGATGTCGGTCTCGTAGGGATACTTGGCGAGCACGTGTACCCCAAAACTCAAGAGTGCCAAGAAATCGGGAAAGCGCGAAGTTTCTTTCCACGCGAAGTGCCCGAGGCTGGAGAGGGTCAGGGCGAAAGCGACAATCGCCAATTCCGACTGGGGTGTCCATTGATGAGCTATGATCGGATAGATCATGAGATTGGCGAGCAACGCGAGGAAGAAGTGTCCGTAGGGCCGTAGGTTGTTACGGCAGAATTGGTACTCGGCCTCCTGGGCGTTCAAATTGCCACCGGAATAGCTGAGAAAGAGGCCGGACCAGGCGCGAAACTCGCTCAGCTCGCGTTTACCCTGGAGCATCTGGAAGGTCGAGATCACCATCACGAGGAAGGACACGTAGTAGAGTCCCATCGGTACGAAGAGCACGAGACTCTCGGTGCCGAGCATTGAGTAGATCAGCAACAGGATCAACGTTGGTACGTTCGAGGCGAAAATCAATTTTCCCATGGGGAAGTTACGTTTTCCCAGGATCTCGATGATCCAAGCGTAGAGTCGCTTCAAGGACTCGAAGGGATGAACGAAGGGTCTCTGGAGCAACGGTATCGCGTCCAGCCGCATTTCCATTCGGTCGAGCGTGCAAATAGCATGGGAGACTATCGGCAAGAGGCCACGAGCGTAACTGGTCGCGGCCGAAACCAGCGCCGCTTCCGTGATCTTTTCACCTTGATGACTCTCGTACACATCGGCGTACTCGATGATCCTACGAGTACCCGAGACGCCACCATCGACCACACGGCCGTCGACGTCTCTCTGGTCGAGCTGGCATCCGCCTCCATTTTCCGTCGGCGTCTCATCGTCGTCCGTGCTCTTGCTGTCCAGACACTTCTGCGTCTCGGCCATGCCCGATCTATCGTAATCGTCGGACGACGCCGGCGGCGTAGATCTCTCGACGACGAAACTCGTGCCTGCGGCACGGTAACTGGCGATCGCTCTCATTCGCCTGCCGAGCTGCTCGGTCGTCACGAAATCTTCGCCGTTCGACAAACTACAGTGGAATTCATTGCAAAATTCATTTTTACACCTTGCCCTTCTTTTGCCAGACTACGGAAACTTGTGCAAAGAATCGAAGATGCCGGTCAAAGCTTGTGAGAAAATATCGGCCGTCTCGAAATAGTTGGATCAATGGGTCCGGCATCCGCCAGAGTAGGATCTGTGACGTTCTAGGATTAAGGGGGGAGATACCTTCAGGCGAGGGAAAAGATTTTCATGATTTTTTCTTAAAAGGACAGATTTCGTCACCATTTTTGAGATTGGGGGTATGTCTTGTTACTACTTTTGGCTGTTACGTGGTATGTTTTTATTCATCTTTAAAAATGGCGGAGGTATGGCACGGTCTTCTAAACGGGTTGCGGCGGATGTTGTCAGACGGCATGACACGGCGGAATGAGGCCGAAAAAAACCAACGAAAATTTTTCTTTCATTAATTCCCATACACAGAATATGAACTGAGAAAAAGTGAGAAATGTTGAAAATCGATGAAATGGTACTTCGAAATAAAAAAATTGAATTTTCCGGAAAAAATGGCTTCATTTTGCAATCAAAAAATACTTTTTAATAAATTTTCAAAAACATTGAGGTTCATGTTTCAGACTATAAGGTTAGAAAGATTTTTGTCAAATTTTATCAGAATCGCTTGACTCTTTCTTAAGCTGTACGTCACGCCAGTTTTAAAAATGCAGTTGAGAAAACTGTGCCATACCTCTGGCATTATAAAAGATTGATAAAAGGAAAAAAATCCCGTCCAACAGCCAAAAGTTGTAATTAAACGTACCCTGAGTCTCAAAAATGGAGAAGAAATCTTGGCTTTAAAAAAAATCATGAAAGTCAGCAAATTTTGGCCTCGCCTAAAGGTATCTCCCTCAATCGTTACGAATCAGGCCTCGAGAGTAGAGGTAACTCGGGATCGAGGAAGCGTTACCTGGTAAACATCTCCCGCGCCGCGCGTCTAGCCAACTTCTCGTCTTGCGACATGTCCAGACAACTTTTAACGTCGTAATAATTGTGCTCCGTTATTCCGCGCCCAGTTGCCAAACATTTTCTCAGTATGTCGGTCGCCTCGAGGTTTCCCTGCTCCGATGCTTTCGTCAGCCAGTACACCCCGAGCTTCGCGTTCTCCTCCTTATCCACATCCAGCTCTGCGCATAAGAGGAAAACGTATACACAAGAAAATGATGAGTCGTGATGAGGTTTGAGATTTTTCGAATCAACCATTCAACAATGAGAGGCGGCTGACAAATTGCACATTACTTTAAGGTCTCTTTTCGATTTTTTCAATATTGTAATAAGCGTATCTGAACATTTCCCAGGTGAAATTTTCATTTTGATTTCAAAATATGATTTTTTCATTGCAGTTTAATAGCCTAGGGTTTTAACTTTGATTTGCAACGATTTTGTAAAAATCCCAAAAATTAACCGAGGTATGCCGATTTGTGTGAATGATGCTGAAGTTTGTGCCATTGAAATGCAACGATTTTCTCCATTCTCCTGATTTTTATTACTGTTTGAAATCTTTTCTTTTGTAGATTCATGCTACACATTTGTAACAAGGATCCTAAAAAAGGTTTGAGTAATTTCCGGAGCCTTTATATACCAAAATAATGTGTACTGTGTAAACAAAATTATTATTTTCATGCAGAGGTCAACATCGTTCTTGCAAAGAGTTCGTCATAACACAGTGCACACTATGGGGCACTGCTCTGAACCATCTCACTGCGATTTACCCTTTTTTTTTGCATCTACCTCAAAATGACGTTTTATGAAACGGTTTGAATCTCAGCTCAATATCCATTTGTCCAATTGACATTAAATTCGGATGGAAACATAGTTTACAACATTTTCTATTGTGTGACTGGATGACTTTTTCATGTTTATTTATTTGTTAATAACAAATGTTTAGTTGTTATTTTAGTCGAAAATCGAACTTTTTTCAACAGTGTGCCATTTTATAATTATTAACATTTCAAAAAAGTTTTTTTTTTTTTTTTTTTCATTTTTTATTACAATTGAGCCTAGTTGCCAACACCACCTACACTAATGAGCTATGCAGCGACAGCGGCACTTTTGTTAAATAATACAAACTTACCTGCTCATCAATATCTTCCAACAAAATAAACCCAACCCTGGCAAGATTATTATTTATGGCAAAAATTCCATTCTTGTCATTTCAACACACAGAAAAACGTTCTCCTTAAAAATGTCCCTTCTATATATATACACCATTTCTTTTTTGCTTTCTGCAACAGCAGCCTGTGACTCTCGAAACGGAACATCCCGTATACAGAATATCTTTAGACTTCCAATGTTTGCCGGAAAATTATTTCTCCCTCACCGCATCTCTCCTCCAGCAATTGCTTGGCCAGAACGACTTGCGACTCGGGGCATCCATCCTCGGCCAATTGAGAGCGAAGTCTTCGCAGCGATCCCCTCGGTCCGTCTATACAAACAACGAAGCAACGATAGTTCCCATCAACATGAGACATAATACCACTAATAGCCCAGGTAGGCGAAACGAATGACACTGGCCATTGACAGCTGTCAAATGACTACGAAAATCGAAAAAATAACGGGTAGGACAGGGCGTAAGATTTATCGCGAGATAAATTCAGGGAAGTTGCACGAGTCGACGTATATGTGCGGTGTATGTTTCAGCTTATAATTACCGTGAAGTATCCATTGTTTCCGCGCTGTTCTTCCGGACAGTGGCACGACGCCGGCCATCCCTCAGAGTGTCACTGTGTCACACGTGAAGGCCAACAAAACAACTCTTGCTGCAGGTCCTCTCGATATTACGAATATATGTTTATATATAGTGCGGTCTTTCCGTCTCTCTCTTTCTCTCTTTGGCTCACATTTTCGACGCGCACCGCACTGATCAATTACATGGACATTTGGAGTGTTTGTTGCAGCAAAAATGCGCCGCTTGAGTTTTATGGTGTTTATTAGGGTGCTCGTGTGTCAACGAACACTCGGGACTCATAGGAACGCACGGTGAACGAAGATCGAGGCCCCGTAGAAGCGTGCAGCCCGCTTAAAACGAGAAAAGTGCGGCAGAGGGGTACAAACTAGACGGATTATCTACTGCTGGTAAGATGCGGCCTTACTGACCGTAGTTTTCCGTAGTTTTCGGAAACGACACATCGCGATATTTGTCTCGTAACTACAACAGAGTCCTTTTCTATGTTCTGAGTTCGCGATCGCACTCTCTTGATATTTTCTTGTCTTTCGACCTACTTTACCGACTGTCGTTTGTGTAGTTCCCGCAAACGACGCCTAGCGCCACTTTTCTCTTAGCTGCCGGAATTTCTTCCTAATTTGGGCACTCGGGTGTCAAAGAGACACTCAGGCTCATACGGTGAATAAAGATCAAGGCCCCGTAGAAGCTTGCAGGTCGCCCAAAACGAGAAAAATGCGAGATAGGAGTGTGAACTCGGCGCATTATCTACTGCTGGTAAGATACCGACTGTACTTTCTCGTTATTTCTGGAAACGTCAAGCGGGGCCACATGTCTTGTAACTAAACAGCGTCTTTTTCAAAATTCTAAGTTGGCCATTGCACTCTCCTTATCTTCTAATCTTTCGTACCGACAGTCGTTCGTGTAGTTCCCTGTAACGACACTCAGCGCCACTGTCCGTAGCCATCATTCCGTTTTTCTTTCGAAACGTTCCGCTCACGGTTGACAAAGTCGTACCAAGTCGTACGATAAATTGTACCCAGCTGGATGACAAAATTATTTTTAAAATACCTAACAATTAATCATCGCCGTTCCCGCCGTCTCGACCGCGAAATTATCTCCTTTAAACTCATCTGCCGCGGGATACTTCTCGACAATCACTGCGCGCCAGCGTACTTTTTTCTGATTCTTTTTTCACCGAGCGTATGACATTCGTAAGTGATTCAGACGCGCGATATTGGGGGCTTGTTTTTTCTTTTTACGTCACCCGTGTACCTAAATTAAATTGCAAACTTCAAGACGAGACGTTCTTTATTGAAAGGTGAGCTTTTTTATATTTTCATAAGAAACACACTATGGGTGTACAAAATTGAAAAGTTTCGGGGCCAGTAGGTGAAGATAGCCAGGGGCTTTTTTTCTCTATAGCTGCGTAATAACGCGAGAGTGCGAAGACTACGTGGTGTAGGAATGGCGGGCAAATTTATGGTCGCATCCGCCACCGGAAAATTTTACGAACGTATATATATTATGGTAGGGTCGCCATTTTTGGACAGGTTGAGAGGGAGTTACGACCATGGCCGTAGTTTTAGCTGGTATAACGTGTCTATCATGTGTCTCGTATATCCATCATACGTGTTTTTCCTAGGCGGAAGGATGCATCGCTATCCTAAGGCTGCCGCTCGCGATGTCGTTGCGAATACATTTTAAAACAGGGTCTTACATAGAGTTCTATTCGCGATCCCCAAAAGTCTTGGTGTCTCTTGCGGCCTAAGGCAGAAGCTCTACTAGTATAGTAAACTTGGTAAAAATACATCGATAACAATGGACAAAAATTTAAAAAACGAAAAATTATTCGAAATTCTGCTGTGTTCCAGGGTGCCAGACGGATAATAAAAATGAATTGTCGTTCCATAAGTTATCTAAAGATAAAGTCTTTAAAAAAAAGTGGTTGTTGGCGATGGAAATTACTCTCTTTAGGCCATCAAGACGAGTTTGTAGTCACCCTACACATTTTTTCTTTCCAAGTTTGTATCTTTATAAATAATCAATCGAGCAATATTAAGTTATTTTTGTTAAATACAATGTATAAATATAATTTTAGACGTCCCTGGTAAAAGGCATGCACTGAAAAATAGAATCACTCCTCGAAGCAAGGAGACTATAGGGAAGGAATCCAATCTTCGTATGGTGAGGCGGTATAAAAAATGTCCGTAAATATGACCCAAGAGCGTGGTGTTAAATATGGCCTATAGGCGTCGTCCGTGTGCTTAATGTATCAAATATATAGTAACACAGCTAGTGCACAGGGCACGGTCTTACATACAGGTCTGGAAACTCCGTTAGTTCACATGGTTCCTTTGCTGAAGTTCGCCGCAAGAGGCGCTGCAATCGAGGAGTCAGTGTGCGAGAGAGACAACAACACTCACTCTCACTCACCAATGCTTGCAAGCAGTACTTATCGGAGTTACTACTTGCAAATATTTCTACGTATTACGTGTTCATCATCTGTTGTTTTTCCTAACACTATATATGGAGATAACATTTTATATTATAGCGCAAATATAATTTCGCGTTTATCAATCATATAATAACAATTATTTATTCCTTAGAATTCAAATAATGGCGTCTTATAATGACAATAAGGAAGATTTTTAGTCATTATCGTTCTGCAGGAAGGGGGGGGGGGGGGTGGAATGTACAAAATAACAAGAAAACCAAACCTTTATTTACTTTTTGTTGATCGTTCGTTCATTGGTTTATCAATTTAGACATCTTTTTTTTACGATTTTTTTTTATTTACTATTTTCTTGAAAGGCGTTTTGCCTCATGCGAAACCCAATGTAATAAATTATCGCGTATAATAAGATATCCGAACCATGTTTTTCACATGGAACGGAAAACATTATCCCGTTAATACATCTTCGAGTGTTAAATCAAACACGTTAACCTTTGAGGAATGCTTCGCAAAACACGTTTCAACGTAGTGTATTAGATTGAAGAATTTTTAATTGGCATGGATTAACCCGCCACGAGATCTCATATCCACCAATTTAGAAAGAGCAGGTGAGCTATTAGAACTCAAGCAGCAGATCCCTTCGCGACTGATGACACACGCATCATATCTCTTCAGAACTTGCTTGCATAAGTGCTCTGAAAGTATGCACGTTATGGTTTTATTAATTTATTGACAAACACAGAACATAATCACTGCGAAGTACGAAAAATTGTATTCAAATCTAAAATTCTATTTAAATTTAACTTACGTCCCAGTAAAAAGGAACGCATCAAACGTGATAGACATAAAACCGATAATGTTAGATAAACATATATTATTTAAATTATCACTTGTAATTAATAGTAGCGAAAGAATTAAAAACAATTCTTTGTACTGGGATGATGATTTCGATGATTCTATCATCGTGCTATGAGAGTTGTTAGTTTATTCTACGGCTACCTACGATGAGTTAATAAGAAGCCTGCTTCACGAAAAACCAGTTAAAATTAAAAAACCTGTCGCGTAATAAACTAGTCCATAGCCAGAGGAAGGGTATAATCGTGATCGACAGGGTACTCGATGACATCGTCGGCTTCCCCTTCTCCTTTATCTGAAACGGCGTCTAATTTTCGTCGAACTTCGTCACGATACTTGACTATTTTGGGTTCTGATTTTTCGCCACTCAAAGCTTTCAGATCTCTTAGCGATATCAAAATCTGCGGCTCAGGTCGTTCTGTAATGGTACAATTACCATATTTTGGATGCTTAATCACGCTATATACTGACAGCAGTTTATGCAAAACATTGCAGTTGCTGCAAAACATTGATAGTTTCACTTTTAGGCTTCTGTAAGCCTTATTGCACTCCGGTACTACGCAGGACTTCGGCATTACTTCGCGGTTACTCGACGACCATATTCAGGTAATGTGTTCGCTGTCAAAAGTGACTCTTCGATACTAGCGACATCACGATTTCTGTTTCAATAGTGGAACCACCCCCACCACCCGAATTTCATCGAGTTTCCAGACCTGTATGTAAGACCGTGGCACAGGGTGAAACTGACTGTCATGGCGGCTTATTGTTGACGCTTGTCAAAAAAACACCTATCGTACACTAAGATTGTTTGTTTGCGATCCAGTTCGTCTGTTTGGTTTAATACAATAATTGGTATGACAATTTTTACAAAGTTCTTACATTTTTGTTTAATTACAAAAAATGTATTATGATTTTGTAAATAATTTTTATAAAGCATTTTTGGATAATTACAAAAACTATCAACCATCAATAAACACATTAACATTAATAGCTTTTAGGCATTATTACTATTTTTGTTTGCATTATTATAATTTTTATAATAAATTTAATCAATAATCAAACTAATTTACCGATAAAAGGCATAACAAATAATTTTAATTAAAAAATGATAATTTCAGTTATAATAAAACTACGAGGAGAGAATCGAAAACAGTACCTCGGGCAGTGGCATACAGTTCTTTGATATTGTGCGTAAAATTAAACTTAACAAACAAACGCATCTGAGTAGTAGTTAGATTGAGACTTTGGGCTGTTGTTATCAGCATCTTTAAGTATTTATATTATTTAAATAAATGTAAAATGTAAATGTGGATGATGCTTGCTACTGCGTAGCGAGTCTCTGTGTTGCAACTGTCGCTGTGGGTGGTGCCATAGCTTATGCAAAAGATATTTCCGATGTGACTTTCGGTTTTATCGCTTCAATTCTTTCGTTGAGTTTTCGTTGTCTAATGTCTGTCACTTTATGAGCGTTTGTACACGAACTTGTAGTATAGGCATCACTTATAGTTCACTGGGTGAATCTAGATTATTGCAATTTGCACAGCGAGAACACACGCGAGTCTTGTGATGCTGCGGATGATGCTCGATACTACATGACGAATCTCTGTACTACTACTGTCGCTGCGGACAGTGCCATAACTTATGCAAAGGATATTTCCAATGTGGCTTTCGGGTGTATCACTTCAATTCTTTTTATGAGTTGCCGTTGTTTAATGATTCTCACTTTACGAGCGTTTGTATATGATCTTGTAGTATAGGGATCACTTATAGTTCACTGGGTGATCTAGGTTATTGCAATTTGCACAGCGGAGGAGTTGTTTATCTGATAAGTCATTTAAAGTGCGTTTTCCGTTTTCGCGTGAAGCACTACACTTGACGCAGTGGTATGTGTGGTTGCTATTTACTCTCGCATGTCCCAGTTGATGACATTCTCTACGTACTTTACACGCTACAATCTCGGCCACCGAACCATATTAGATTGGAATTTATATTTACGTTGAATATAAATGCTTATCGCATTTTTTAGGTGTTTTTTTTCGTAATTAGGTAGGTAATTCCACTACGTCTTAAATGTAGAATCATTTTAAGGCACTACTACAGCTACACGAAATTTATTTATACAATGAATTAAGGCTGAGAAAATTTAAATTGTCAGCTCATGTGGCAGCTAATAACAATACAGACGGATGAGAACAACGCATGCACAACACATACATGTATATATAGCACACAATGACTAACTTCCCCAGCGCCGCTTATGCGGAACCTAATTTTGTCCCATTTTTACGGACACGCCAGAATACGCAGATTGGACTCCTTGTCTCGAAGCCTGCGAGTGACTCTCATAACCTTCAAAAATTTTAATACACATCTGACAGCTAAAAAAAGAGCTATACTTTGACCGGCCATATTGAAATATTGCTGCGCTATTTACAGGACGTGAAAATCGCAAATTAGTGATGGGAAAGTGTCTCGATATGAGAGTAAAGTGAAATACAGGAGGAAGTTCTAGAGGAGGTTAGGCATGGAGGCTAGATAGAGAAGTCCCCAAAACTGCGAATATTAAGGGTGGCGCTGCGGTCTGTTGAAGATAATATGCTAAATATATTTCGTATGTATGTACATAGGATCCCAGGTAGCAATTTCAAAATAGTTGTCTATTAGTTGTCGAAATGGGTACCAAATGTCCGCTTGGAAGTTACCTATAAGTTATCTTTTTGGATGGTTGTTGACTTTAAGATAACTTCCGGGCGGACATTTGGCACCCTTTTAGCCGACTTTTGGACGACTTTTTGAAAATTGCTACCTGGGGTATCGGATCCAATTGTAGACAGATAACTATCCTGTCTAACCTTAATTGAGTGTTATCATACATTTTAAGATTAATGGTACAAGTACAGTATCAGAGAACATAGATTTAATGAGAAGACATATGGCAATACTGCATCGTTTCACGTACTCAAGGACGTAAGTTTGCGCGGCATATTTAAAACAATACTGTAACACAAATTTTTATTTGGAAGTAATTTTGAATCGGACAAAGTTTTTAATTAGGTATGAATTAACCAACACTTTTATTTGTTAATTAAGATAACATAAACAATATAAAGTATTCATATTTATAACGCAAATATTTTTTTTATGATACAAGTTTTTAACTTTAGGAACACGATCATAATTTTTTTCTCGAAATATTGAACAATACTGTTCTGCGGTGTTGCCATATGTCTTCTTATTATGGGGGACAAATATTTTTTACGGAGATATATTCTGTCTTTACTAAACGTTTTCAGCAAAACTGAATTTTAAAGCCAATCCAAATTTTTTTCACTCTTTCCCTAACTAGTTCGCTATTAGAACATAATTCGTTTTCAAAATTTATAAACACAATAGAATGGTACGACGAATTATGTGATCTCACTTTCGGTCAATGCAGACCCTGCAGTGATAAAAGTTGCAATTTTAAAACCCATTATCTCCCAATCTAAATAGCCGACTATTCTGAAATTGCACTCAAACATGCATAATGATATGAACAATGTCTGGTTAAAATTTGAACAAAATTGATAGAAATCAAGTGCGCGCGGTCGTTCTACCTTAAAATTTTCCTATGGACATTTGATAACAACGAATAAAGTCGTTCGAAGTAGCATACTCTCACGACCGGTTTGTGTGAGGTTACAACCTCGATTGTGGGAAGCATTTCAGCTATGTCGTTGTGCTCTCGGATGTAAACCTCTCTGTGCTACATCTCTCTCCTTCTCTTTCTCTTTCTCTCTCTCTCCCGCACACACACACACACACACACACACACACGCGCGCGCGCGCGCGCACTCGCACACGCATACACACACACACACACACACACACACACACACACACACACACAATTATGGTGAGCCGAAGAAAAAAAATTGTATTTTTCACCGACATTATGGCTGACCAAAATTTTTTTAATTGTCGAAAAAGACCGCTACGCTACATTGTAGCGACACTACTCACGAATGAGCTGATTTTTTTTTTCAGATGTGACATGACCGGGTAACAGCTGGGACAACGACCGCACGTATCGTGCGGAGGGCCTCCGCGGCAATGTGCATAACGGCGCCATTTTTTAATATTTTGAACGGAAATTTATTAACGTTATTCTTAAAGCCCTTTCTGACGTTGTGTAAAAAAATAAAAATATTCCGGCCCATACTTTCGAATTTATAATTTTTTAAAAAATATACCCATTTTTCAAACGGCCAAAGTGGCCAGGCACCTTAACAGGAGCTTGGTCTCCTGTATCTGGCTTCCATAGGGTAGCTAGAGGTACTCCTAGCTTCATTAGGCTAGAGCTTCTCTATTTATTCCGCTCGCTGCAACATGCATCATAGCTGTCGAAGTATATCTATCACCCTTCCTCCCGCGCTTCTTATTATTGCCCGCCTGGAGATGTGAAACACAGTGGCGGACTAAGCCCGTCGGAGGCCCGGGGCGGCACATAAATGAGGCCCCCCCGGTCTGCTAAAAAATGAATGTATTATTGATGATAAGTAATTTTACTATCGCCCTACTTATGATATGGGTAAAAAAGTTAGAATACGGATCAGCATTCAGCACAGCACCTAGCAGGTAGAGTGCAAAGAAATAATGAAGACTATAATAAGAAAGTATCTTTTATTGTACCTATATGTTTAAAAACAAAGCTTTTGCTTTGTAACTATTTTACATGTTTTCTTGCTTTCATTTAACTGAACTTCTCAATAACGTCGTTGAAATCTATTTCCCTTGAAACATTCCTTTCAATTGATAGAATGGACAGATTGACTAGGCGTTCTTGGTTCATCGTAGATCGACGATAATTTTTTATAAATTTTAGTTTAGAAAAACTTCTCTCGCATAATCCGACCTAGACAAAAATGGTCAAGAAGTATTGGATTATAAGTGATAAGCAGGGCAAAGATTCACTGAAGTCCCGTTTAATAATAATATAGGTTTGGTACAGGCTTGAAAACGACCATGATATGCTAGGCGCGCTAGGCCGATCCACTTTTCTTTACATTTTTCGCCACTACGTTGCATTGCTGTTGACGGGTACGTGTGTGACATCCCGAGTCAAAATTTCTAGCCTCCTCTGAATACTCGCAAGACCCATTCCCTTTGTAATGCACAAGCCGCCAGCCTCCGTTGAACATGCGAGACCCTATTTGTGAAGTTCACTGCCATGGAGAGGCCTCCATTTGATCCAGTGCAGCCTCTGTTAGCCGTTCCAAATCTTCTTTCGACCCCCAGTACCAATGGAACGTGTAAAACACAGGTCTCCTTAACCTGCTTTCGATCTCAAGTCTGTTGCTTCGACCCCACCTAACCTGCTTTGAGCCCAAATTCATTATCTCCTCCAACAACACTTCATTTTTGCCTGATGGGTAACCCGTTCGATGCCGAAATAAATACGAATTTGCTGATTATTGTCGAATAATGGTATAAAGAAATATGCATTGTCAGTTGTTTCGCCACGTGATAGATGATGAATAAATACTACACGAAAAGTAAAAATGTCATCACTTTATTAAATTATCAGTGCAAAATAAAAATGCGCAAGCAATCAATGTTTCTCAATATCGGTTTATACCCATCTTATAGGTGATTCGTGGAAAAAGGCTTGTATATCCAGACTTACTCTAATTTCATCGAATTTATCGGCGTGCCTATAAATGAGTGATGATCAATTGACATAAAGGCACCTACAGACTCTAATGCCGCTACCCGTATAAGTGACATATTATCCGTTCTATGGCACTCGTGCAGATAAGAGAGTTCAGGACGTATCTCGTCGTCTGTTGTTGCTTGAAATGCATATGTTCACCTTCGCAAAAAAAAAAGGAATAACTTTCCTTCACACAGTCGCGGTAGGTTATTTTTATGAAATTTTGCACACAGCCTAGCATTTTACTGCGATTTGCTCCATTGTAGAGCACGTGAGACGATGATGTCCGTAGAATTCGTGGATTAATTCGCCGACGATCCATTTTTTATCTTTTAGGAGTCTAATGTAACTTTGAACGTTGCCTATCGGAATATGTAAATTACGCATTTCCTGTGCAATAAATTCGGGAATTGTGCTATACTTTTTATACGTGCCAACACTGGAGCAAGCATAAAAAACTTGTTGGCATATTTTAACTTGACGTTTCACGGCAATGGCAAAATTACGAATTGGACCTTCCGGTAGTTCGTCTACGGTGCGCCTGCCGTAGGCCGAATGGAGAGTCTATGGTGCGCTTACAGTAGGTCGAATGGACGGTCCGGAGGGTATTCGGAGAGCCTACAGTAGGCTCAAACGAGGACCCGGAGGGTATACAGCTGGGATACAGTAGGTTGAATGGAGGGTCCGGAGGGTATTCGGAGCGCCTACAGTAGGCTCAAAGGAGGGTCCGGAGGGTATACGGCACGGATACAGCAGGCTGAATGGAGGGTCCGGAGGGTATACGGCGAACCTACAATAGGCTGAAAGGAGGGCCAGTAGGTTCTGTGAGAGCGCTCGATCAGGCCCACCCGAGGTTCGCAGCTTCAGTTGCGCGCTGCACTAGCGTCCTTTGAGCCTAAAGTCCAGTATATGCCATCTAGGAGGTTCAACGGAGGTTCTAACATAATAATATTCCGTAAATCGTACCCTCATTTGGATACCCGATAATCCGCTACCGCGGACCTCTTTTCGGAGAAGGAGGTCTTCATTCCGCGGGTTGAAAGAACCTCGAAAATGTTGACTCCGGATGGACAGAATATCTTCTGTCTGTCTCTCCCACTCTCCAGATCGAGGCGCATGCGCCTGAATCTGCATCTGGCCACAAATAAAAAAACCAAATGCACAAATAATACGCTTACTGAAGACTAAACTGATTGATAGACCCACTCTCTGAAAAGGCGCAGCTACGAAAACTCTTCTGCTAGTCACATTTTTCTAAGAGAAAATATTCAGGATTAATCCTGAATATTTTCTCTAAACATTCGGCGACCGGCTGTTTTTATTGTCGTTAAGAAATCTTTACAATATTTTCCACGTATGAGCAGTTTATATTTGGCATCTAGAGCTATTTAGTGTTTAAATGATTACATAGAAATTAGCCAGCGCGTTATCTCCATAAAGCGCCGTATAAATGGGACCTTCTTTAAAGTCATTTTTCGTTAAAAGTTCGGTAAATTGGCTTGCAATTTTACCAGTAGACGGGGATGTATTTTTACTTGATTATAAAGGTTTAGACATCCCTTTAGTGGATAAAATTTGTTTTTAGTGGCTGGTGGTTTTTGTTAGTGGTGAGCAAGATATTAAACCACTAACGTGTAAACAAATTTATAATTCATTATATTTTGCTATGACAAGGCCCTTTAACACAAAGTGTGTCAACTTTTATGGTGTAGGCAATGGTGTGTGGTTTGTTCCCTGGTTTAGACATCCCTTTTAGTGGATAAAATTTGTTTTTAGTGGCTGGTGATTTTTGTTAGTGGTAAGCAAGATAATCAACCACTAACGTGTAAACAAATTCATAATACATCATATTTTGCTATGACAAGGCCCTTTGACACAAAGTGTGTCAAATTTTATGGTGTAGGTAACACTGCCATCTTGTAAATACCTACCAGCGCCGTGGGGATTCCCTGAATAATGTTTTGGCTGTATATAGATTTGAATGAATATAGACCACAGGGTATAGTAATTGAACCGTGTTCGATTTGCTTGAAAAAGTATGTTTTGAAATACTTAATCATTTTTTTATGTAAGTGCATCAGATGTAGTTGCTTACTTACTAGAGAGTAAGCGGTAACACCAGGTGGTATTAGAGGTTTTCTGGTTGTTTGAAGAACCGCTTATGGTGGGTATAACAAAATAAGTTAGCAACAGCGGCGGCTACTATCTTTATTTTGGCTTCTAACAAGTTACCTAGTTATAATGTAATTTTACGACAGTTAGGTTTAGATTGGTTGATTTCCCCTGTTGTTATTCTTTAGTACGTATGTATGTCATTCTTTAGTACGTATGTACATAATTTTTTTTACGAAATTTCTCTATTGTTTGGATCTAATATTTATGTTTCGCGCCAAAGCCACCATAGAGTGAGCGTGGCCCACCACGCGCCGCGCACCATTTTTATAGCGCTGGCTATAAGTAGGTAGAGCTTTATGCTAGATTGACAATTGCTATCATGACCTATACATATGACCTATTGAATAGGTGAATTAGTACCTACCTACCTATGTTTATATTTTGCATACGTACGGGCCCTCCAACCCCAAACTGCCCTTTACTGAACATATTTCGGCCTTGGTTGCAATTTGACTAAAAATGACTTCTTGAGATTTGGAGGCCCCCCAGTACAAGGGGCCCGGGGCGGACCGCCCCCTCCGCCCCCCCTTAATCCGCCACTGGTGAAACATAACCTCAGTCTGTGTATAATCTTATTATTTAGAATAAAAAACCTTTCATGTTTATCACAGCTGTTTGGGTTCCACGGAATTCTTATATGATACGCAGGTGACCGCAATTACGATAGTGACTGTTAATCATTTAGGCCTTCAATAAGCTTATAATCTATTGATGCGCCTTTTTAATTCGTATCTCTATCAAATATACGATAAACTAGGGGGTAAGGTCGACGGCGCATGCGCCTCGTTCAGGAGAGTAAGCGGGAAGACGGAAGCTACTCTGTCCTTATTGCACATCCACTAACAGCAGTGCTACGTAGTGGCGACAAATGTAAATATATGTGGGTCGACTTCGTAAGCCAACCATATCGTAGCCGTTTCCAGACCTATATGTAAGACCGTGGGTCAGGCTTCGGAAGTGCTACATGCTCGCCATTTTGAGGCGGCACTTTATATGGCGTTTACGAGCGCCGCCTATAGCTATTTGTTGCAGTCTGTATACGTTGAAGTTAAACGTGTCCCAGAAGGAAAGCTAGAAAATGGTGAAGGTTGAAAAAAACATCATATTGCATCCAGGTTGGAGGAATAACGAAGGAATGAAAATTGGATGATACTTCCGGTATCTCGGTCGGCTGCAATGATGAAAACTGATTTATTTGATAAGTAGCGAACGGTGATTATGAGAGTGAACATGAGATTGACATCGTCAAATGTTGGAAAAAAAAACATTTCGTAGAACGGTGCATCAACGGACGTGTGGGTTTAACGAGATTCTAACGACAAAGTAATTGCACTAGTTTTTTTTTGTACACTAGACTAATGGGACCATTATTGATGTTATATGCACAAACGTTGCTATACATTTTCCACTGAGATTAGGGTATCCTTATCTCTGGTTCGTATTTTTATCGCCGTGTCGTGGAATACACTGACGCATGGGAGTTTCGTTCGTGGCGAAAAAGTGATTAAATTACGGAATAAAAGGTTCTTTTGACCACCTTTGATCCCAATCAAACTCAAATATTTTTGGAAAAGCCGAAATCAGTAAACCCTAATCCCTTTGTCAATAAGATTTTTTTAAAACTGGTTCAAGATTTCGTCGCAAATCGTTAACAATATAAGGTCGTTGGTCCAGTAATGGCCACTTTAAGCAGATTGCTTGACTTTGCAAATTTATATAATCAACTCGGAAAGTGGGGAGAAGTCATTTTAAGTTATTTTAAATCACTTTTACATTACGAAGAAGAACGTCGTTGTGAAATTCTCGGGCCTGGTACAGTTTGCGAGAAAGTATTTCATAAAGGTTATAAGACGCTATTGTACGGGTCATCGGCATGCTGCTATGACGGTTGGTCTAGTAATCGCAATGTTAATGTTCCACTAATCGTCACACGCGTCCAAACTGCTTTAACTAATTATGCAAAGGTCCGTAGGTATTTTGTGTCTCGATTGCGTCTGCATATAAGGACGGCAGAATAATTTTTAGTGACTCACAAGGAACATCCCTCAGGTGTCGTTCTTCGATTTTTTAGGAACTTATATATGTTATAAAGCATTGAAAAGTAAGCGAAATGTATTTTTTTATCGGCGGAAAAACGGTTTTAAGGGGTGCAAACACCCCTTGAAGAAAGGCATGCCAATGGGTAATATTGCAGTTTCACCCACAAACAGTCGACCGACCACAATGAAGCAAAAACGAAAATTCCTCTAATCCGAAGCTATGAAAAATCCACTAGAGAGTTATCTGCAAAAAGATTAAGGGTTGAACCACCGCTATAATTTGCCTTGTTTTCAGCCCACACGCCGAAGGGTTGCATGGAAATGAACGAAATGGGAATAATTTTAAAGCGGGGACAAAATTGAAGTTGACGTGTTTTTGCGCATTCGCTAGACAGCAAGCTTAAGCGGGTAAACCACCCCTTGCATGAATTTAATCATCGCGGTCGTATTTTTTGTATTTAAAATGTCCACACTGATTGAAAATACTCCTAAAACTGATAATTTAATGTTTTCTCGTGTTTTAAATTTATTACACTTCTCTTAAGGGTAGACTACTCCCTCGAAATTCCATTTCATTCACGGTTTCGACAAATTTTCAACCCGGTTCGTTGAAACTGCTATAATTCCATCGGTAATATGAATATTATGTGTGAGTATACATGTATGTTTGAATTGAACTTCAGGAGAGGTGTGCAGTGGGGGGGGAGCTACCCCTTACTCATAAGGCTCATATATTCGAGTCGAGACGCTTTCGACACCGATTCGGAAACATTCATATAGAAATAAACATACACTTTTATTATAAATTGTTATATATTTTATTATCATTATAATAAAATGTTTATAATAATAAAATTTTGTTATTTTATATGTTAAAACATATTATTATTATCATAAAATATATAACAAGTTATAATAAAAGTGTATGTTTACTTCTATACGAATGCTTCCGAATCGGTGTCGAAAGCGTCTCGAATCGAATATATGAGCCTTTACAGAATAAGTCTTGAAGGGTCACCTTCGGGTAAAAAAATGTTTTTGTACATTTTTTTGCTCGCCTCAAAGTTTCGCTTCTTAAGAATATTGTTCGTAAATTTGATGTCGATATGCGAAAAATTGTAAATGTCGGGGACGAAATGACGCTCTTGGCGGCTCGGTTCATTTTTATGAACCGAGTCGGGTCGTTTCTTTTCCGAACTTTAACCGCGATTTTCTCGAAACATAGTTTTCAAAGACGGTCCCTAAATATTCGGAATTCGGCTCGACCAATTCCCTCCAAATTTTGCCACAATATTTTCGGATAGGTTGTCTGCTTCCAGAAAGCCGAAAAGTTTAGAAATTCAAATTAAAAAGTGAATTTAAATTTCAATCAGGTGCCATTTGGTTATTTTTTAGTCATACTATGCGAAGGCCTTTGTACATTAAATTTTAAGAAACTTTTCGAAATTCTTGTTTCGGATCGACCGACTTTGCGATAATAATTCCCAAAATTCATTAATTTTTTCCGTCGTCTACATAGGTGTTCCTCCTTAAAAAAACGAGCTCTCCAAATACAAAAATAAAAATATAATAACAATACCATTAATTGCATGTAGATAGTATATAGAAAAAATAAGTTTGTTGTGTTCAGTTTTTCTTGATTGCGCATTATAAATTGTCATATACGGATAGTCTACGCTTCAATTCTTTAATGATCTATCATGCTAAATGAAATTGTTTACTGGCGCATATGGGAAATGATAACGTACAGATCTCTCTTTATTTATTTATACGTCCTGCTTTCTCGGAAAAACCTGCTAA
This sequence comes from Ophion slaviceki, assembly GCA_944452715.1. NCBI lineage: Eukaryota > Metazoa > Arthropoda > Insecta > Hymenoptera > Ichneumonidae > Ophion > Ophion slaviceki. The sequence continues at coordinate 3,185,829 of OX101791.1, forward strand.
TTAAGTCCATCAACGGGAATATTCCTATAGCGTCTATACGCGATAGGGTCCCTATCTTATTGCGACTTTCCGCACTGAATCGATAAATAATTGTGTATTGCATTGCACTTCAAGATTACAATACTTTGGTGGCTCCCTTTATAAGACGGCCTTTCGACTTCTTCCAGTTCACGTTAAAGTCAGCCCCAATCAGTGTTCTGTGTGTGTTAGTAATATTTTTATCAAACATGAGAGTAAATCCAATCAACGTTATTTAAACCCCACTAGCTATAGATTACGGTTTTAATTATCTAAAAGTATATACATTCAAAAATATGTTTATTTTTCTTTATTTAAAAATATCAAAAAATATACAAGGATATTGTATGATCCTTGGAGCGTCGTAAAAAAATCTGCGTATACGGTACCCACTGACATATCTTCAAAAATCATCTGAAAAAAAAACAAAAAGATTATTAAATTAGATACTATAATCTAGTACTTGCCATAGCCGATTTTGAAAATATGGATTTATGACAAAATGGCGGACGTTTAAACATAAATAGTGATTTTTGGGCCAAAAATTAGTTATTATTTTGCACATAAAACAAAACTAAGTAACGGAAAAAATTCTATGACAAGTACTAGATAATGGTGTACAGAATAACCACAAAAAACCTGAAGGCAATCGGTTAATTGGTTTTCGAGAAATTTTGGGTACCGATTTGAAAAATGTGGATTTGAGAAAAACGCGTTTGAAAATTTGGGAATGAATAAATCATGAAATTTGTCAACTTACATGGAATCATCCATACCAGGCCCATAGTGTAGGTCTTCTACGGTCGACGGAATGTTCATAGCTTCCAAAACCTCGACCTCGACCATCTAGGTATATATCTCCCGTTAACAACGCGGAAATTGAAGTTGCTGACAAGTTCGAAACAATTTTGATAAATATTATGCAAGGCTGTAGTGGAGTTGAAATGATAGAAGAAGAAACACTCGATTTTCAAGAACCATTCAAACATCACGATGCCAATGCTGTTGGGGATACTATGTGGCAAAAAGACACCGGTGGTGGTGATTCTGATACCTGTTCCACTGATGATCAGGTGAGCTATGAGTACGAAAAAAGCAGTTGAATTCTGGAGATCTTTCCAGACAAAAAATTATGGCGTAGAAACCGTCCGTCAAAAATCCAAATCTGTCAAGTCAAAACGACAATTGCAGCGCTGGGCACATCAGTTAAATAAAGGTGGCACTTATAAAAAAAAGCTGGCTAACATTTCCGAACATACATTCAAGAATATGAAAACTGCTATAGATTCTGGTAGATACATGATATTGATCTCGTAGATACATGATATTCATCTTCAGAAGTAGGCACTTTAAGACGGAATGACACCTCATCACGGTCGGTATGGTAGAACAATTGTAGATACCCAAAAATCTCTGAAACGGCTCTTCAGATCCCGTCGAAACTTTGTCAAACGAGGTCAAATAGATAGACGAACAGCTGTCTGCCCCTCAAATTTTATGAATTTGGGAAAAAAAAGTTAGATTATGTTATCATAAGCCAATCTACGTTTTTTTCTCAAATTCAGAGCCGTTTCAGAGATTTTTGAGTATCTACAATAGCTTTACCATACCGACCGCGATGAGGTGTCATTCCGTCTTAAGACGGAATGACACCTCATCACGGTCGGTATGGTAGAACAATTGTAGATACCCAAAAATCTCTGAAACGGCTCTTCAGATCCCGTCGAAACTTTACCAAACGACGTCAAATAGATAGACGAACAGCTGTCTGCCCCTCAAATTTTCTGAATGTGAGAAAAAAACCGTAGATTGGCTTATGATAACCCGATCTATGATGAGCGCGATGAGGTGTCATTCCGTCTTAAGACGCTTTATCTACAATTGCTTTACCATACCGACCGCGATGAGGTGTCATTCCGTCTTAAGACGGAATGACACCTCATCGCGGTCGGTATGGTAGAACAATTATAGATTCCCAAAAAGCCAAGCTTTGAGAATGTACGATTTGCCTAGTAAGTAAGGAAGCGTCTCACAATTGGCTATAGAACTTCGAAAAACAGCACCCCATTGTATCTAGAAAAATTAATGAATTTGTGACGCTCAGAACGGTGGAAGGAGAAGAACTTCTACGGCAAACACACAGACAAATTTGTAGCTGATGTTGTACCACTTCTCGAAAAGTATGGAACGGAAAATGTGCAAAATTCGGATCAAAGCGGTTTTCAACTGAATATCCATTCGGGCGAATGCTAGCAACAGAAGGAATAAAGAAAGTTGCATGTGTTGTACCGCCAGTTTATTTAACTACTCACAGCTATACGATCCAGCCTCCTATAAGCGCTGATGGGAAATTACTTTCTTTGTACCGGCATCCAAATTGGGGAAACTTACTTCTGGTATGTATTCGCACAAATAATAATTAATGGCCCATCGTTTTTTATTGATATAAAATGTATTTTATATCAACATAGATTTCGTTAAATATGAAATGCATTTTGTTTTAACAGAGCATTTTAAAACCTGGTTGGAAAATGTTTTCTTTCCCAATGTCGAGAGTAACTTCGTACTGTTGATAGACTCTTGGAGTGGACACTGCCCTAAATTTGTTCATGAAACGGCCCCTCTCAACGAGAATATAATCCCAATGATTATTCCAAAAGGTACAACTGGGAAGATTCAACCGCTTGATGTATTTGAATTCACAGTATAGAATTTACAATCACTTTTCAATTTCAGTTTCCAAACTTTCTGGCTTGGTAAAAAAATAACTGAGTAAAAAAAATCTTGCATTCCGAAGCAGACAACCTGTCCGAAAATATTGTGGCACAATTTGGAGGGAATCGGTCAAGCCATTTTCCGAATATATGGTGACCGTCTTTGAAAGGTATGTTTCGAGAAAATCGCGGTTGAAGTTTGGGAAAGAAATAACGCGCCTAGCGGCTCGGTTCATGAAATCGCCCACGACATTTACAATTTTTCGCACATCGAGATCAAATTTACGAACGATATTCTTAAGAGTCGAAACTTTGAGGCGAGCAAAAAACAATTGTACAAATTTTTTGGGTGAAACTACAATATTACCCGTTGACATGCCTTTCTTCGAGGGGTGGTTTCACCCCTTAAAAACGTTTTTTCCGGCTAAAAATAAATACGTGTGGCATAGTTTACAATGCTTCATAACATGTATAAGTTTCAACAAAATCGAAGGAAGACACCTGAGGGATGTTCCTTGTCAGTAGAGAAATGCAATTTGGGTTTCTCAGCTTGAAATTCGATGTTCAATTTGTTCACAAGGTCCAACACGTACGAGAGAAGTGTTAAATGCAGCTTGCATATAGAAGCTTTCAATTGACCGAGAATGTTGTGAGGCGATGACCAATTATCTGCGAAGCACTCATTCGTGAAGAAAGGAATCAACGAATTCAACTTTCCCAAAACTCGGTCAACAGCCGCCTGTAGTACAAAATACATTTGGTTCGAAAATGTTCAAAAACGCGTTTATTTTTCAATTCATTGAACGTTATAAACTCTTACTCCATTGAACAGAGAATTACTAAGAAAATACATGTATCAATAATGTTAATAAGTTAAGATAAATCGAAAATTGTCTAGAAGTAGAAAGCGGATTTAACGGAGACTTTGTCCTTGGAGTGCCATATTTCAGGTGTTTACATTTTATTTTTTTAAAGGAAACGAGTAAAGCTTTTTGAGTGCGGTTTTTTCTTGCTTTTATTCATGATATACAGAACGTTAAAAAAAAATTTTTGAAAAAAAAAAACCAAAATGGCGGCCGTTGCAGCTCCGCGAAAACAGGTCCTCAAATCGCGGGAGGTAAACGGCTGACATCACTGCCCCCTCTTTGTTGATCTGAAACACAAATTCAAAGCATATTATCAATCTGTGACCCTTTGGTCATGGAATGACGGATGGGTTTTTCGTTTAGTACAAATTTCGGAAAATGGCGCCAATTTAAAAAAAATCGAATTTTCGCGTTTTTTTTCGCATAAAAAGATAAATAATAAATGCAAAAATGTATCTATCGAAAAAACGATCCGTCATTCCGTGAAGACATATTTTCTGAGTATGCTCTCCAAATTTCAGGTCGACATGTTAATTACAGCGGTCAGGAGAATGTCAGCCATTTTTAAAAACGTGTTTTCGAGAAAAACGCGTTTAAAGTTTTGTAATGTGTTTACACAAATGTGTTTATAATTACCGCTAATCGGCAATGTCTGGTCCATAGAGGCATCCCTCCTCTTCTTCTAGCTGCTCATGTTGAGCTCAAATTGATTTTTTGAAAATTTCAAGGACAAAGTCTTCCTTAAGCACCTACCTGGAGAGACCACCACCACGTTTGACCTGGGCGCAACAGCTTATGTGGCTTCAGTTCCACAAAAGCTTGAAATTCTTGCAATCTCACCACTCTGTTACGGCTGTGCGAAAAATAACTATAGATACGCCGCATCATCTTCTCCAAGCCCCTAGGCAATGCGAGTGCTGCTGCTGAGGAGCAGAGGTGGAACGAATGGCATACACAGTCAAGCTCGGAACAAACAAATTTGGAATAATTTGTTTAAACCGAGTTTGGAACCTGCTTATAGATCCCATCACAACGGAAGCGGTATCAGCTGCCAATCCTATAATGTTCGTTAAAGGAACCCGATGTCTTTGATTATTTAATTGCAGATCGTGTTAAACAAATCCTCGGCGGCGTCCGACCCTACTTTGATAAATCCGAGAAACTTATCTTGATATTGTCTTTGTTGGTCATTGCGCGACAATTGAAAGTGATTTTTCGGCCTTTATATCCATCGTTTCATGATATGATCATTGAAAACACTTCGTTGGGTTAAAATAAAATGGTCTATCAGAACCAAAGGTAAATTATGGTCATGTAGAATCATCGCCATTTTGAGCTTAGCAGCATTTACGAGCTTTTGGTCTTTCTATTCATGATTATTTAAGTAGTCTTGAATTTCGCACGTGGTCTGGAATGATTCAACTTTTTATTCACGAGAATTTCGTTTCTGCGTGGCGTTGAATATGCGTTAGGCCTCCGCTAATAACTTTACGGCACGATTTTCAGAATGCTTGCTTTAATTTTTGTTCTAGCTAAGGGAACATCGAATTCCAATTTTTCGTGAATTTCTGCTCATAAAATGTTTTTGTTGCTTCCCTTTGAAATATCTTTGAGTTGTGTGTTGGTATCTTTAAATAGTGCAGATGTAATAATCGCTGTTTTTCGGCGTTTTTGACTGCTTGTCTTTTTCTGGTTACTGGTGGCGGTACTAACGGTTTCGGACTGACTAATTCAAAGTTGGTCTTGTCACGAAGGGGCTCATTTTCGCACCATCCTACAAAAAACGGAAAATATGTATAGCACACAATTTTATAAAAAGAATATTATTTAAATTTAACAATGCACATGCTGCCTGAAAAGTAAGATGAAAATCACAAGAAACTGAATAATCTTGTGCCCCATGTACTGTGTGGCAAGATGGGGTGGTCGATCCCCATCTTGCCCCACCGTATATTTTGCCAATCAAATAAGTTATTTGTAATAAAATAACGACACGCAACGCATGAAACAGCAAGTCCTTACCTGATTTTACATTAAATATAGCACATATAACAGCAGCACGTCATCATCTAGCGTTAATCGACAAAACACAGTCACATGTGAAACCAAATTTTAAAACGACAAGTATACGAAAAATCAGCTTTCTCTTAATCATTTAATACGCGTACACTCTAGAGTACGATGCCAGAACGAACGTGATTGGAACGAACGTGATTGGAAAAATTAAGATTTAAAGTAAATGATAACATCATTACCTTCGATTAAAAATATCGCGAAATTTTCATGATGAATTAAAAAATCTGCAATTCATTTTTTATAAAAGATGCAACAAGATTTCGGAAAAACGAAAATTTACTTCAGACCGTTATGCTTATGCCAAATTTCAGATGTATCCTTCGATCGACTGTCTTTTGAACTGATTGGACTTACCTGCTGCTATTTTCTGCATTTTTCGTTTCTTTTGCACTAGAAGAATTATTTTTCGCCATCGATGGTTCGCATTGAGATTCTTGAACTCCAAGCCTCGGATTATTGGCATTGGTTGCTCGCGGTTTGACTATCAAAAACCTATAATATTGGACTATAATCATTTCTGCAAGTTTATGGTGAAAAGGTGCGCTGTAAACACACGTACAGTGGCTTGTTAATGAGTGCTGCCATCATTCGACTGCAACAATCTGTAGAGGGCGCAGGAGTTTCCCGTTGAGGATGAACTAGGGTTTTCATCAATCTCTGAGTTTTTTTCAGTGTACTGGAATAGTGAATAACGTAATACATTTACGAAAGTCGTACCGACGTACTAAATACTATGAAAACGTACCAGATTCAGTACAATTTGACTAAACTGGCAACACTGGTGTAAACATGGACCCCTGGGCTGTTTACACCGTTCATTCCGCCTCAGTTGAATAAAAACGAAGGAATAAAGAGCCTTTTAACGTCACGTGACCATTTCACATTTTTTTATTAACGCCAGTCGATCTTTTATAGACACAAAGACTCGAAACTTGTTTTTTTTTTTCTTGTATTTTCTATTTAGTGAGTACAGCGAGCGAATAGAAGTAAAATTGCACACTTCGTCATTTGTATTCTTGTTTATTGATGACGCAACGAGGTGAGAGCGACGATGACGTGAGTACGACCGCTCTGTAGAGACAAGCCGTTCGGGCCGGTTCCCGTAGGAAAAGTCCCGGCCACAGTACGGAGACGATCTGCAATCCATGCGGATCAGGGGAGGCGTGATGGCGCGCGTGTATCTTGTTGTCGAATTGAGCAAATCCCTGTGCAACGTCGAGTATGAGAGGGCTCTCGCGGGCCAAGCAGATCCACGCGAGAGACGAGCACGCAAGTGCGTAATGCTTCAGTTCCGCGGATTCCGTCAGGCATGGAAAATCGTACAGTGTTCTTTCCAGCTGCGACAAAACGCGCTCAGCCACTTGTTGTGTGCCGCTCTCGTGTCCGAATCTGGCGATTTGACGACTCATACATTCCGCGAACTCGCTGGAACACTTTTCCAGCAGCTCGTTATTGGCCCCGTTGCGAATCGTCGAATCGAGGCTCGACGAGTTATTGGTTCTCGACAAATTCATCATCGACGAGGTGTGAAGCGCGGCGCTCGAGTCGATGGCGCCACCGGTCAACACCTTCACTGCCTCCAGGCGTCTCGAGGTCTGAACTATCTCGGCCACCCGCCAAGAGAGCTGCAAAAATAATGTCACGTTTTCTCACGCGTTCAGAATATGCTCTAGGGAAACTGCAGCACAAAAGTCCAAACTCTTTAGCGAACGTTCCAGAAAAAGGGTACGCGAAACTGTGAGATTTAATAATGTCACAATCGCTTTTTACAGCTAACTCGTTATATTTGGAAATAACAAAGTCTGGCCGGGAATACGTCGCGAGAAACTACTTTCACGTAATGTATTTCCAGCCAGAACATTGTCATTTCCTGAAATGTAGATCCTCACTTCGAGAACTGTAAATAGCCGCTCTGCTTTTTGCCACAAGAAATATATGTATAGTTGATTACGATGAAACTAATACATTTGTCGTAATTCTATTCCCAATTATAAGTATTATTTTCGTCATTGATAAACTTGAAAAATAAAAATGCTTATCAGAAATAACGGCATTACAATGAGCAAAGTTTGAAGATAATGACAACTGAATTATTCAATGAGGCCCCTAAAGCAGGTCTTTCGTGGTTTTACAAATCAAGGTCCCCTTGTCAGGAAATATCACCGTTGTGACCGGGAAGACATTGTCTGCAAGTATTTCGTCAACAACCCGCCAAGTGGCTGCATGCGAAGCGCTCTCGCGCAATGGAGGTATCCTCGTGCAACTTTAAGACTTCAACCCATTGTAGTAGCCTGTATAGGAGTGGTATGCTTACAGTGTGCCCTTATGCTAATTATTTTCTGATACTTGTGAAATAATCAGTGCCAGTACCACCCAATACTTATTATTTCATGATCGGGAGTTAAAGCCCGCCAGTATACAATCACTTTCAAAGGCTCATTACCTGATGGACGTGATCTAAGTTAAAGGCCTGACCATTTTTTGATATGTACGGAAGGCAGAGGAGCAATACCTTTTCTCGACTTAAATGTATGCACGGGTTGACTTTCATATGTCTTCTGCAGAATCAGGATATACGAAGTTGGGACTTTTGTGCTGCAGTCTTTATGAGACACCTACAGGGGTTTGAGAAATAGGACTTCTGCTACCCCGATAACATTTCCCTAGTTGTTTATCCACCCATTATCATTAACAACTGCGACCAGCCGTGGAACCTTTTCCTATCACTATTTTCCATCCAATGTAAAGAGCGATGACTCGGAAAAAAATAACAAAATACAATCAATAATGGGGAAAAAGTGCGAGAATCGTGAAAAGAAGCTTCGAAGTCGCGTCGAGACAAGGGAAATCCTCTCCAAACGACGATGGCGGCAAAGAAATCGATGGAACGAAGCAAGAAAAATAAGGTGTTGGAATTGCACAGGAAGAAAAAGTGGCATTACCGACTGAAGGGGATAAGTGTGTGTGTGTGTGTGTGTGTGTGTGTGTGTGTGTGTGTGTGCGGGTGGTCGGGGAGAGAGGCAGGATGCCGGAGGATGAGAATAATGGGGGGGAATAGTTCGATACTCACGACAACAACGGAGAATAGGATTTTCGCTTTGAGATCCGTGGCGTCCTTAAGAGGCTCAAGGGCATCGAGGGCATCGAGTGTGTGCAAGTGAGCGTGGGCGTACAAAGCGACATATCTATCGGTAAGTTGCTCGGTCGTCCACGAGCAACCCTCGGTGGTCTCCTCAATTATAATGGCACCGTTGTTGTTGTTGTTTTCGTTGCTCGCAGTCTTGCTCGTTGTTGTCGTCGTGACAATTGCAACGGGTTCGGGTGTCGGACTGCAACTGTCGTCCGTGTGATAGCCTGCGCTGCTACTCGATTCCTCGAACCTACAGTCCTCTCGTATGTTCTCGAGTTCCTTTGTCCCACGTCCTATCGCCTGTGGATCGACCGCAGGCGTCATTGATACTTCCCAATGTACGGGACAAATTGGATAACGTTGAAGCTTGCGTCATTGGAACGCAACGAAATTGCATCAATTTTTTAATCATCAATGTTTCATTGTTTTGCTCATTCTCGCAGCTCAAGTCTGCCAAAACAAATTTGAGCAATGAAAAAAATGTTGATCGCATTCCCGCGATGTAAACTTCAATCTTATCGATTAGGGTCCAAACTTAAACGGTATTTCGATACCAATAATCAGCATCGAATCCACTTGGAAGCAGCACCTTTGGTTATCCGTCCAACACGGAAGTTTGTCACGCGACGGACAAAGATCGAGGTCGATCCTCTAAATCGTAGGTATTTACAAACCTGATAGCCCGGCAAACCGTTGGTCGATTCGTTGATGAGACGAAGAGCGAGACTGCAGGCGCGCGAGAATTGCAAGAGGCTCGCTGCGAGCGCCGGATTCTTCGTCGTGGCCAAACTTCCGGTACCGGTGCTCAGTCCCGATGACTTTCTTACCGCGTTCCATTGTCTCAGGGCTTCCTTGTCTCGCTCGACGCGACGGCGCAGCTCACCGATCAGATCTTCCAGATTTCGATCGCTCGGCTTTCCCAGTACGTTCAACAGGCTCTGATTGTCGATCAGACGCTGCTGGACGTCGCTGTACTTCAGAGACAATTGTCTCTGATGGGAGGCTGCCCGAACCTGACGATTTCCCGCTGTCGATCATCCAATAACTTTATTACATACATCAATCAACGCATATGGTAAATCTACATATTAAAACAAAAACTTCTGGTTGTGGACGTGTTGGTTCGGCGATCTCCCATTCGGAACGCATTTCTATTGAAATCTCGAAAAAAGCGAAGCTCTACACCGAAATAAATCTTTCTCCGTCAGGAAGCAAAATAATGGAAGCTTATGAAGGCTGATAAAGGCTCCGAGCTTTTCCAGAAGCCACAAATATATCGTATGTGAATTTCATTATACCCAAATATGAATAAAGGGACGGCGGTGCCAATTTTATTCGCACGGGTTTAATTCATTCATCGCGAATCGAAAATCAATGTCACGCGCTTTTCCGGCTCTTTTCACCAACCCAAACGCAAATTTCGTTAACGCTCCTCATCTGTACGCGTGCGCGCTGCACACACGAATATATATAAATATATTACGTGATGGGTGTATATGAGGCATTCCATAGATTTTCAGCAAGGTCAAAACCCTCACTATTTTTCAGAGTCCTGCAATTTTTTTACTATCAAAAGGTACCTGCTAGGAGTGTCTGTGATTTTTTTCAGATTTTTTTTATGAGTCCTGCTGCAGATATCGCAATTTTTGAAAAATGAGAATCAGTTTTCAACTAGATGTACCTTAAAAACTATGGCCCAGGCAAAAACAATTATCGGACAAAATATTTTTGATTTTGGATGAACTTTTGACTTGAACAATTACATTTTTTTTTATCGTCAAACATTCTATAATAAATGAAAAAAATCGATTTTCAAAAAGTATGTCACGTTTGATTTTGCTCTAAATTTTTCTGAATTTTCTGTTCTTAGTGTGGGCATACAGAAAAAATTGGCATCATGGGCCGCGAACTGGTTTAGAAGATATTGCATTTTTTTGTTGTTGTTATTCATCTTATCTTTATTTGTATCAGTCTGATTTGAATTAGTAGTGGACATAACTGAAAAATAACACTATAAAATGAAACTTCAAGCAGCTTAGGATCGTGTAATTGACGATTTCAAAATTTAATGCATTTCTAACTTTACATACTAGGTGAGAAAAAACACAATATTTATGACAAGTAAATGTTTTTTATTGCCCAGTATTAGCAAATCTTGTGAATTATTATATGTTTGTCATCCGTCGAATATAGTTTCGAAGTAATCGTGCCGTCTGTTCGCGGAATGAAAGCATGTTGCTTCTGGGATTTCTTGAGGGAGAAGATTTTTTCTTTGGTCAATAGATATTTGAATCGCCGATCAATTTAATCCGTCACTGATGGTTGGAATATTTATCGCGATTTTCGATGAACTTGCACTAGCATAACATACTTGCACCGTCAGAAGCTGAAAAGTGAAAATGAAGGTTATGAAATTTCACATACAATCATAACATCGAAACCGGTCAAGGAAATCGAGAACGTTTACTTCCGACCTTGCCGCCGGTGTCGCGTCGGTCGGGCGGGAAATTTGAAAATTTGAAAAAAATCAATCTTATAAGATACAAAACACTTTGATATATGTTTTTATGTGAAATTCAAAGTTTCTCCCAATTAATGATCCAATTCATATCAATATAAAAGATTTAAAAAAAAATGCAAATCAGCCTGTATCTTCTATACCAGTTCGCGGCCCATCTTGTCAATTTTTTCTGTATGTCTACACTAACAACAGAAAATTTAGAAAAATTTAGAGCAAAATCAAACATGACATACTTTTTGAAAATCGATTTTTTTCATTTATTATAGAATATTTGTACGAAAAAAAAAAGTTTATTGTTAAAGTCAAAAGTTCGTTCAAAATTAAAAATATTTTGTCCCACAATTTTTTTTGCCTGGGCCATAGTTTTTAAGGTACATATAGTTAAAAACTGATTCTCATTTTTCAAAAATTGAGATATCTGGAGCAGGACTCATAAAAAAAATCTGAAAAAAATCACAGACACTACTAGTAGGTGCCTTTTGATAACAAAAAAATTGCAGGACCCTGAAAAATAGTGAGGGTTTTGACCTTGCTGGAAACCTGTGGAATGCCTCATATATATATACACCCTAGGCAAAACGCTAGGCAAAAGAATTAAAGGATATTGAAAAAGTCCGCCAATTTTAGGGTCATTTTCAAATAGCTGTAACTCCTCGAAAAATGGTCGTACAGCAAAATAAAAAAAAGCAAATTGAAGGTGTGAATCTCTAGTTTTGAGATCTTGAGCTCAACATCAACATTTTCTAGCACCGGAAATTCGGATCAGTGCCAAAAAAAATTGTGATTCTCAAAAGACGAATAAAAGGTGGTAGATTTAGCCTTTAATCGATTTTTGGCAAAAACCACAATTACGATCATTCGGAACACAATGAAAAAAAAATCACAGGGGTTTAAACTTTTGAGGACTTTTTAAGGATACTTTGAGGTCATAAAAAAAACGAATTTTTTAAAAATCTATTCGATATTGGCAAAATAATCCTTAGTTAAAAGAAAATTCGTAAAAATGCCATTTTTCACGTTTTTTTAAATGCATTCTCCCGCATAAAAAAAAATCTTGATAAAAAAATGATAAAAGCATCTTATAGAGAATACTTCAAAGTTTCCAAAACCCTCTGGTTTTTTTCTGTGCGACCATTAATCTCCGAGTAATCAGTGATCAAAGTCGAAAGTGTCATTTTTGCTTTGAACATCGATAACTCAGCGAGAAAAAATCGTAAAGAGCTCTCCCACCGCTCAAATTAAAGGGGAAGAATCCAGCTAGACGATCCTTTTCATCCGATCATTCAAAAAAATTTATTAAAGTTCGTGCAGACTGTAAAAAATGTGCAAAAATTTTGAAACTTTTTTTACTTTGGTTTTTTGATGGCTACTAAAAATTGGCTGATGCGAAAAATGATTGAGCTCAAGATCTCAAAACTAGACTTTCACACCTTCAATTTGGTTTTTTTTTAAATTTTGCTGTACGCCCATTTTTTAAGAAGTTACAGCTATTTGAAAATGACCCTAAAATTGGCGGACTTTTTCAATATCCTTTAATGCTTTTGCCTAGTGTATATATATATATATATATATTTAAATTTATTTTTTCCGACCAATAGGGTATTTGACTGCTGTACGGAAATCATCTTAAATGGACAATTATTTCACATTATGCTCGCAACATTTTGTTATCTTCGAGAATGTCAGTATTTTATCAGTAACCAGACCGCCAAAACGCTCCTGTTGTCGGATTTGTAGTTACGTGGCGCCTGTGACGTGACATGCCGCTTATTTCATTCAATATATCAAGAAGCACGGAAATACACTGAAATAAACTAGAAAATCGCTCATTATTCATCACAGGACTCGCAATGAAAATATGTTTGCTGGCATGTGACGTCACTAGAGATCCGACCAATCCTAGAGCGTTTTCGCTCACGTGACCAAACGTTCAAATTTAGCTAAATTAAAAATTGAAATTAACGAAAACAATGCATATTTTTTCGATAAAATGATAGAAAATACTTTCTAAACACTATATTCTTTTAGGATGACAAGAGAATGAAGCATATTTTCAATATAGTCAAATACCCTATTCTACCAGGCGGAAACCTCGAGATACCGCACGCTTTATCTAATTTCGTCTTCGTTCTCTTACAACCTCGATTTTCATTCTATCGTCGGCGTCTTCGCGAACGTACGAGAAAACTGTCCGATCTGCGTTTACGCTCGCACGCTAAGCTCTACACAAAAGCCACAAGAGCGGCGTGGCCGACGGAGAGAAAAGCGAAGAGAACAAAAAAAAGGACGTAAAAAGAAAATAGTAAAGAGCGGTGCGAACGGGAAGAAGGGACGAATGAAAATCGCATTTTCTCGTGACAATGAGAACAATGAGGTGTGAAATAGGTGTGTGTATATACATTTATATATGAAAAACGTACGTACATCATCCACAGATGTGATACAGCTCTTTGCATATACAGGGTGTCTTGGATAACATTTTACGTGCTTATATTTCACGGATTGTGATGAAAAATGTTTCAAATGAAAGTTGTTTCGTATCGAGAGGGCAAGAAAATGGGAATATTAGTTTTACCTTGGGTACGTATACCCGTCGAGGTCATACGAAGATCAACTTCGAAGCTTTCAATTGGAACCTTTATTTTTTATTTTTGATTCTTATAGCTTATTTAGAGTGCTTTTCAGAATTTATTTCATTTGTCAAGTACTTTTTCAGTTGTTGGACTAGAATGTAATAATACCGCCGTATTGTAATTTTCAAGTCTCAGAGCTGAAAAAAGGCAATAAATAATTATTCAAAAAGTACTTATTTATTTATTCGGAATTGAGGCAGCCACAATGTAGATCATGACGAGTCTCTTAAGGGGCCGGGTTGAAATTCCAAACTTTGAATGATCAGAACACTAAATACTCCGAAAGAATTTTACACGAAAGACCAAAACTCCGAAAATCTGAACACAGTCGAAATAATTCGGCTATGGAAGTTTTAAAAGTGTCAAAATTTCCAATGAATCGACGAATTATTAATAGAACTTTTTTTTTTATTAAGAAGTGATTTTGGGTCAATTTTGAAATTTGTCCAGATAATGTTATACGTTCTACATCATTTAAGTCAACTGTGTAGACTTCCGCTGGCGCGATCTTATCATGGGGGTCGGGTTGAAATTCCGCACTTTGAATGCACCGAAGGTTTAAATGCCTAATTTTAATGTTCCGAAATGACAAGGTTCGTCGAGATCATGCCAGCGAAAGTCTAAACAGTTGACTGTAAATGATGTAGAACGTATAACATTGTCTAGACAAATTTCAAAATTGACGTAAAATCACTTCTTAATAAACAAAAAATTCTTTGAATAATTCGTCGATTTATTGAAAATTTTGAAACTCTTGATACTTCCATAGCCGAATTATTTTGACGGGGTTCAGATTTTCGGAGTTTTGGTCTTTCGTGTAAAATTCTTTCGGAGTTTTGATCTTTCGACGTAGTATTCTTTCGGAGTTTTGAGCGTTCTGATCATTCAAAGTTCGGAATTTTAATCCGGCCTCCTTGATTGGGTCTCTCGCGTTTTTTGTGTCTGGAATCAATATTTAGGGACATATTGATTTTCGATGAAGGGGACCCACCCATGAAAAGTAATCGTTAAGGTACTCAATGGATTTTGAACATGGAAAAAAGTGCCATAGGCTGCGCAGATCCGTCATTGAGAGTGCCAACGAATCAGTCGTTCAAAAACGGAATATTAGGTTATTTTTTACATTATTCATTCCGCGGTAGTTGATTTAACGATGTTGAAGTTTATATCGTTGGAATGGAAATTGAAATATTTTTATTTTTTTAATGTTCATTACCCAAAACCTTTTTTTGCGAATTGCGGCTGTAGATCTCTAATAAGAATCTTGAAAAACGCTTGGGGTTTTTCCCCAGCCCAAATGTGCCGAAGAAAATTGTGATGTTGAAGTTTGCATCGTTGGAATGACCGATCTTGACAATTTGTCTTCTTTCTTTATGTTTCATATTTTTAAAAAACGTTGAGGGCTCCAATATTTCTGTTAAAACTTTGAGGGCTCCGATATTTCTGTCAAAACATTGTGCTGAACTAAAAAAATGAAATTGAACTCGAATTGCATTAAATTCAATTGAATTGCATCAATTAGTGTAGTCAAAGACTGAAACAAGCGTTCATTTTTAGTAAAATGAAAAAGGGTAAGTAAAATTCACTTGAATCATATGTTATAGTTTAGAAAATAAGGAAAATAAACCTAAAATTAATGTTTTTTTTTACCTCGACGAACGGTTGCTGTACCACTCATAATGAATAAAATGTCGTCTTTAAACCAAACCGTGCATAATGGTTCCAACCGGCTTTGTAAATTTTACTCGCATCATTACCTTTCAACCTCAAACTCAATGTAATGAAAATCATATTGGTATGTGCCCAACACCTCGGGGACGTGGAAGAATCAAAGACAAAACGTGACCACAATTCAATAATTCAAGCTTGACTCGTAAGGCAAACATCCATGGTGGCTCATTTTCCATTTATTTGCGAAAGTCACAGTGCTCACACAGACATTTTTACGGAACGGATACAGATACCAAAGAGAATTTTAGATTGCACTTTGTTGCAAGTTTTGTCCATTGCGAGCGTTGCGATCGATTTTATTATCCGCACCCTACACTCTGCACGGAGAGAATAGGAATACCAAAAAAATCTTTGCGTCATATTCCGTGACCTAAATCCGCAAAAAAAAATTGGAAATGCGGAAAAAAATGTTATTTCGTGCCAACGATGCAAACTTCAATGTCATTTGATTCAAGTGTTTTTTTTTTCTCTGCGGGACGAAAATCATCTATTAAATATAATAAAGTGTGCAGAAAGGTTTGTATGTACGAATATGGACGAACCTTTGGATCGCGTACCAGTAACCCCAACTGTGACACTCACACCGACTCCGGCGCCGCTCTGTTTTCCCCAACTCTCGATCTTGTGCAACGCGAGCTTGTACGCCTCCAAGCGAGTCTCGAGTTCATCTCTGAGTTTGGCAGTGAGTGGCAAGAGAGTCGTGGGTGGTTCGGCGGGTGAGACGTTGACGGAGTTGCTGTTCCGGGTGATCATCGGGTTCCCGATGATCGTAGGATCACGACGGCGAAGGTTATCGTCCCGAGGAGCATTGGGGCGATACGAAACGAGAGGATCAGAGGCGAATAAGGTTCGACGGTTCGTCGATCTCCAGCGGTGATCCTCGACTTCGGTATTCGCAGGCACGAGGCCGTGCTTTCCCAAGCCCTCGACCGCCCTCTCCAAGGATCTTCGCCTCGAGGCTAGCAGCTTCTTCGAGCCGGGCGACAATCTCGAGAGGGTCACGAGCAGTTTGCTCCATATCCTCGCGTCTCTCGCGTTCTCCGTGATCGAGATGTGGTGTACGACCCTCCAGAGTACCTGGTGCTCGATCCTGCCGAGGATCGACGACCAAGACGAAGAGGACTCGTCGTTGATTCCTGATTCCTCGGATTCCACGAGATCGAGGAGACGCGAGTAAACGGCCTCGAGAAGCGACAGACTGTGGGGCAGACTCTCCACTATCAGATCGATCGGGATATCCGGCAACGAAGCCCTCAGCGTGTATCTCGGTAGCCTCAGGAGAAAACTCGCGGCCTCGCGGTACTGCCGGCCTTCGTACAATCTCAGCAATCTTTAATCAACGATTCCACCTATACAGGGTGTACTACCCAAGTTGGCACAGCGCAATCACTCGAGAGCCATTCATTTTAGGAACAAATCTCTCAAACAAAAGTTTCATAGTTTCGAGAAACAAAAAATTATCCTATTCGCGATTTTTTCAATACGTGACGGTTTTCAAGATCATTTCAAGGTCAACTCTAGTTTTTCCAATGGCAAGCAATATTTATGATTTCGAAAGAATTTTTTTCGAACCGAACTGATCACTTTTGTCTGAAACTATTTTTCTCTTGACTTCAATTTTTTAAGATATCTTTCGACCAAACGAGTGCCCAATAAATCATTACTAGGTATTAACAAAGTATTTTGGTAAATATACAAAATGTTTTAGAGCATGGAAATCGAAAGGTAAAGTTCGTTTGAATGAATTAACATTTTATAAGCGGCGGATACGTCAATTTTTAGACTTCGTGCAATGGAATTATTTGACTCGAACAAATACCCTATTTTGCAAGGAAGTAAGAAAAGTGACTTAACGTTGAAAAGTTATTAAATATGTATTCAAAAGAAAATTAGATCGAGAGCGGTAAGGTTTGAAAAAAACTTGTACATTCACAGGGAACTGCGAGAGGAAAAATATTTTAGGCAGGACGTCGCAGTGAAAGGAGATAATAATTTATCTCGATTTATACGCACATATATAGGAGGGTTTCGCGCTGCACAAAAAGCGTTGGACTCTAGCAACGTGAATGCAACGCCACAAATGCGGAACGTTTCGCTGCTGAATTGCTAAATGAAAATTCCCGCTGGTGAGCCGCCGCGGGGAAGAATAAAATAGCGCGAGAAAAAAAAAACCATTAGCGCGACGAAAACGACGGTGCCAGTCGCGATGATAATTTGATAAAGGACTCGAGCAAAGAGAGTCAAGAAGATCCTGCGATTGAGACTATGGATATATATATATATAAAATCAGCACCACCGTTTAATCCTTCTTTATATATATATATAAAGAAGGATTAAACGGTGGTGCTGATTTTTTATCTCTCTTTCTGTCGCTGTCTCTCAATGGCATTAAATGCGACTGGGACGGGGAAAATGAGATTTTTCGCGAGTCCTCAACTGCGGTTAATATTACGGGTCGACGACGATTGTCCACTATGTACCAGAAGAAACGACTGTATGTACGATTACGAAAACCCCATCGAAAAGAAATTCGGATATCTAATATTCACTTCAAGTTTAATCGGCCGTTTTAATCATCATTATAAATATTTATTATCCAAATCGTTGAAATTTAGAAATTTTGTGAGTTATGTGATAATACGATAAGATTGATTTAGATTATCACGTACGAAATACACCCTTCACGGTACAAAATAAAAGACGATCGTCGATCGCGGCTCGGTAAAATAGATGAGAGTTGAGTATACACTCACCACTATCGACCCTAAAGTGGGGCGCACCTCACGCCGAAACATAAACGACGGTCGTCGGTCCCGGCTCTGTAAAATAGTTGAGAGTTAAGTGTACACTCTCGTCTATTTCGTCGAGCCGGGACCGACAATCGTCGTTTATTTTTCGGTGTGGGGGGCACCCCACCATAGGGTCAATGGCAGCGACGCCCCACGGTAACCGCGCGAAGAGAAACTACATACATTATTGTGCCAGGGATATATACACCTATACATATACATTATACAGACTGACACAAACTAACAGTTCACGCGTGAAAAAGTAAAAAGACGTTTATTCATTTTCGAAGTCTTTTTGTATGTGATACTAAACCAATCTCATCGTATTTTCACAAAACCCACGAAATAACTAAATTTTATAATTTAATACAGTAAATGTTTAAAAAAAAAGTTGAAATGTAGTGAACGTCTTAACAAATAAAATTTTAACGCACAGACGATTTTTAACCTTCCGTGTGCATACTTGTTTTTGAGACCTTCGGTGTGAACACTGGGGCTTTAAGGGGCATTTCAATTTCTCAAATCGTTTCGGGCTTAAAAAAATCGGGAAAAAATCATGGTTACTTCTAAGAGTATGTAGAACATTATCTAAAAGTCAGTCAAGCGAAGTGCCAAACAGATTTGTCAATAAAAATTGAGATTTGTATAAAAATGTGGGAAAAACAGGAGTTTGGATAAAAATTCATAACTTTGGAATAAATAACGAAATCAAAAAAGTACTTTTACGATTTTACACCTAAGATGATGTACTTTTAAGAAAAAATCAGTTATTGAGGTTCGCTCAAAAAAGTTAAATTATTTTAAGACCCGAAAGTGGAGAATAATGCAAAGGATTCATGTGTGCAATAAAAATACAGAAACTGAAATATTGAAAGGCAAAGAGTTTTTACTATAAAAAAAAATAACTCAGTAAGAATGTAAATGAATCGTGATATGGTTGTCTTCTTGGAGGTTCAAAGTCCGGATCCTCATCCACACTGTGCTCGTCTGATACCTCGGTTTTAATTTCCGGCCCATCGTCTTCATTCTCGGATGCGACGTCGTAGGATATGTTGGACGGACGCTGTTGCAGACAATAAGCCACCTGCACCGCATTACATTCCGCCATTTTTAGAAATTCTGTAGCAAAGATAAAGCTTCTCTTAGAATAGAAATACAAAAAATTAATGAGAAAAATGACAAACTGTTCGTGAAAAAAAAAAAACAGAAAATCAATAAAAAAGGGAAAAATATTACACGAAAAACTTATTGCAGTCACGAAAGTACATAAAAATGACGGGACGAATGGAAAAAAATGTGCACTTACCTATGAAAACACTAACGCCGTGTGACTGAGGCCTCAATGGCACGGAGAGGATTTGCGCCCCCCCTGCCAGATATAGGCAGACTGTCGGATCTCGACGCCGCGGTACTTGTACCTCTCCTACTACTACCTAGTTTCTTTTTAGGCGGGGGAGCGGAGCCCCGCCCTTGCTTCATTTCGGAGAAATTCAAAGTTGAAATTTCAACTGTGCCTTCAAGGGCACAGTTAATGGGAGGGTTAATGGGCGAATCAATGAACAAAAAAAAGTTCATTGATTCCTTAGGAGAATCAATGGAGGGTTAATAACCGAATCAATGAACAAAAAAAGTTTAGCAAAAGTCTTATGACAATGAAGGAATCTTATTTCATTAATAAAAAAAAACCCTCGATTTTTTTATTTATCGATTTATTATTAATTTGTCAGGAGCTACAGTGACAAATTAACCGCATCACTTGCATAAATCGTCATACAATCAGTATCTATTATTTTGGTAAAGGCTGCCATAAGGAAAGGTTAGCATGGTAAGTGAGTTTATAGCTACGAGCACAACTACAGGCACAGCTACTTCCCCTAACCCCTACCTATAAGGTAGTAATTAAAAAAAGAACCACGGTCTTACATACAGGTCTGGAAACTCTATGAAATTTCGGTGGTGGGGGTTACCCCCATGGAAATTTATGTATGTAAAATATATGCAAAAAATATATGCTACATATATATATATATATATATCGGTCGCATATATAGTGACGAAAAATAGAATAATACGTATATATTCAGTATATATGCACCAAATATATGACGCATATATGACCCATATATTTTCGATATATTTTTCTGACCAAAACATATATGCTACGTATAAACACTATATATGATGCATATATGAGGCATATATTTTCGATATATTTTCAATCTATTTTTTTGTCAGAAAAATATATAAAAAATGTATGCGTCATATATGATGCATACATTTTTGATACATATTCCTGACAAAAAATATATGCGTCATATATGACGCATACATTTTTGATACATATTCCTGACAAAAAATATATGCTGTGTATAAACACTATTACAGTTAAACTTAATAAAACTTAAAACTTAAACTTAAAAAAACTTAACTTACAGTTAAAGTACGCTATTACATATAAACACTATATACAGATATGCTACGCATATCTGTATATATGTGGCATATATGTACCATTTATGCAGTATATATGTGGTATGTACGCAGTGTGTATGCAATATATATGCTAAATATATGTGGTATATATGCAGGGTAAATGCTACATATATCATTGATATATGATACATTGATATACAGTAATACCACGCATATGCATCTCATACATAAAAACGTTACGAAAATTAGAATTTGGCACATATATGCAACATATATTTTCAATATATGGCATACATTTCACATATATTACAATTATTAATAAAATAAATTTGCAGTATATTTTTGCGTATATAAATTTCCATGGGGGTTACCCGACTGTTGAAGCCGAATTTGTGGTGGCACTACTGTCGAGGGGTATTGTTTGATCACGGGTTAGGCTACAACGCGAATGCGTGAGTATTGTTGTCCCTATCGCACACAACACTC
>OX101791.1:3217226-3298716 GCA_944452715.1 Ophion slaviceki
ACACACACACACACACACACACACACACACACACACACACACACACACACACACACACACACACACACACACACACACACACACACACACACACACACACACACACACACACACACACACACACACACACACACACACACACACACACACACACACACACACACACACACACACACACACACACACACACACACACACACACACACACACACACACACACACACACACACACACACACACACACACACACACACACACACACACACACACACACACACACACACACACACACACACACACACACACACACACACACACACACACACACACACACACACACACACACACACACACACACACACACACACACACACACACACACACACACACACACACACACACACACACACACACACACACACACACACACACACACACACACACACACACACACACACACACACACACACACACACACACACACACACACACACACACACACACACACACACACACACACACACACACACACACACACACACACACACACACACACACACACTTGAGATTTTCAAGTTAAAACTCCTTTTTCGTCCTTTAGGAAGGGTCAAAAGTCAAAATTAATACCATAAATCGGCCATAATACCTTTTTCTCTCAAGTGTTCAAACATAGTCGCTTGGGCGTTAATAGGCTAATATATATCTCTTCTTCAATTGATACACCTGATATACCAGCTGTTGTAGAGTTGACAATATTGACCAGTTGAACGTTGAGTACTCAAAGTTCTTGTAGAGTTGATACATTGTAGAATTAAAGCATATTGCAAATGCCTCGTTGTGCAGTTGATACAAATCCGAATAAATACGTTGTAGGGATGATCATAAGACTAGATCGTTGTAGAGATTCAATATTGCAAACTTGAGGCTCTTGTACAGTTGGTGGATTGCCGAGTTTGCACAGATGAGAGATAAGTCATTGTACAGTTGAAAAAAGGACTTGCAGCGTTGTAGAGATAAACATTGTGCAAGTGAGACTCTTCCCAATTATTTATTTTGAATTCTGGAACAAGTCCTTCCCACCAGCGTGCGCCGCCGCCACGATGGGCCACGAGGGACCGTGTTTGGTGAACGCGAAGCTTGTTCAATTATGAACGCGCTCCGGCGCCCCTCAGCCGATACAATAATAATCTACAAGTGTATTGAAGAAGCCAATTTAAGAATGGGAATTTAGTCTCTCAGGGGCATACGAGGTCTTGTTATTAGTATGATAATTGCAGGGAACGCGAGGGATCGGCGTGGGAATTCCTTTGGGAGTTGCAACAAACGTTTTCCTTTGCTTCGCTCGATTTGATGCGTGTATGAATGCGTATGTGGGTTGAGAATATATATGTGTGTGTGTGTGTGTGTGATAGAGAGAGAGCACGCAAAGTATGGATACTTTTTAATTTATGAGATTGGAGTTTGCCTCGTTGGAATGCAATGGAAATTTTATTTAATTTCTCACATTTCTTTTGGCCGAATACCTTCGAGATGTCTCAAATTCTTTTCGGGCGCTTCCTTAGAGATCTGAACGTAAATCTATACAAAGAGATCTTTTTTATTGATAAAAGTAAGGAAATAAGAATAGAAAAGAGATGTTTCGTTGCGTTCCAACGATGCAACCTTCAACGCGATTCGAATTTTAGATCGGGATGAAATGTTACGGTTAAAAAAGGTCGAAGGAAATTGTTGCCATGGTTTTCGAAAGACAAAAAGACAAGCTTCGTTATGCTGTTTTAGTTCTTATTCTCTACCACTTTTTTTTACTCACTAGCGGATCTTGGACGCGGTGGTTTCTCTTAGCGGTTGTTCTACCATCGTAAAGTCGCGTTTTTTTTTTTTGGAAAATGGCAATAGGAATTTCTTTTTAGAGGGACTCGAAAGGCCCGTTATTGAGCTTTAATTAGCCTCTTCAGAAGAAAAGGTCTGATTTTTTTGTGCGAGGTGAGTCAATTTTTGGTCAAGTTGTGCAGTTTTTGGAGACTGGACTGTAACTCAAAAACTATGGGATTGAAACTAAAAGATCCGAGAAGCAAATAGTTCTATTAACAAATAATTATACAGATTGGAGTTTGAGCAAAAAAACACTTTTGAATATTGTTTCAAGCAGTGCTCAGGTAAAAAAAACCGCAAACAGTTTTTTCCACTTCTCTCCGGAAGTGCATATATATACGTGTCGTGTGTACATATTTATGTATACATATATCTTCGTGTGTATACAGAGTGAAAGTTTAATTATCGAGCTATTCAAGAATCCGCTGCGTATTTGTAGTGAGCGTTAATTAATCACCAAGCTTGCCTCCCTGTCCTGCAGTTAATGCTGATGCAGCTGCGAACTGAAAACTACGCGTGATATTTTTAAACTTTTTTTTTTCACTATGCGCTCGAAACTCGAGTTTTCATTAATCACGATTCGATATTACCGTGGCTCCCCACCCGTCCACCCACTAGCGCACCTTCCAATGCAAAAACCTTACGAAAAACATCGAAAGGGCACCCTCGTCGGCGTCGCGATATTGGCATCGTCGCGAGTGTCGTGGCCCAAATTGAAATCCCTAGGACGAAGTTATACGGGTGGTTTTTTGTTCTTTTTTCATAGAGTGATGAATATAGATTGAAAAATTAAGAATAATTTAAGGTTACGAGGGGAATAGAAAATTTGCAGGCGCATCCTTCGTGCGCGTCTTGCTGATGTTGCATGTACGAACACACACACACATGTGTGTGTATATATATATACATATACGCGTATATGCAATGGACGCGATATCATCCGAGAGAGGGAGTACTGGGACAAACGACCTACTGGCCCGCATACCATACTCTCGTCTCTTGTCGAGCGTGCTTTGCCCCCGGCTTGTCGTACCGCCAGCCTCGCATATGCATACTTACATACAATGTGAGTCACTAGAAATTAGGGGTCTGCTCACTTTAGATACTAAAAAAGGCTAATTTCATGAATTTTTTTCATAGGTTTATATTATAGATATTGATATAAAAGTTGTTACATTTATTAAATACACTTTCGAAGTACGTGTAAAAAAATGTATGTATTTATGTAACCCGAACAAACTTTAAACGCGTTTTTCTTGAAACAACGTTTTTCGACGGCTTGTTGATGAAATCTTCGAAACTACTGAACGGACCCTTATGAAATTTCAACCACATATTCTTTACAACTATAGCTATAGCGCAAATCAAGATTTTTAAAAATTTTGATATTTACTTTTTTACAGTCAAAGATGGCGATATTTTTATAAATAATCAATATTTTTCTTGAAACTGTGTACAAGTCAAGTTGAAATATAACATAAAAAGTCTGTGTAACCAGTTTTGTAAAACAAACTTAATTACTATGAAAAAAATATTGAAAATGCTCGTTTTTTCACGCCTCTGACTGCATCTCACTCCTTAAACCTTCAAAAAGGAGACATTGCAAAGCGTTCACGAATAATTGAGAAATTGAAGAAAAAAAAACATGTTAGGCTACCTTTCAGACGTGTTATTTACTAAAAATTATCATATACTTCCGGAAATACCATGCACATTTTAGATGCAGATAATAGATTTCGTTTTGAGAAAAGAACGAAGAGATTTCGAACGTAGGGGTACCCATTTTCGAAAGTCGAATTGAGCGTGAAGTGTGGTGAGCATGAAATTAACAAAAAAAAACTGAGCTGACCAACCTGTCGATCTTTACAAACGCAACAAATGTTGTCTGTGACTTTTTTTTGTGTAAAATCAATATTTATAGGAGTTTTCGAGTGTCATATTTCCAGCGACGCACCCGGTATATGTATGTGCGCATCTCTTTGTCATCACTTCACACGCGGGCACATGGAAAAAAACACACACGAATAAACGCTCTTTCTCGCTCGCTTTACTTTAGTTCGATCAGCTCGCGACGAGTTTTTCTTCCTAAGAGTATAAACCGCAGCGACGTTTTCTTCGCACAAAAGCATCGTATGCGCGTAAATGTATGTATGTATTGACAGGGATTGGCACGTATGCGGACCATCCGACGTTCTTAAGGCGATGTAAGTATCATCTGACGTGTTCACGCGGTTGATAAAAGTCTTCTACGACATCATTTTCTCGCAGATGAATTGCATATTCAGTCAACCACGATGTACATTCTGTTTTTTTTTTCACAGAGCGTGTAGGGTCGTTCTTCATATTTCTTTGCTTGGAATCAGAACACAATAATTCCGTGCAACAAAGCCGTAATCCTACATGACAAAGGTGTCGCACCGATGAGAGTTTCTACGCACGGGATAAAAATAACACAGTCTTCGACCTTTAGATCCCGCATCCTCAATTTTGCTAAAAGTAATCCTCGCGGAGATTGATTCCGCTGGATGATTGGTTGCTACAGCTATCCAGAAAAGACAGTTGGTCGCGACAGCTATCCAGAAAGGATTTGATTCTAATAGCGATCCAAAGAGGATAGTTGGCTGCAAAAGCTATCCAGAGAGGATAGTTGGTTGCAACAGCTATCCAGAGAGAATAGTTGATTCTAACAGCTAGCTACAAAGGATATTTAGATGCAATAGCTATCCAGAAAGGATAGTTGCTTGCAATAGCAATTGAGAGAAGATAACTGGCTGCAACACCGATCTAGAGAGGGTTGTCGATTGCCACAGCTATCCAGAGATGATAGTTCATTGCAACAGCTATTCAGGTAGGATAGTTTATTGCAACAGCTATCCAGGTAGGATAGTTGCTTGTAATGACTATCCAGGTAAGATAGTTCATTGTGATATCTATCCAGAGAAGATGGTTGGTTGCAACAGCCATCCAGAGATGATAGTTAGCTGCAACAGCTATCCAGAGAGGACAGTTGCTTATAACGACTATCTTGGTTGCAACAGCTACCCAGAGAGGCTACTTGGTTGCCACAACTGGATAGGACAGTTGCTTATAACGGCTAGTTGGGTGCAACAGCTACCCAGAGAGGCTACTTGGTTGCCACAACTGTCTAGAGGATATAGTTGGTTGGAACACCTATCCAGAGAGGATAGTTGGCTGCAACAGCCATCCAGAGACGACAGTTGCTTATAACGACTATCCAGAGAGGATAGTTGGTTCCAACGACTCTCCAGAGAGCTGAACGCTGTGACGTTAGATATTTGACATTAAATAAAGAATTTTTCTTTTATCATATACTCACATATTTTACTGTGCCAGCGAAGGAAACATATTGTTTTTTTTTATATCACCCTGATATATACACATATTTATCACAGTCAATTTCGTCGAGTAAAACTTTAAATGAAAGCTGAGATCTGATGCATTCTTGATTCGCACTGAGGCCACTAGACATTCCCCTAGGATTTCCACACTGTTTGCAGAGCACCCTCTCCAAACCGTGTGCTCACAACTCCCATAGTTCTCGAGCGTATATGCACACTTGCAAATGTGTATGTTCGATCGATGGACGCGGAACGTCCCACACTAAATCGATTCAGCTCGCGAAAAGCGCCGAATTGTTAGTTCGTGTTGTACGCAAGGAAAATATGGATTTGACAATCCTAATTATGAAATTACAGCTCCGGTAAGATGAACTTGGTGAAATGCTTCACGTGGTCCAAAATGGCCGAGTGCTAAAGGATAATTTCTATACCACTTACGACAGAACGAGAGAATTACAGCTCGAATGAAAATCTCGATGGGTCCTCCTGGGGGTGGATAAAGCGTAAAATGAAAGGGGCGTGCGACGAAATGGAAACAGTCGCATATAGGATGTTGATAGTTTTGGCTTGAAAGGCGCTATGCGCGCGCGCGTGGATGTGTGTGTGTACGCGTGCGTGTGTGCGGTTATACCTCGATGATTTGGGGAGGAGGGGGCGTGGGGGTGACGATAGGTGAACAGTGCACTGGAGGTAGTCGCACTGACGACTCTCTCTCTCTCTCTCTCTCTCTCTCTCTCTCTCTCTCACACACACACACACACACATTTTCTGACTTCTCATCGATCCAACCTGCACCTTATCGTGGAGCTTCCATCTTCCCTCTGGCTCACCAGCTCTCCAGCAATTATTCCAAGCGCCAACTTGGACTGGTGAACTCTCGCACATATAAATATAGTTATCTACCAGACAGGCTCGTTTCAAGTATGCAGATTTAGCCCTTTTTCACCCTTGTACCGCCCTGTTATTATTTCGTAGCGCAACACCCAACAGATCCGTTCATTCATATATATTCGTGGAAGGTGTTTTTGAAGACCTTCTACTTTGAGGGTTGTCCTCACAGTAAACAGTCGCCTGCATCCTTAAGGGGCTACATCTGCCTAGAGGCCCGAAAGAATTGCCAAACTTCGATTTTTTTCTGGGAAACGGTAGTGAAAAAGAAACGAATTTCTTTTAACACAAAAGTATATATATTGAGGGCTTTTGAAAGAAAATCACCATAAAATAAAGAAAAACGACAAAAAACATCGTTTCCTGCAGATGATGTAATTTTTTCGCGACGGTTGGCGGTGGACTCTCCAGCTTAAACTGTCCATCTGAAATCTAAAAACCGAACGGATTATTTAAGTTAATAATAAATACGAGTCGTTGACGATCGTCGAGTTTTTAAATTATTTTTTTTAACAGCGTGGCGATGAATTGAACCTCGATCATACAAAATCTATGAAAAAAGTAGTCATTTTGACGGAAATATTGAAAAATGAAGTACGATTTAAAAAAAGTGAGATCGTCAACGACCTTTAAATTTTTCTCATCGTATCTCCTGTAAATTTGGAAACATTCCATCAAGTGGTTCTCGAGATATCATGTCCACCGACTTTAAAAACAGGGTTTCGAGAAAAATGCGTTTAAAGTTTTAAGTATGATGCTGCTCCACTCGCCCGGTCGACTGTTAGAAGCTAAAGCTCATTCAGTTTTAGGAATATAGCTAAAAGGTGATACTATCGATCAAAAATATTGTTGGAAAATGCAATTTTCTGACCCACCATGTAGATGTAGAACGAACAGATATAACGTTCATATTGAACAAACAAATGGCGGCAACGAACGATCACAAACAAATGAGGAAATGAGAAAATAAACGAATAAATAAACGAAAGCTTACGAATAGTCAAGGGTTATGTAAATTTTCGCATTTACATAAATTGTCTTCACAGATCAGCACTTTCAAAAAACTAAATATCAATGAATAAAAAGATCAATCAATAAAAAACACTCATAAAACTACAAGCGTAAAAACCAAATGAGCAAATTAATTAACATTTACAGATAACGAGGGGTGTTTGATGATGTAAGAGGGAGGAAAAAAGAGAGAGAGAGAGAGAGAGAGAGAGAGAGTTTGCTGAGTATAAATCCCACACAGAAAGGTAATGCGGACCGTTCTCACTATGTTATGTAAGATTTCCCACAATGCCGGGGAAATTAAAAAAAAATATAATTGGCGGGGTAGATTTGCTATCGATAGGGTTTCAACGCGGGAGAAGCTGAGGGCGCAGCTAATGGTGTGTATGTATAATATCTTTGAAGACCTCTCTCTGACTCCTGACGTAACGCCCATATAGTTCTTGTGTATAACTATGTTAGAGCATCTTGCAGTCAGTTTAAAGTTTATTCCAAACAACTCTTACTCAGTTATAGACACACAGACGCACGTGTACACACAGTCAAGATGCACTTGTTCAGTTTCTCCCGTCTTTTGCATACCCACGCGACATCCGCCGTCTCGCGGTTTGAACGCGAGCGCGAGCGCATAGAGCTTTCGAAAAGTTTTTCCGTCGTACAGTCGACACACTTTCGAGGCGGCTCTTAAGCCTGCTCCTTGTTCTTCAACTTTCGTAGAACCCAACGGACCTCAAATTTCCACCGAGTTGCAAAGAAAAACGAAGAAGGAAAAAAAACAAGAAAAACGGGTAACAAAAAACGAGCAACCCAGAAGTTTCTTTGCACTTTTCCATATTATGAACGTCGCTTACGCATTTTAGAGTGTATAGGCATGTATGTACAGGAGTTCGCTCGATGCGGGAAACTTTCAAACGCAATTTGCGGCCAGAACCAACTTTGAAAACAACGAGATAAAGTTGGCGATACTACAGTCGTTTTTTCTGTGTTATTATTCCGTAACGAAGTGACTTTTGAACGATTTTTCGAGCTTGCATTATTTGCCGTATAATATTTTTTTTTTGCATGGTGATAATTATTCCTTCGCGGTGAAGATTAGATCGCCTTCTCGAGTGGAGAATAATGCTCGACAATATACGAAAGTTTGGTTGAATCGAATTTATTCCCGAAGTATTCCCAGCAAGTTATTCACAAAAGGCTGGATAAGCTGGCGGAAAAAAGTGGACAACACCTAGTGAGTGAAAAAAGTAAGAAAGAATACGACAAAAATGCACGGGAGCTTGATATTTGTCGAAACTACCTTAAACAATCACATAAAGGTCTATTTGGTTGAACTAGAATCTATGCGAGTCAAATATTTACTTTCCTTGTCTCACGGCCTACTACGAGTCTATTTAATTGAAATACGTATATTTTTTTGTATGGAAATTTGCTATTTCATAACGATGTTTAAGGAAGACTTTGCCCTTGAAATTTTCAAAAAATCAATTTGAGCTCAAGATGAGCAGCTAGAAGAAGAGGAGGGATGCCTCTGTGGACCAGGCATTGCCGATTAGCGGTAATTATAAACACATTTGTGTAAACACATTACAAAACTTTAAACGCGTTTTTCTCGAAAACACGTTTTTAA
Source organism: Ophion slaviceki (assembly GCA_944452715.1). Classification (NCBI taxonomy): domain Eukaryota; kingdom Metazoa; phylum Arthropoda; class Insecta; order Hymenoptera; family Ichneumonidae; genus Ophion; species Ophion slaviceki. Next base: position 3,225,984 of record OX101791.1, read on the forward strand.
AAATGGCTGACATTCTCCTGACCGCTGTAATTAACATATCGACCTGAAATTTGGAGAGCATACTCAGAAAATATGTCTTCACGGAATGACGGATCGTTTTTTCGATAGATACATTTTTGCATTTATTATTTATCTTTTTATGCGAGAAAAACGCGAAAATTCGATTTTTTTTTAAATTGCCGCCATTTTCCGAAATTTGTACTAAACGAAAAACCCATCCGTCATTCCATGACCAAAGGGTCACAGATTGATAATATGCTTTGAATTTGTGTTTCAGATCAACAAAGAGGGGGCAGTGATGTCAGCCGTTTACCTCCCGCGATTTGAGGACCTGTTTTCGTGGAGCTGCAACGGCCGCCATTTTGGTTTTTTTTCAAAAAAAAATTTTTTTAACGTTCTGTATATCATGAATAAAAGCAAGAAAAAAAACCGCACTCAAAAAGCTTTACTCGTTTCCTTTAAAAAAAATAAAATGTAAACACCTGAAATATGGCACTCCAAGCACAAAGTCTCCGTTAACAGATTTTTATTTCAAGGAATAAATGTACTTGGAAATAAATATCCATCGTAGTAGAATCTGTGGAAATTCTGGAAATATACGTCCCGCGATCTAGCACAAATAATACGGCTCATAGTAGGTCCTGATTCGAGAGTCCTTAGTGACCCTATAGTAACGCGTTGTTGTGGGAAACATTCGTCTAACAGTCTCCGTCCATCTGTCAGCTCGATAGCACGTCCGCCCCGAATACCTTATTTTCATTTAAACATGTGTTGATATTGCTTAATAAAAGTTATTATCGTTCGTGGGTTTGTTTTCTTCGTTATTTCTAATGATCTAAGCTCGGCTTCGTTCAATAGGTTATGGGCCCAGGCATCGCGTTAGATCAATAAATAAAAAGGCGACTACGCGCGCGAGTCAAATATACGAAGTGACAAAATAAAAATCCACGCTAAACGATGGCCACGATCTCGGGCATTACGAAAATAGAAACTCTTACGAACGCGAATTTCGACACGTGGAAAATCCACATGCGTGCGCTATTGATTAAGTGCGAATGGTGGGGCTACGTGAACGGTGAACAAGAAGAGCCAGTCATAGTGGCGAATAATCCTGCGTCAGCCGAAGCGGAGGCCAGGTGGCGAAAAAATGACGAGAAGGCCATGTCCGAGATCCTTTTGGGCAAAAGCCCAGCTGAGCTGAAGCAAGTCAAAAATTGTGGCTGAAACTCGAGCAGATATACGAGTCAAAGGGACCAGCGAGAAAGGCAACTCTTTTGAAACGGCTCGTGCTAAAAAGGATGCGCGACGGCGACAACATACGCGAGCACCTCAAAAACTTCTTCGACGTAGTCGATAAATTGGAAGCAATGGAGGTAAATGTGAACGAAGATTTACTCTCAATCCTTTTACTATACAGCCTTCCGTCGTCGTTCGAGACATTTCAATGCGCGATCGAATCTCGCGATGATCTCCCCTCACCGGAGATATTGAGGATTAAAATAATAGAGGAAAACGACGCGCGGGGTAAGGACCGGACGGACGTACAAAACGCTATGGTCGTCGGAAAAATTTCACGAAACGGCCCTCCGACAATCGAAAAAGTCGAACGAGCGTTAAAAACGACGACAGAAGCGGAAATTATAACTCGAATTTTAAAGTACGCTGTTTCAAGTGCAACAGGATCGGCCGTAAAGCATCCGAGTGTAAACGTAACCATGGAAACGAACGACATTACGCAAATTCGGCCGAGGACACGAGTCTGTATGCTGAAGCGTGTGAAGCCACCGCACTACGCATTGATCAATCCCCGAATAATCGATGGTGCCTTCCCGAGTCGAAATTTTCGAGCCGCGTTCAACCCACAAAATGAAGGCGAGCAGAAATCGGCGTGAGCGGATTATTGGGTATCTAAAGGAGGGTACAATGTTTGAAAGTACCATGCGTTAGAGCCTCCGATGAACCTCCGGTATGGCAGAAAGTAGACTTTTTGACTCAAAGGAGGTCAGGGAGGGTCACAATTGAACCTACGGAACCTCAGGTGGGCCTACTTCGAGCGCTCCCGCAGAACCTACTGCCCCCCCTTTCGGCCTACTGTACACTGCTAAACAAAAAAAATTAATTTATATAGAATCTATTTAAATAAAATAGGTTTTTTCCTTGTCTCCCAGCCTACTACGATCATATCTCTTTCAAAGATATTTATATATGTTAATAAAGATGAGATTCAAATTAATCTTCATTTGCTTACAATGTACACTGTAAAGCTTAGTGTACTATATGCAAAAAATACTTCATAAATCGAAAATAAAATGAACGCATTATTTGAGAGCTTTACTACAAGGATTTTTCATCGTAATTCGTCATTCCCTGGCCTTTGGAAATTATTTTTTTCGAAGAAAATATTTGCCCTATATGCGATTTGAACCTAGTCCTACCTACTTATAGCTACGCGCCGCTGCCCCTATGCTACCGAGTGCTTATAACATTTTGGTCGCTGATATGGCATAAGAGACCAAATGAATACCTCCAACTATTTGTTGTATCACATATGCTATAGATTTTTCAAACACACATACACCCACACACACACATACACACACACACGCGCGCGCGCGCGTGTTGTGTATGTATATGTTTATTTATAGAAAATCAATCTATTTAATATCGTCCAATAACTACATATTTTATTTGATCCTAATAAATCTGTGATTCGGTTTCATCAGTTTAACATTTTCATCTGTTCAAAAAAACAATTTAGTCAAGTTCACTGAATGGATCTAGTTATTTTTTTTATTTACCTTAAATAAAATATTTGTAGTTAAGCATTTTTCTATTTGATTGAACTAATGGTCCATCTTTATTGTAACACTCATATCAAAGGGGCGGGGGGTAGTGAAGGTGGAGTGAGAGGAATTTTATATATATATATGCGTGTGTATATATATATATATAAAATAGGCGGGGGGTAGTGAATTTCTCTCTCTCCACCTTCACTACCCCCCGCCCCCTTGATATGAGTGTTACAATAAAGATGGACCATTAGTTCAATCAAATAGAAAAATGCTTAACTCTACACATATTCTATTTAAGGTGAATTTAAAAAAATAACTAGATCCATTCAGTGAACTTGACTAAATTGTTTTTTTGAACAGATGAAAATGTTAAACTGATGAAACCGAATCACAGATTTATTAGGATCAAATAAAATATGTAGTTATTGGACGATATTAAATAGATTGATTTTCTATAAATAAACATTTTTAAAATCAATCATTTTAATAATGGAATGCAATAGGAAAAATTGGGTTCTATGAAAAATCTAGTTAATACAAATTTTAAAAAAATCAAATAGCCGCGGTTAGTTAATATCAAAATATTTAGCGGGAAAAAATAAAAATATGCTTCATATATACACGTGGAAATATTTTTTTAATTTTCGACGTGCTAAAAATGAAAACAAGGAAAAATCAAACATCTTGTTTGAAATCGACGGTAATCGGCCGTCGCCATTTATCAACTCATTATTGAATAAACAAAAAAAAACAAAACGAACAAAAAGAAAAAATCGAATGAGGTTGAATTCTAAACCGACAATTTCAATCCTTCAGAACATGAAATAGACTATAATTAACACCCTATCGTTCCATATAGAAATCAACATTATATGTTATTTAGATATACACTGCCAGCTAAAAGTTTTCGGACACTCCACATAATCGCAAAACTTTTGAGCGCTGGATAATTGCCAAATAATGTTAGAGTAATATAATTCATTTCATTTATTATTTCACGAAGATACTATAAAGATCTATATGATTAAGTAATTTCACAGAGCTTTATAGTATCTTCGTAAAATAATTATTATTCTACCATAAGTTTGCAATGATCCAAAGTGATATTAAGTTTTGCAGTTATCTGAAGTGTCCGAATACTTTTGACTGGTAGTGTATATTCGAATATATTAACGCAACCACATATTTCGAGTATTATATATATATATATATATATATATATATATATATATATATAAAGTATTATATAATATATACCGTCGCTTAAATGTTTGGATACACCAGTCGATATTTCTTGCTGCACTAAAAGTCACATAGCTTCGTAAAAAAAAGATAACCAAATTTACCGAACGGCGTTTTGACGGGAATAAATTCAGCTGTATATTGCTTTTCTGAAATATTTTTTTATCATTTTCTTTTCGACCCGGTACGCACTTTTATACGTGACTGATTTTCGGCTTTTTTTCGACCATCAAGAATTGAATGCATGACTCATGGAAAAAAAATTGTTACGTTTATCCATGATGAACTTAAACGGGGTAGCAGGAACTTCATTTGCGTTTTTTATAAAGTTTTGTACGATTTTTTTCGCAATGTTATCTCATTTTTTTCTAAAAAGACTAATTCTAGATAATGCAATGTAACTCAAGAACTAGAGGGCTTAAGAAGAAATGTCAAGAACGAAAAACGTCGCGTAAGCTTATACTGGATAGACTGGCATTTTTTAAAGAATTTTCCTGTGAGATTTTTTCTCGCAGGAAAATGCATGGTCGAGGGTCTCGAAAAGGCGAAATTATCGGGGAGCGTCACGTGCGATATCTGCACGAAGTGTAAGATGACACGGGCGCCATTCCCCAAAAACGATGTAAAACGGACTGTACCCCTGGAGATCGTACATACAGACGTATGCGGTCCCATGAGAAGAGAATCCAACGGAAGATCTCGTTACTTCATTACGTTCATCGACGAAGTCACACGATGGTGCGAAGTAAGGTTCCTTCGTAACAAGAACGAGGCCTTTCAAGCATTTTGCGAGTACAAAGCGATGGCGGAAAACGTCACTGGAAACAAAATAAGACATTTACAAAGCGACAACGGCCGCGAATATATAAACGAGGAATTTGATCGATACTTACGAAGAAGCGGTACCAAAGAAGATTGATCGTGTCAAGAAATCCCGAGCAAAACGGACTGGCCGAGAGGAAAAACAGAACGCTTGTAGAAATGGCTCGGTGCCTCCTCACCCAATCTGGACTAGCGGCATCCTTCTGGGCAGAGGCAATTTCAACATCCAACTATCTTCGAAACCGATGTCCAACGAGAAGTTTGGAAGAAACGACGCCCTTTGAAGCTTGGTACGGAAGGAAACCCAACCCATCTGCGCGAGTTCGGATGCAAAGTCTTCTGTCTCAATACGAACTATCAAAAGGGAAAATTCGAACCTCGATCTCGGGAAGGAGTATTCGTCGGTTACGGTGAGCAATCCAAGGGATACAGGGTGTGGATACCAACGGAGAGAAAAATCGAAACCTCACGCGACGTTAAATTCCTTGAGAGAGAGAGAGTCGACAAGAATAAAAGAAGATCTTCAGGAGTTCGAACCTGGAGACGCAGAAGCTCGAGAGAAACTCGTAGATAAAGTCTCTCAAAACGAAACCATTATCGTAGAGATACAACGGCCCTCAGAAAGTGGACCAATAGTAGAAGATGATCAAGAACAAGAAGAAACCCCGAAACGCGGCAGGGGAAGACCTCGTGTCGTACGTTCAGGACGCAGGGGAAGACCGCGAAAGCTATTTCAACCCGCCGTTCCAAGAATAATTCCAGACCAGAGTGAACCTCACTTAGGACAAGACGAAGGTGGGGACGACGAAAACGCACAGGCCGAAGGACCCTCAACAAGCCAAGAAGCTGAGACAGCATGCACCGCCGAGATACCCGTGAAGTTCGCAATGTCAGGTAACGCAATGGACGAATGGAAATCAGCGATGGCCGATGAAGTACGCTCCATCCTAAAGAAAGATACATGGAATGTCGTGAATAAACCAGCCGGAAGATCCACCATTGGAGGCCGATTCGTCTTAAGAAATAAATACAATCCCGACGGATCTCTGCAAAAGAGAAAAGCGCGATTAGTCGCGAGGATTTAAGCAAAAACCTGGCGTCGATTTCACCGAATCCTTTGCTCCTTTAGCACGTTTGAGCTCGATAAGGCGTCTCACCGCTATCGCCGCCCAACATGAAATGAAGATTCACCAGCTTGACGTATCCACAGCGTATCTTAATGGAATCCTCGAAGAAGACGTCTTTATGAACGTTCCCGAATTCTTCGAAGAAGTGGTGGAGCAGCTAGTCCGAACAGAACGCGACGACACCCCTCGAAGAAAAGCCGCGGAAATACTAAAAGACATGCAGTCTGGAGACAAGGTATTTCATTCGAAAAAGGCGCTCTATGGTCTACGTCAGGGAGGTCGAGCATGGTACAAACGACTCGACGAGGAATTAAAAAAATTAGGCGCTCAACCTACCAATGCAGATCCATGCGTCTACAAAATCAATCAAGGACATGAATCCGTAATCATCGCAACTTACGTCGACGACATACTGATAGCCGCTCGCAACATAAACTCAATAGAAAAGGTCAAGTCCTTCTTAGGTGAATCCTTCGAAATAAGGGACTTGAAAGAAGTAAAATACTGCATCGGAATCGAATTCGAGCGCGAAGGCTACGATATCTCGATCCATCAGAAAGGTTACATCAAGGATCTTTTGAAAAACTACGGGATGTCAGATTGCAATCCTGTATCTACGCCGATGGTAGTGGGAACGAAACTTCAAAGACGACTGAGTACTGCGAATTCTGAAGACAATAAGCTACCGTATAGAGAGTTGATTGGAAGTCTTATGTACTTGGCAGTAGGTACAAGGCCTGACATCGCTGATACGGTGAGTTACTTAAGTCAATATCTGACCTGCCACGACAAATCGCACTGGGCCGCCGCCAAGAGAGTATTGAGATATTTAAAACACACCTGCAACTACGACATCACCTACAAATCCATAGACGAGCCAACAAAGGGTTATGTCGACGCCTATTGGGGAAATTGTCCAATTGATAGAAGATCGTTTACTGGATACGCTTTCATCTTAGCCGGGGGAGTAATTAGCTGGAATTCCAGAAAACAACGCACGGTCGCATTATCATCGACCGAATCGGAATACATGGCCCTAACGGAAGCGGCTAAGGAAGCGATATTTCTTCGCAGTTTTCTAATCGACCTAGGATTGGACGACCCTGCCGTGATTACAATTTACAACGATAACATCGGAGCTTCTAAGTTAGCTGATAACCCAGTGTTCCACAGCAGAACGAAACACATATATATTCGACACCACTCCGTTCGCGAGGTCCTAGATGATGGACGAATAAACATCGAGCAAGTTCCAACCAACGAAATGCCAGCCGATGTCCTAACAAAAGCACTTCCAGGCCTGAAACACTCCAAATGTATAACTTACCTGGGAATGAACAATATAGAGCGCGGATCACGTGTCGAGGGGAAGTGTGGAAATTCTGGAAATAAACGTCCCGCGATCTAGCAAAAATAATACGGCTCATAGTAGGTCCTGATTCGAGAGTCCTCAGTGACCCTATAGTAACGCGTTGTTGTGGGAGACATTCGTCTAACAGTCTCCGTCCATCTGTCTGAATACCTTATTTTCATTTAAACATGTGTTGATATTGCTTAATAAAAGTTATTATCGTTCGTGGGTTTGTGTTCTTCGTTATTTCTAATGATCTAAGCTCGGCTTCGTTCAATAGAATCCAATAAATAAGAGTTTGATTTGACGAACATATTCTCTAATCCAAATAAAAAAAAACAATCAAATAAACGAATCAGGTTGATTTAAATGGATTTTTTTTATGAGTGTACTTTTCACCAGTAGTGTATTTTCGGGCTGACGCACTGAATTTCAATCTCCCCGATCATAATGTAGTTCATCTCAGGGATCTTGGGATTTCAAGGGTTTTCATCACCCGGATGTGTATTCATGGTGCGCGAGGAAATGCCAGCAGTTCCCGCGAGTCGATCGTCAAGTGCAAACCTCCAATGGAGGGTCGTTCTCGTGCCATCTGGGTCGGACATTCGATGTAACGAAAACATTGAACGCAGAAAGAGGAAGAGAAGTCGAGAGGGGGAGAGAGAGAGAGAGAGAGAGAGAGAGAGAGAGAGAGAGAGAGAGAGAGAGAGAGAGAGAGAGAGCATGAATTGGTCAAATGAAATAAGGTTCATTGTATCTTGCCGATGTCTCATCAAATCGTACTACCTATAGCTTACGCATTTTTAATTAATACGTACCACTGAGAGCGAGGATTTATCGCGGAAATGAAGGAGGTGGGTAATACTGAGCAGAGTGCAAAGTGGGAAAACTCGTTGTCGCTATGTAGCCGCAATTTTCATATGGATACATATATAATGGCGAAAGGTAACAAGGAAAAGTTGCGGAGCAGAGTGAAAAGAGAAGTAGCGGATACGGTTTTATGGGCGCGATTTTACGAGTTTTCACATAGTACATCGGTCTTCCCTCTTCCAATGATTTCACGAGCTCCTCCACGTCGTCTCTCGCTTAACGGCACCAACCGCACTGTCAGTTACACGAGAATTGTCTCTGTTCTTGGATTATGCATGAACACACAATTATGAGAGAGAGAGAGAGAGGGGGGATCAAAGTCACCTGGTCGTGTTACCAGCGTTCATTCTCTAGTTATTGTATTTTGCACTGTTCATAACCGATGACCAATGTGTTGCGGTTTTCAAATCCGTTTGCTAAATGGACACGTATCTTCCTCGCAACGCTGCGAAACGTTTCCGGCATAGTGCCACTTGCACCTGCTTAAATACGAGTGAGCGTTGACCATCTGTCTTACGCATAGGTAGGCCGATGCCTGAGACTCGGCTTCCCGCTACAAACGGATCGCGGAGTGCTGGTTAGTTTTCAGCTATCGCATAAAAAGTGTGGATCCATCCGCACTACTAAATGTTTGTGAGCACTCACGTTTCGTCTATTCTTCCACAAACGACTCACTCAGTAGACTGGAGCAACTCGCGCTTGTGGGATAGATATTGGTGGTGATGCCAACTATCTAATATCATGGTGCCCTCTTCGGATAGCTGTTATATCCAACTATCTCCTATGGACAGTTGTTACAACCAACTATCCTGTTTGGGCCGTTGCTACAACCAACTATCCTCTCTGGATAGTTATTACAACCAACTATTCTCTTTGGATAGCTATTACAACCAACTATCCGTTCTGGATATCTGTTATAACCAATCATCTTCATTGACGCGACTGACGACATTGGCCAGCCACTTTCCAACGCTATGCAAGCAGTCTCCCTTGGGGAGACTCTGTATTTCTATCAGGCTTGGTTGAGTACAGACTGCAGAGTCTGGTCACGCAGGGTAAGAAGAGAATTTTCGTGTTATTTTTGGCCCTTGCTCAGAAAAAGTCACCAACCCCTGGCCTTTGTTGTTATGGATACAACTGTGTTATATAAAATTTGCGCGATAAGTTTAAAATATTTTCTTCTCCGAACGTGACGGATCCATTCATTACCTTACTATTATCGTGGTAAAAATAAATACTCAACCGAATTGCAATAACACGACGGATCAAGTATCCTTGTAACGTTGAGTCTACTTTGACCCGCAGCCGTCCCGTATTTTCGTTGTAACCGAGGAGTCATTTCAACCGTCAAAGGCAAACCTCAAAGCCTATTCAAATGATCGCGACCTTACCGCTCATACGCTATGCGTGAAGTGAATAAGTCTGCGTGCTTCAAAGGCCTGCGCGAATTGCTGTATCTTTTACAAGATCAAAGCACTGCAAAACTGTTCGATACGGCATCTTTTCGCGGTCCCATTATGCGTATCCTTTCAGTATCCGGTTGACTTCCGTGAGAAACCGTCTCGACAATTCTCGCACACTGAGCTCGCGATAACGCGAGTTACGTTTTCTCGGCAAATTGCCTCCTTTTGCATCATCGGTTTACCGGAATCGGTCGAGATGCCTCGCTGCATGATGTTGATCTGGGTCAAGAAGCAAAGACAACAAAACAAAAAAAAAAGAAAACCTGCATCTCGGAACCGGATGCCGAGAATCATCGTGTGCGCTCAGGGAAAAAGAGCATGTCGTATGCCTATATTGCTCGTATATGGCTGTTGCCCGAGCTACGTGGTAAATGGTCTGCGGTTATTGTTACGGTTACGGTTACGCTGGATTAAATACGAGAGAGAGAGAGAGAGAGAGAGAGAGAGAGAGAGAGAGAGAGAGAGAGAGAGAGAGAGAGAGAGAGAGGGAGAGAGAGAGAACGATACCGCGGTCAGCGGCAAAGAGAAGATTCCGAGGATGTGGGAGAAGGAGAGACGGAGAGAGGAAAGTGGCAGGGGTAGAGGGATATGAGGATGAGAGAGAACGGTAGTTATTCTGTTCCGAGCATCAACCAAGCCTGATAGAGATACAAAGCTTCGTAGATCGATAGGGTATAACCAACACTCTGGGCTCTCTGTCCTGCTCTATCGGACCAATGCCCACCGACACTGTGAGATATTCGTCGCTGCATAGCCAAACGTCTCTCTCTCCCTCCCTCCCTCTCGCCCTCTCTCTCTCTCTCTCTCTCTCTCTTTCCATCTCTTGCTCTATTCTCGCCTCGTCAACGACCTGTCCATCCACTCGCCAAGCATAATATCTGGAAACACTGACCCAGCAAAATGGGATGTTGCTCCTCGCATATAATATTACAGCGATACATCGCGCTCTATTGCCATCAGTTATTTGTACATCGCACGGGCTACTGACCTACATAAGAATAAACCCAATCTTTTTTGGTACCCTTAAGGTGGTCAGGCTTCCCTAATATTAGGATCAATCTCTGATTAGTTCTTATTCGGTAATGGAACGGTGCGCCCAATAATCAATCGAGGCGTGGAACACAAAGCCGTCAGGGAAACTAGACTTGAACTCTTTAATGAAGATATGCGAGAAAAAGCCTTGCTGAAACTAGCATTTCATTATTTCAGATTTTATCATCGGTGTTGCTTCGACGCAAATAATCCTTTGAATTTAGTAATAAGTTGGTCCATAGGGTAGAAGTGACCAACGCGTTATCACGGAGACGAGTTGCCATGGTTTATTGTACTCACTATTTTGAACCACTTGGGTACATGTGATTTAGACAGTCGATTATTTCTTCCGTGCTTTGAGTCAGCGCTGTTTGATGTGTTGACATTGTTATTTGATCTGTAGAAACTTGGAAGCGCCATTTTTTGCAGAATAATGCAAATTATTAGTATTCCATTAGAACCTATAATTAAACGACGTCCCGCTAATTCTCATTACCTAACCTTAATAAATCGCTGCTAGGAATATTATTGGGAGTACAAATAAGGCGCCGCCGTTTTTTTAAATAAAAAATTGGGCATTTATTGTGAATGAACAGTACTGTATGTTTTATTCAAAGTATTGTCCATCGCTAGCCACTACTTTTCCCCATCTTGCTGGCAGCATATGGATACCGCGTCGGAAGAACGCTTCATCTGTTGAGGCTATCCACAAATCGACCCAATTTTTGGTATCTTCATATGATGTGAAGTGCTGCTCAGACAGGCCGTGCGTCATCGACCGAAGTAAATGATACTCAGAGGGAGCAATGTCTGGTGAATATGGCGGGTGGAGTGAAACGTTCCAATTGAGTGTTTCCAAGTAGATTTTGACCGGCGCCGCAACATGTGGACGAGCATTATCAGGCAGGAGAATAATTTTGTCATGTCTGGAGTATAGTGGGCGCGTTTTTCCTCGAGTGCTCGGCTCAATCTCATCAATTGTGTTCCCACCAAGTTGTTCTCACCAAATACACAACATGAGTTTTTTTTTCATGAATATTCGGTTTGGCTGTCAATGTTGAAGCACCGCCAGGTGGTCCCCCTGATTTCCTCTTCTTTGAGTTATCGTAGTAGATCCATTTTTCATCACCAGTGACTATACGATGCAAAAAACCCTTTCGCTTATGCCTGGCAAGCAGCATTTCACATGTGCAAATCGGCGTTCAACGTTTCGCGGCTTCAGTTTACATGGAACCCAGTTGCCTTGCTTTTGAATAATTTCTGACGATTTTAAACGATGTGAAATTGCTTGTTGAGTCACTCCTAATGTAAGTGCAAGTTCTTTTTGCGTTTGGCACGAATCTCCCTCCAATACAATGCTTCCAATTCCGCGTCTTCGTACACTTTCGGCCTTCAGCTACGTTCTATGTCTTCGACGTCAAACTCACCGTTCTTAAACTTTTGAAACCACTCACGACAACTTCTCTCACTTAAAGCAGTCTCACCATATGCTTCTACGAGCAATCGATGCGCCTCAGCTGCAGATTTCTTCAAATTAAATAAGTAAATCAGAAGTTCCCGCAAATGACGCTTATTCAGCTCAAAACTCGATATTTTCTCACGAAAAAATTATGTAATGCTGATGCAAAATCGCTAATATTTCAAGGTTATGGTCTTGCCAGATGCCCAACCTGACGATATGACGTTTTACATCTGACACTTTCAACCATAACCTCATGGTGGGGCCATCTTTTTTCGAATGGCGGAGACTTATTTGTACTCTAATAGCTGTCAAATTTATCTCTGCAGATTCATCAGTATACCCATACACTAGTGTATCGGCCCACACAATGCCACTAGTTCGTCAATATTTTATGGACGGATCAGAACAGAGGTTCGGATGTATTCTAGTCGCCGTGAAAGCTTCGCAGTCTCATGTGGGTCAGGTGTATAGATAGCTAATTAGATCCGAAAGAGTTTGCTTTACCCAATAGCTACGAACCCTGGTAGATTGATCATTTAATGGAAAAGTTTGGGACGGCAGAGCAGTCCGAATTTGGCTGTGGGTAGCCTTTGTTTTCAGACATTCGTTATGCAGATACTGTGATCCTTATGGCTGTGACCGTATCGGATGGACATAATTCTGTAGTGTCTTTACCCCCAAGCCTCTCTCTGCCGACCTCGCACCCACCACCCGCATTTCATTCACTTACAATATGCCAATCTCTTCCACATTCATGAACCACCCCCGCGGCTCCTCTCTTGCTCTCCCTCACTTTCCGTCAGTCCCTGCCTTGCTGCTCCCTCTCCCGGGAATTTTATGTCGTTCGATCAAAGCGAGTTGGATGATGGTGCCGTTGGAAGAGGGTTCTTCCTCCTCCTTGTATAACAAGCCAGCCTATAGATCGGTATGTCAGCTATAGTTATACATTCGTTTTGCTCATACTGAACACTCAACTCGATCTCTCTTCCTCCCCTTTCTCACCCCTCTCTCGCTCTCTCTCTCGCTCTCTCGATGAGGGGAGCCTTATCGGGCTTTTCCGACGTCCTGGATAGGTTGCCTTTGCACCGTGTGGTTGATACACGACACACATTCGCGAGCTGTATCGTGTGGACGATACGTGTACCAGGAGGCAAAGAGGGCGAGGGGCAAAATGTAGGTGAGAGAGAGAGAGAGAGAGAAAAAGAGAGAGAGAGAGAGAGAGAGAGAGAGAGAGAGAGGGAGAGAGAAAACCGAACAACGTCGAGAGACGAAGTTAGAAACGAGCTGGTATTATATAGAAGAGATTCATCGCCCTGTTTCTAGGCATACAGGCAGTCAGCCAACGTATATGCGACATCCAGAGCAAGGGTGTGACAGATTTCACGGGACGTCGAGCTAACGAAAAACTAGTCGGCTGTGAGGTGAGAGGGCAGAGACACCCTATCGGTGTATACATATGTATACGGTGTATACATACACATATACACGAAGCACCAGGTATGCTTGCTCTCACTACCGGTCTCTCTCTCTCTCTCTCTCTCTCTCTGCCCCTCTCGCTTTCCACATCTACTCGACGTCCTCGTCATAGCGCAGACTATGAAGACTACAGTACAGGAGTCCGAACTCCGTCGTCTTATCCGTCAGTAACATTCTGAGAAATAAGTGCCATACTAAAAAATTGCCAACGGAAAAAACGACATCCCGTTGCAAATCAGAACAGTGCAAACTTTATTATAAATATATTACAAAGAACCGCTCTACCAAGTTTTCACAGGCATAATAACAGCACATCGAACGGTCCCGACTCAAAACGCTTGAAACGCCAACGACATGGTGGGGTTCTAAAACCATTCGTTGCCACGTGTAAACAGTGAACACCAAGAATAATGGCAACCCGTCTCCGTAACAAGGTGATGGTCACTGTTGTGTGGACTGATCAGTTGCTTACTTGCGTCAAACCGACCCTGATGGTCGAATCGAACATCATGATGCTTTGTTCTAGCATGTCTTCATCAGGGAGTTCGGACTCCTGCATTCTAGTTTTCACAGCACAGACCACATCAGCTGGTACATATACGGGAACAAGGGCATTACGTCCCTTGTCAGGGTGAACATCGCGGCAGCAGCTTTCCCCGCACGAACCTCGACAAGTCTCCTTCACCTGTACATGGATATTAGCCCGTTGTGTATGCACGAGTATCCGTACCCCACATACCAAGTATTTGTGTATACCGCGTACCGTTCTACAATTCGCGGTTTATGCATACCACTATATGGGTATCGATAATCCGTGTGCTCGATCGTGTAAACGCATATGTATTACTGATAATTCTGTAGTTGGGATACGCATGCAGGGGCGCTGTTCAAACCTATGGCCCATTCCGTTCGACAGGCATTGGCGATAGAATCAGTATAGACAGAGGGGGAGTGTGTGTGTGTGCGTGTGTGTGTGTGTGCGTGCGCGTGTGCGGGGAGAGAGAGAGAGAGAGAGAGAGAGAGAGAGAGAGAGAGAGAGTAGAGAGATGTAGCACAGAGAGGTTTACATCCGAGAGCACAACGACATAGCTGAAATGCTTCCCACAATCGACCTTACAAGGGCTTCAGTTTGTGGAAAATGAGATAGAGATTCGTTTGATCGGGGTAGAGTTATGCGCGAAACATGGCAGCTTGTGGATTTCGAGCTCTCCTCTCTCTGCCTCCATCTCCCTGAAACTCGAGAATTGTTCTCGTAGTGAACATATCATACTCACAGCTGTACGAGACATACTCGATTCGCTCTGAACGACTTTCGATTAAACTTTCACCGAGCCCTCTCCACCTCTATCGTCACCTCTTCATTCTCCATCCTGGGGTTCCATAGATCCTGAAACATATCTCTGTTTCTCTCTCTCTCCCTCTCGCTCTCTCTCTCTCCCGGTCACGATGTACATTGTATCTTGTGTACACAGCGGGCTACGGGAGATAATCCGACGAATGGAATTTCCGTAATCGTGCAGAACCGATTACCAAAGGATAATCCTACATTCGTAGGATGGGCGAGCAATTTCGAATGGCTGGGCAGAGATTGGCAGAACGATTCGAAAGTACCCTTGCTTTATCACGACCCTCTTTCCTCGGGTTTTCCCTCTCTACCCCAATATCCGCCTCATCCTCCTCCTTCTCCCGGTTTCCCTCTTTCGCCGGCCCTCCCTTCGTTTCGTAACACTTCTCACTTTGCCACGAGACTCATCTTTTTGTCTTCTCTCACTTCTTCTATCCCCCGGTTGGCCATCCATCTCGCAACCCTCTGCGTCTCTCTAGCTGCGGATCCTATCCTGCGACGAGTTATCGTGGGTGGCCAGCCGAGAGTGAAATACCGAAAGAGGTACAGATGAGGAAGGCCTCCAGACCGCGATAATTGAGAGACCGTAGCAGCCGCAACGAGCTACCTGTGGAAACAAGTTCACGAGCGGCATCTATAGCAGCTAACCAGTAGGTATGTGTATATTGGCAGATGAGCGTGAGCAAGAACTGTATTAGAGGGAAGTGCTACGATTTTATACTCGCAGGCCTGGAAACTCCACTGATGAGGCAAGGTCTTCTTCGGAAGCCAAATTATTCACCTTGTCGTCATAAGCGACGCTGCTGTCGGTCACTGTGTGAGGCATAAGAATCAACATTCGAAATATACGAATGGTACACATAAGCTCAGGACGAAGTCCATCATTCCATCATTTTGATATGTACTACCGATGATGGTATCAATGGTATCAAATGTAATAAGACGAACAAACCAATGCAATTATTTCTCCATACAACACTGACACCGGCACACATAGGAACTCTATCTGAAATATCCACGTCCAAATTCATCCTAAATCCATCCTCATCTGGGCTGTGTTCAGGTGGAACACGAGAAGATGTCTTGCCGAGGTTTCCCAAGTTTGCAATGGGTACCACTCCTGAGGCATCATACCCTGGTCGCGGCGTTGGGATGGGGTGTAGCTAAAGTGCTCTCTTCGCTAACACGCCAGCGATAGCCAAAGGTTTTCTCCATTGCCGTTGTTGTGGCCGATTGATGGCTGTTGGGTGGTTGCGTATGCCTGTCAAGGCGAAGTAGTCGATCACCCTCCGGTGGCAGGTCATCGTACTAATTATACCCAAACAAAAATGAACTTCTCCCAGTATCGCCCGGAGTAGTAATACCGTGAATACACATTACTAAGCTATCAGAAACAAATCCCATCACCGAAATCAGCCTTAGCTTTCCGACCTACATGTGAGGCCGTGGAACGTTAGCTGCACCACATCTCCTTGAACACCACCGACACTCAGCTGAGTCCTCACATCCGAGATATATCCGCTTAGCAGACCCCCTAGTCTCGGAAGCTGCCATCCTATCCAATTCATCTTCACCTTTCGTCACGTTCCTTAACGGCAAACATCCATTTTTTTTTATCATTTGCTACGGTTTGTTTGATCTCTGCGTTCATATCTCTTCAGCCACCTTTCGGCTCTGCATACCGATGTTCCATTGATTCTACACGGATTGTCACAATTTGTAACCATCGTGCCATTGTGAAAAACATTTAAGCAACTTATGTACGTACAACCCCATGCAGCCATCGGAAGTTGCTTCCACTCTCGCGGTCTTATGTGCTAATAATTTATCATCTGTGCACGGATATCCAAGATACACAGTGACGTTTCATCATAAACTTTTTAAGTGTTCGTCAGAAACTTTTATCGTTCCGTTTATCCTCTAGTTTACATCGAAATATGTCTATACTGTTGCTATGTAACATTGCGGAAAACTTTTATGATTGATAAATCTGTGAAACACGCGGAGGAAGCGTCAATGGAAGGTATATGACATTCCTACGGACAACGATGTTCAAAAGTCTACAGCATGATTCATTGTTCGAAAGGTGCTTAATTATTTCCGCTCATTTTTGGTGGATGTACAATGTGGGAGAGAAATTCCAATGATTTATACATGTCGAGGGTCGAAGGGTCCGTTTTACATACAGATAGCCTGCTCACTTTGGATTTAGTACCGCATGTGGTTCATTCCTCATAATACCAATACAACTTTTTAAAATAATTTTTCATTTGGCTGTTTTTCCATTACTGTACTTGGAGAAAGCGTATCTGTTACAAGAATATCCGTATCTACAAACTTGCGCTTAGGAAAAGCTTTGGAACTGAAGCTGAAGGTGACAAGAAAGCAGTGTCCAAGATTTTAATCCGGACGATTTTTTAGAAGAGACAGAACGGAAACAAGCGCCTTGTAAAATATAAAAAATAGAGAGGTTAGGTCGAGCTTTTTTGTGTATCATACCCCAGCACCCAGCCCCCCCCCCCCAGTCCTCAATAAGCAGACTCTTCTCACCACCAAATGCAGGATCGTTTTAAGGTCTGCATGTTAGACTGCGGTGCCAAAGAGACGGTCTGTAATTTGGAGCAACAATTCGGCTCCACATGTCACCACCGATTTAGTTGCGTTACTGTCCAAGGGACAAAGCTCAAGAGACATCGTTGTTAGAGATTGACGCGGCAGGTATACGGGTGTTCATATTCAAAACAGTGTGAGCCATGTGTATATTCTCCGGTAGCGCTATTAGCCGTCAGAAAGCTGTTGGTGAACAGCGTCCCTACGTGTACCTCTTCCATCTCGTGTTGCACGCGTACTTGACCAGTATATCCAGCCGGTTGGCTTTATCATTGGCGTTGTGTTGTTACGACCTACCCCTATAACACGCTACGTATACGAGGACAGGGGTGGATCCTAGCAGGACAGCATGGAAGGATAACACGGATAATACATTTAAGTGATGATCCAAGGCAGCCTGCGATCACAGAGAATATTCTCGGGGTTGCAACATATGCTTAAACTCGTAAAAATGAATCGTTTAAACTCCTACAGTCTTTCAAAGTCATTTGGGAAATTTACGATCTTGGGCATCGCGACAGCTGGCCGAAAACCAAATTCTTACACAACGTTTCTTCATGCATTGGCTTTAATATACTTTTTCGTATTTTTCCTTCATACCTTATTGTTGGATCGACAAATTCTAGCAGGTAAACTAGAATACTGGAGGCCGAACTTCTTAAGGGGAGGGTAAGGGTTTGCACTTTCGAATAATCTATTTTTTTGTCTTTTCTTATAGTTAAACATTTCAAGAATATAATCCTAAAATTTCAAGTCAATCAGAGCAAAACTCTCGAAGTTATTGACTATTTAGTCCCGCTCCTCTAACACTGTAGATCCGACAGCTGCGGGCGGTCGGAAAGGCAGCGCGCAGCTGACGAGCAGGTATGTAGTTTATTCACTTGGTGATCGTCCTTTCCATTATTCTGTTTCGAAAAGGTTGTATTGAGTAAAGAGAGATAACAAAAGCCGTATAGATATATCATAGGTGTATAATATTTTCAAAAGAGAAACAAGGGTCAGTTAGTTGTTGTACGCTCGGTCGAGCGCTTGTCCTCAGTGATTTTATAATTACGTCAAGAAATTTTTAGATTAAAAATGCCGAGGTTGTCTAAAGTTTCAACAGGTGACCGAACTGATACAAGAACGTATTTGTGCAGATCGAAAAAAATGCCTAATCCATGTAAAAAAAATAAAGATGAAGCTAATACGAAGAGTGCATCATCGAAAAAGATAAAATTGAATACCAGTGCGAGCGTGCGGGAAGACGTTGAAAATCATTATAGAATCGTCGATTTTTTGCTTGTTTTCTCAACAATTGCAAGTTTGGTGAAATGTGCTCAGTGTGATGGTCCAGTTGCGTTCAAAAGTTGTAAAAAAGAAGGTCTTAGCTTTCAAATCTAGGTAAAATGTGCCAATTGTGATCTACGCTATATACCGTCGAGTGAGAAAACTGGTCATCGCTACAAAATGAACGCTCTATTTGTTTTCGTAATGCGTACATTAGGTTTGGGTTTAGCAGGCTGCAATAAGTTTTGCGGTCTAATGAACATTGCAAGTAATTTTTTAGCCACATCGTCTTATTTGGATATTATGAAATTTATTTGATCCTACATCGAAACGACTGCTGAAAAATTTCTCCTTTCCGCCGCAGACGAAGAAAAAGAGAAAACAAGGGCATATTCGGAGTCTGATACTTTGACCGTTTCTGGCGACGGCACGTGGCAGAAGCAAGGCTGTAGCTCGTTGTTTGGCGTTACTTTGTCAGTCTTGCAAATTGTGGGGAAAAAGTTAAATACAACAGAATTTGAAGAGTGGCACGAAGAACACGTTGGTAATAATGAATGTCAAGCCAATCACACCGGACCATCAGGTAACATGGAAGTAGGCGCAGTAATCGAGATGATCCGCCGCTCAGAGGAAAAGTATGGAGCAAATATCAGCAACTATGTCGGAGACGGCGATAGCAAAACTTATGGCAATTTAGTGAAAGCGAAACCTTACGGTGAAAATTTCACTATAAATAAAAAAGAATGTGTAGGTCACGTGCAAAAGAGAATGGGAAAACATCTACGTGATCTGGTAAAAAATACTGTTGAAGATAAAGTCGTAAAAACAGCAAAAAATTCAGGTAAATACGGCGAAGTAAAGTACTCGGCGGCAAAGGAAAACTCACCGGAAAAGTCATTGATAATTTGAGTCGATACTACGGAGTAGCAATACGACATAATTGTGATTCGGTAGACACAATGAAAAATGCCATCTAGACAACGTACTACCACCAGCAGTCGACAGACGATAACCCTCAACACGATAAGTGCCTGAGCGGCGAGGACTCGTGGTGTCCTTATCAAAAAGCTCCGGCCACAACAAGAGTGGAAAATTTTAAACACAATTACACTCCACTTCCAGAAGATGTCTTACAAGCAATCACACCGATCTACGAAGATCTGAGCAAGGATGAACTTCTTGAAAGGTGTCTTGGAGGTTATACCCAAAATGCCAACGAAAGTCTGAACCAGCTAATTTGGAGGATTGCACCGAAAAAATTACCTGGCAGCAACCAAATCATTGAATTTGCATCCTACGTGGCTGCATGCACTTTCAATGAAGGTGCTGTTGCTTTTCTCACCTTTCTGTCGGATATGAACATCAGCATTGGGCCGAGCGCTCACGAATACGCAAGATTGGAGGATAACTGTCGCATCAACAGGGTCGAGATACAAGCTGAGAAGCGAGCAAAGAAGCCAGGATAAGGCAAAGGCTTGAAAAAAAAGAGGCTCAAGACATCGAAGCTGCTGCAGGGAGTCTACTCCATGGAGCTGGAATCGACGATTCAGTGTAAGTTGAAAAAAAAAACACTTTTTAGCTTCTAAAACTTCAAACGCGTTTTTTTCGAAACCACTTTTTCAAAGTCCGTGTTCACTGTCATTTGAAAACTAGATCTCCGATTTATTTCAAACTAGGTACACACTTTCTACATATATAATCCCTCCCCCCAACGGTTAGTGTGACATTTTTTTTACATTGAGGGGGTTTTCCACCCCCAAAATGGCGGAATTTTTCGTGAAAAATAGCACTGTTCACTTTACATGACCACCAAAAATTTAGAAATGAAAAAAAAAATCAAAGACCATTGGGGGGAGGATTTGATGATACTTTGACTAAATTTTAATGGTACTTGATTTCAGATAATTTCTAGCTGAGATACAGTGAACACAGAGAACAGGGCGTTCTTGGAAAAGCTTTGTCACCGGCTTGTTTGTGGATATTTTCGCGTACAAATTTCACGGAATGTTCTTGAAATGACAGTCAACAATGTACAAAAGGTTTCAATAAATTTACTCTATCCAAAGAGATGAAAAAATTCGCAACAAAGTATTTTTTCATGCTGAAACCCCTACCCTCCCCTTAAGTTAAGGATGCTAGAAGAGGGCGCCCAAAAGTGTGAGAATCAATAACTTTAAGCTTTACTGCTAGCAGCTCTCCAACATAACTAACCCTATGAACATAGTAATAAATTAGTCTACACCCCAACATTTTCCAGCACGGTGTCATATTAGATGAGTCTACATGATTAATCGTATTCACCGTTTCCAACAACGCGGGTACATGCGGCTTTACAACCTCACTGTTCCTTTTATCTTTTGAGCGTTTTGGGTCTGCGCTATTTGATGTGTTAACATTCTCATTTGATTTGTACGAAACGAGGAATGTCACTATAATCTTTAATAAAATCATTAAGTAAAACTATAATTAGGTTGAAAACTTAATAACTGAAGGTAAGGAACAATAGCTTTTGGATTTATTGCTGTTATTTTACCAAAAAGTGTACACATCTACAAATTAAACCGTCGCACATAGAAAAGCTTATTTCACGGAATTTTATGAACGAACCAGTCTGGAATTCGGACCCCGGTGCTGCAGTCTCTCTCTCTCTCTCTCTCTCTCTCTCTCTCTCTCTCTCTCTCTCTCTCTCTCTCTCCCTATCTCTCTCAAGAAAAATACACCAGAGGTCCAGAATTATCTCATTTTTCATTCAACACGATGAGACTTGAGTGATTGTCCGACCCGCCACCACGTTGCCACTAACATTATTTTACTTGTCAGCGCGATCCTCTGCAGCACTGAAACCGCAGACGTAATATCGAGGGTTCTCCTGCACTTTCTTCAGGGGATTTTTAGACAGACCATTTTTTGTCCAACGTCACCGGCGTTCTCGTGAAAAAATTAAAACACTGAAGAAAAGAACTCGGCCGTAATTGCGAACCAGGTGCGAGGTGGGATACTTGTAGTTGCAGAAGGACGTTTTTAATTGCTCCGTCTTCGGAGACACTTGGGCTAACTTTAGTTTGCCGTTATTATTTTATTCGTATGTTTTCTTCTTTTATGCAATTCAATCATGTTCATTATTTCCTTTCACCTCTTAAAAAAATAGGTCGGACTTAAGGGTGCGTTACACACCTAGTGGAGTAAAGGGGGTACGTTTTAGGACTTTCCTGCGAAAACTAGTGGAGGTATCGGGTCAGGGTCTCCTGTTGTTCAAAATATACACTTTTATGCCTTTTTCTTATGAAAAAAATTTTGAATGACGTCATGACGTGGAAACCTTTGAAAAATCTTTTAAAATGGTACCAGATATGCCTTCACCAAAAATCGAATGAAACCAAAAGGCATGTGGTATATTAAAATAGGTACCAATATCATTAGGATTGGTGCTGGCAATACCGCCGCGTTGCGTAAACTTTTAAGGCTATAACGTTTACTATAACGTTAATATTTTTTCAAACGTATACTTCATAAATACTGGACATACTAAATTTTAAGAAAATGTGAAAATCCCAAAATGTAATTTGCTACCTTGCTGTTTCCTCAATCCATTTTGACAGGGTAAAGTTATTCCCCTCTAAAATACTTCGGATATAGATTCCGACCCAGGAAAAACGGCGGGGGAAAGCTTGTCGGAGAAGAATCGAATTACCGGGGGAAAAGGAAGCCATAGCTCGCGGAGAGAAAAAAGGGTTGACTACCGGGGGATGAGCACGGAGGACCAAAGCTTCGACAAAGAAATGAAAAAAAAAAATGCGTAAAGTTGTCCTGGCCGTTGGGAAAAGTTTGAAATTGCCGACCGTCGAGTTTTCTCGTTAAAAGGTACGGTTGGTGGTGCGGGAGCTTCGCGAAGGGCCGGAATCTTCTTATTCTCTGTTCCATCAGGCCATACAACGACCAGGGAGGGTTCGAGAGAGCGGGTTGTCACAGTCCCCGAGTTTCACTCTGCGTTTCTCGCGAAACCTCTCTTACACGGAAATATAAGAATTATCGCCCAATGAAGATAAGGAGCTGGCAAAGGAAGGGCTTGAACCGATGCGCTGTTCTATATACGAGAGACCTCCAATACAAAAGAGCTTTCCTATAGGGAGCACGGGCTTGCGCCCCAGAGGAACTGTCGCAGACGAAAAGAGTCTTCGGGATGGGCTGAAGCCCTCAACGTCATTACGCTCTACAGCAAAATCGTTATAGGTATGACGAGGCGAAGGAGCCATTATTTAGGGACAAGATTGTTGTATCTTGGTGGCTCTCAGACCGGCCCCGTCGCGCTTTGCCTTTGCATTGTGTCTCTGCTCAAGGGATGTTCCAAGATTACTCGTTTCCTCGTGATGCTTGATAAGACGGCGTGAAAGACACGTTTTTCATGTAATAAATTCGTCTATGAGAGTTGCAGTGTCTGCAAGACAGTTAAAAACTTCTGAACAGTGGCCATCTTTGAAGTGTGAACGTCAAACAAAAGTCTCGTGGACCGAGATTCAAAATAACCATTTCTGTAGGAATACATGATGGAGAATTGAAAGCCGAGAATAAACGGTATTCTCAGTCATATCTGTTGCGAATGTCCCGCCAGCATCCTAGAAAGATCGCATTACGCGACCGAGATCGCGAGCATCGTCGTGCAATTACACTCAGAAAATGGGACAGAGCAGAGACCGAAAATGAGCTAATTCCGCCGTTTTTCCGCCTGCTTAAGCCCGAACATGAAAAGCGTCCAATAGAGACGTAGGAGTGAATGGAAGGACAAGAGCAAGCCAGACAGAATAGGGAGGCACTCGTAGCCCTTGACAAATACGATTATCCGTCTCCAACACCGGGCGAGTTGAACCGACGACACGTACTGAGGGACACTAACCGACTCGTGACTTGCCCTCTGTCTGTGTAGTTCGGCATAGCTCCACTAGGGAAACTTGGACACACTATTATCGGTGCGACAAGTCACTCTCCACCATCCCTCGCAAATGTACTTGGGGACAATGACTGCTCGCCCCGACCACGTATCTTGGTAAAACATGCCTGCCTCTATGCTCTTCGTCTGCCCGGAATCATAAATCAATTACGTTCGCGGTGTCCTCCGCCCAAGTTGAGAGCTGGAAGTTGACGCTGTTTCACGAGTGGGCCGCCCTACTGTACGACTTGGTCAACGCTTCTCTCGAAATCCATTTAACTTTCGAATCTCCAAACTACCCTAACTTATTCGATTCTCGGCGGACAAAAAAAAGCGAGAAATAGGTCAGCCTGTTTGAGTTGTAGAAATTCTTATGTTTGATTTGTGGAAGGAAGATCCGCGTATTTCATCTTGCGGTGAGAAAGTTCCGCGAATAAATTATCCTCGCGTTTCCTTTTCCATTCAATTCTCAACCCGCCTCCTCTTGATGTCACATTTTCCCCATCCGTCATATCTTTGTATGCAGCCAGATGACGGATCCGCACAGCGTGAATCCGCTTTTTTCTCCCACACGCATACACGCGAATATTGCAGTAAGAAAGCAGCGCGGAGTTGAGGTCCAAGTTTTCCACGGTTAGAGGAAAGTTCATTCGTCGCGATGAGGTATCTACAAACGGGAAGCGCCGTTCAAGCCACGTCGGGACAGAATTTTTTTTTCGCATTGACATACAATCCATCAATTTCCGTATTGATAGCTTAATCAACGTCGACGTGATTGCAAACTCTCCGTGTGCTCGTTTTTCCGTGCGCAAAAGTCTGCACACCCATCGTCAGTTGTGACGTTCGTTTCGTGGATGCAGACTAGAGTACAGCAGTCCGAACTCGACATCCTGATCCATCCATAAAATTGTGAAAAACAGTCTGCATAATATACATATCGTATACCGTTTGGTAAATACTGGGATAAATGTGCTAGCAGATGTTACCAACTTCCATTTATTATTGTCAGGTACAAGATAACTAGCAGAACATCTTTTCCATTGGAGATTATAGTGGCACACTTCGTCATTATGTCATACCAAAGAATAGTGAACCTGCCGCGAATTCGGGAACTGAAAAGTCTTTTCACTTTTCCACTATTCTGATGAGAATTACGTTTTCAAGCTTTTATCGAGTATTAGAAGCTGGAAATAGTGGATACAATAAGTCATGATGACCCGCCTCCATGACAACGTGATAGAATAACTTGCGTCGGAACAACGCTAATGGTGAAGTTTAACATAATGCAATCTGGACGCTTTCAGGAACACTTTTTCCAGCATCTTTACAAAAGAGTTTGGAGTGCTGTACTCTAGTTACCCTGTTTTCGTGGTTTGCCTTTCGGTAAGCGCATTATGTCATGCAAATAGTTGGTGGACGCTACCGCACCGTGGCGCATCATTCGCGGGTCTACCACCCCCCTCTCTCTCTCGCTGTCTCGCTCTTTCTCTTCTTCGTATGTGAGCGGGGCAAGTAACGCGAGCGCCTCGGGTTATGTGCTTCGATAATTGTACATTTACATTTGCATAGACGCCCTATAAATATAGACCTACGAAGCCGGTCGATATACGTATATGTATAGAGTCGCCAATTTTGCGCGTAGCTGCTACGAACGCCTGGATTTCGATGGGGAACGATAGGCAGAGGCGAGATCGGCGCATGCACAGAGAGCGCGCGCTTCTCCTGTCTATATAGAGAAACATAGGAAATGACGCGATTATTCCATTAACGTAGTGTCCACGAGGCGAGAGACTGAGCGGAGTGAGTCGGACAGGCAGGTAAAACCGGTGAAGGCTGGCGGTATTTACTGAGCTTAGGCTTTTGGAACAGCGGCGAAGAGCAGCGTTTATCAAGCCGCCGTTTATCCTCGTTTTATCTAACGGCTCTCTCCGTGTATTCGATTATGTCTGATTTCAGTCTTCGCTACCACCACACCCTCTCTATCTCTTTCTTGCCTCTTTATTATTGCGCAAATCCTTCCATCTTTTCATCCGGCGCCATTACCGTCGTGTAGCAAATGCGAGAGCTAAATTATCACAGCCCCTCGGGCCTCGCCAGCCCCTCCTTCCCAGCGCTGCAATATTCTTCCACTCTACATGGAACCGTAAACCCTCCTATCTAAGAAATCGTCCACACGTTGAAACTACTTCGAGGGGTGAACCCATCCGGAATTCTCCCTCATTCGTCAGCGCCGCGTTGCTTTCGCACGCGTGCCACTTTATTTTTTGCTGTATCTTCAACAATACGGAATAGAGTTTGCCGGCGGTTCTTTCGTGGGGATATTGTAGAACAAGTGATGGAATGTGGTTCCCTAAAATAGTCCAAAGCCCACGGAAGATACCGCTTCAGTCGCAAGGTAAAGCACACTTTTTCGGCACGAACATTCAAAGTACTCCAAAAATATGGGTTGTGTCAACACCACTGAATGCTTGGGAGCCCTTCAGTATAGTTTTCCATAGAATACTCAGTGGACTGAAGCAACTAGTAACGTCAAGCACCTAGGGTCACAGCTACCTCTCTCTCGCTGGATAGTTGTTAGATCCAACTGTCCTTTCTGGATAATTGTTGGATCCAACTACCTTTTCTGGATAATTGTTGGATCCAGCTATCCTTTGTGGATAGTTGTTAGATCCAACTATCCTTTCTGGCCAATTGTTAGATCCAATCATCCGTTCTGGATAGTTGTTAAATCCAACTGTCTTTTCTGGACAGTTGTTGCAATCAACAACTGTCCAGTCCCTTGGGCAGTTGATACATCCAAATATCCGCTCCTGCGTGGATAGTTGGCACAATCAACTATCCAAGTACATTTTACCAATAAATGAATACGTGGCTTCCTCGCCTGCCATTAGTGAGAACGTGGAGCACCCTAAGAATGAATTTATCAGTGTTGTCAAAGGCATCTCTCCGGGGTCCGAATGAGATTAAAACACACCTTTTGAGTAATCATACTCGATGACTTTCAGAGTTAATTGCAACCAACGAACAGTATGGTCAGCAAATAGCGCCGACGGTCTAAACGAGTCCCGGGTTGACGGACCGGGTTTGCCTGATTGTTTTACTGCAAGCGACATAACAGAGGCAAAGAGTGAGAGAGGGAGACGGGTGGTGGTGTGACCAGAACAAATGTAGGTTGTAAGTGAATGAGTGCGATCGTCCAGTGTTGGAAGTCCGGAAACGTCAGGAAAGCGGCTACAAGTGGACGTTGAATTAAACGACTGGAGAGCAAAGCGGAAGGGTGGAAGCCTCAGCGATTGACGCACACCGAGCAAGCATCCGACGCTCCACGTCACATTTGCAGCTTCAATGGATTAATGATCGTTCGGGTGAAATTATACGTATACCACTGGTGGTTAGCTGCCACATCGGCTGTGCCATAAGTACTCTTTGGTTACTTCGGCTGAAATATGGATATTGGCATTTAAAGGCAACCTGCGTTTCGAAGCACCGACAAATGGATATTAAATTTGAGAAAATGCATTCACACACCTAAACGCGCGCGCTTCACCGCACACCTACACTCACATACTCACTCTTTTGAAACAACCATTGTGATCTAGTAGATCTTTCCACTGCAACGAGACTTCCTTTCCTCGTGTTCCTTCGTGGCACCTTGCAGTCTTTTACGATTCCATACCTTTCACTTCTGTCCTACACTCGTCGCTTCACCACGTCCATTTCCTTGGAGATCGCCTCTTTCTCATAGCCACCGTACGCCATACTGTATCTCGTTTGTACGAGGGCGCAGGGAAACTGTAGAGCACCTCTGCCGATATAGTCGACTATATTTGTACCGAGTTTTGGTTGCTCTCACCATCGAGAACCCGATAAAACTGCCTTCTGCTCGGCAGTCGACGTGATTCAATGCGCATCCAAGTGGTCACCCATCCGAGTATTGGCTCACGTCAATGCCGCTTGACACCGCAAACCGCTATAGCCATGCCAACCGCGCCTTGACTATCTTGTCCCTAATGTCCCAACATGTCCAAACGCTAATCACGAAACTGTTCCATAGGGCGTGTGCAACGCTTGTTCCGTTCCCTCGATGTGGGTCGTTCTATTTCGCGGCTGCTCGGAACTCAATAGCGTCAACTTTCCTCATCGATATTCATCGTTCGAGCCAACAGTAGTGCCCGACGAGAAATGCTATTTTTTTTAACACCAAGCCGTATTGCAACTACACCGGGAACTCTCACCCCTCAAATCCAAGCTCTGTAGCTCTGTAGGCCTCGGTGCAGGATTTCGCTCTCCCGCGGCATGCAATTTGTCCTAGGAAAAGCGCGGCTGCGGTCCGAGTTAATTGGTTTTCTTTTTTGTTTGTTTCCACTTCGTTCTCTTATTTTGCTTTCATTTTCGCGTCTGTTCACTTGGTTTATCCGTGGGCTAGGGGGAATCAGTTTCCGGCGTTCTGTCTCCGGCTGTTTTTTTTCTTCGTCAGTGCGCTTCTGAGAGATGGACGCTAGACGAGGGATAAGATCGACTACTGCAACGCTATCGCACGACAAAAAGGTAACTCGAGATTCGTAGGGAAAAAAATAAAAATGTAAAGAAGGACGAATTACGCTGCTTTTATTGCAGAATGTGGGGTGGAGAGAGCGACAGAGGGAGAGAGAGAGAGAGAGCCAAAGGGTAGCACTGGTAGCAGCCAAGGGAAGAGTAGCAAAAGTGAGCGAGGTGGTGGAATCGCGGCGGGGCATTTGGCGCTCTCGTCGCGCGCTCATGGGGGTTGAAAGGAGTGGGCTCGGGTCGTTCGGGGTGCGGAGCCCCCAAGCAGTCAGTGCGCGGCGAGGCGCGCCAGCTGCCGCACGTCATGATTCTACCCCAGGTGAGCAAGCACTGTGATTGTCAACACCTATATATACAACCAAAAATAAAATTAACCAACGAAAGCTTCCAGCGCACATCTTGTCATTCGAAACTGACACGTACCTCTTGTACCCTTTGCCTTATTCGGCCCTTTTGCTTCGTAAAAGTCATACTACTCGTTATACTTCGATCCCTAAATTCTGAGCTCCTCTATTCTCTATCGGACAGTACGTGGCCTGGTGAAATCCTTTCACACTGATCTGTGTTTCTTTGCGTTTCTACTTTTTTCCCTCCCTGACTTTCTCGGACTCGTTCTGTTCGTTTTTAGTCCATCGAAATTCAAATGGCAATGGGTAAACTAATCGTGGCATCTCTCGCTCGTTAGTCGAATCCCTGAACGTCGGGTCACGATACATTATGATTTGCGTAATTGAGATCGTCCGGTTAATGTGTCCCTCGGAGACGTGATTACGTATTAGTCGTTGTAACGGTATATGTCCATTATCATCATCGTTATCACCATCTATGTCATCGTTACCTTCGTCATAATCAACTGTGCCATCATCATCATCATCACAACCATCGTTACCTTCATCATCATCAGCGTCGTCAATATCATTATCATCGTCTCCCTTATCTTTATCATCAGATTTGTGATCGGTATCATCATTATCAGTATCATCACCTTCTTCATCCTTATCATCACTGTCAACGTCATTTTCCTCTTTGTAATCTCCATCATCATCATCATCATCATCATCATCATCATCATCATCATCATCATCATCATCATCATCATCATCATCATCATCATCATCATCATCATCATCATCATCATCATCATCATCATCATCATCATCATCATCATCGTCATCATCATCATTATCATCATTACCATCATCATCGTCAGCATAATCATCATCATCATCATCATCATCATCATCATTACCTTCAACATCGTGACCATCACTTTTCGTCACCGCGTTATTATCACCTTCGTTGTCAACACCTTCGCCATCACCATCGACCATCGTTATCATCTTCAGCGTCGTCCTCGTCGCCGACGATAAATTTGAAAATCCCATGGCAGATAAACCCGTCGCTCGGATACTCCCGTCCTTAAATTGACCAGTAAACACAGCACGATCATCCAATTTGCCCAATACTGCTGAATAATCCCCACCGACTCGACGCGGATTGAGCTTCGATAACTCGCGATTAACGATGATTGCCAATATCTCCACCATAACGCGCATGGCCCGCGACGGGCTCAAGCGAATCCTATTTTCCGCTCTCTAACTTCCGGAATTGCTTGGCGGGTATTATCTATTATTTTACTTCCATTGGCGTATATTTCATGTGCCTGCGAAAAGATTGTGGATCAAAGTGAAAAGTGAATAACGCTTGGATGAGTAAGAGAGGGAGAGAGCGCGGGGAAAACGAAAGAGACGAAAAGAGAGAGAACGAGCAGCATTGAAGAAGTGGACAAAAACGTTATGGATTTTTCAAATATCGTCTTCGCACACACACACGAATTATGTTTCTATGATCAGTGCTTTTTCCCAACGCTATCAGGCATCATGAATAATCTCTCGGATCCACAATCGCCGCAGTTGTTTATTTATTTGTGATGCGTCGTTCCGATCTTCCGAGTTTCCGATGTCTCTTATCGTGCGCGCAGTTTTCCGTTCGTGAACTCGTGAAAACGTTGGAAAGGACGAGCTGATGCGACGTTCAGCGTAATCCGAGATTTTTCACAAGTCAGCCCGGTTGACTCTCTCGTCTGTCTCACGGGACGAATTCTCCCGAGGCAATTACATTCCACGACGCTTAATTGGGACCCGAAGCGATTATTAGAAAGAAGACATACGAAAAGATTTCGGGAGAAGTGCGGGATGAGGAAGGATGAGGGAGAGAATGAAGTTTGTTCGATCGAGCAGTAGTGGAAGTGGAAAACACGCTGAAAGGCCACGAACGAGCGAGAGAACTCGCAACAGGTTCCGACGGCGGAAGACGCGAAACGTTCTTTCGTGGCACGTTATTTCGGGCTTTCACCCTCCCGAGCTTTCGTCCTTTGACACCTTTCTCTCCCTCTCTCTCTTGCACCTTTCCGTCCTCAGTTTCTGACTTCGATTTACATGCCCGTGTATATACGTAACTTAGTTTGAGATTCCTGACTCCTTTGATCCGATGTACCCCCAGTCAAAAGCCCTTCGCTCCTGCCGAGCTCGGCGGTTTCGTGCGGGAGATTTTTTCCCCCAGCGATATTGTCAATTTCGTCGATCGTTCCCAGTGCAGCGCTTACAGAAAAATAAGGGAAGAGAAAATACGGTGCGCAAATTATCGGATCTACCGGCTCCCCAATAAGATTCCGGGTCTTTAAGAGCTTAGACACGGTCCTTAACAAGGATCATCACATTACGGCTACGATAGATGCAAATGGGGAGGAAGTCGATTTTGGGTGGCTAAATAATAAGATACTTGAAGAGCGTGACCGATCGAGAGTTACCAGCAGGGCCCACCGAGGAAATATCGAGAAGTTTTAGGGGGTTGAACATTTTTGGAAAGTGGACTTGAACTGTGTCTGCATGACGAGACATATAGTGAGGTTTTCGTCGTACCCGAAGCTCTGATACCGTCCCAAACTCTGAATGACGGATAGAAACTCGAAAATCCAGAGATTCGCTTGAATTTCAAGTCACTATTTTGAAATTTCGCTGCGTAACATTAAATTGAGGTTCGATAACCGAAAAGTACAAGATTTCCATTGCTGCTGTAGTGAATATTTCATCATTTAGAAACTAAACGTTTTCCCGAACCCATGATTGTCACACAGGCTCAAAATTGCCCAATGTCCAAATTGTAACACAGTGCTGTTTTTGCCAATGGACGTCTTGATGAATTTTTAAAAACAATTGGCATTTGATTTTTCACACAATAACTTTTGTCTCAAAGTTCAACGTTTTCCCGAACCTTTCATTTTCACACGCGCTCAAAATGGCGCGGCCTTCAAATGGTCAAACAGTGCCATTTTTGCCAATTCACAGTCTCACGTTTTTTAAAAATAACAATTACTATTTGATTATTCACGCAACGACTTTTGTCGCGAAGTTCAACCTTTTTCCAAACCCTTCCTTGTGACACGCGCTCAAAATGGCGCAGTCTTCAAATGGTCAAACAGTGCCATTTTCGCCAATTCACTTTCTCACGTTTTTAAAAAATAACAATTACTATGTGATTATTCACGCAATGACTTTTGTCGCGAAGTTCAACCTTTTGCCGAACCTTTCCTTGTGACACGCGCTCAAAATGGCCGGGTGTCCAAATGGCAAAACAGTGCTATTTTTCTAATTCATGTCTTTACGTTTTTATTTTAACAATTGCATTATCAAGTACAATTGTGTCAATAACAATAGGTTTGTCAAGTATTTTACAATATTCACTGCACAATGGTGGATTTTTTCGTTGCAATCGGAGTGACAGATTTCACTTTCCATTGCAGTGAAACTGGCCCTATGAATTTGGACCCGAGTCAGGAAGAATCCTTAAGGACTCTTCCTGAAAAATATATGACCGCCCTTCGCAGAATTGCATCTAAAAACGATAATAAACAAATCAAGGGTCACTGTGAACGATTAATAATCCGAGCTCGAGAAAGAAGTAGCAAAAAGTGATATTGCAATGCCGAAACATGGGAATATTATGTTGCTGCAAATTGACCGCACCAACAAAACACACACGCCTATATTTGAAAAAAAAATCTGTCATCGCACCTGAATGTCGAAAAACCATTTTCGACACTGTGGGCGACAACAGAATTTTTCGCGGTTCCAGAGCCCACGTACTCGGGACCAATCAAGCGACGAAACCCCATGAGAAATGGCACACGTACGTGCGTCCGCATGTATGTCTGTTCGTCGTGCGGGATCCATGGCCGGAGGATAGTGCTGCCGGTCTTTTTTCCTCCTTGTTCTTCCCAGCTCTTTGGGGAATCGATGCACGCTAGTGCCGGTCGCCATTTTGAAAATAACCATATACGACCCGTACAGTGGACGCGTGACTGCCGGATTCGGTCGTACATACATCCATATATTTAGATACACATATGGAACTTTCCACGCCATTTCAGCGAGCCCGTGACTTCTACCATTTTTTGCTTTTTTATAATTTTTTCTTGCAAACAAAATTTTTGTTCCCCATGAAAGGAATATCCACACCAACTTTTAGATTTTTATCTCTTCTCTTTTAGGAGTAATAATTTTCCAAAAAATTTCGTTTTCGGAAGTTTTGGAAACGTTTAAACGCTGATAACTCATGAACTAATTGAGTCACTATATATTTTTTTTTCATTTTAAAGCAGATCTTCGTTAATAAATATGAAAAAATTATTAATTATCAATTATCAATGTCAACGTTTTTTGCTTCTAAAGTGGAAACGATTTTTTAAAAAGATGATTACGTTTTTTCGTTTTTTTTTTCAAAAAATTCTCTAAGATAAAAATTCTCTAAATTTCCCCAATCTATGATTTTTAAGACTAGTCTCATTGTTCGCCCATTTTACCTTCTACTTTTTTCGAATTAATCATGTTTTTATCATTTTAATCTCCAATAATGCTATTAATGATTTTTATATACCACAACCATGTTTTTCTCGCATTTTCGTGCGTGTAAACAGTACCTAAAAAGTATTTTAGGGCCTAGGCCTTAAAAATTGGCGCGTTTGCGTTTGTCACGCTCACGGGCATTGAACGCCGCTGTGAAACAGTTGTCAGTCTTTCAGCGGTCACTTTCACCTAACACCGCGACAAACTTGTATCGGGATAAATAACATATATTTATTCATCCCGAAATTATCTTTACAAAAAGTATATTCAAATAGAATGATGCATTTTAAAAGGTCTCTGATATAACGCAATTATGTTTTCCTCGTTTTTTCATGCGTGTGAACGGTGAACGCCTTGTTATAAATTATTAATAAGATAGTATATTAAGATATGCTGATACATTTCAAAATTACGTTTGGTGTCAACCCCTCAGCTTAAAAAAAAAGTTTTTACTTTAGAAGCAAAAAAACGTTGACATTGATAATTGATCATTTTTTCATTTTTTTAAACGAAAGTATGCTTCAAAATGAGAAAAACATACATAGTGACATTTATCGATATCTCAATGAGTTCAGGAGTTACCAGCGTTTAAACGTTTCCAAACCTTCCAAAATCGACATTTGTTGGAAAATTATAACTCCTAAAAGAGAAACGATAAAAATCTAAAAATTGGTGTGGATGGGGTACAATGGTCGGGGTGACGGGCTAGGTGAAATGGCGTGGAACATCCCCTATATAAATATACGTGTGTGTGTGTATATATATATATATGTGTGTGTGTGGGGGGGGGGGCGTGTGTGTAGGAGAATGGTACACAGCAATGGTTTTTGTCTGTGTTAATTTTTTTCCTTTCCGTTTTTTAATTAAGTAAATTCATCCGCGTGTTTTGTACGATATATACCGGCCAAGCGTGTTATTACATCCGTATATATATTTACGTGCATAGATCGATCTACGTCACAATGTAGTGCTAGATACACGCTTGCGGTAATATGTGGGTGTGTGTGTGCGCGCGCGAGTGTGTGTGTGTGTGTGTGTATGTGCGCTTTTAAAGGCAGTTGAGACCCGTCATCGTAAAAGCCTATTTTCCTCAGACTTAATATTATGTAAACCCAATGTATTTGAAATAACCATTGGATAAATATAGGCATATTCATATAAAGGTTATTTTAGAGACGGTTTTACTAGATAAATCATCGAAAGGTTTAATAACAGATTTTAAAGATCGTTCTCAAAACAGCCAGATGAGCCAGAAATTGGTTCCTCATATAAGCATATATATACACACACATACGCACGCACACGCGCGCGCGCGCACGCACACATATAAAATTGCAACGCCTGAGGCTCGTGCAAATCTAATGCATATAGGGTATCTTGTAAATACGACGGCATACTTAAGGGGGTGCTGGATTTCATCATGACTTACTTGAATATCAAATTTGCTCTGAGGCAAAATTCCACCGTTTTTTAGGTTTTCGATTTTTTACATTTCGTCAAATCACTTATCTTCCATAATCTTTTTACTGCGTTTTCGACACATTTGCAGCGTAGTAATACTGTTTGGTATCAAGATAATCGGATAGTTGCTTTCTCGGTTGTATACAAAACAGTTTAAAAAAATGGTACAAAGATCCAAAAAAAGTTTATTTACAGTCTTTTACTTAACGAAAATAAAGTTTTTTTTATACCACTCAAAAAGTAAAAAACGTGTTATAGATAACCAAAAATAATGTTTACAGTATTTTATTTGATGAAAATAAGATTTCTATTTTGGATGCCTTCAACATTTTTGAGAAGCATTTTGTATGCGATAAGAATGGCAAATATTCGACACTATTTAAATACCAAAAAGGATTACAAAAAAGTTAATTCGTCGAAAACATAGAAAAAGATCATGCAATGGCTTTTATGAAACCTCTAAAAAGTCCAAAAATCTTTTTAAAAATGTGGTTTTTCATTGCGGGCAAATTTTGATATTCCGGTAAGACATGATCCAATCCAGCACCCCATTAGGTATGACGTGGTATTTAAGGGAAACGCTGTATATATACATATATATACTGTACCGGTCATAACTGTACCAGGTATGACCAATCAAAATTACCCTCCATAAACTGTACCCCGCAGCCGATAACGTTTTGCGTACGCAACACGTGAATATAAGAACGACCGACGTTAGTTACGCGCAATAGACGGAATCATCATAGTCCAGTCGAGATAGGTCTAAAATTCGGTTCACCTCGAATTAATTCGGGGGTGCGATTTTCTTTTTTTATACTTAGGGAGGGGGGGGGGGGGGTTGGTAGTGTGAATCTCGATTTTCGGAAAAAATCGCCCCAGTGCGTTTACCGCCATCTTGATTTTAAGAGAGATTTTTTTTTGTTTTTCGAATAACTCGCTTATTTTCGACCTTAGAGTGAAAATGATGATACTCATAGTTGTGGGAAATGTAATTCCCCAAAAGATTGGTGGTCATAATTTTTACCCTAAAATCGATATTTATAGAATTAGACTGCTAATAGGGGTAAAAAACGTTTTTTAAAATTATCTCGTTTATTATCAAGTTTATTGTAAAAATGGTAAGAAATAATCACGTAGGAAAGTTGATTTCCTTCTACTTTGGTTATTAGCATTTTTACCCTCAGATCAATATTTTCAGACTTATACTTAATTTAGGGGTGAACTTTTTTTTATGTTCACTTATTTAGTTTATTATCAAGTTTATCGTAAAAATGGTAATAAATAATCACGTAGGAAATTTTATTTCCTTCAACTTTGGTTAGTGCTATTTTTACCCTAGGATCAATATTTTGGGAGTTATAATTAAAATAGGGGTGTAATTTTTTGTATCTAATTTATTATTCAATTTGTTATAAAAATAGTGATGGACAACCAGCTACGTAATTCAAATTTCTTCGACTTAGGCTGTGTTCTCTCGTCGTAAAGAGCCATTTCAGCAAGTAGGAACCTGTGGATTTTAACACCTGATTAGTTCTTTTAATTTGAAAGTTACGTCAAATTCATACTAATGTTGTTTCCTTCCATAAGATACGTACCTCCAATTTTAATCCCACGTAGGCCTCCACGTAGGATCCCACGTAGGTTGTCCTATGCCAATTTTGCTCGTTTTACCGAGGGTCCTGCGATTTTTGATCTGCAATCTCATCCTCTCCTACCTCGCTGTCGATCAAATAATCGCGATCGTCGTCAGCAGGTTCAGACAGTTCTTCCAAACGGAGATCCTCGGAGCGATCAGGTCCTTGAGCGTCGAAGTCGTCCTCCCCATCAGGTCCCTTATATATGTGACATTGTCACACGTCTCTCCGTTGCAAAACAAACATTAAACTTGAGCACTTGAGGCCCGCTTTACGGCAGCCGCACATTTTCCCGCAGTTACCTTTAAATTTGCATATCAATTTTAGCAAAGTCTCTGGTGCCGGGTTCATTATAACTCTCAAAATATTGATCCTAGGGTAAAAATGGCAATTACCAAAGTTGAAGCGCATAAAATTCCCTACCTGATTACTCATTACCATTTTTACGATAAACTTGATAATAAACGAAATAACTGAACATAAAAAAACTTCACCCTTAAATTGAGTGTAAGTCCAAAAATGTTGATCCTAGGGTAAAAATGGTAATAACCAAAGTTGATGGAAACAAAATTTCCTCCGTGATTATTCGTTCCCATTTTTACAATAAACTTGATAATAAACGAGATAATTAACAAAAAACCGTTTTTTACCCCTATTAGCCGTCTAACTCTATAAATATCGATCCTAGGGTAAAAACTATGATCACCAAACTTGTGGGGAATTACATTTCCCACAACTTTGAATATCATTTTCACTCTAACGTTGAAAATAAGCGAGTTATTCGAAAAACAAAAACTCCACCTTGAAATCAAGATAGCGGAAAACGCACTGGGGGGATTTTCCCGAAAATCGAGATTTACACTACCCCCCCCCCCTCCCCCCTAAGTATAAAAAAAGAAAATTGTACCCCCGAATTAATTTCAGGTGAAATCCTATCTCGACTGGACTATCAGGTACACACGAGAGCGTGTGGATCTTAATTTTTTAATGCCTTTTTCCGTCTCATCGCAATTAGTTTCGAACGCTAATACATCTCTACGGCAGCGGCAACTATTTTTTAATATCGCATTCGTGGCGGTTTTTTTCTCGTTTTCCTTCGGTTTTCCATTATTCTTTTGGGGCCTGATATTACGATTTTTACAGTTTATTTATTTTTACGATTCATTCATTGATTTATTATTATTATCATCATTATTGTTACGCACCTCAAAGTTATATAATCTGCAGTGGGTATTGGTATTTCCGGTTACGTACGACATGATCTTTCTTTCCTTTCTGCCGCGCTTCCGTGTTTTCTCTGATGATGAGGAATCGTTTTTTCTTCTTCTTTGAATGTGTTTGCTTCTCTGTCTCTTCCTCTTCATCTCCTTCTCTCACTCTGTTACTTTGTCACTCAACGCACTCAGAAAAAGGTTTGGTACCGTCAAAAAAAATTGTTTAAATCAACCAAATCCTGCAGTTGCGGGTGGCGAACGATATGAACGATTGAATTGACTGCGAGATTTGGTTGAATTACAAATATATATTTATTTCCGGCAACCAAACTTCTTCTTGATCCAAAAACACACAGAGTACTTTCAATTATAATTCCGGTGTCCTGAAACCAAACTTCATTTGAACATACTGAACGGTTGGGTCGGTAATCTCTCCCTTAAAAGCATTTTCAAAATATATAGTTCAACGAAAAACATATACAGTAGAATGAAACATGTGTGCATTAAATGAATTGCAGAGCATATTTCAGTCAATACATAATATTTTTGATAAAAGTTCATGTATAGTCCGTACCACTGAAGATATATTTTAAAAGAAAACCCCCCAACGCTGCTATAGTCGATCCAACTATATGTTGGTTTGCCCTGAATGACCGAGTAGGTTCTCACAACTGATATTATAACATAGTTGAAGCTGCATACAGTAAGTTCAATCAAAATTGGTTTTACACCAATCGAATAAATGGCAGATAGAGCATCGGCTTAATATGAACCAAATAAACATCGAGTCACTCTAATAAAATTTCGATGTGAGCATATGCAACGTATACATTGAATTGGTAGAAAATCAATTGAATATAAATCATCGAAGAAAGTATTCTCCCTACGAGGAATTATGAATACAAATGGAAGACGAAGACAATAAGGTAAATAGATCCGCTAAATTATGAGACAAGATGATTAGTAATGTTTCAATAATGCCTGTTTATTAAAGTACATATTAAAAATACTGCGATGATACAGAAACAACTTTTATTGATTAATCTACGTCGATGTACGACTGTACGGTGTCAATTGTAAGATAGTTTACAAAGCGCTCTAAGAAAATTACATAGTTAAACTCAAAAGCAATCTGCGTGTCGAAAAAAAAAAACAAAAGAAAAATCAATTAAATTAATGTGTACAGATAAATATTTTTTCTGATGTATCGAGAATTTATCTGCAGGCCACATAACAGAAACCATCAGATTTTGTGTGTGCTCGAAGTGGAATTGGCGCAAACAAGTCTTTTTGCTTTACGCAACGCCTGGTCTCAGACTACAGCGTGGTTGCGACGAACTATTAGCGGCTTAAACCGAGTGTCCACGTGGTTGGATTTACCGAATTTAATCGATATCTGAAATTACGGGAGAACAATGGCTCGTGCTCGCAAAAAAATCTCAATCACGATTCCCTTAGCAATCCTTCAATACTTATGCACTGGGTGAACACGCAACGTTAAATGAAACTCACTGGCTTCCATTAAATTTACTATAGGCCTCCGAAGTAACTCTAGTGGCGCAGCCCTTGCGGCGAATTTTGGCAAAACTTGGATTGGTTTTCGTCTGCTAGTGCAGTATGCCGGTCGCCATTTAAATCAGGTGTTTGCGCGTGTGATGTTTACGGTGTAAAAACAGCGTTCACGTCATATTTGGGATTGTTGAAGCGTGTTTGAGGAAGAACTTGTCCCGTCACAGTCCTTTTCTCACCAGCAACAATTTCGCGAACTTCCGATATATGATGACTATCGAAAAGTTTTCTACCTATATTACAACATCCTTTACATAAATTTCCGATGCAAACAATAATTTAAACAGAAATTTTGTTGTACGCCAGAAAAAATGTTGTGTGCAGCCAATGTACGCAGTTTCATTAATATTCTCTTCGTCACATACCTTTAGATATGCTTTTAGGGCGAAAGGAAGTCATGAGGATACATTGAAATCCGAGAGTAATCGTTATTAGTTCCATCACACTATTTTATTTTATTTACAAGCACACTCCATTCACAATGTGAGATCTACAATCGATGATGCTTGCTCAAGCCTAGCTCTTTCGTGTTTGTGCCGGTTTGACTTAACCGCCATGCGCCAATCCAAGTTTTGCTACCAGCAGCCGTTGCGCGGCGCCACCACGAAAGTTACTTCGGAGGCCTATCAACACCCGAGAGACGCCGTACAATGTTTTTCTCGAAGGATAGCACGCAGCGTGACAATAATGGCGGACAAAAAGAAATTACGATCGTACACTTTCCTCGAAATGCAGAAACAAGCGATTGAAGTCCCCAATCTATCAAGATGTCTTCTACTTCGCACATTTTTATGTTTTCGATGTAAATCGTCTCACAAAACTTATCACAATGAATATTGTAGTTTTCTACACGCTCACAGGGGAAATGCACGTCAACAGCCAGAAAAGAAGACGTGAACAGCCGGGAGTCGAAAGAGCGATCGTAGCGCTGTTCGTGCATGCATCTGAAACTACACTGATTCGCGATTTCCACTGCCCAGTTAACCAAGCGTACCATTAGTACAGCATACCGCAAATGTGGAGTACGCCGTGCCCTACAGTACCGGTAATGTACGGGTACTGTAATGTCCGGGTACTGTAATGCCCGGGTACGGGATAGCAGCGTAGTCGTACCTCCACGGTATCGCTACCGTGGAGTTACACCGTACTGCAGTGCACGGTGGCTCCACGGTGGCGATACTGTACGGGACCGTACTAGTAAATTGGCGGTACAGCGTACCGTACGGCGTACCGGTAATGTACCAGTACCGTACGCACGTATGAGGTGGCAACAGTACCGGTACGGCGCACTCCACATGAGCGGTACATTTGCGGTACGTGGTTAGCTGGGTAACTAATCGCTCACAGCGATCAAACAGAGCGCGCCCGTGGTCGGATTTGCCAAATAAAGTCGTTATCTAGAAATCGTGCCGGGAAAAAAGTGATCGATTGCATCCACAAGAACTCAAGTAGCAATAGCAATCAATAGCTGAAAAATATGCACATCGTAGAAAAAAGAAAACACGGTCTTACCTCGAAGTAACTTTAATTAAATCATTCGTTTCGATTAACTTATTCAATTGTAGAACCAAACATCATTCGCTTTGTGCGCAATAATTAATTCAGTTGGAAAATGTAGTTTATTGGCCAATATAACGAGCAAATATAAAGTTCAAATAACACGCGGATTACTTGTATGAACTCCGATGTAGTTAATCCAACATATTATATGGCCAGGGAGATATTGCTATTTTGACATGATAATTTGGTTGTTTCAACTAAACTGGCTTTGTCACTTGAATCGAATTGTATTTCTAGCGAGTAAAATTAGGTTGCTTCAAGCAAAATTGTTTCAACTAAATGTACATAGTTGGTATTACCAAACGTTTTCCTGAGTGTAAAAAACTACAATATTGCGAGTAAAATTAGGTTGCTTCAAGCAAAATTGTTTCAACTAAATATACATAGTTGGTATTACCAAACGTTTTTCTGAGTGCGGACTCACTTCATCACGACGATTGTACATAACTTTTTGCTTCGTCCTTATAGACGAGCCCATAGCTTCACGATCATTTTTCCTCCTATTCATCTCTATCAACATCTTCTCGACTTCCTCGCTGTTGCTCCGTACAGCAAAAGGAGCTTCCGGATCGCAATACAACACTTTTCGTACCGTGTTCTGCACACGTGGAAACTCATGGGTTCCTGGGAGAGCGATAAATGAATTGGGGAGAGAGAGCTCCGCAACTTCTGGCTATATTTGAAAAGTATGGGCACACTTTGCACGAGTTCCCACTGGACGTCACTATGAAAACAACATTTAGAATTTTTTGTCTTCCTGTTCTTATCTGCGTAATTCTTTTCGATGGAATTTGTTCCCTCCAGAAAATTAATTTTAGCAGCTTTCAAGCTACAGCGCATTTTTCGAAAATTGCACTACTCTGCAAAAAACCTATGGCAAATGGCTTATGGCTTATGGCAAAAGATTGGACAAAATTATTTTTTGAGACCGATTGGAGGTGAACATCGGCCTCATCGGAGTTCTTCGGAAGAAAATGTTCACAGACGATTCCCAAAAAATGAGAGGCGAGTTTATGAGAGTAGGCGAATTGCAGGATTGAAAAAAAAACAACGATGTTCGAGGCAACTTAGAAAGCGAGAGAATTAGTAGGCAATGATGAAAGACGTAATAGTGCACCAAAGAGTGCCTTGAGCATACTAACATTGCGTATCACTTTGGGCCTTATTGGCTGGGACACGTAACATTTCATGCCGATCGAAAATGCCTAAAGTGTATGCATTTAAAAAAAAGGGTTTTTCGGGAATATTTTTGTGAAATTCCAATCTTTGACGGGCGGGACCGGGATTTTAAAAATCAACGAGGAAGTTTACATTGCATAGCGCCTTTGCAAAATAAAAAAATCGCAAATTTTAATTTTGCTCACCATCCGGCGGTTTTCGTAAAAATGCCGAAATCTCAAATTTTCGATTGACGGTATCTCGGTCGATATTCAACCATTCAAGATTCAGAAAACACTTTCTGGAAAGGATTTTGACAGACGGAGAATGCCGTTACGCTCGTCCCGATGACTCAATTCCTTTTGTGCGACAACGCCACCGGAAAATCGCGAAAATTGACATTGGCTTGGGCAGTAGCCCGACTAGATATGTTGATCCGGCGACCTGAAGGCTGATCAGGCCGCTATCAAGCTGCGGTCCGGAATACCGTAGTGCGACACCCCTGACCAGTGCACCGCATCATATGTCCACCGCATCAGTGGCACGGTAATAGGACGTAAGAAGGTACCCTGAACAGGCCGAAGTAAGGTACCCTGTATGGCGTCCTTCGACGCCGTCTTACGGCAAGCCTGATCTGTGCTGCATGTCGAACGGATCACTGGTACCGTTGTTCAACAATCGAGATTTTGAGGTTAGGTTTCATTGACGTCTGGGATATAAACCACATGAATACGCACAATCTTCACTCTGCCTGCAGATTACAAACATGGACTAATCATTTGCAGATAAACAGTTTTAGTCAGAAAAAACCAAGCTCGGTGTACTAAGTATTAAACTCGGAAATCTTCGAAAAAACACTCTAAACACTACAGGTTCAGCGGTCGAAGAGAATTAATTTTCGTTGCATTGCAACGATACAAACTTCAACGTCATGGATCAAATTATTGATATTCTTTAGAATTATGAAAATAAGCAACGAAAGAAAGGAAGTTTATGCAAGTGTTAAAAGGGCTAAATGGGTATCGCGTCAACTTTAGAATTAGAAGACGTAGGTTGAAATCCCGAGGTTAGATAAAATCTTTAACGAGGCAGAACACGCTTCAATCCAATTATCATATATGCAGGAACATAAATAACCATATGGAAACAAAAAATACTACTAGCATTTTTATTCACGATTTGTTGTGTTTTTCAAAAACGTAAAAAACCTGCCGGGCAGGGGACTGATCCGGCAGCTTGTACAGTGCCATAGTACAGAATACGGCCTGCCGGATCCCGCTCAAATCTGCCCCGTAGCAAAATTTCTAGTCTGGATACGCTTGGGAAATTTGTCAAAATCCGGCAAATTTGGTGACTTTGGAACGACCCAACGGATCCGTACGCGGTCCTAGTTGGATGGGTCAAAATCCAATCGAAAGCAAAATCGATTCCGCGCAAAATAAGTCTACCCAGCCGTCCCTTCGTCAAAAGGACGATTCTGAAGAAGCCGAAACGCGAAAAGATGCATTTTCCAAAGTCCTGATAGCCGAAACTAAACAGAATAAAACAGCGAATTTTTGACCAGTCATATTTCAGCCACTCATCAACCGATTCAGGCTTGTTATTAACTTTACGAAAAGTGTTTTGGTAGCCTTTGAAAATGGCGTTGTAATCCGTCGGCTGACTAGTTTTTTTCGAAACATAACGGTTTGATCCATACAGAAAAACTCGAAACTGCGAGAAATCCTTCAAACAAAAATAGTGCCTTAGTGACCCTCTTAATTTAGTAGGGCCAATTGATAATGCGATTTACTTCTCGCGAGATGTAGTCCCAGAATTCGGAGGGTGCTGTGAAGAATAAAGATAGCGACAGGCAGAGAGAGGGGGGGGGGAGACAGAAGGAAAAAGGAAGAAAAAGCGAGAGAGAGAGAGAGAGAGAGAGAGAGAAAGGCAGAGACTGATAAAAAAAAACAGATTTGACTTGGATTCGATTTCATGGAGACCGTGGATTACAGAGATAAGCGCATATATTGGCGAGGGTGCAGGCTTCGCTCGAACCCTCTTTCATACGTCGGCAGATATCCCGTTTATATAAATATATATATATATATATATATATATATATATATATATATATATATATGCACACGTATATTCATACACACATGGCGAAAGGAAATTTTGAACTCGTTATATCTATCTAATGTTGATTATCGGAACGTCTTGCCGTTT
This sequence comes from Ophion slaviceki, assembly GCA_944452715.1. Classification (NCBI taxonomy): domain Eukaryota; kingdom Metazoa; phylum Arthropoda; class Insecta; order Hymenoptera; family Ichneumonidae; genus Ophion; species Ophion slaviceki. Next base: position 3,270,028 of record OX101791.1, read on the forward strand.
TGAGGACGGTCCTCTAAGTCAAATGTCTTCAAAATAACCTTCTCCATATATATATATATATATATATATATATATATATATATATATGTATATATGTGTGTGTGTGTGTGTGTGTGTGTATACATACTACTCTTAATAAGTCCATTGGCACGTGTCTTCAGCTTGTGCTCCCGTCGTCTTTGGGAAGTACACCGGCAATACCGTGCACGGGAAAATTCGTTCCCATCAAATTGATCTTGTGCAACGTAACAGAGGATGACTATAGCATGGAAGAGAGAGCGGGAGGGAGGGGAAGAGAGAGGGGATTAAATGGGGTAGTTGGCGTTAGGATTTGGGTTGAGAGAGGTAGTTCGGTGCACGCAATTGAGGTCCCGTTTCGTGAATTAGTCCAGTAAAAGAGACGAAAACTCAGCACTTTTTAGCGAAGAATATGAATTTTTTACTGAAGGTAGATAGTTGCATAATTTAAGTAATCCCATTAAATGTTTACCGCTCAACTCGCCCCAACCCTATGAAATAGGGGTTAAAAATATAAAAATCGCCGTATATCGATAATTAATAGCCCGATCAAAAAAGGTTTCAAACAAAAGTTGTTTGGAATAATAAAATTCGTATAAAGTTATCTGACGTCCAACCCCCTAGCTTTGAAAATAGCGGCACAAAAACGATTCGAAAATTCGGGGTTGATGCGTGTGCGAGCGGAGTAGACATATCGCTCGTCCGTGTCCGTGTACGTATTTTATTATTCCAAACAAAGTTTGTTTGAGACATTTTTCTATCGGGCTATTAATTATCGAGATACGGCGATTTTTAAGTTTCCAACCCCTATTTATTAGGATTGGGGCGAGTTGAGGGTCAACATTTTATTGGGGTTACTTCCAGTATGCCACCATCTACGTTCAGTCAAAGATTCATATTCGACGCTAAAAAGGGCTGGATTTTGGTCTCTTTTATTGGACTAAATGAATTCATCGACAAATTTGTGGACGAAGAGGCAGGAGATGACGCACTTATGGCGGTTATCCCCCCCGCCCGGAGGCCGGTCGTCCAGTCGCATAGCTGTGCGGCTCTGTGCGGCTTAATTTTTTTGTTTACAATTTTTGCCCCAAATTGTTGCATTACCGCGAATTCCTCAACGGGCCGTGCCGGAGGGGGGTGTAGGCGGAAAGAAAAAAAATGGCAGCAACGAGATAGAGCAATTGTTTTTGTTTGTTCTTCCTCGTTTTTTTATTACCAACTATTCGAAAGTGGAGTAAAAGTTCTGGCCCTCGAGGGTGACTTTCTTTTTTTGGGACGGTATCGGAAAATGAATTCGGCTCTCTTTTATATACGCGAACTGTAGGGTCGGATTCGGAGCTTGGTAATGATATACAATGGATTGTTGTTTTTTCTTTTATTTCGACGAAGATGGCGAATACTACCCTTGAACGGAGATTCCGGCCCTTCGATTTCATTGAATCGATAACGTTTTGAAACTTTTCCTGCTACCCCTCTCCCTCATGCGGCGCGAGCCACGCTCTTCAGCTTCTCCATGAAGAAACAAACTTTTTGATCGAATGATTTCCTTCCGCAACGAGAAACGGGAAAGTGACTACGTGGAACGATTTTCATCCCTCTTATTGCGAGGAATCATGATGTGGAAACGTGGAAGCTTCTCTCTCTCTCTCCCTCTCTCTCTCTCTCTCTCTCTCTCTCTCTCTCTCTCTCTCTCTCTCTCTCTCTCTCTCTCGTTCTCTCTACTCTGAATTTGTATCCTGAAAGTTTTACGCAAATACATTCGAACAAGTACAATTTGGCGCACTTCCGGTAGCTACTTTTGGCAATGTGCTCCCGCTTGTTGCAGCAATGCTGACGATGGCCATGTCAACACAGTCACAGTGGCTAAAAAAGTATTTGCTCACATCGCTTTTTCGAAATCACGACACCAAGAGAAGAATAATAATTTCGTGGATTATATTATTCGATAGCTTGTAACAAATATTATTAGTGGTCTGTTAATATTAGTAATTAATAAAAATAATATTAGCAATGATGTATGTTAAAAACATTCGCGATAAAACGAACGGGGAAAAGAGAGGTGTCAATTATTAATGCCGTTGCGGGCTTCATTGTTGCTGCGATGATTACGATCAGAATAACTTGTGTTATTATAATGTGGAAATCATTATTTCGCTGGACTCTTTAGTATCGATGTTACTATTTATCGTTATTAGTTTTTAAAATTGTTTTACTGTTAGTATCATTATTATTTGATGATTTATCAGTATTTTTATTTCGCTTTGTTTATTTATTATCAATATTAATATTTTATTGTTCATTAGTAGTGTTATTGTCATTTATATATTTATTATCAATATTATCGTTTAATTATTTATTACTCGCGTTATTTTAATTAATCAATTTATCTATCCTTAGTATTATTATTATCATCGGTATTGCTTTTACGCTTCAACGACGATGATTATTATTGTTGATAGACTACTTACTTTTATTACTGTTACTTTTTTCGTTACTACGACTATTTTCATTATTAACGTAATTATTTTTCATGCTAATGCGATGTATATTTTATTCTATTTGCTTCGCGCTAAATGACCTAGGCATGATAAATTTATCAATCTATCAATCTCTCTTTGTACCAACGATATTCATAACAGCGCAGGCCATTTTTCACGTATTTGCGACAGGTCGACGAACGCAAAGGTGGAAAAAGAAGAAATTTTTCCAATACTTCGCGAATGAGTGGCGAACACAATTGAAGTAATTGGAGATGAGCAAAAATGAAAGCGAGAATACCGCAAATTAAAGACGTTCGCATGACTTGCTCGCCATTTTCATGTTCGCTCGTGAATCATATCGGTGCCGAGTGGGGGGGGGCGGGGGAGAGAGAGAGAGAGAGAGAGAGAGAGAGAGAGAGAGAGAGAGAGAGAGAGAGAGAGAGAGAGAGAGAGAGAGAGAGAGGCAAGCCGAGGAAGAACTTTTCAACCCGGCGGAAGTGTAGCGAGCAAGTGAAAATAATGAGGCATCCTGACAAGTGTGTAGTGAAATAGCATTTTTTCTCGCTTTTTGAGAGTTACGAATTGTTGGCGCGCGGTTGCGGCGCATAGTGGAAATTTTTTGTTCCTCGCGCGCATCGCTGCTTCTGACAAGCCGCAACGATCGTGTCGCGTGTACGCGCTAATTGAACAGTTCTCTCTGTCTCACCACCCCCTAGACCAGCCATAAGAACGTTGCCTCTCGATATTACACACCGGGGGTCCCGTTTATATCGCACACCACAAAAAAAATCTCAAAATCGGCCTCGAATGGAAAAACCTTTCCTACAAAAGCTGCGCGGTCTCGAGGCGAGCATTCAATGGAGATACGAAAAAAAATCTGAACAATCGATATACCGAAGGACACCGGGAAATCTCGCAAACGTGTTGACAAAAAAAATCGCCGGTATCGCCGTCGCTGGTGCCCCTCGAAACCGTGAATCTTTTATGGGAAAAGTTTTTCGATCGAACTTCATTTTCGCGATTTATTCGATGATGTGCGATTCAATCGGGATACTCTGTATATACCAAAATAGAGCTCGCCCGAGTTCGGGATGAATTCGCGTTGTCCTCGTTCATGTCTGCGTGGATGCACGACAAGGACTCTAATTTAATGGTACGCGTACTCGTTAATCATTTCCTTCTCTCCCCCCTCCCGTCTTTGCCGTACACAAAGCGGCTCGGAAATAAGCACAAATGTTGAAACAACGCAACACGATGGCGATAATCCTTCCCCGAAAACTAAATTAATGCAAAATGCAGCGTGAAAAGCCCTCGGCAACGCGAGATTAAATCTATCGAAAGTTCACACGGTACGTTGACGCGTACGTTTTACGATTTTATTCGACGATCCGTGTATTAGTCTCTGAAGTAACCTTGGCATAAATATGCCTAAAATATCCAAAGGTTTTTTAAAGACATTGGGGTTACATAATATTGGGTCAATATAATAATTTTAGAGTTCAAAGGGGGATGTTAAAAAAAATCTTTTTTTTCGTCCAAAACTCAAAATGGCGACGTTGAGATGGCCGACACGTTTTTTATTCATCAAAACATTTATCAGGCCAAAAGAAACTTTTATAGGAAAAGTTTTTTGATAACGTTCATAATTTTTAGGTTAGAATACTATATTTTAGCCGAAGTGACGAGCCATGGAGATCTAATCCTTGATGAGTTATTATTCTAACCAAAATATTATGAACATTATCAAAAAACTTTTCCTGCAAAACTTGTGAGTTTTAACCTGATAAATGTTTTGCTGAAAGAATGAAGATCCCATTTTTAAAAAACATGTCGGCCATCTTAACGTCGCTATTTTAAATTTTGGAACAATTTTTTTACGTCCCCCTTTGAACCGCAAAAGTTTTATTGTACTCCGTACTTGATCGGAGCAGTATTTTTCGAGATAAATCAGGTGTAAGGTTAAAATGGCACACCCGGTATATACGGGGCTACTGCTTATTGGTCGCGATCCCGTGAAAGGGTTCGAGGTATTATTTTTATTATTTTTTTAGAGTGTGGGGTAGCCAACTTTAAAAATGTAATTTTGAAAAATGGTATGGAATTAAAGTTTTTCATTATTTGTAGTTTGAGGAGACAGTAACAAAGAATTATCAACAATAAAATGAGAATAATATGAGACCATTTTTGAATAAGGGGTCCAAAACTCTGCAGGTCTAATAATTATTTTGATTTTATTGTTGATCATTCTTTGTTTCTGTGTCCGTATATTACAAATAATCAAAAAGTTCCTTTCTATACAACGATGTATAAAATTAATTTTCAAATTTGCCTACCCTTAACTAAAAAAAATCTCGAAAATGGTTCAGTTTTGCATAAAGCATTATTGGGTTATGTAATAACGAAAAACATGTTCTACAACTCTTTCACGAGATTGTGGCCAATAACCAGTATATATGCGATCAAATACCGAAGCTTTGAACAAGCCATGCGAACGTCTTTAATTTCTTATGCCTCGGTCATTTACCGCGAGACAAACAGAATAAAATATACATGGCGTTAACGCGGGCCTCTCGTTTCTCGGCTGTTTTTTTACGGCTTTTTCAATAATTTTTTACGGACAAAGCATCAAAATAATCAATCTCATTGTTTTTGCATAATCTTTATTAACATTTAAATAAGCTTTACAAATTTTTTGAAGTCAAAATATATAATAGAATACACGTTATAGTGGCCGACAGGAAAACATCAAGTAAAAGAGGTGCTTGACGGTGACCAAGATTGCGGCTGTTGTGTTTATCTGAAATCAAAAGACCAAACGGCATTTTAATCTTCATATTTAAGACTAGCGATTGAACTAGAGTGAATTCTAAATTACAAAAATTGACTTTTTTATACACTTTTGAAAATTACATTCTATTTTTTACTCATTTTTTCTTAAGTTTTTCGCTCGTACAAAAAAAACTATCGAAGCAATCATGATAATCCTAGTTCAATCGCTGGCTTATAACACATTAAAGATGCTGTATAAATTTGAACACGATCGGTGCAGTAGTTTCTGAAATATCGTGGTCACCGTTTCGAAAAATGGTATTTCGAGAAAAACGCGTTTGAAAGTATACCTGCTCCGTATACCTGCTCCGCTCCAGGGCCGTAACTTGTGAACCACTTCGAATATCGAAAAATCCTTTGGCACACATTTTCTACACATGTTGTAGATGTGATTTATGAAAAAAAATCGATTTTTTCGACCCGAGAAACTAGAGAACCGCCTTAATGTGAAAAATAATAACAACAATAATAATACTGCTAGTAGTGGTAGTAATAGTATATCAACGCCATGGAAGTGCAAAAGCAATATCGATGATACCAATAATACTAATTGTAAACATAATGAATAATTCGAAATAACACTACTGATAAGCAATTACATGATACAATTTTTAATAATGAATGACCAAATGAAAACCGACCACTGATAAATATTAAAATGATAATAATACTAATGATGAATCAATAAATCACAATAGCACCACTGATAAATAATAAAATAGTTATAACATGAACAATGAATATATAAATCAACTAATAATTATAAATGTATTTATATATTATAGTAAATAAATACACGTGATTCGCATCGATGAAGGCAGCGACGCGCGAATTTCGATTACATGATTGATTCGCGTGTAATTCGAGCTCGTAGGAATATACGTGAATTAATGCTTCGGTTTGTTTAGAATTATTGGTCCATAAGATGGCGAATTCAGTACAAATGTCCACAAATGGTATTTCGAAATAGTAATATTATTTTCACATATGACGATAAATGTAATAATAATAAAAAAAATATGCTGAGTACGCGCCGGGACGCGCATAAAGTAGGGCACCATAGTAATTTCTTTGTGCAATCATTTGGAGCATCAATGTTAATGTAATATAAAGTTGATATGATTGTCAATGTTGGACCACAATAATTGATTGCGTACTAATGTAGACCTCGTCTTGCAACTCGCAATTGAGGGTTAGGAATGAAAAATGGTAAGCGGAAGCTCAGTTCCGTTTTAAAACACCTGTTCAATGACCCCCCACTCGATGGGATGCGCGAGAAAGTCCCCAATTGAATTAAAGCAAAAAACAAAAAAAGTTTCACAAGATTTTACTACATATCAATTGATGTTCCTATCTAAAGCATGTACTCGTAAAATGCCAAGCACAAAGGTTTCAAATTGTAGAGACTGAGGCTGTGACAGACGGACGGAGATTAAGTGACAACCCGTGCTGTAATGTGGGTAGCCATTTTCTTACTTTGTGTCGGACCCTCACCAAGCTTGCCTTGCCTAATTTACCTGAACGGGCCCTCCCATGGAACAAAACATCTTCACGTAATGTCCACCCGGCCAGAACATTGACATCTCCTGAAAAGTGGAGTATGTCGTTAAGAACTGTGTAAAGCTACTTTGCTTTTTACCTCATCAAAGATGTTTATAATTGATTAGGATGAAACTAATACATCTGTTGACATTCTATTCACCATTCAAAGCATTTATTTCATCAATGATAATCGACGCGGATGAGAATGCATTTCATAAATACCTGGATTACAATAACCAATTACACAGCCACACAAAAAAAAGTCGGTTGTGCGACGAATCGAACTATACTTTTCCGACATATTTTGAGCTGCTGAATCGATATTCGAAGTCAAAATTAAGAACCCGTGTACCATTTTTTTATAACTTAAAAAAATGATGTAAATACGCCATTATTCTCGTTTGGCGTCAACTAAATCGCTTTGGGAGGGTCCGCTGGCTTCATTATACTCAGATATTCACATATTCGCATAAGCTTAGAAGTATTAACACCTCGTGCTGCTGAAAAGCATAGTTTTCAATGCTTTATCACATATATAAGTTTCAACCAAATCGGAGGCGGACACTTAAGGATGTATGGCAACTAAGTTATTTACTACTGTTCGAATTGAAACTCACTGATATTGTAAAGGAAAATATCGAGAACTTTTTGAGATTAAAAAAAAAACAAAATTTGCCCACGTGAATGCTGAGATAAACGAATTCAAAGTTGGGTCATTTAACACGGGGAACAAAGGACTGTACGTCCAAAATTCCCTTTACATTGGCAAAAAAGGTATTTCCGGAGTACTCTTTTGTAAAAAAAACTTTTGTGCGGTATCGCTGTAATATGCATGATACGTTAAAAAAAAATCGACATGTGCCCATATATTTTGCGAGATATTGCGAGTTAAATGGGACCGTTTTCGCATTTCTTTAGCTCGTATGTCGTAACCACGACAACGTCAGGGAAAACGTACATCAAATCAGCAACTAAATTTGCAGTTAAAAATTGAAAATTCTTCTTTCTGTACCGCATGTTTTACTTTGAGCTGTGGTAAATCTCCTTTTTAGCTTCAATGAATACTACAATTATTTTATTTAGTCTTTAAATGCGATTTTTGCAAATTGCATAATCAGTTCTGTAACGACTCTGCAGTAGCTGCCATACATCCTTAAGTGATGCTCCTTGTAAGACCTGTTACATAGCGAACCTAATCCACGCTGGGCAGCCTGACCATGGCCTGATATTGTTCAGGGAAGGCATATCAGGGGCAGGACTTTTTCCCGACTCAAATTTCTACACGGGAAGCAATCGTTGCTTGACTGTGGAACTTTAAAAAGGGAGGACTTGGACTAGCCAAATAATAACGTAGGTCCAAACGAAATAACTTCTAAGGGACCCATCTGGTCGATGGACGAATGGATGAATGGCTTCATTAGCCTTCGTGAGCAATGACAATAATAATGTTATCAACAATGACAACGACAACGGGACTAGTAAGAGCAACGACAACAACAATAATCATATGTATGCCAACGATGACGTCGAGAATCACAACGATACTCGTAATAATAATAAAACAGTATACATCTAATCAATACACGGTAACTACAGGAGACTTTTGATAAGTCCTTTTTCCCATTCGCGTAGCTCTCGAGCCACCAAAGGAGCACTTAACCTGGCGGAGCAACAACAATTGCTCCTTTCCCTCCCACCGTTATGGTCCTCGCTTGTGTCTGAGTAGCATCTGTATATCGTTATATCCGAGTAGTGTGTATCTATTATATCAGAGTAGTAGCAGGGTATACATCGTTAAGCGGCTTCTGCCCAACATCGTTCCGGTTTTGCTCTTCGCTCAACTTCTCTACACAGAGGAATGAAGTTAAAATAATAAAGAGGCTTTGCACATGGGAAGGGATTTTTCATGACATTTTTTTTGGTAAACATGTTTAACGGGTCTGCATAAGCTAGGGGCCCAAAAAACGGGTGAATTTTCAATATTTGCTGATGAGAGTATTGGTGTGGCGAGGTCGAGATGTTACATACAATTAATACACAATCTTGCCAATTGCGAGTTCTTTTTTCGATTGAAAAATTCTGATAAACAATAAAGTTACTATTATTTAAACAAAGTGCCGCCGTTGCTGCATGGCCACAATGTAGGTAGTTCTCGTAACTATGGTAATCTGCAATTAAATATACAAAAGTGCACTTCCATTATAATAATAAACATTTCGTATGACCGGATACTTTTTTGAAATTTTTGAAATTACGAAAATGGCAAGCTGTACAAAAGAATTTAATTTTCGACAGAAAAAAAAACTGATAATTTGTTATCAACAAATGGATAAACGTATCGAAAAATTATTATATATACGATAGAAAAGCTTGTGAACTATGCTCTGATCGAATTTGAATTGAATCGGGAGAATAGATTTCGAAATTCGACTTACACCGTTAGACATATAATAGTTTCGAAAAAATTGAAAAAGAACATAGGGTAAGTTGTGGGTGATTTGACCCTTTACAAAAAAAACGTCACAATACGGTCAATTTTTTGAATTTTTACAAAAAAATGTATGCTACTTACATTTGTAACCCTAGACTATAAATTGAAACAACTAATGCAATTTAAAAGATCGTAATGCAACTTTAAAGAAGCGTAATTTCAAAAATTGCTTTGCAATAGCCAAAACCATTTTTTTTTTCATTTTACGCTTATGCAGACCCCTTAATTATGCACATTTTTAGACTGGGAGGTTTACTTCGTTGTGGTATGAAATCTACGCGGTCCTCTCTCTCTCTCTCTCTCTCTCTCTCTCTCTCTCTCTCTCTCTCTCTCTCTCTCTCTCTCTCTTTTCCTGCGTACTTTTTCTGCTGTACAATTTCGCACTCGTTGTGTCCCACTTGGTCTCTAACGATTGCCCGTTGGCTCGGTTATTGCGTTTCCGTCGATTCAAAAATCATTCAACGAAATTGCTCGGTCACTATACAAAAGTGAGAAGGTTCCTTACTCCTACGTTCATGTTTTCTTCACGGGAATCGGGTTTTTCGTGTGCGCGGCCGATTTTAGATCTCCGATCCTGTTATATACAGGGTGTCTGAGACAAACTGTTACGAGCTTACATCTCGCAAAGTACAGATTGTAATTGGAAGTGTTTCAAATAAAAGTTGTCGCGTTCGAAGGGGAAAAAAGATAGCAATGCCAATTTAACGTTGGATACAATTGCCAAGGTCATGCGCAGGTCAACTTCGAAATTTTCGATGACAACCCTTTTTTACTCTACAACCTTGCAATTTACCTCGAGAGCTTCTCAAGACCCTGTGGATCGGTATTTTTTCGACGAGTAGTTTTTTAAATAATGAGACGCGAAATTTACAATGCCCGATTTTTTAAACAATCCCCATAGTGCTTTGAAGAGCTCTCGAGAGAAGCTATAAGAATGTCCAATAAATAATAAGGGTTCCAATTTTAATTGCGAAGTTGACCTTTACATGACCTTGGCGGGTATACCCGAAGTCAAATCGGCATTGCCATATTCTTTTCCTCTTCGAATGAAACAACTCTTACATAAAACATTATTTATTACAATCCGTATTTTCTGAGATATAGGCTAGTGACACTTTATGTGTGACACCCTGTATATATTTACACACATAGAACATATATCTAGGCATATACTTCCACAGCCCCGTGCGCAACGATTGCGAAACTTACACGCAAAAACAGAGGGAAAAAAATAGAAAATAAAAATGAAACAGTCGTTGGTCCGTTGCACGACGACTGGAGCGCATGAAACCGGGAGCCTGGTCGTGGCAGACAGCCCCTCGTGATCGTAAATTATCCCTCGAACATATGGCGCGGTATACACACCGAGAAGAGAAATATATCGAACAATTTTTCCTTATCGCGCGTGTACCTGCGACTTGACCTTCGATAAATTATCGGCCTTCGCGCGGTGCCCGCGGAACCGAAAAAGCAATTTTAAACCGATCGAAACTTTCGCCTCTTCGATCATACCCTTTATCCTCAGGCTCGATTGGATCTCGGCCAAAAAAGGCGCGAAGTAATTGTTCGCAGTATTGGCTGGATGGTAAAAGAAAGCAAGTTATGTTGTTTTTTGTTCCTCGCTAGGTAATTTGGAACACGATCATTTTATTTACCCATTTTGTTTAACTTATAGTTTACTTGTTTATCAATTATTTAGTAATTTTTCAGTAATTTTTTGTGGAATTGACACATTGAAAGAAAACCAGTTGCATTTTTTTTTCTGCTTGTCTGCTACTTTTTTTGCTCACTAGGTGATTTTGAAGCCGACTCTTTTTTTAGAAAACGTGCGGTAAAGTGGCCACCCTTTTCCAAGGGTCTTGACAGGGGATTTCGCCACAGCGGAAAATATAAATTTTGAATGAGTTTTCAAGTCGTTTTCGAAAAATAATATAACCAATTTATGCGATTAATCGTATCTGCCAGAAAAATTGAGCATTCTAAAAAAAATCAGAATTCCATTTCGAATACTGCTGAATAAAGATAATTAAATTTCAAATACGAAACACTCTTGAACATGTTTTCTTAAACAGCCCGTCATAGAGAAAAAGATGATCACAGATGCGTTTTGAAATGAACAGATGGAATTTAATTTAATTTAAAAAAGTTCTCTAAGGAGTTTTACGTATTCGGAGTTTAATTATTATCCTGAACTCAAAATCAAATTTTCATTTTTCCCAGAATGCTCAATTATTTCTGGCAAGTACTACACATCACAAAAATACGCTATATTTTTTTAGAGACCTTGAAAAACCATTAAATATCATATTCCCTCGTGCCAGATCCTTAAAAACACATCCCTTATAGTTGTCATTTTAATTTATTAATGATAATGACAATTCCATACTCAGACTAAAATTTCAATTTCAGCTACTAAAAGAAAACATAATGGGTTTCGCAGCACTCTCCATAACATTGAGCCCGGGATTGTGGACACACGACCTCGATCTCTATATTTCAATTTGTGATTACAATGTAGTGTATGCGCCAGCCTTTCTCGGGCAAGGCCACCTACTATGTACGCGAGAACGAAAATTTCGAGGCGGAAGTTTAACGATTCCGGGATACTTCAGGGAATAGGGGAGGAGGGGCATCAGGACGTCTGAAAACTTCGAATTTGGCCAGCGGCCATTGCTTCACAAAACACGGCCGCGGCAACGCACGCAGGCACGGGAGGGAACGTTCGCGGGACGCCGGGGTCCCGTAACATCACCTTTTCACAGAGAACAAAATTATCACGCATATAGAGTTCTAATCAACGCTCTCGAAAAATATATATATAACGCGAGCTAAAGCACTTAACTACGGGATCACAATTTTCCTCATTTCGGCGATGCAAAGGTGTGGGAAAACGGAAAGGGACGAACGAAGAAAAAGGACAAAGAACACGTGTAACCTTTTAAACATTTTTCGCTCCGTCGCCGACCACGCTCGAAGGCGCTAATGACCGACCACACCGGCCGGCTTCTTCCTTTTCGGTATTCTTCGTATATTCTTCTTTCCATCCATTTTCCCGGGCGCGACGGTGCTCGCTCTCCCGGCTACCGCGTGTGATTAGATCCTGGGTCGATGTGGGGGCCCCGGTCGGCCACATGGCCCGGGTGTTGCATGGGCTCATTAATGTTCCAGTACGTGGCACCGGGGGCTCCGTAGCGGATATCGGAGCCTGGTAGAGCCAGGTCCGAAGACGCGATGGCGAGGTACGGTGAGGTGTAACAGCGGTTCTTTGTGCCGGCGTGGCCTCAGTCAGTGCTCGCCGTGGTCTGGTCCTTCGGGACGTGGGGAAGAGGGCGGGAAGGGACTTTGCCGCAGATTCGATATAAAACAAAATCTTACTCTAAGGTTATCTTCAACAATAGTTTAAATGGCGAAAGGCACCGTGACGGACATCAAGCCCGAGCGCGGTCACATCAGCAGTAGCGACTATTCTTGTGCCGCCACGTCATGACTCCCCCTTACCTAACCTGTAGTCCTTACTAAGATCCTTCGGATCTTGTAGAATAGGGACCGTGGGAACTCTGCGATTCCTACAGTGTAACGTTGCGTTACCATATAGAGGCTATCCGAGAAAGGTGAGGTAAGCGGGCTGGCGTAGCTCAGTTGGTCAGAGCAGTCGACCGGCAATCGAAAGGTCCCGGGTTCGAATCCCGGCCCAGAAGCGCACCGCATTTTTTTCGGATAGTTCTCTTGAGTTTTTTCGGGGGATTATAAATGGCGCCCAACAGCGGGCCGCGGCCTCAGAATAATCAAGATAAATATCGAATTATCGTTGATTGCCGCGGAAAAAGAATCCCCTCCTTGAGAAGAGTCTCATTGAGCTAGCCCCTCCCTTTCCCTTCCCCCTTCCGTCCCTCAGACAATCCCCGCGTCTGTAGTACCCCTCCCCCCTTCCGTCCCTCAGACAATCCCCGCGTCTGTAGTACCCGTTGCGTATTGAGTTATATTGAGTAGTTTGGGCAAAAATTTCGAGTCGACCCTCCAGAGCCGGATCGACTCTGGCAGGGGGGTTTGTAACGTTGCGTTACCATATAGAGGCTATCCGAGAAAGGTGAGGTAAGCGGGCTGGCGTAGCTCAGTTGGTCAGAGCAGTCGACCGGCAATCGAAAGGTCCCGGGTTCGAATCCCGGCCCAGAAGCGCACCGCATTTTTTTCGGATAGTTCTCTTGAGTTTTTTCGGGGGATTATAACAGTTACTGCAATATGGTTTTCAGGATGTCTGGGAAGGGGACTTCAAAGGAAAATGAGGTAGAGGGAATCCAATTCGAGTTGGTAACTGGCAATATTCGTATTACTAAATCACATATTTCATTGCCTTCATTTCGACTCTATGCGTTATCGCTATTCCGCGATGAACTTGACTCTATAAGTAGTATACTCAGGTACAGTAGTCAATCTTTCTGTTTCGTAATACTGGACTGTTGAAGCGAGGATGTCTGGAACTTCGTGCTTGGCACCATGGCCATACGCCGGAGCCGTATCTTCAGGACGACTTGAGCTGACTGGCTGATCTCTCTGACGTTGCATAGGCATTGCGCTTTTCGGTTCCGGTTTCCGTATCCCCTCTGGAGATTGCCATGCTTGGTGGTTGCCATCGCGATCTTCCGAGGTCGTATTCTTTGCGGTCACCTCTCCGTGCGACGTTTCAGTCGTGCTTGAAGGGGGTAGAAGGTTTTCGGTCACATAGGAAGTTGGGGCTCGGGATAGGGGACTTCAGGGTTGGGACATCGGGTAGGCGGCTTCAGGGAGGGGGGTGAGGTCTCTTGTTAATGGCCCGGGGGCAGTGGCGGGCCCGGTGACCAATTTGGCCACACGACCAGCATCGTGATGCCCTCGCTTGGGGGGCAGGTGGCGTATCAAGTGGAGGGGGGCTGGCCCGGGACTTGAGGGGTCGGCACGGACTGGGAATCTTGAGAGACATCAGTGAGGGTATAACGGGAGGCGCTCGGACTGTGGAAGGGCGGTGAAAGGGAGTACGCAAAGACGGGATAGGCGGCGAAGGGGGCACTGGAGCTTGAGGGTACAGTCGCGCCGTTGGGAACGTTTCAAGGCGGCTTGGGAGAGTCGCGACAGCGGCGAGGCGCTTCTTCGCTCGCTGCCGACGGCGTCGGCGGGTGGCCGGGGAGGCGGAGGATGGGGTCGGTGGGAGCTTAGGGGCCTTGGCTTTCTCAGGAACCCCTCGGGGGGGTTGGGCTCGTGGGGCAACAGGGGTGGTAGGGAAGAGGGCGAAGATGATGGGGGCTGCCATCGCCTTTACGGTGAGTAGCCGGGAAGGGTTGATGGCGCTCGGGAATGGGGAACCGGGTAGATATTTTGTGGAGGAAATTTTCGCCAAACAGCTAAAAAGAACAAATAAAACATCGCAATTATCACACGTTTCAATGAAAGCAAAAAAAACATTGCCAATGAGAAGAAAATAAATTGCAAAAAAAGAAAATGAATCACTAATAACGGCCTTGTGCAAATACACAAAAACGAAAAAAATCTGAATTCTCGATATTAACGACTTCCAAAAAATCACAATAATAAACAACCAAAGTATTAAAAATATCGATTGCAAGAATGATTTTTTTTTAATTTATTCGATTACATTTCTCCGACTTCGAAAAATATGCGAAGCACTCGGTACTGTAGCGTGACGGGCTATAGGTACACTTCAATGTTGGGGGAAATTGAGACTACTTCGATAAAAATAACAATGCAAAGATAATCCTGCGAAAAAAATATTCAAAACACAAACAAATATTCGGTCGTTGTGAGCACCTGGGAAAACAGAAAAGCTTTTCGGGCCCCACGTTGGACGCCAAAATTTGTGACGAGCGTCACGGATTTTTCCGGGCGGCGAAAGGGGAAAAAAGAAGAAATAAAAACGAATAAGATGGCTTAATAATAATAATAATTTAATACTGGGACTGGAATTTCAATTCTAGCTTCCAAAAGAAACAAAGGGTTACGCGGGACCCTTTACAATATTAGGCACATGTTTATGACACGCGAGCTCGACCTCTATATCTTGACCCGTGTTTACAATGTCGTGTGTATTGTGCGCGCCAGGCTTTCTCGGGCAACGCGGCCTACCGCTTACATGAACAACGAAAATTTCGAGACGGAAAATCAACGATTCGGCGGTATCTCAGAGTATTGGGGGACGTGGTTCTTCGGACTCAACGGCCTCTTGATTTCCAGACTACTGAATTCACACTAATATCATTGGTCGCGGGGATCGCGACATCTGAAAACTTTTTATTTGGCCGGTGCCTCAGACGGCGCGGTCGAGGCTACACACGCCCGGGGGGGGACATTCGCGGGACAGTGGGGACCCGCCACGCAGCTTTTCACAAAGAACAAAATTATCAATCACGCAAAACTCTAATTAACCCGCTCGAAAAGATATTCGCGCGAGCGGAAGCACTTAATTGCGGGATCACCATTTTCTTTATTTCGGCGACGCCAAGGGGCGACAGCGTGAAACAGAGAGATGGCGACCTCACGAAGGGAGAAAAAGCACGTTCGAGAAGTTCGTCCGAATATGTGTCTCATTTGACGCGGGAATCTTGCAATCCGCTCATGCAGAAGAGAGAAGGAAAAGTCACGGTACTAATGTGTTTTACCTTTTCTTCGAGGCTCACTTGCTCGAGTCTCTGGATGTCCTGTAACGTTCTAATTATTTTTTATCTCTATTCGCTGCGTCGCTGACCACGCTCGAAGACCTAATGGCCGACCACGCCGGCCGGTTTCATCCTCTTCGGCATTCTTCGTATAGACAGTCCTCCTATCGATATTTCCGGGCACGACGCCTCTCGCTCTCCCGGCGACCACGTGTGATTAAATCCCAGGTCGATGTGGGAGCCCCGGCCGGTAAGAGCGCGGGCTAACCACACCGCCCGGGTATTGCATGGCCTTATTAATATTCCAGTAGGTGGCACCGAAGGGTTCCGTGGCGGGCATCGTTGCTTAGGAAAATGCGGTTCGACGACATGAAGACGAGGTGCGGCGCGGTAAGGCGTAACACGCGTTGTTCGTGCCGGCGTGGTCGCAGTCCGTGGTGGTCGTGTTTGGGTTTTTCAGAGCGTCGGGGGAATAAATAGGTGGAGGAGGACTGCGCCGTGGACTTCATATTTAAAAAAATTAATCTAAGGTCCTTATCTCTAACAATCGTTTGAATCGCGGAAGGCACCGTGACCGAGATCGAGCCCGAGAGCGGTCACGCGAGCAGTATCGATTATTTTTGTGCCGCCACGTCATATATATATATATATATATATATATATATATATATATATATATTTATATGACACCATATATGACGCTTATTCGGCTCAAAAGTCGACATTTTCGCACGAGAAAATTATGGGATACTGATACAAAATCGCTAATATTTCAAGGTTATGTTCTTGGCAGATGTCCAACCGTACGGTATGACGTTTTACATCTGACAATTTCAACCATAACCTCCTGGTGGGGCCATCTTTTGTCAAACGGCGAAGACTCATTTGTACTCCTAATATATATATATATATATATATATATATATATATATATATATATATATATACATGTGTGTGTATGTACGTATATATATACACAGTACCAGTTAAAAGTTTTCGATCTACTCGATAATTGCAAAATTATATCAGAGTAATATAACTAATTTGATAGAGCTATACATATAGTATCTTCGTAAAATAATAAATAAAATGAATTTTATTACTCTATACAATTTTGCGTTTATAAAAAGTGATCGATAATGTTTGACTGGTACTGTACACACACACACACACACGCACGCACGCACGCACACGCACACACATATATATGCACCTGTCCATCTCGCTTTCTAAGTTTTCAAAGTTTCAGCGTCGAGAACTCGCGAACTCGAGCTTTGAGCGGTGTCACGAGCACACGCGCGCACCAAAGCTTCGTCAAATTACCTCTGGGACATAGAGATTTGTCATTTTCGAATGACCGGACACCTTTGCGACAGAGCAAAAACAAAAGAGAGACAAAAGATACGGAAAGTTCCTCCATACGCTTGATAACGCTCGATACAACCAAATGGAAAATATTCCGCATCCCTGCACGGACATCAGCAGAATCGTAATTTTTATTCCAAAAGCCCGCGCGCGCTCCCTGGCGACGAATCAGTGCTCACATATATTCTCGGGAAATTTCTTGCCCCGTAAATAGCTACGATGCAAATCCGCGCGATCTCCGAAACAATTTGCATATTTCCGCGTGATTCCTTCGCATTAATTTCACATCTCCGGGTCACACCCACGCCCCCTACAATTTTGCTTCGATTGGCTGTATAGATTGGAACGCGCGATCGAGGAAAATTGGAGAATTGGCGTGAAGCCATTTTGTTGCGATCAATCGCGATGTCTGATGTGGTTGGGAGATTGTAGCGGGAAAAAGCTTATTGAGGCAATCATTGATTCACGTAAGTGGCCGCTAGGGTCGTTGCGACCGGATTCCCGACGCGAAGCGCGAAACGGAAAACATCAGGTCTTCCGTCTCGCCCACGGCTTTTAACCTCGATGCTTATTATTACGCTTTAGTTTTATTGTAATCGCGAAACGTTATTTCAAGTTGAAACAAAGTGAAAAAGGTTGCGAAATATTATTGCAAACTGAGTCAAAGCAAGGCGGAGATGGGCTTGGTATGTCTCGGAATCGAGTGATATGGGAATCTTGGAGAATCTTAGAAATCAAATCATCGACCCGTTGCAAAATTAATATGAATTACATAAATTAATAAATAACTATATATATCAAATGAAAAATATGGCTAAACCGCGATAAACGTGTGAATAAATATTTGACTGCTTCAATAAATTTAAAACATTAAATAATAAATGAATTATTTAAATTTAGGAATAACACTTTTGATTTGCTGGAGTTTTGCTTGCATTCAAAAAAATGTTGAATGTTTTTTTTCGGACAGTAAAAAAATCGTAGAACATACATGGAGGTGATTCGGATAGGTATTGAAACGCGGCATCTACATTTTTCTTTCGAACCTCACTTTTCGGGCCGCTCGGTATATTATATGCGAAATATGAAATTGAGTCAGGGCTTTGAGTCGGATGTCCACTAATCCTCCCTAACCTCGTCAGAGCCCCAGTTTTGAAGCCGCATATGCACCATTAGGATGAGCCCTTATTAACTTTCGTTCTTTAGGTTCGGCAAATCGTTGGATTTTCAGAAAATGAACAGTTCATCACGGAGTTACTCCAAACCGATCATTCTTACCGCCATCAAATCCATGCTGTTACATTTCGAAAATGTATAAGACCGCGACCAAATTCAATCAAGCACTCAACTTTCGACTTTCCATCCGCCAATTCGAATTCGAGACGTCGACTGAAAATTTGGCGAGGTAAAAAAAATTCAAAATATTCTATCGTTATACGAGGCACCAATTAAAGGCCAAGTCCTTAATTGGTCCCGCCACTCGAGCTTTTTTGAACGTAGATACCCAACCCTCGTATCGTCCTATCGAGACCGAGTTGTGCCGCGGCCATATCAGCTAGGGCTGCCACTCAGCCCTTTTTTCTTGTTTGAGCCCTTGAAGGACATATCTCGGTGCAACCGCGTAAATAAATCGGTACTTTCGAAACAAGCGAATCTCGTTGAAGCGCAACGAGATATTCCCGGACAAAATCTACAATTACAAAGAACCCTTTTGTCGTACGTCTGCTTAATGTGCATATGGATGAGTCCGCCGGCCAGAAAGGAACGAGAGGAGCGCGCGGCTACGGGTCAGGACGAATGCGGGATAATTAGAACAAATGGGGATGAGGATGGGCACAAGTGGGCGCGAGAATATATACATATATACATACATACGAGATAGAGAATATATATATATATATATATATATATATATATATATATATACCACGTATAGATAGATAGATAGATAGATATTCTCTATCTCGTATATATGTATATATGTATATATGTATATATATATATATATATATATATATATATATATATATATATATATATATACATATATACATATATACGAGATAGAGAATATCTATCTATCTATCTATCTATCTATCTATCTATACGTGGTACACATTGAGTGCTGGAAAACAAGAGGACTCGGCCTGGATCACTTTCTCTTCGTGGAGACACTCTCGTTTGGGCCCTTTTCTCTCTCAGCGATCGATCCTGTACCTCGCATGAGTACACAGGGTGGCCCGAAAAGGGACGCCCAGAAGAAAAGTCTAGATGCCTCGCTAGAATCACTCCCCATGCGTGTTCTACGATCTCTCTTCTGCTTTTCGAGAAACAGCCTTTTTGATTTTTTTTCCCTGTAATTCCCTGATTTTGTTAATTTTTTTTTTCTTTTTTGTATGCACTCTCTTAGAAGTTTTCAAAATTATTTAGAAGCAAAAAAATTGTTTTTAGAAGCAATTAGACTAGTAACATTATTGTTTTTTATCATCTGAATTTTAGTGACCGATTCTCTCAAACCTATTTTTTAAACTTCTGATCAAAATATGAGGCATTTTCGTCAGTGTTTAGTTGGTCATTTATTCATTGCTTAACAGTACACTTTGTAACGATAACACAAGTAAGGTAAATCGCGAGGAAAGTACATACTCAAAAATGATAAAAAATTATTATTCTTTCGCGAAAAGTAAAAAAGTTCCTAGGCATACGTGTATATATTTGTACACCCTGTGTATAAATATATACATATATATACTTGTATGCGATTGCGTGGGTGTGGTAAATGCATATACGTACACGCTCCAAAATTAACTACCCAATTAGTAAGGCGCGAGCGATACACGTACGTGTGTTACCTTGCTGGATTTAATTACTCGCTTCGGTTCTCACACTCAGGGAAAACCGTCCACGAGTGTGTCGACCGTCCTCCATGCCGTACTCCAAACTAGCTATGTACAGTTTGACATTCGACAAATATAAGAGCGCTTACTAAAACGGCCATATATATATATATATATGTATCGACAGGACTGGACAACATCAAGTACGCAAAGGAAAATTCAAACTAAATGAAAAAGTCCGTTCTTTATTGTGTCTTGCGCAGTATATATAGGGTGTCTCAAAATGACCTGACATTTTAATTTATTCATAAAACGTATTCATTATTTGAAAAGTACGAATATTTTCATTTTAATATAAGGTACAAACATGGAGGCACACATAACCTTCATTTGTGCACCTTATATAAAAATAAAAATATTCGTACTTTTCACGCACATAATACGGTTCATTAGTAAATTAAAATGTCAGGTCATTTTGAGACATCCTTTATTTGAACATATATACCTACGTGCAAAATCTTATATACACCCAAATGGTCAAGAAAAGATTTCGTTTGATAAAGAAAATAAGGAAATCGGGAAATAAAAATAAAATTTATTTTCGCCACGAAAATAATTTTGCAAAAGAAGATCCGCAACGAAAATTCTTCTTCGTTTTCTGATTTATTTATTTTCTTCATTAAACAAAATATTTCCTTGCACATTCAGGTCACACACCTCTAATGAGTATCCTGAAAAATATTTCGATGATTTTGGTAGCCCAAGTTTGCGACAAAAAAATGTGTAGAAAATGTGTAGTCTAAAAATAGACTGTAAATCTTTCGTTGCGATCCATATTGCAAGCTTCAATATCATTATACATAAATGTATACGTATAACGAGACAGTAAAGCGATGCTTTGTCTTTAACTGATTCATTTTCAATAAATTCTTTGAAAACGAATTTATTAGTCTTCAATAAATCAAGTAATTTATTCATTTTTAATATATTTTTTTCAACGATCATCTATATTGACTGAACCAAGAGGAAAAATGTCATTTAAAAAATTGCCTGTCCGTCTTTCTGTGCGTTTGTGCGTTTATAACTCGGGAACTACTGAACCGATTTCGATTAATCTTTGACAGAAGCACAGCTTGGACTGCATATTATAATTTAGACTCCCGGGCATTGGCTATGCAGTAGAATACAATTTCAACGAGCAAGCATACAAACAAGCCTAAAAAGGGCCCCAAATAAAAAAATAACAAAACGCGGCCAGAAAAACTTTTTTTTTCATCAAAGCCCGATCAGTTCTTTTACGAATTATTTCTGCCGCAAAAAGTTTCAACTAAAATCGATTGGAGTGCATTCAGAGGCATAGCCAGAACTTGTTTCAGGGGAGAGGAAAGTCGATATGAAGTACTTATTAAGGCGTTACCCCCACTTGTAGCGCAAAAAAGGCCTTTTTCATGAATTTTTTTAAAGAAAACTACAAAACTTTTTTAATCGATCAATATACCATCTTAAAGAACACATCTTGAAGAACTTTCAGTAATTTTTTTATTGAAAAATATTACATTGTTTAGTGGCAAATGGCCGTCAATGAAATAATGTTTTTATACACACGGTTTGCGGTGACCAACATTGCGGCGAAGTGGATCATCTGAAAAAAAAATGCGGATGGATTTAGTCAAATATAAGTATAAACTAGTCTTTAATCGAAGGATTTTAAAAAATATTCATTTTTCACAATATGGCGGACAGTCAAAGTTAATGGTTCGATTTTAACGAAAAAAAACGGTCGTTTTTTTACTATAAAACAGCCATTTTTTTCGAAAAAAAATTCGAAGGATAAAGACTACATTTTTATGTATTAAATAAGCCTGCAAAATTTCAAGAAGATCGGTTCATTAGTGTTCGAGTAATCTTGGTCACCGACTTCAGAAATGCCATTTTGAGAAAAACGCGTTTAAAGTTTCAATTTCAGTTTACACGAAGAAAATATTTTTTTTTTTGTAGACTTACAGAGAGTCATCTATTCCGGGCATCAAAAAAAACTGCACTTCAAATTGCACTTCAAAAAAATGCAATAAAAAAAATCGATTTTTTCAAAATCGCAAGTACCCCTTAAATAATTTTTCTACAAACTGTAATCGACTCCAATCATCTCGAAACCATATGCTGTACCTGCAAAAATTTCGCGGCCCCATCGCTCGTCTGCAGCCTTTCCCTATCCTGGCATAGCAGCTCTGAGCTCATTTCGTTGGCCGTTTAGGTGCACGAACCTCCTCATTAGAAGAAAAAATTGATTTTTTTATATGCTGTCGTATAGACATACAGAATGACGTCCGCGAAAACTCCGCATGCCTCACTGGCTAAATATAATAGTAATTAATTCACTAAATCAATGCATTTAACCCGCACCATGTAGAGAATCCGGGCGGTTCGAACTGTGAGACGAAAATAATAATGGTTCGCGATTACATATGGAGTTATGCGAAAGCGATAAATAACAAACAAACAAAAAACAGTCGCGGTCGCGTATGTTCCATCCAAAATTTAGGTTACGGGACATTTCGAGCAGATATTATCGATTGAATCGACTAATTTTCACGTTCGCTCGCCGCGTTTGCCATGACGGGAGAGACGGCGTAGATTTTGCAACGCTGCATGTCGTCAGCTGTGCTCGTATCCGGGAGACCGAATCAAGCCGGTCATATTGAATGCAACGACAAAAGTTATAGGTTCTCAACGCAATTTTATTACGTCCGAACGAATGCTATGTCGATCCATATCTGTTGTTACAATGTATGCAAAACCGAAGTTGCAATACGCCCATTACACACACACGGTAAAAAACACACGCTTGACATTTATCGGAAACGCCGGGGCTGGGTTGAAATTCCGAACGTTGAATTATCAGAACGCTCAAAACTCCGAAAATATACTACCCCGAAAAATCAAAACTCCGGATGAATTTTGCACGAAAGGCCAAAACTCCGAGAACAATTTCCGTCAAAATAATTCGGCTATGGAAGTGTTAAAAGTTTCAAAATATTCAATAAATCGACGAATCGTTGCAAGAATTGTTTTTATTAAGAAAGGATTTTACGTCAATTTTGAAATTTGTCTAGACAACGTTATTCGTTCTACATCATTTACAATCAACTGTGTAGACTTTCGCTGGCATAATCTTGACGAACCTTGTAATTTCGAAACATTGAAATTAGGAATTTTAAACCGTCGGCGCATTGAAAGTTCGGAATTTCAACCCGGCCCTCGTGTCAAGATCATGCCACCGAAAGTCTACACAGTTGACTTTAAATGATGTAGAACGTATAACGTTGTCTAGACAAATTTCAAAATTGACGCAAAATCACTTCTTAATAAAAAAAAATTCTTGCAATATTTCGTCGATTTATTGAAAATTTCGGGGCTTCAAAAACTTCCATAGCCGAATTATTTTGACGGTGTTAAGATTTTCGGAGTTTTTTGGTCTAACCATTCAAAGTTTGGAATTTCAACCCGGCCCCGAAACACCTGAGTCCAGCGTTGCCACGGATATTGCCATAATGATGAAATGGCGGCCGGTAAGACAACGCCAGTCAAATCTGATGGCTATTTTAATACTTTACTTTTCATCGTAAAATACACACAGCTATCACATACACTTCTTAAATAATTCCTTTCCGTATCGTGGTTTGTTTGGGTTTGTTTGGGTACCTAAATACTTAAATTTATTTTACTTTGCTTTTGGGTACCTGAATACCTAAATGAATTATACTTTGCATTTTTTCAGATTCGATTATTTTCAGATTTCCTGTTTACTAGTCAACCCGCTGGTATTACAGTCGAACCTCGATATAACGAATCTCTGGGGAAGTTCGTTATATCCAGTTTTCATTACATTGTGGTAACGTTATATCGAGGTCATGTTCCTTAAAACGTTCTTTAAACAAATATATCAGTACTATGAATATAGGGATATTTTTTAAAGATAGACAGGTTTTAATTAGAGCAATTTTTACGAGTAATTCGATATTAGCGCATAATGTATATTATTATATTGTTGTATCAAGGTTCCGGATGTCTATCGGAAAGGAATAGACAAATCTTCGTTATATCGAGGTTCGTTTTATCAAGATTCGACTGCACCTTAAAAAAAACTTTGGCAATCCTGAGAATAAAATCACAAATATTTGAGGACAATCAGTAAAATGTAAACATTCGGGTAACATTTTTGCCGAATACACGATTTGTTTGGAATGGTTTTTGAAAATGTTGGATACTCATTTGTTTAATTTTACAAGATTAATTTACCCAGATACACAGACACTACCACCGTCATTTGTGCCACACGCGCGAGCTTCAGAATATTGACCATGGGAGGGTGTTCGTTTTCGCGAAGGCAATGCCAGTTGGAGTTGCTGTTGAATGCCGAGGAAAACAAATGTCCCGTGAGCAGCGTTATATCAGTACGTGTGGGCCTAGGGGCTGATGTAACGTTGCGACGTGTATGAATGGGAGGGATGTACAGCGACTGACAGTAATTTATAGGACCTTGGAGAATTGAAAGCCAAAGGAGAACGAGCGGATCTCCTGGTTGAGCAACAGTTGGATGTCTTCTTTCGTTTACGATAAAGAGATGAAGAGAGAGAGAGAGAGAGGGAGAGATGTATAAAGAGGATGAGATCGCGCCCATTCACCCTTAAGTCGAGAATCGCCGGAGCTTCGAAGGATATGCGGAGCTGCTCGTTAGTTGGCTCAGCATATCCATTATCCGTAAGACCTGTTACCAGGGTCCGAGTCATCTTTCCTCCATTGCTCTCTCGCGTTCTCCATCTACTCTTGCACGTATATGAAGACGCGTATTGCTCCGGAGTCTTGGCTATACATATCCTCTCGAGACCCGTGACCTCGTGGACGTGCTACATCTATTCATCCTCTCTTCACCCTCTCTCTCTCTCTCTCTCTCTCTCTTTTCTCTCCACCTATCTTCATGTATATACGTATCGAGCCATAAAGGCCTTATCCGAGGGCCAACTCTCGATTAGCCCCGTCGCTGCGTTACAACATCCAACATGATCCGAACGGTGAAATTTAAGAGCTTCAACCCCGGGTGTATCGTGCGGGCTCCGCAGGCTTGATCCCCGGATCCAAACCCGGGCATGGTGCATTTTAGCCTGAAAGAAACGGGATGAGGGTGATCGGGGAAAAGTGATGGACGATATTGGAACGGTTGCTCGTCCTGTGGAAACTCTAGGGTCGAGAACTGTCTGAACCTACTATCCTGGGGGATAGACAAGAAGATGGAATTGTGGTAATTGATGGTGAATTTTATCAGTGGTGGGACTCCGATCGACCTAGTGGTGTAGCAATGAAATTCAACGTAAAAATGGGGCTATAACGTTATTTGTGCACGTCCTCTTATAGAGTTTCCACCAGGTGAACTTGGCGTTAACTCAGTTGTCCATATCTCACGAATTTGTTGTTACTTAACCGAAACAATTTCATTCGAAAGTTCCGATCAAATGTTAGTACCTAGATTTTTAGCAGATTTTTCCAATCAACGGTTGACTAGTTAGTCAACCGTTGACTAACTGGTCAACGGTTTGATAGACGATTGATACGTTGCACATCACTGTAAAGCTTGATGTTGAGCAAACGGCGTTTAGAAATGGAAACGTTGTGAATGGAATCTCAATTTTATTTTGAAAGACCTGTCCAATGATCCTCAACTAGATGGAGTGCGCAAAAGAAATTCCCCCATTTTATATAAAGGGAAAAAACGCTAAAAAACGGTTTCAAGATTTTGTTACATATTAGTTGAGAATGTTCCCAGCTAACGAGGTCCAGTTGGTCGGACGCATATATGAATACACCAACCTCTCTGACTATTTTATTAAAGCCAACATCCGGTGGCGTAGCACCTGCTCTCGATGTTTATTTGATTTTATATGCCATTTTCGCCGTAGAGAGTGACAGAGAGAGAGAGAGAGAGAGAGAGAGAGAGAGAGAGAGAGAGAGAGAGAGAGAGAAAGCGGGAGAGAGAGAGAGATGGTGAATTCTCTCTCCGTTGCCCCGTATTTTCTTCTATTTGTACCTGCACGTACTTTATATGCATTCGCATATCCTTTACCTCTCGACGTGGATATTTGCATACGGTCCCAGTGAAACTAGAAAGTGCACACGTTCGTCGACACGTGTGATGCTTTGTAGCCCGTAACGCAATAAAAAAATCAAATTCGACGCAACCCCCACATCGCTATGTATATTCGTGTTCGTTTGAGTCACCAGGGATACCGGTAATGCCGGAGGGCGATCGTGTGTAGCATCGCAATGTTCCGATGGACGATAGAACATGAAAACGATACCAATGCCCGATGGCTCAAGGAGTGGTACTAAATCATTCACAATGTCATTTGCCGTTGTCCGTTTCGGATATTTATTCAAGAAGTTGCTCCTGAATCCATTTTCTTATGTGTAACAGCGTGACGATGTTTGCTCGGCCAAAATTATTCATTTGCCTTAGTGTGAAAGAACGTGACCGAAGGTGGCCTAATGTTGCTCAATGGGTGCCCAGCCGATGGCGCAAGTAGTGGTACTAAATCTTCCACAAAGTACTTTGCCGCTGTCCGTTTCGAATGTTTACTCAAAAAGTTTCATTTTAATCAATGTTCCTATGTATGACGACGTTTGCTTTGCCGAAATTATTGATTTGCCTCAATGTGGATAAAGGTAGCCCACTGTTGCCTAATGTGGATTAATGTTGCCCAATGATGCCCTATGTGGGCTTATGTTGCCTTGTGTGGCCGATGGTGCTGCCTAACGCCCAACATTTTCTAACTTGGCGTGCAATGTGGCCAAATGTTGTCTAATATGACCTAATGTTGCCCTATGTGGTCTAATATTACGCAATGTTGCCTAATGTGGGCCCCACCATGTTTGGTCCACATTGATTTCTCCTAACTGTATTAGGACCCCAATTTGGTTGGCTTATATGGGCCCTGGAAGGTCACCCTCTTTTAGCAAGGGCTCTTGAAGGCTTTACAAATTAGCACCCTAAATTGGTTCAGCGGAGTTGTTCAAGGATGTCTGGGGTTTCGAGAGGAATGTTACCATCGCTAAGAAAACTGGATGCCATATTAGTTCGTCTCTGCCTTTGTATCTGTTCCTAAAATTTGAGGTCAATCCACTCACCCATTGAAGATTGATAACCACCAATTGCCAATCAATTTAGGCCGTCCGATAAAAATATTTAAAGCATTTTACCACGGCTTTACCGTTTGCCACTTTCATTTTCGCAGGTTCGGCTGCTATCTAAAAAACCAACACTTAACTTTCACAGCGACGTCTGATGGCCATAACCGTGGACTAGAAACGCACACATTTCTCACCATCACCAAAATTACCTTATGCTTCCAGGTTGAATGTAAGACCGTAGCAGGAGTAACTGGAAGACTGGGAATTTCGTGCGGGATTATCCGGTATATCGAGAATCGCTCGTTCCTCGCATTATCTTCGTTAATCCTAGCGCAATTCTGTTCCGCCCACTAGAACATACGAGAGATATTGGAGATGGGAAAGTAACCTCATCCTCAGGATCTATACACAGTCTTGTACATGTGTGAATATATGTACTGGGTGCCTCATTTATTTAGAGTCACTGAAATAACTCGAGAACAGCGAAGTAAAACGAAAAATCCCGAGACACGTATCCAGTAGATTCGAACGAGACGTATAATGGCAAGATAGCCTCTTTTATTTAGTAGTCGTTTTCAAGGTGATTTCATGGTTATCTTTAAAAAAAACATGGTAACCTATATTTTTTACAGCGGTATCTAATTTTACGTAAAGAACGCAGGTAACTCTTGTCCGCAACATTTTGTTCATTTGGTCGTTCCTTTTTTTTCTCACCTAAGATGTTCGAAATGGTGGCCCTGCCCTTCAGACATAAATTAATACGGCGTCTAGATAATGGATAACCCAAAGAAAGAAGGTCTCTGCGAAAATAGGAAGAATCATTTTGCACACCAGTGCCCAGCATCTTCCTCACCAAATCGCACCAAAACTAACCTACATCGTTAAGTACCAAATTGCTTCGTGTTTGTTGAAAAGAGAATTTAATAATGTGCAAAAGCAACGGCCATATAAAAAAATGTTTCGAACAAAAGTAAACTATTTTTTCATGCAGAATAATATGCCGCTACGAAAAATATAGGCTTCCATGCAAAATAAACGGAACCTTGAAATCACTGCGAAAACGTCCACTGAATAGTGATCTTTCCATTTTACTCCTCGTTTGAATCTACTCGATACGTGTCTCGGGATCTTTCAATTTCCTCCGCGGTTCTCAAGTTATCTCGATGTCAAGATAAAGAGCTCACCCTGTATATATCCACGTGAATAAGAGGCTGCTCCGCAGCACATCGTATCCGCGCGACTGTTATCCGTGCAACTTTGGGAGAGCTTTTGTATTGAGCCCGGAAAAGCTCGCTCGCCGC
>OX101791.1:3298916-3646677 GCA_944452715.1 Ophion slaviceki
TTTTATTTTTCGGTTTTCTTAATTACTCGACATTTTGTCTTTAAATCGTCATTACTTTCGTGTTCGTGATTATAATAGCACGAACTAACTTTTGTTATGTTTTGCAATGTATGTTTATTATAAATAAATCATTATTTGATTCAAGAAAATGACTCATGAGCTTCCAAAGTCTTAAAACTGCGTACATGCATGTAAAATGTCAACTTCTAAATTCATTATTAAAAAAAAACTAAAACTTATTTTGAACTTAGCTTTGTTTTAAAAAGTTCTCTAGTTCACACCCTTCCCAACGGTATGCTACATGTCATAGAAATCATTCATTGTGTGATCAAAATTAAAAGAATAAGTTTCTTTAATAATGAATTTACACGTTGAAATTTTTCATACATTTACACATTTTTAAGACCTTCGAAGCTCATGAGTTATTTTCTTGAAACCAATTGTATCAAATAATGATTTATTTATAATAAACATACATAGCTGAATACAACAAAAGTTATTTCGTGATATTGCAACCACAAACAAAAAAGTTATGACGATTTAAAGGTGAAATTTCGGGTAATTGAGGTAAACGAAAAAAAAATCACATTTCAATTATTGACACGTAGCACATATGGTCTAAGGGTGAAAACGTGAGCAAATTGCGCCCCCCGCCCAATCACCTAAAAAATGGTGTTGGTCCATGCGCCAAACACCCTGTATATATATAGAGAGAGAAATTTACGTTTGCATCGTGGAATGCAATGAGAATGAATCCTTCTGATTTTGTTTGTTCGGAAAATCTCCCCAACAGAAATTCCTTAATTATTTTCACGACATCTATTCAGAAATCCACAATATAAATATGCAATAAAGCATTTCGCATAATAAGAAAAGTAAGAAATCGGTAAATGTTTGAAAAACCTTCGTTGCATTCCAACGATGTAAACTTCAACACCATTATGAATATATTTTTTTTGAAGGCCAAGCTAATATCGTATGTTTATCGGGTCACCCACTAGACATTAGACACTCGAAAGATATAAATATTCTTTTTAGCGGAAAAAGTCAAAGACCAAATTTGCAGCGTTTGTCAGGATCCACTTTTTGGTCGTCGCAGTTTTTTTCAAGTGGATTCAACCCGATTTCCAGGTCAACCCAATTTTTTTCAAATGAGTACCTGATTTTTAATCCCCTTTGTCATGATGACCATCCGTATCGAGGCGATACTAGGTCCTTCTGTCGCCCATTCAATCGCACGTCGTATAAGTTAGAACACCACTTATAAACGAATAGAGGCTTCAACCCTTTGCGGCATAGTGTAACACCCGTGTTACACCTAATTCAATTCCGATTTTGACGATTCAAAAGTGTTTTTAAATTAAATATGGCGGTTGTAAATGGGTTTCAACGTACCTAGGACTTCAATAACTACTAAAACATACCCATTAAATTTTTATTTTTCACGTAGCGGGTGTCATCAATTACGAAAGCGCCAAAAAAACGTACATGTAAAGCAAAATGTATGCTTCAAAGGGTTAATGGCGGTGAACGACCTTGTGTCGTAAATCATTGTTATCATCTTGACAGCCGCTATCAGATGGTATACACAAAAACCCAGATTTAATTTTTTAAACAGGGTGAGTTTCGTATCTTGTACGTTACCCCACTTACAAAAAAATGTTATCATTATCCGATGACCCCTCCGGTCAAATGCAACTTCTTATGGGCACATTCATTTTTCCACAAAAAGTTGCCGAGATGTTAACGGAAAATTTTTAATATCTTTGCTGATGAGAGTATTAGGATGACGAGGTTGGGATTTGGCACATAATTAATACATAGTCTTGTCGAGGTTGAGTTTTTCTTTACATTGAAAAATATGCAATGGAGCAACGAAGTTATTGTTATTTAAACAAACTGCCGTCGTTGCTGCATGGCCAATTGGTGTAGGTGGTTCTGGCAACTAGAGTGACCTGAGATGAAAAATAAAACAGGCCTCTTCAGTATAATAATAAAACTTTCGTACGGCAGGACATTTTTTTGAAATTTCGAAATTTACAAAAATCACAAGCTGTAGAAAAAACAGTTCGATTTTGAACCACAGAAACAACTCTAATTATTTGTTATCAACAAATGAATAAATTTGAGGTGAATCAGACATATAGATTTCAAGATACAACGTACATCGTTTCACTAGACATATTTTCGAAAAATACGCAAAAAAAAGGGGTAAATCGCAAGTCGATCAGGGTGAAATTTTTCTAAAATCTTTCTGCAAATTAAAGTTTAGAGCTTCAGCTACAAAACTACACAATAAACAATGTGTTACATTACCCCCCCCCCCCCCCCCCCCCCCCCATAAAGGTGCCAATACTTACTGGACTAGATATATGCGTGATATATCGTCATATAGCAACAGCACGATAACAAAGTAACCGTATAGACGAGCATCGATCAGGCTAGGGTTAAGGGGTAAGGCCACTGTAAATTTTGCCAGACGAAAATTTGGCCATCGAAGGACAAATGTATGGTGCTGGGATTGCAGACTAACGGTAAATTTTTTTTTACCTTCTTTTTTTTTATTTTTTCCAATAAAAAACTATTCGCAAAACTTTAAACGCGTTTTTCTCGAAATACGGTTTTTCAAAATGGCACGCAGCATCACTCGAACAATTTTCATTTTTTTTACTTGAAATTTTGACCAGATGTGAACATTAACATTATCTTGAGAATGTCGATCGGGATTTTCAATAACTTTATTTATTGATTTTTTATTAACAAAAAACTAGCCGTTTTTTTTCGTCAAAAATCAATTTTTTTTTTCAAACGCACGCCAAATCCACAAAAATTGATACTTTTTAAAATCCGATCGACATTCTCTAGCTATAACCCTCTAGATTGATGGTTTTTTTTTTGTTCTAGATTCAAAAGTGCACCAGTGGTGCTGCGTGCCGCGGAGCCCTGCCAGCAAAACATGCCCCGGGAAGATAGCTGTGGAACCGCCATTTTGTTTTTTTTTTGCTGTAAAAAAATTTGATAATAAAGTTTAATGTATGCCCGATAACACCCTTAAAAGTTTTTTTTCAATTACCTTCAATTTTGGAAGCAAAAAATTCGTGACAAAACCTTTTTTTTGGACCGTTACAGTGGCCTTAGGCCTTAAGACAGAAATGGAAGACGAATAGGAGTGGAGAGTGTGGAGGAATTCTTAAATCCCTTCGATCCCAAACCTTCTCCCCGGCCCTTGCACACCAACTAATATTCAGGCCAGTTTTCAATGCATATAAACAGTCTCGCAAAGGGTGACGCAAGCAAAGTATAGTACGAGGAGACACCAAAGAGGAGTACGCGCACCAGTCACCCCCTTAATACACCTACACACACAAACGTGTATGTATTTATATATATATATATATATATATATATATATATATATATATATATATATATATATATATATATATATATTAGGGTGATTCGTTTCAGGGTAACTTTTTTTTTCTGACCCATCGTGCCCGAAAACCTTTAGTTGGTACCCAAAAACGAAGTTTCGTGAAAGGGGGGTGTTGTCAAAAAATATTTGGAGGTCGCGAATCAAAATTGAAGGTTTCCCATTTGATTAACATTGAAAAAAATGTTTTTCTCATTATTAGTGTTACCATTCCGCGAATTTTGATATCGCGATATTTTCCAAGTGGGTTCTTATAGGAAATATGATACTTTACAATAAAGTTCATTGAGCTATGTCCGTAAATTCAACCGTTTCAGCGGTATCATTATTTCAAGTGAATATTGTATGAAAATATCTATTCAAACGGCTGTAACGCCTAAGCTATTAGATATATCGAAAAAAATTCAAATGAGAACTATGTAGAGAAAGTAATTTGCTACAAAAAAGTCTTATAAGCCGAGCCCGTAAATTCAACTCTTTCTCAGCTATAGGTGGATGAAGTAAATGAAGTATAGATTTATTTTGTTTAAAAAGAATCTATTCATTTTACTTCATCCACCTATAGCTGAGAAAGAGTTGAATTTTCGGGCTCGGCTTATAAGACTTTTTTGTAGAAAATTACTTTCTCTACAAAGTTCTCATCTGAATTTTTTTCGATATATCTAATAGCTTAGGCGTTACAGCCGTTTGAATAGATATTTTGCACAGTATTCACTTGAAATAATGATGCCGCTGAAACGGTTGAATTTACGGCCATGGCTCAATCAACTTTATTGTGGAGTATCATATTTCCTATGAGAACCCACTTGGAAAATATCGCGACATCAAAATTCGCGGAATGGTAACACTAATAATGAGAAAAACATTTTTTTCAATGTTAATCAAATGGGAAACCTTCAATTTTGATTCGCGACCTCTAAATATTTTCTGGCAACACCCCCCTGTCACGAAAGTTCGTTTTTGGGTACCAACTAAAGGTTTTCGGGCACGATGGATCAAAAAAAAAGTTGCCCTGAAACGAATCACCCTAATAGATATATATATATATATATATATTTATACACTATGCATCTATATATTGGGAGTACAAATAAGTCTCCGTCATTTGACAAAATATGGCTCCACCAGAAGGTCATGGTTAAAATTGTCAGACGTAAAACGTCATATCGTAAGGTTGGGCATCTGGCAAGACCATAACCTTGAAATATTAGCGATTTTGTATCAGCATCAGATAATTTTTTTCTTGCGAAAATGTCGAGTTTTGAGCTGAATAAGCGTCATTTGCGGGAACTCTTGCGTTTGGCACGAATATCTCTCTCCAATAATGCTTCCAATTCCGCGTCTTCGTTTCGACCTTCCGCTACGTTCTTTGTCTTCGACGTCAAACTCGCCGTCCTTCAACTTTTGAAATCACTCACGACAACTCTCACTTAAAGCAGCCTCGCCATATGCTTCTACAAGCAATCGATGCGCTTCAGCTGCAGATTTTTCTTCAAATTAAATAAGTTAAGAAGCGTCATAAAGTTCCTGCGAATGACGCTTATTCGGCTCAAAAATCGAGATTTTCGCACGAAAAAAATTATGTGATGCTCATACAAAATCGCTAATGTTTCAAGGTTATGGTCTTGCCAGATGTCCAACCTTGCGATATGACGTTTTACGTCTGAAAATTTCAACCATAACCTCCTGGTGGGGCCATCTTTTGTCAAACGGCGGAGACTTATTTGTACTCTCAATATATATATATATATATATATATATATATATATATATATATATATATATATATATATATATATATATATATATATATATATATATATATATATATATATATATGAGGCATTCCACAGGTTTCAAGCAAGGTCAAAACCCTCACTATTTTTCAGGGTCCTGCAATTTTTTTGTTATCAAAAGGCACCTACTAGTAGTGTCTGTGATTTTTTTCAGATTTTTTTTAAGAGTCCTGCTCCAGATATCTCAATTTTTGAAAAATGAGAATCAGTTTTTAACTATATGTACCTTAAAAACTATGGCCCAGGCAAAAAAAATTGTGGGACAAAATATTTTTGAATTTGAACGAACTTTTGACTTTAACAATAAACTTTTTTTTTTCGTACAAATATTCTATAATAAATGAAAAAAATCGATTTTCAAAAAGTATGTCATGTTTGATTTTGCTCTAAATTTTTCTAAATTTTCTGTTGTTAGTGTAGACATACAGAAAAAATTGACAAGATGGGCCGCGAACTGGTATAGAAGATACAGGCTGATTTGCATTTTTTTTAAATCTTTTATATTGATATGAATTGGATCATTAATTGGGAGAAACTTTGAATTTCACATAAAAACATATATCAAAGTGTTTTGTATGTTATAAGATTGATTTTTTCAAATTTTCAAATTTCCCGCCCGACCGACGCGACACCGGCGGCAAGGTCGGAAGTAAACGTTCTCGATTTCCTTGACCGGTTTCGATGTTATGATTGTATGTGAAATTTCATAACCTTCATTTTCACTTCTCGGCTTCTGACGGTGCAAGTATGTTATGCTAGTGCAAGTTCATCGAAAATCGCGATAAATATTCCAACCATCAGTGACGGATTAAATTGATCGGCGATTCAAATATCTATTGACCAAAGAAAAAATCTTCTCCCTCAAGAAATCCCAGAAGCAACATGCTTTCATTCCGCGAACAGACGGCACGATTACTTCGAAACTATATTCGACGGATGACAAACATATAATAATTCACAAGATTTGCTAATACTGGGCAATAAAAAACATTTACTAGTCATAAATATTGTGTTTTTTTCTCACCTAGTATGTAAAGTTAGAAATGCATTAAATTTTGAAATCGTCAATTACACCATCCTAAGCTGCTTGAAGTTTCATTTTATAGTGTTATTTTTCAGTTATGTCCACTACTAATTCAAATCAGACTGATACAAATAAAGATAAGATGAATAACAACAACAAAAAAATGCAATATCTTCTAAACCAGTTCGCGGCCCATGATGCCAATTTTTTCTGTATGTCCACACTAAGAACAGAAAATTCAGAAAAATTTAGAGCAAAATCAAACGTGACATACTTTTTGAAAATCGATTTTTTTTCATTTATTATAGAATGTTTGACGATAAAAAAAATGTAATTGTTAAAGTCAAAAGTTCATCCAAAATCAAAAATATTTTGTCCGATAATTGTTTTTGCCGGGGCCATAGTTTTTAAGGTACATCTAGTTGAAAACTGATTCTCATTTTTCAAAAATTGCGATATCTGCAGCAGGAATCATAAAAAAAATCTGAAAAAAATCACAGACACTCCTAGCAGGTACCTTTTGATAGTAAAAAAATTGCAGGACTCTGAAAAATAGTGAGGGTTTTGACCTTGCTGAAAATCTATGGAATGCCTCATATATATATATATGCGTGCAAGTTTAGGGCCACCCTATTTTTCGTGGATATTGCATAGATATACGATGGTACGGGAAATACAAACGAGTGATGACACTTATAATTGGCGTCGAGATGCTTGATATTAAAAAAAAAATGTGGTATAAACAGTAATATCACTCTTCAACAATTAATTATCCAACAGTTTTTTATTTAATGACTGTGCAAAAGTATTGAACCATATACTATTGCGTATGAAAACAAAAAACAAAACATGGTTTAATTTTCTCTCTAGAGTCAATACTTCGTTTCCATGCCCTTAGCAGCGATTACAGCAGCACATCGTCGGGGTATCGACGCAATTAATTGCGAGATGCGATCTTTTGGCATCTTTTCCCACTCATATTGCAAATGATCCCATAATTCCATCTTGTTGGAGTGATTCTTCGTTTCAACGCGAACCTTGAGCTCTTGCCACAAATGTTCAATCGGATTTAAATCCGGTGACTGCGAGGCCCAGTCGAGTAGGCGCACTTTTCGGCTTTCAAGGAAATTCTTCACAAGACGCGAAGCATGTTTGGGATCATTGTCGTGTTGAAATATCCACCCATTCGGCATATTTTTCTTTGCAAATGGGAGCATATGGTCTTGCAATATATTTCGATACATTATAGCCTCCATATTGCCTTGGATTTCTATTAGGGGACCCCGTTATCAGAAAATGCTCCCCAAACTTTAACATTTCCGCCACCGTGTTTTACAGTTGAAATTTGATATCGTACATCGTATCTGGTACCTGCTGGACGTCTTACGTACTCGCGACTATGACTTCCGAGCAATTGAAATTTGGATTCGTCGGAAAAAAGAACTTTCCGCCAATTCGATACTGTCCAATGTTGATATTTTTGGCAAAATTCAATCTAGCCTTCTTATTCTTTGTGCTAATGAATGGTTTCTTTACACCAACTCGCCCAATCAATCACACAGCCTTCAGACGTCGGGATACCGTACTACGACTGATATCAGTAAGATTTTCACTGCGTAATTCTCGCGAAATAATTGCCGCAGTTTTTCGCGGATCTTTTCTTTTAATGATTTTGTTCACGCGTTTTGAAGTTTTTCGTGGCCTACCGCTTCGACTTTTATCACACAACGAATTTGTTGATTTATATTTTGCAATAATGCGGGTTACTGTGCTTTTCCCAATAGATAGAGTATTTGCAATATCACGAGAACTCTTTCCTTTTTCGGATAGTTTTAACACAACTTCGCGGACCTCAATTTTTGTGTGTTTCGCCATTGCGGCAGAAATAGAACTGATTTTTTCATGGTTCTTTATGTTTCGAACTAACGCGAAAAAAAACGCGAACGAAAGCGCGGAAGAAAACGTAAATAAACCGTGTGGCTGGAGAAAGTGAGACAGCGGCCCAATATTTTTGCACGCTGACCGAACGCGTTCGACGCTGTACACAAATCATACACTATACAAACAAAATAATATACCACGCTGTTATGCATATCATAGCTCCCTCAAATATTTGAAATGATGGAGAGATTCAGGCATTAAATATTTTATGGAATAACTGAGAAAAAAAGATTGGCCCGAAACTTTTGCACACCACTGTATATATCATGCGAGACGAGAGTCTCGATTGCGCTACCCCGGGCTCTCGAGAAACGATCCTCTCATACTGTCGTCCCACTTTA
Organism: Ophion slaviceki; assembly: GCA_944452715.1. Classification (NCBI taxonomy): domain Eukaryota; kingdom Metazoa; phylum Arthropoda; class Insecta; order Hymenoptera; family Ichneumonidae; genus Ophion; species Ophion slaviceki. The sequence goes on from OX101791.1 coordinate 3,307,452, forward strand.
CCTTCCACCGAATCCTTTGGTTTGCTTTTTTTTCTTCTTTTTCGTCTTCTTTCGTGACCCGAACGGCTGTGGATAAACGCTGTAGCTGTTTGTTTCTTGTTTGTGCGTTTTTTTGTCCTTCTTCCTCTTTGGTAGTTCTCCGGATACGAGATGTAGCAGCCGAAGGGTTTGCATGCGGTACCATTTGCGAGCCCGACCCGTCGCGGATACATTAATTTTGGGTGGCACGCGTCAACCAGGTCTCGAAATCGGGCAAAAATATACAGCCGACCCGACAGGCGGTGCGCGAGGGTCAATAAAAAAGCTATTACCCGCGAGGAGCTGTCAGGGCAGCGGAAATAAAATTCAGAACCTTCGAGAGCTCGCAGGTGCCCTGATGCACTGTTGAGGAAGATCATTCGATTTTACTACGATTTACTTGAGGCCACTTTCTTTTCGTTGCCTCAGCGTCTACGAAGATCCTATTTGTTAAAAATATATTTTTAAATTTGTTTCAAACATTCTTGGACTATTCAATAAATACGTATTTGATCAATATATATTTTTTATTTAAACGTACAAGAGATATATCCTACTCCAAAAAATTAAAGGAACTGAACATTTTTTCAATTTCTTTATTGTTTTTTAAGTATCTGTGTGAAAGATGGTCGTATCAAGATGAAAAAAAAGCATTTTGAAGCTTCAAGTTTCGAGTTTCGATACCTTTCGGCAACAAATTTTCACGAGCTACGGTTATCGCGCAATCATACGAAATAACGGGAGAAAAAATGTTTCAAAATTTTTTTTTTTCAAGGGTCTACGGGCGTAGTAATTTTCTTTCCAAGTTAAATCATTCCATAGGTCACTTAGCTTATTTATTAGCTTCAATGTGTTTTTTTTGTCTCCGTAGGTAAATTTTTTGCTGAGATATCCGACTTTGAATGAAAAAAGATCCTTTTGTCTTTGATCATTGATATCTCAGCAACCAATGATCGCACAGGGAACTAAAGGGCAGCTTTAAAAACTTGAATAAATTTCCTGCAAGACCCTTTCGTTGATTTTTGAATAAAAAAGTTTCACCCTTAACATTAACTTGAAAAAAGTACTAAAGAAATGACTTTTTATGGTTTTTCAGTAAATCTACCACTACTTTACACATATTGATAGGAAGACTAATGTTGCCAGGTTTTTTTTCAGCTATTTTACAGGGCTATTGGGGGTACATTATACCCTCAATAGCCCTGTACATTTTTTAATTCATCCCACGAACCGTTTTTCCGGATTGATTGATCAAAGTTTCACAAAACAATTAAAAGAACGAGTGTATTGTTCCTAAGCATCGTGTAATCATCATCAACATGAAGAGACCCATTTTTTCGACCTTTACACAATTTTGCAGTAGTTGCTTTTAAGAAATTAAATTTAAATTTAAAATTAAGAAAAAAAATTCAAAACATTTCAGGAAACAATACTGACTCATTTTTTATTCGGCCTTTGCGCACCATAATTTTACTCATCTTTAATCGCATTAAGTAAAAGTTGATACCCCTAAGCTGTATTCACTAGTCGATCTGAGAACATTTATGCAATTAATTCTCGATATTTTCTGCGAAGGTAATTAGGATTTAAAAAACAGTTTTTTTTCAAAACATTATCAAAAATTGAAAAAATAGAAAAAGTTTACAAAAACTTGTGATTAATTTTTTTTACCAAAACTTGGCAAAGATTTACCAAAAAAAAGATTAGTTTTGAAAAAAAAAACTAATAATTGGTTTTTTCTTCCAATAAAAAGATCAGTTTTGAATAAAACTGTTTTTTGTAACCCGAATAACCTTCGCAGAAAATATCGAGAATTGATCGCATAAATGTTCTCAGATCAAGTAGTGAATACAGCTTGGGGGTTTCAACTTTTACTTAACGCAATCAAAGATGAGTGAAATTATGGTAGGCAAAGGCCGAGTCGTGTCAAAAATGAGTCAGTATTGTTTCCTGAAATTTATCGAATTTTTTTTCTCAAATTTAACAAGTTATTGCTGCAAAGTTGTAAAAAATGTCGAAAAAAATTGTCTTTTCATTTTGATGATGATTACACGATGTTGGGGAACAATACACTTGTTCCTTTAATTGTTTTGTAAAATTTCGATCAATCGGTCTGGAAATGTTGGAGAAATGTTCGATGGATAAATTTGAAAATTTACTGGGCTGTTGGGGGTACATTCAGTTGAAAAAAAAACCTGGCAACATGAGTCTTTCCATCAATATTTGTACAGTAGTGGTAGATTTACTGAAAAACCATAAAAAGTCATTTTTTCGTTTTCTGTCAAATTAATGTTAAGGGTGAAGAAGAAAATTTGACACAAAAAAACGGAAGGGTCTTGTAGGAAATTTATTCAAGTTTTCTAAGCTGCCCTTTAATTCCCTGTGCGATTATTGGTTGCTGAGGTATCGATGATCGAAGACAAACGGATCTTTTATTATTCAAAGTCGGAAATCTCAGCAAAAAAACTAAGGTAGAGAGACGAAAAAAAAAACCAAGTTGAAGTAGAATAAACAAGCTAACTGACCTATGCATTGATCTGACTGAAACATAAATCCCGAGCCCGTGGACCCTTGAAAAAAAAATTCTCTCTCGTGCTATTTCTTATGATTGCGCGATAACAGTAGATCACAAAAATTGTTTGCCAAAAGACCTTAAAACTAGACACTTCAAGCTTCAAAATGATTTTTTTCATTTCGATACGACTGTTTTTGACATCGATACAGCGTTTAAAAAAACCCTAAAAAAGTTGAAGAATTTTTTAGTTCCTTAAATGTTTTGGAGTAGTGTATTTGAATAGAAATGTTTTTATTTGCATGCAGTAAATGTGTCTTCAGGGGGGAGATCTCTTTAGGAAACCGAAAACAAGCGAATTTAAACGATTTTTTGTGTCAAAACTATTTATTCTACATAGTTAAAATTTTATATACGTACTATAACATCGTTTAATTTTCAAAATCCTTTTTTCATATTTAAAAATGGCGTCTGTGCGACACTTGCTTCAGAGACAGTTGCCGCCTGAGTTGTCCCACGGCGTACAACCTAGCGTCTTGTGCATTGATCTGAAACACCAGAGCCAAGAACCTCATGATTTCTCAGACCTACACGCCCTCTGTGAACCTAAAAAATTCAACGAAAAGTAAAAATCGAAAAATAGTACGCGTTTGAAAAAACGTTCTATTTTCCACAAAATGTTTACTATAATATTTGTTAACAAAAAAAAGTTTAAATAAAATCATTTTCAAGTAACTTTAGGTCCGCATAGACGGTAATTATGTTTTCTACAAGTGTGCAGAATTTCAAAATTATCGATTGGACAGTTTTTGAGTTATCTTGTACGAGGTTCACGAAGAAGTGGCTTTCGGGAAAGCATGTTAGAAGTTTAAGGACTCAAAAATGTTGTGACTGAATGACCTACCGATTAATCTGCGATTCTTGTGCCATAAAGTGGTCCCTCAGCTTCCTTGTGGAGTTCAATTTCGGCTATGAGCTCTCCTTCACGTTATAAAAGAATGCCCCCCCCCCCCCCCCCACCTTAAATTCAAATATATTGTTATTTGGAAGGAATAAAAATCGTTTTTAAATTACAAGAATATTAAATTGCACCGAGCAAATTTACCATATTTTCTTATATACAATACATATTTATCCGTGTTGTCAACAATCCTCATTGGTGAATATATTGTATTGCCACAAACTCGGTATATTCGAGAGGATGTTCCTCTTGCGCGGCTATCACAATATGTGTAATTCCCACGTCTGTCGGAATACACTTGGCCGACCACGAGCAACAATGCGCAATATTCGCGGTGCGTCGATATCCTTCGCGGATTCAGTTATATGCTCGCTCAGAGTGCAAATGCCTTGGGGGAGAAGCCTTGGGCGCGGCGCCACCCTCCGGCCGCAGAGTGTACCAATACGTCTATAAATTTGCTAGGCCACACAAAGAAAAAGTGTAAAGAGACCCATTGAGTCCATACGACTAAATATTTTTGCGGCCAAATAATACGAAATACCCACATTGTTAGAAGCATAGTCATTTTTTATTCCTCAACGGTGCAGAATAAATCATTATTTGAATCCGTAAATACAGTTGAAATAAATTTCTGGAACAGTATTGAGTCTATGCATAATACCGTAGCGATAATTACAACTGGCGATTTTCATCAACTAAATATGTTCCATCATGTGCAATGACTTTCGGCCATCGCTCCACGGACTTCATTATCCCTTGCCAGTATCTATTCGCTTTAAGACGGAATAACATCTCATCGCGGTCGGTATGGTAGAACAATTATAGATACCCAAAAATCTCTGAAACCGTTCTTCAGATCCCGTCGAAACTTTGCTAAACGACGTCAAATAGATAGACGAACAGCTGTCTGCCCCTCAAATTTCCTGAATCGAACTGCCACTTTCTCCCGCTAGAGGGTATATTGTAGTATAACGTAAACAGAACATGACGTTTAGTGACATTCGCTTTGGTTATATCCGTGTTTCTACGACTATTGTCGAATTTTTCTTAAATAATCCAGTTGCCGTGAAGAAATTGTGAAGCATGCATATGTGTTGTGCAATTGGATGCAATTATTGTCCATTATATTGTCCATTCGTATAATTTTAGCACAGGGCTGACACCGCGAAAATGAACCGCGCGCGTTGACAGCTTCGTTTGTTCACGTTATGTTTACGTGGCGCCATCTGCGCTGAGCTTTGCGTAAGGTTCCCTATTCTTTCCGCTCAGTTCGTACGGCACCCGAACATCAAGCTTGTTTACCATCTTGTTTGACTCGAAACAGTTGATGGGTCGATGTTGAGGTTGTATCCACTCTCTGTAGTCCTCGAATGCCGGTCGCAGTTTTTAAAAGCCTCGATTTTATCGATATCAGTAGTGACTGGCCGACCGGACTGAGAAGTATCTTGGAGAACAAAATCTCCACAACGAAATTTCGCAAAGCACTTCCGACACACACTCGCTCACGGCATTCTCGCCGTACACGGCGCATATTTTTTGTGAGTTTGCGACGCGTGTGTGCCTTTGCAGTAATAAAAAAGTGAAATTTATCGAAAATACACGTTTTTCCTTCCATATTAAAAATATAAAAATTCCTATACGTCACGGATCTCGATGGACATTTTTTCAAATGTGGGCACAATTTTCGGCTTTCTCTTAAGGTAGTAGTCTTGCCACTGTCACGTTGAAAAATTTATTCTCCACTCACTCGATGAAAGCTTCGAAATATTGCGAAATATCCTTATAATGTAGATTGTACATCTTATCGGGGTGTAAAGACGTATAAAATGAAGAAAAAAACGCCTAATATAATGTTTAGAGTTGAAAAAATGACAACGTTCCCTTCATTACTTAACCCTCACTTTTCTATCAGACTATCCATTCGAGCTACTAATACGTGGACACTCTGCGTATACGGATAAGCACACACTACTATAGTCTAGCGAGCGCGGAGATCGTGGCAACGTCGCAAGCCCAGCGAATTTTTGTCGTGATATTTAGTATAAACTGAAATGCAAAATTTGAGCTGTGCCCGGAATAATAGGACAAGTGCGACATAAAGGCAAACTTGCCAAACGTAAAACGAAAAGAAGAACCGTGTAGAGGTTACGAACAACAAAAATTTGGGACATTGTATCGTGAATCATTGAATTGATGAATTTCACTTCAGTGAATTGATAATAAAAGTTTTTTGTTGTTGTTTTAACGAACTTTTTATTTGATTAATTTACTAACTTTGATCAAGCAATATATATATATATATATATATATATATATATATATATATATATATATATATATATATATATATATTAGGTGTAGTAAAACGAAACCCATTCTTCTTGCCTCCAATTTCATGCAAAAATCATGGATTTCTTTTTACTACACCTGATATATGTAATAGTAAAATAAAAAGTCTACCGCGTCTCTGGATACATTTTCGACCGATAAACGTGCCGAACGCTTGCAGCGCTGCCAGATCCCCTGCTCTAGTCTGCTCCAGTCGCTTCATGGCGCTAGCGTCGCTAGACTTTACTTAATTTAAATCGCTATATCGCTGAAACTATACGGTCAAAAGTCATGATTTTTTTTACACACTTCGTCATATGTTGCTATGTAATTGAGAACTTTTTAAGAAAAATCTGTAGAAAAATTTCGACGTTAATGCGTGATATGTAAAATTTTCCGCGGTTCCCCATAAGAATACGTGTAAAACCGCGCAATTTTTTATTGCTAATATCTCGAATACAGTAGGTGAATCCTTTCTAAATTTGGCCGGTAATCACTTAATAGTGTCCTGAATGTGTCCTCAAAATACGTAAAAAATCTATAGAAACACGCCTTGGCGAGACTACTACCTTAATATACGATACTTCATATGGTTGACGCATGTGCGAGCGGAGAAACAACTATGAACGATATCTGTCGGAACTTCGCTACGGACTTAGGCCTACCGCGCACCGCGGTTAAATTCCGTGCGTTATTTATTCGCAAAATCTGTGAAGTATGAACCACAGTGGAAGCGCGCGCACTGTGAGAAAAAAAATCGCATGCGTATTTAAATTCTGTGATTTGCTACAGATTTGTTGCGGTGCGTCTCAGCACGGAAATGTTCCACCCTATAGTCCAGTAAAAAAGACGAAAATCCAGCACTTTTTACCGTAGAATATGAATTTTTTACTGAAGGTAGATAGTTGCATACTGAAAGTAGCCCCAATAAAATGTTGCCCCTCAACTCGTCCCAACCCTAAGTAATAGGGGTTGAAAACTTAAAAATCGCCGTATCTCGATAATGAATAGCCCGATCGAAAAAAGTTTCAAACAAAAGTTGTTTGGAATAATAAAATTCGTATATAGTTATCCGACGTTCAACCCCCTATCTTTGAAAATAGCGACACAAAAACAATTCGAAAATTCGGAGTTGATGTGTGTGCGAGCGGAGTTGATATATGACTGCGTCCTTGTCTGGGTCAGTGGTGCTCTCGTGTTGTTGTGCCGCTATTTTCAAAGATAGGGCATTGGACGTCAGATAACTTTATTATCTGACGTCAGATAACTTTATTATCTGGGCTATTCATTATCGAGATACGGCGATTTTTAAGTTTCCAACCCCTATTTCTTAGGGCTGGGGCGAGTTGAGGGTCAATATTCTATTGTTGACATATTCATATTCTACGCTAACAAGGGCTGGGTTTTCGTCTCTTTCACTAGACTACTATGGGCTCACATGAAACGCCGCGCAACACGGAAAAAAATCCGCAGATCGCCGCAGTAGTACTCGAAACACGGCGAAGGTATGTTTTTGGATACAAACGCAAATCATTGTATTTTATTTCTTTAAAACCCTTGACAGGCCTCAATGCAGTTAATGGATGTACCCAATACTGATTGCGTTTATATTTTTGTGTGCACTTTAAGGCGTTACCCCCACTTGTAGCGCAAAAAAAGGCCTTTTTCATGAATTTTTTAAAACAAAACTACAAAACTTTTTCAATCGATCAATATACCATCTTAAAGAACACATCTTGAAGAACTTTCAGTAATTTTTTTATTGAAAAATATTACATTGTTTAGTGGCAAATGGCCGTCAATGAAATAATGTTTTTATATACACGGTTTGCGGTGACCCATATTGCGGCGAAGTGGATCATCTGAAAAAAAAATGCGGATGGATTTAGTCAAATATAAGTATAAACTAGTCTTTAATCGAAGGATTTTAAAAAATATTCATTTTTCACAAAATGGCGGACAGTCAAAGTTAATGGTTCGATTTTAACGAAAAAAAACGGCCGTTTTTTGGCTACAAAACGGCCATTTTTTTTCGAAAAAAAAATCGAACGATTAAAGACTACATTTTTATGTATTAAATAAGCCTGCAAAATTTCAAGAAGATCGGTTCATTAGTGTTCGAGTAATCTTGGTCACCGACTTCAGAAATGCCATTTTGAGAAAAACGCGTTTAAAGTTTCAATTTCAGTTTACACGAAGAAAATATTTTTTTTTGTAAACTTACGTAGAGTCATCTATTCCGGGCATCAAAAGAAACTGCACTTCAAATTGCACTTCAAAAAAATGCAATAAAAAAAATCGATTTTTTCAAAATCGCAAGTGGGGGTAACCCCTTAATAACAAATAAACGCAAATTTGGACTTTGGTTTCGTGGTCCATGGCCGTGCTTCTTCGACGAAGGTTGCGATACGAATGGCAAAACTCACAGAAATTCCACCGCAGTGCGCGTACCAAATCTATTGCGGCATGTTTGCGTTGCGATTTTAAAAACGCATCGCAACTCGCCGCTCCGCAGTGTGAGCTAACCCTTTCGCATAGACCCAATAGAATCAAATAAAAGAAATGATATTACGCAATTTTTTGTTATTCCGAGTAAGCGCACTTAGATGATTGTGATAATGGTTTTTATCAGTACTTCGCTGCTCCCGAGTTGTTTCTTCCTTCTTCCATTTCATTCTCTTTTTGATATTCAGAGGAGTCCGAGCTTCTACACCCGAGGGTGGGATGCATTACGCATCGGCTCTTGCGCTTCCGAAACAATCCTGCATCGCGTGAAAACGTACACACACACGTGTACACGGCGCACTTGCGCCTTTTCTTTCTCGTTATTCTCATTTTTCTCTCGCGCACGCGCCCATTTTTATTCCGTTGTTTCTCTTTTTTATTCGTTTTTTTTACGTCGTCCGCTTGATAATTTCGTACCCTTTTTTTTCTGCGGGATCCTCTGACGATTTCTTCCGGATCTCCCCGACCAACTTCCACGTGGCTGTATCTACGTGTGTGCGGGAATAAATTAACTGTAATTCTCTTAGCCGTTTAGACTGCACGAGCGTGGCGCTCGTGCTCTTCCGAGAGGTTAATTCACCTCTGCTCTCGGAATTGTCCCGATTGTTCCATTAATTCATTTCGTTATCTCCGCAGCCACCCACACCCGGCTCTTGAAATTCAGAAATAACGCCCTTATCATTAACCCCCTCCCGCTCTTCGTTCCCACCGACGGTATAATTAGGATATTCATTCTCCGTCTCCGGCAGATATACCTTTGCAAACAGCGTCTCTCCTGAATACTCTCTCTTGAAGCACGGAGTCCAATTCACCAAGTTACACATCCAGATGGAAAGGAGCGGGGGGGGGGAGGAACTCGTTTCTCTTTCTCCCGCTTCCGTATCCTCGCTGGATGACTTCCGTTCCCGTAAAGTTTGCCCCGATGTATTTATAGGTGACGATATAGCGCCAACCTACGAAATCCGTGGAAAATCCCGCTTAAGGGAGAAAAAGTCTTGGGGAAAAACGGCGCAGGGCCCGAGTGTCGCAAAACCTCGAGGATCTCTCTCTTGGATACCCGGAAACGAGTCATTTCTCGTGTTATTAAATTACGTTCGGCTCGAAATTTGTCGATTCGTCTGCGTGAGCTTGGGGCCCAAAAAGCGAGTCGATTTTCAAGTTTTTCGTCTGGTGAGAGTATTGGGATGACCAAGTCGAGCTTTTACAGACGATTTATACGTAGTCTTGCCGAGCTTGAGGATTTTTTTTTATTGGAATAGATTGGCAAACAACGAAGTTGTTGTTGTTTAAACGAAGTGTCACCGCTGATGCGTGGCCAATCGGTGCAGGTGGTTTTAGCAACTGGCGATAAGATGATGTGAAATGAAAAATAAAGAATGTACTTTTATTATAGTAATAATACTTCCCTATGACCGGAAACTTTTTTGAAATTTCCGAAAATAGCAAGCTGTAAAAAAAAGTTCGATTTTTCACTCGAAAAAACAACTCCAATCATTTGTTATTAAAGAATGGATAAACATATCAAAAAGTCAAGGGGTCATACGATGGAAAATATTATGAACTCTGTCCTGATCTGTCCGGATTTGAAGTGAATCGGACGAATAGATTTTGAGATACGGCTTGCACCGTTTCGTGAAACACTTTCGAAAAAAAGGCACAAGAAAGAAGGGCAAATCGCAGCCGGGCGGTTCGTCGTGGCGGAGTGGGCTATCTGACCCTTCAAAAAAATCATCATAACTTTGTCAATTTTTGAAATTTTTACTACATTTTTGTTGCAGTTGAAAGTTAAGACCTTAGACTGTAAAACTAGAAAACCCAAACAAAAAAATGGTATTTTGGAATTTGGGATTTTGATATTTGGGTGGCCTGAATAAAAGTAAAGCTTACTCCTTCGAACGGCATTAACAGGTATGAACACATGCATGCCAAATTGAAGCTGTTTAACTCTAGTTTGAGTGGGGTTAGGCTAGATAATATTTTTCCCCGATTTAATTTGCACAGCAAATTTACTTTTTACGTTCAAACTTGAATAACTTCTCAACTAATTTATATCTCCCAAAACCGGTTGTATATTTTTAAAGTTGACCATTGCATCTTAAAAAACATTTTTCTGGCTTTATATCATTATTCGTAGACAAATTTCAGTTATTTGAAAAATGCATGTATTTAAGTAGCCACAATTTGTGGAAAAATAGTGGGTTCGGAATTTGAAAAAAAAGCTTTTTAAAGCGCCAAAGGCAGCTTTAAGAATCTTCAAGTCGATTTGAGAAATATCGATTAGCTGTTGAATTAAATCGAGATTGAACGTGAAGAATGAATTTCGCGTGTAAATCATATGGAGAAAAGATTATCCAGCCTTACTGTTTATAAATTCGGCATAAATCTTTATTTTCATGTTTTTTAAGTTCCCAACCATAAGAATATTCGAAGAAATAAAAGTGAAAATTTTCAATACACCCTTAAATATACAAAAGGGTGAGGCGAACATTACATATTTTTTCCTTTAAATGTTATTAGGTAAAAGTGAATAAATAAATGAGCAAATAACCAAATAAATAAATGAATATACATTAGGGTGGCACAAATTTCGGCTCTACTTTTTTCCTTTTTTCACCGACCAATTATCTTCTTTAAAGAGAAAAAAAATTGTCACGAAAGCTGCAAGCCGTATAAAAATATTTAGAGGTCGCTCAACCCTCCCGAAAATTCAAATTTTCATTAAAAAATCGATTTTTTATTTGTGCTTCAATTTTTTAATTAACCTCGCGAAAGCTCTACCCGCCAATGAATATTTGGTGGTCGCTCAAAAGCTACGAAATTTCCAGTTTTCGCCAATTTTTTTTTACCCTTCTCACTCATAAATTTGACGCATTGTAAAATTTTCTAAACAATTCATCCTCTTTTCTTTAGAAACATATTTTTCAAATTGACCTCACACTTCTAACTTGAGAGTTATAATCTTTGTTCTCGTAAAATAATTCTTTAAAGCTCTTGTCCGTAAACAAAATTATAGATCGTTTTATTCGTAAAACTGAAATGGCAACTGTTTTCCGCGCATCGTAATGAGTCCCACAGTTGGTCTGGTTAGACAAACTGCGGACCAATCGTAGCTGTACTCTGTGACGAGCGACGCCATAATACAATAATACATAATAAGACATATCGTCTAATTGATGTTTGTTACAAATTATTATAATGAATTATTCAGAAAATGCAACACTGCTCTGTTTAGTTTGTTTTTATGCTACAAGGAAATATCGTGCATGCAAGATTTATTTTTTGGCGGAAGTTGTAAACTTCGAAAACCTTGAGCGACCACAAAATATTCATTGTCCGGCTGGAGTTTTGGCGAAGTTAATTCAAAAATTATAAAGCGTAAAATTCATGGGTGAGAAGTGGACGAAAAAAATTATCGATTTTTAAATGAAAATTTGAATTTTTGGGAGACCTGAGCGACCTCTAAATATTTTTTTGACCGTTCGCAGCTTCGGCGAAAATTTTTTTTTCTTTAAAGAAGATAATTGGATAGTGAGAAAAACGAAAAAAATAGAGCTCAATTTTGTGCTACCCTAATATACTTATATACACAGTGTGGCGTTGACGGCTCGGGACCATTAAGTTAAAAAAAAAAATAGTAAGGATAAAAACGGGGCGAACAAGAAAAAAGAAAAATACGATCGGCCGTCCGCATAATTGAAATCGATATATTCAACCTGTCCACACCATCATCGTCATCATCATAAAATAGCAAATATGTAGACCGCGTGTGGATGAGGCGCCGGCAAAGCTCGGCGATTCATTGAATCGTCAGAGCGTATAAATTAATCGGAGGTATATACGGCGGCGTGTACTATCGAAGAAGCAAATTATGATCGATCGCGTGTGAGCCAGCCAGGGAGGAGAACAAAGCTCGGTTGAGAAGTAAGCGACCCCGTGCTAGAACGCATCTCAACCGAGTGATATATACGTATACATGTAGATCCATACATCCACACACGTACGTGCATGTACAGGGTGTACCATTCAAGTTGGCACAAAAAAAAGCCGAGAGAGACGAATTGTAGGAAAAAATGTTTCACACAAAAGTTTTGAGAAACAAAAATTAAGGTGTCGGTTATTTTTTATACACTAATGGAAAGAATTAACGGGTCAAAAAAAATGTCCAAATTTTTAGCGATTTTTCAAATGGCCGTATCTTTGTTAAAAATGATCGTATCGAAGTCGTGAAAAAAGTAATTTGAAGCTTAAAATCTCTAGTTTTGAGATCTTAAGACGATTTTTTTTCAAAGTAATGTGCATCCCGCAATCCTAATGAATACCGTAAAAAAAAAACAATATTTTTTTGGATCTTTTTTTTGGTCTGCGGACCTGGGGAAAAAATCCGACTTACCCACCATATGGACCGGATAACTTGTTCATTCAGCTTCAATTTGTTTTTTTGTAGACCTCGATTCGACCACGTCTCGCTGAGATATCGGACTTTGAATGGAAAAGGATCGTTTTGTCTTTGATCATCGATATCTTAGCAACCAATGATCGCACAGTAAATTATAGGTGGGTTTTGAGAACTTAAATAAATTCGCTACAAGCATTGGCCATTGTTTCTTCGAAATTTTGTTTTTCCATTCTCTAAATGAATTTGAAAAAACAGGAAAAAAGGGCTTTTGGTGGTTTTTTGAAAAATCAAACGCTAAACAAAAAATATCGAGAAAACCACTAATGTTAAGTGTGCCTTTTACAGTTCAATATACCCACAAAAACCCTACACAGTTTTAATTTAATCCAGCCAGCCGTTTTTTTGTTTTATTCGATTGAATTTTTTTATTTTTATTAAAGGATCACTTTTTTCGTTCTTCAAAGCACGTAATCTTTAACAAAATGAAAAAAATTCTCACTTTTTTCACATTTTTATTGCGAACAGCTTTTAAATTTATGAAGAATAAAAAATCGAAATGTCAAAAAAAAAAAATTGAATGTCTTCAGGAAATTTAAGAAAACAATTACCGCCGTCATTAGCGTTACCCAAAGCACGTTGACTGTAATCCTCTTCGATAAGAGTCACTAAACGAGCAACTTCCGGCTCCGATAAATGCCGTCTTACCATGATTAGAAATAAAAAATAATTTTCAATTTCTACGAAAAACAATGTCTTATTTTTTTTACTGCAAAGGGAGAAGTTTCGAAAAAAAACCGTTTGATTAAGCGATTTGTTAAGAGTTGACGAAAAGTATAGAAAAAAATCGCTGAAAAGCGTGTGAATCAAGGTCGAAATTCAGTTGGGGGTATCAACGTTTTTTTTTTAATTTAATTAAATAGTGATCAGCAGAATCACGGAATGCAGCAACGGAATCGCGTTAAAAATGATTAGACGTTGTTTCCTTAAATTTCCTGAAGACATTCCAAAAAAAAATTTCAACATTTTTTTTTTCATAAATTTAAACGCTGTTCGCAATAAAAATATAAAAAAGGCTGAGCATTTTTTTCCATTTTGTTAAAGATTATGAGCTTTTAACAGCAAAAAACGTGACCCTTCAATTTTTTCAAAACTCGGATCGAATATAACAAAAAAAACGGCTGACTGGATTGAATTGAAACTCTGTAGGGTTTTTGTGGGTATATTGAACTGTAAAAGCACACTTAACTTTAGTGGTTTTCTCGATATTTTTTATTTAGCGTTTTATTTCTCAAAAAAACACCAAAAGCCCTTTTATTCTGGCTTTTTTAAATTCATGTAACGAATGGAAAAACAAAATTCCGAAGAAACAATGGCCAATGCTCGTAGAGAATTTATTCAAGTTCTCAAAACCCACCTATAATTTTCTGTGCGATCATTGGTTGCTGAGATATCGATGATCAAAGACAAAACGATCTTTTTCCATTCAAAGTCCGATATCTGAGCGAGAAGTGGTCGAATCAAGGTCTACAAAAAAGCAAATTGAAGCTGAATGCACAAGTTATCCCCGGTTCATTTGGTGGTTAAGTCGGACATTTTTTTTCCAAGACCAAAAAAAAGATCCATAAAAATTTCGAAGATTTATTTTTCACGGTATTCATTAGGATTGCGCGATACACATTACTTTGAAAAATAATAGTCTTAAGATCGCACAACTAGAGACTTTAAGCTTTTTTTTACGACTCCGATACGATCATTTTTAACAAAGATACGGCCATTTTTAAAATCACTAAAAATTTGGAATTTTTTTTAATCCCTTAATTTTTTCCATTAGTGTATGATCGCAATTTCCGAAGTTATTTCAAGATCAACGTCAGTTTTTGTAAGTGAGAACTAATATTTTTTATTTCGGAATAATTTTTTGCGTTGCCAAATAAGTAACGTGTGCCTAAAACTTTTTTTAGTTCGACTTCAATTTTTGTACATATTTTGAATACTCATCCAAATAGATACCCGAAAAATCAGTACAAAATATTTAAAATATATTACAAGATTGAAATTGAACAAAGAACGTTTCAGACAAAAGTAGCTTATTTTCTTACGCAGAAAATGATTCTTGAACATAAAATATGGATCCCCATGTGAAAAACTAAAGTTGTCCTCCAAATAACCTTGAAATATGCCAGTAAATAGCCAACACCATCATTTTTGTTCCTTAACATGATACTTTTGTTTCAAACAAATCTTCCTAAAATGTATCCCTCCCGAACTATTTCATTGTGCCAATTGAGCCTGTGTATATCGTAAGCTTTTCATATTTTGAGCCCGTTATATCTATGTAATGTCAGCTATCAGCGCAATCAGCTGTTTTGAGGATGGGTTCTTTATTTTATGAAACGTCTCGGTGTTTTTGGTGATAGGAAGGTTCTGGAAGTAAAATGTCTTCAAAATCACCTTTCCCCATATACACACACACACACACACACACACACACACACACACACACACACACACACACACACACACACACACTCGCCCAACTGGATCTTCTCACGTGGAAGTTGCTTCGATTTCAGAACGGCTTTATTCACCAATTCGAGTGTATGTCTCGGCTCGGAATAAATTGGAAGTACGTGAGGGGGTAGATAGTGAGGGATGAATTCTCAAGCTGCTTTTTGGGGGTTGCTGCCAGGGGAGGGCACGCGGCCAGATAGAGAAATGCCGATCTATATCGAATATACGCGCAATCTTTCATGATCTGTTTCACAATCACCCTGTTCCGATCTTATAGGGCAGGACGATACGCTCAAGATATATCGGGAAGTCTATACTAGAAATGGACACGTATCAGGGGGTTGACGCGGCTGAACCCAAGAGGGACACATTTATCAGACGGTTTTATTTTTGCTACTGTTGCCGGTGTTTCTACAACAATTGCTCGACGCTTGCAGGATGGAGAAAGAGGAGGATGCGGGGATGATTTTTTATTTCGTTCAACCTCATTAGGACCCTGATTTAGAAGTTCGAAGGAATCCTTAAAGGACGAATAAAGTTTCATCCATACCAATTTTTTTATTTTTATCTCTACTGTTTTAAGAGTTATCATTTTCTAAAAAATGTCAATTTCGGAAGTTTTGAAAAAGGTTTAAACGCTGATAACTCCGAAACTAATTGAGATATCGACGAATGTCAAAGTAAAACTTTTTTTCATTTTGAAGCATACTTTCGTTAAAAAATATGAAACAAATATCAATTATCAATGCCAACGTTATTTTTTGCTCCTAGAGTGAAAACTACTTTTTTTAAGATTATTGCCGTTTTTGTTTTTTCAAAAAAATCTCTAAAATAGAGTGACCCATTCTATGATTTTTAAGATTAGTCTCATCGTGGGCGAAAAGCAAGAAAAAATGTCTTCAAATTTTTTGGTGTTTTTCGTTAAAATTCAGTATAAATTAAAAATAAACCGTTTCAGGCTTGTCGAAGCCGAATGGGAAATCACAAAATCATTAATAGTATTGTTGGAGATTAAAATGATAAAAATCTCATAAAATATGATTAATTCGAAAACAGTCCAAGGAAAAATGGGCCCACGGTGAGACTAGTCTTAAGAATCATAGAATGGGTCACTCTATTTTAGAGATTTTTCTGAATACAATAAAAAAGGCAATCATCTTTTTAAAAAATAGTTCTCACTTTAGAAGCAAAAAAAAACGTTAACATTGATAATTTATCATTTTTGCATATTTTTTAACGAAAGTATGCTGCAAAGTGAAAAAAGGCTATTTATCGACATTTGTCGATATCTCAATTAGTTCAGGAGTTATCAGCGAAATCGACATTTTTGGGAAATTAAAATTCCAGAAAGAGAAGAGATAAAAATCTAAAAACTGGTGTGGATAGTCTTTTCATGGAGTACAATTTTGCAAAAAAAAAATACGAAAATAAAAAAGGGTCGAGGTCACGGGCTAGATGGAATAGCGTGGAATATCCCATATGCAGTCAAGCTTATGAAATCTTTGTAGTTGAACTCCTATCCGATATATATGCGTCCAAAAAATAAACATTGATGCCCTCCGGGGTCACTGGCAGTCAAATTGACCCCTCGCCCAACTTCGGGGCTGAATACCAGCCGTTCGAAAAATATGTTTCGTCACCTGGGCCTTTTTAGATCTCGGAATAAATACCTTTTTGTGCAGGCCCACCATGGGACTATTTTTTATCCAAAAGTACCATATCTCAAGAGTATCACCCATATTTTTGCCAAAAAAAAATCGAAAAATGACTTAATTACGATATGAAGTGAAAACTTCATTTTCTACGGAATTGTCATGTTTAAGATTTTTTTGGTCATATTATTATTCGAAATCTCACGTAGACGCAGATTTCCATATTCTAAAATTTTAAATGTAAGATCTGGAATTTTTTAAATCCAATTCAACGAACAGTGTTCGTTCAGCAACTGTTTAAAAACGACTGGGGACATTTTGAGCCCATGTGACCAGGGCGACTCTTGCCAACGTGTGACCCGGAGGGCTAAGAGGGAAGATACTTTAGGCGAGCAAAAAGTTGCTGATATTTATGATTTTTTTAAAAGGAAGCATTTCTTCACTATTTTTGAGCCTCAGGGTATGTTTCATTTTCATTTTTGGCTATTACATGGTATTTAAAAAGAAATTATCGTTCAAAATGACGGAGGTATAGCACGGTCTTCTAAACGGGTTGCAGCGGATATTGTCAGACGGCGCACAGTGATTCAAAGTTTCGACAATTTTGACAAAATATCAAAGAGATGTCGGATTTGAAGCAAAATTCGTATACAGGGGTTTTCGAAGCTGGTGATGGCGAATCCGAAATGCAAATTCATAAACTCAAAATAGCGGATACAAAATGGCCGAGATTTTTACAAAAAACTTGTCAGAATTGATTGAAAATCCGTATAGAGGGGTTTTCGACGATACCAATGACGTATCCGAAATTCAAATTTCAGAACTCGAAATGGCCGATCAAAAATGGCCGACATTTTACAACAAAAAAACTTTTGTTTCGTCTGAAGGTTTCCAAGGTTGCTGATAACGAATCCGAAAACCAAATATCTAAATTCAAAATGGCAGACCAAAAATGGCTGACATTGTTTTAAAAAACTAGTCACATTCGATGGAAATCCATATAAAAAAAACGTCAAGTTGCGAATAGTAGAATTTAATTTTTTACAATCAAATCATGATCCAGAACATTAAGTGGTTACCACCACTTGCGATTTTGAAAAAAATCGATTTTTTTTATTGAATTTTTTTGAAGTGCAATTTGAAGTGCAGTTTTTTTATGCCCGGAATAGATGACTCTATGTAAGTTTACAAAAAAAATGTTTTCTTCGTGTAAACTGAAATTGAAACTTTAAACACGTTTTTCTCAAAATGGCATTTCTGAAGTCGGTGACCAAGATTATTCGAACACTAATGAACCGATGTTCTTGAAATTTTGCAGGCTTATTTAATACATAAAAATGTAGTCTTTAATCGTTCAATTTTTTTTTCGAAAAAAAAAAATGGCCGTTTTATAGCCAAAAACGGCCGTTTTTTTTTCGTTAAAATCGAACCATTAACTTTGACTGTCCGCCATTTTGTGAAAAATGAATATTTTTTAAAATCCTTCGATTAAAGACTAGTTTATACTTATATTTGACTAAATCCATCCGCATTTTTTTTTCAGATGATCCACTTCGCCGCAATGTTGGTCACCGCAAACCGTGTATATAAAAACATTATTTCATTGACGGCCATTTGCCACTAAACAATGTAATATTTTTCAATAAAAAAATTACTGAAAGTTCTTCAAGATGTGTTCTTTAAGATGGTATATTGATCGATTAAAAAAGTTTTGTAGTTTTCTTTGAAAAAATTCATGAAAAAGGCCTTTTTTTGCGCTACAAGTGGGGGTAACACCTTAATTGAATTACGTATAAGGTGAACGCCAAGAGAATACAGAACATTACGAATATTCGTCAATAGAACGATCACCGTCACTGGATGCGCTTTTAATATCATCGTTATCAGTCCTCGAGCATGGAGAATTATCGGAGGACAGAAACTATTTAATCACGTCTTGTGATAAGCTTTTTCCGAGCTAATTTCCTAAGGCTAGAAACTAAAGAATCCGAAGATGCCATAAGCAGTGAAAAACGTCTTAAATAGTTTTTTCTCGCAAAACTTTTCGAGCAAAGTTCTCTCGATATTTCTTGTAGTCCTTGTTTCTTTGCGCTTCTTCGAGTGAAGATTAAAGATGAGTGAAATTATGCGGTAAGCAAAGGCCGAATCGTGTAAAAAATGAGTCAGTATTTTTTCCTGAAATGTTTTACAAAATTACAACAACAACAAAAATTAATTTTTTTCTCAAATTTAACAAGTAAGTAGTGCAAATTTGTGAAGAAAGTCGGAAAAAAATTGGCCTCTTTATTTTGATGATGATTACACGAGGTTTAGGAACAATACTTGTTCCTTTAATCTTTTTGTAAAACTTTGATCAATCGGTCCGGAAAAACGGTTCGATGGATCAATTTGAACTTTTGAAGGGATATTGGGGGTACATTAAGCTGAAAACCTGGCAACAATAGTCCTTCCATCAATATTTGTAAAGTAGTGGTCGATTTACTGAAAAACCATACAAAGTTATTATTTTATACCTTTTTCAAATTAATGTTAAGGGTGAATTTTTTTTTCCAAACAAAACAAGACCAAACAAATTCAAATTGAAGCTGAATAAACAAGCTAACTGACCTATGCATTGATTCAACTGAACATTTGTGAACCCGTGGACCGTTAAAAAAAAACAAATTTGGAAACAAATTCTCGCGCTATTTCTTATGATTAAAGCTCCAAAATGACTTTTTCATCTCGATACGACCATTTTTCACAAACATACAGGGCTTCAAAAAACACTTAAAAAATTGAATAAATTTTCTGTTCCTTAATTTTTTGGAGTAGTGTAAAACAAAATGATACTATAATCAGATAAAGTTAAAGACAGGCTATAAGTACTGATTTCCGAAGAACGATCCATGAAAAGCAGGTATATACGTCCGGATGTAGAAAGGTACGATACAAAACACAACACTATTTGAGCCCCTTAATTCGGATGCAGATAAGCACGCCGTAAAGGTGGGGTTTCAACTCCCCCGCTGTGCGCTTACGTGTGCTCGAACGCATCGCTCGACATAAAGTTGTTCATAAAAGAGGTGAGCATTGTTAAGCAACTGTTTCTTGGAATATGCGATGAAAAACAGTTCAAAGTATGTATGACATTTTAAAATAAAGTGGTAAAAATGGGTTTAAAAAGTTGGCTCGATAGTGCGACCCGTTCGATTGAACATTTAATTTTTCGAAGACTTCATATTTCGCCTCATTTTTAGTAAGAATTAAACAAAAATCCATGACAGAGTAATTTATATTCGAATTCTACATACCTTAAAGAATACTCTCCATGAAGCCACATTCAAATCAAACACACCAAGCATTAACTATTCACTTACAAATAATTACAAATATTTCGGAGCGACTGCGTCTGACGCGCATCGTTCTAAAAGCGTTAACTCGGGCCGATACTCGAGACCACATACAGATATTTACGGTTCTGGCCTTTCGGCATCGTACACGGCAAAGTCATCCCTACAATGCTCTAGGGTGATTTTCTTGAAAAAAAATATCGAATTTTTTCGATTTTGTCACATTTTTTTGAGACTTTGAAACACTGTGCGGCGTAACACGTAGAGTCGGCGGGATTGATCTGAAAAAAAACGAACGAAGATTTTTCTTTCATTAACACTCATACGCAGAATATGAACCAAGAAAAAGGGAGAAATATTGAAAATTGATGAAATGGTACGCTTTGAGGCTACATTTTGCAAGAGAAAAACTTTTTTCATATTTTCAAAAATATTTAGGATCATTCTCACAATAAGGTGAGAAATATTTATACCAAATTTTATAAAAATCCGTCTATCAGTTGTTTAGCTATACGTCACGCCAGTTTTGAAAATGCAGTTTAGAAGACCGTGCCATACGTCCGCCATTTTTAAAGATTATGTTAGTGGAAGATATGTGGGAAATCAAGCGAGTCGGGTTTATAAGGAAGAGGGTGTTTATTGGACCATCGTGAGAGTACGAATAACAAAAACAACGGTTTCTGGAGATCTCTTGGTAAACAAAGACAAAAGAGATCTCATTAGACAGGAGAAAGTGAGCAACTACGTGGCCGTTGCCACAACGATATAGCACCACACTAACATATTAATAAAAATAAAAAATTCCATGTAACATCCAAAAGTGGTAATAAAACATACCCTAAGTCTTAAAAAGGGTGAAGAAATCTTTCCTTTAAAAAAAAATCATGAAAATCAGCAAACTTTTTCCTCGTCTAAATATACCTTCCCCCTTAATGTGTCGCCTTACTCGAGCCTTTCTCGATTCAGCCACTCAAACGCAATATCCATCCTATCGGGACCTAGTGGGTCTCGATTGTGGCGATCCCTATCAAGCGACCTTTGAGCCCTTAAAAGCCCTAAATTTTATTGGAGCCGCCCTGGCAGTTTTTCGGCTGTCGATCGATGCGGAATTCCGTGTCGATTAAATTTTGAAACTTGCGCTTCTATACTCACACATGGAGAACCTTTCCTCGCCCCAAAAATAAATTCTGCGTTATCAATCGATGCGGAATTTATCGCGCCGTTCAAGAATATATACGACGTAGAGAACGCTTGTCGGAGCCTTTTTCCCCCAGATACGATTCACAAGGTGAGTATAGCTCGCTTCACGCTTTTTTTATACGTCTGTTTGCAGAGCAATCTGACAGAGGGAGAAGAGGATCTTCCGGAGGGCGCCTTCTCGCTGCTTTCGCTGCTTCTCGTTGGTGGGCTTAACGCATTTATATTATTACAGTTATCTGGCACTTGCGATCAAAGGTCAAATCCTCTATGTGTTTGTGCAAAAGCGGCGCTTTTATCTCTTTCCGTACCCCAATGCGAAAAATTTCGTGCGGAAATTCAGTTAGGACTTTGTGTCGGACCCACATTTATTTTTGCTGACTCTGTTAGGGCACCTTGACAGCTTCGGGTGGGCCCTCAAAGGGCGCACCCTTGAGAGCCTTCAAATACTAAATTATTTAACTATAGTTTATTTGAGTTTAAAATTGGTTTAGTATAATCCAAATAAATTATACCAATTTATATTTCGCCACTTGGTCCGTTTCATGTCTCAGAATAAATACCTTTTTGGCACGCTCACTATCGAACCATTTTTTAACCAAAAATATCGTGTCTCAAGAGCATCACCTATAAATTTTGCCAAAAAGTATTGAAAAATGACTAATAAATTTTTTTGAAAAAGTTCATTTTTGTCCCAATTTTCATGCTGACATTTTTTTCAACAATTTTATTATTAGACACCCCACATTGATGCGGATTTTCCATGTTCTAGAATGTAAAATGTATGATCCAGAATTTTTTCGACCCAATTGGACGGAAAGTGTTCCTACGTCGACGGTTTGAAAACGACAAATTTTGTCTAAAAATTTTTTTCAGTTTGACTCAGTTTCCAATCAAGGTTTGACTCGAGACGTCTTTAATTTAGCTTTCCAAATCAGATATCCCTCCACCGGAACCTAACTGGGCCGCATTGTAGTCCAGTAAAAGAGACGAAAACCCAGCACTTTTTAGCGTAGAAAATGAATTTCTGACTGAAGGTATATGGTTGCGTACTGAAAGTAACCCCAATGCAATGTTGCCCCCTAACTGGCCCGAACCTTAAGAAATAGGGGTTGAAAACTTAAAAATCGCCGTATGTCGATAATCAATATCACGATGAAGAAATATTTCAAACAAAAGTTGTTTGGAATAATCAAAAATACGTATAAAGTTATCTGACGTCCAATGCCCTATCTTTGAAAATAGCGGGTACAAAAACACGAAAGCATCACTAACCCAGACAAGGACGCTGCGATATGTCAACTCCGCTCGCACGCGCATCAACCCCAAACGTTCGAATCGTTTTTGTGTCTCTATTTTCAAAGATAAGGAGTTGGACGTCACATAACTTTATACGAACTTTATTATTCCAAACAACTTTTGTTTGAAACTTTTGTTGATCGGGCTATTAATTATCGAGATACGGCTATTTTTAAGTTTTCAACCCCTATGTCTTAGGGTTGGAATGAGTTGAGGGGCAACATTTTATTGAGGTTACTATCAGTATGCAACCATCTACCTTCAGTCAAAAATACATATTCCACGCTGAAAAGTGCTGGGTTCTCGTCTCTTTTACTGGGCTATTGTGCCGATTTCGTTGTGGCCGTCTTTGCCATTGCACGGGATACTCCCTGCTCTACGTTTTCCTTAATTCCTCCTCTTCGTTATTTTTTTTTAAATTTTTGTCTCTTATGCAAGAACTCAAATGCCCCAAAAATGTAAAAAAATGGCCCTATAAACGAAAAAATCGGCCCAAAGATGAAAAAAATTACAAAAACGGCCCAAAAACGAGAAAATGGACAAAAAATCTTTATCATAGTTTGCCGTCATTTTTGTACGTCGATACAGGCACGTAGAGATCAATAGCAAGCGAAGGAATTATCGGACGATTGTTCACGCGTGAATGCGCCCTTTGTAATTTTTTATTCTACTGATTGCTTCGTAAAATTTTTCCTTCAATTTTTCGTTTCTTCCTCTTGCTCTCTACGCAGGATTCTTGCTGTTCGTGTTGATATTCCTGTCGGTGGCGGGAAACGTGCTGGTATGCGTCGCAATTTACACGGATCGTGGTTTGCGGCGTATCGGCAACCTCTTCCTGGCCTCCCTCGCGATAGCCGATCTCTTCGTTGGCTGTCTCGTCATGACTTTCGCCGGGGTAAACGATCTACTCGGCTATTGGGTATTCGGCCCTCGTTTTTGCGACACATGGGTGGCGTTCGATGTAATGTGCAGCACTGCCTCGATCCTCAATCTATGCGCCATCTCTCTCGATCGCTACATTCACATCAAGGATCCTCTCAGGTAAATTTACAATAATAATCATCATTATTATTGTAATAACTATTATAATTATGAAATTAGTAATAACTCATTTCTAATTACGTTATTAGTAATTATTAATTGCATTAGTTATTACTAATAATGTAGTAACTAACATTATTAGTAATAACATTAACTATACTAGTAACTAGTCACTCTATTAACTAGTCATTACTATAGTCGTAACTACATTAGTAATAACAATTACTATTAGTTATTACATTAACTATGTAATAACTATAATTACTACTACTATCATTTATTCTATTATTATTATCGTTATCCTTACCACTTCTGATTGCCATTATATTTATCACTATTACTATCGTTAGTATATTGTTACTCTTATTGTTGATTATAATGAAAGTAAGTTTGCTGTCATTATCGTTATTATATCGATCTGGGTTCAGCTCCGACGGTACTTCGAGTTAAGCAGCGTTGTGCGTGGCCAATACTTGGTGCGGTGACCGCTTAGCCGTGCATCTGCGCGCATCAACCACTCAGTGGAAGGCCAACACTTCTGAGACCTTGATGTAGATATTTGAGTTAAAATCTGTGCACCAGAGAATTAGAAGAATATGGGGCCGTCTATACCGGTAGGGTTTTGCACAGTTTCCCCGCACCCTAGGCAACTGTGGTATAGTGTAGCTTAAGGTGTTCCTTTCGCAGAGGGCCGTTGTTTGTAGGGGCATAAGGAGGACCCTTCCGAATCACATTGGTAAATTACAGTGGCGCTTGATAAAAATAAGTCACAATCAACTCTCATAGCCAATGATGAGCTGGATCAAAAAGTTTCCCGCAAATTTAGTAGATTTAGACAATTTTACATTTTGTCTGAAGTCGCAGCAACGAGAATTCTTCCGCTAGACACATTTTTCTAAGTTTTATCATTCATATTTTCTTCAAACATTCGGTGACCCTCTGGTTTTATCGTCGTTACGCAATCTTTAGATGTTTTTACGTGCGTGTGCAGTTTATATCAGGCATCGAGAGTTATTTAATGTATCAATAATTTTTCGAGTCTTAAGTTTTCGTTAAAAGTCCGGTAACTTGGCTTGAAATTTTGCCAGTGTACTCGGATGTATTTTTACTTGATTATCGACGAAAATCAGTTAATTGTTGGACATTCGGGATCGTGAAAGGAATACCTTAAGACGGCTGTGACGCGACGGAAGTAAAGTTAGATTAGCGTAAGCAGTGCTGATAGGGAGTGAGAGGAAAAGGAGTTAATTGTTACAGGTAATGGGTAAACTGCCGCAAAGGAATATGTTGGAACTCAGGGAAAAAATAGTATTACGACTGTTATTTTTTTATGGTTATTGCTGTTGTTATGATTAGTTTCATTATCGTTATTATTATTATCGCCATTACTGTTATTGACCGTGTTATTGTTATTACTACAAAGTAGTGTAGTAGTAGAAGTAGGAGCAATATTGGGATGTTGAATAAGTTCTCGCTGTTTTTTCGCGAAAATTGATGCTTTGTTTAATAAAAACTTTCCCAATGCTTTCAAACATTTCGAAACTGTTGTGTGATCAACTCCTAATGATTCTGCAAGTTCGGCTGGCGTCTGACATGTCACTTCATGAAGTAATGCCTTCAGTTCAACACATCAAAATCATTATTTTTGAAGCGTCTAAACCAATATTTGCATGTTGTTTCCGACAGAGCATGCGGTCGCCGTAGGTCTTAACAAGAGTTCTGTGTGTTTCAGCTGCCGATATTTTTAGAATAAAGTAGTGCAGTAAAATTCCCCGCAAATACTCTTTTTTGGCACGAAATTTGACATGTTTAACAATATGAAAAAAAAAGTTGTTTGCACTTCGGCGAAATGGCATACACTGAATTTCGAGCGTGCTTATAGTACTTCTTTATAGATGCGTTACTATGTTAAACTACCCGCACGCAGTTCTAGTAACGCTATCTGTGGGAAAACAGCGAGAACGTATTCAACGTCCCAATAGTAATAATAATGATAATGATAGCAGGAACAGTAGTAATTTACTATTCCTGTTGTTCTTATCATTATTGTCTTATTATTTTACTATTATCTACTACCTACTATTATTTTTTTTATATTACTACTATTATCATTGTTAATGTTATAAATGTTATTATCATGAACATCGGCATTAGCCTTATTATTGCTATTTTTATCGTTATGATCGTCGTTGTTGCTTTTATTATAATTATTATAAATATTATTTCCACTCTTGCTGTTGTTATTACGGTTGGTCTCATTATAATTATCATTATCATTAATTTTAGCACCATCGTTATTTAGCCACTATCGTTATTCTTTTCATTGTAATTTATTATTGCGAATAAACATCAGTACTGTGACAATGCAAGTTGGATTCGTAATTTCTTTTTGGACCTAATCTTGAAAAGCTTATCCTCACCGATCTCCGCAATCCCTGGAGGATTTTGCCCTTTCCTATATACATTATATGTACGCCCTTTGTATTCTCAATTTGTTTCTCTTCAACTTTTTTCACGTTCGTTTCTGTTTATATTGTAGTATTTATTCGACCATACACATTTTCGCGAACAGTACACCTCACCCTGCTCAGCAACGTTCGACCAATACATTATTCATGAGCCTTGAATAATAGATCGAGAGCCCTTGATCTCAGGCGTTATTCGCAATATGTTTTATATCAGATACGGTCGTTGGGTGACCCGTCGGGTGGCCGTTGGTAGCATCGCGACGGTTTGGCTATTGGCTGGCCTCATCTCCTTCGTACCAATCAGCCTGGGCCTTCACAGACCCGCCGAGCCCGTTGTCTACACCGAAGGGGAGCAGGTACGTTCGTACGACACGCGAAGATGTATTTAGATATATAGATCTGTGTGATCAAAAAAATCCAAGGACTACGAAGATTTTTCGAATTTTCTTGTGTTTAACTATTTGTAAACTTATGTTTTGAGGTCCTTTTGACTAAAAAAGTAAATGTAGACAGTTTAAGGATTTCATGATTGGCCTTGAAGCTGCATGTTTTTTGATAAATGCGACATATGCAATTTTTCAGGTAATTTTGTAAAAAAACCACTTAACAGGATGATTTTTGTTAAGTAGAATCATTTACTCGACAATGTTAACGGGAGACTTCCAGATTTCCGAAAAGTGCCCCTGAAATTTTTTTACGATCATATGTTTACTACTTGTCGGCGTGTGAGTTTCAACATTTAAAAAATAATTTTGTTGTTTCAACTACGAATAACTCAATAAACAATGGTCGTACAGGAACTGAGAAGGATGAATAATAAGATTGAAAAAAATGTCTGATCTGAAAAAGACACGTTAGATTTAGTAAAGAAAAAGAAAAGCTGTTTTCACTCGTGGAGGCTTTCAAAATTGAGGCAGACTTTAGTGAATTTTTTTCGGCTGTTCTTTGGTAAAGAAAAAAATTATCCGAAGGGATGAAAAAAATGTGAGTAATTTTTCGCAAAGTAGAAAGTTCGAGCTTTAGAACTTTTTTTTAGAAATATCCCGCGGTCATTTTTTACTCAAATAAAAACTCAAAAAAAATATTAATGAAAAAGTGACTAGAAAGTTAGGAACGTTTCGCGGTCCTTCGATTAAGATATATATTTATTTATCTAATTATGTATTTAACTATTATTTTCTAATACACACCCAAGTTTGCTACTCTCCTCGTACGTAATCGTCACGCGCATGAGCCTCCCGTTTGTTCGACGAAGAAATCGAATGTAAATTTGGACCGCAGCGGCCGTAAAACCACGTCCTTTCTCACGGGCTATCGACAGGGCTGTTTTCTAACCCCGGCGAGTACGCTTATCCACACAAAGAGTACACTTGCGAGTCTTTATTGAGACGAATCGGCAGACGGGGGCGAGCGAGCAATAACTCTTGTACAGTTCCCTCTGGATGCAACATAACTGTATATTGGCCGTACTTTACGGCTCTTTCACGTATTCGGTCAAGCGAAGGTCCGCGATGTGCGCGAATCGAAAGTGCGGAAAATATTCGGACAGCCGAAGAACCCCGAGAGTCCGAAAAGTTCGAGTCTCTCGGGGCAAATTTTGTATCAGAAAGCGAATCGAGCGGCACGCGGCGCTATTATTCGCATGCATGATGTTGTCAGAAATTTGCGATGGGACGCGACGAAGGCGTTAAATCAGAAAATGGTCGTCCAAATTTGTATGAATCCTCATGTGGGCACGATGCACTTCGGGGCTTAAACTACTCAGGACTTTTTTATTTTCCTGATTTTTTTTTGTAAAAATGCACCCCATGAAAGGAATATCCACACCAATTTTTAGATTTTTATCTCTTCTCTTTCAGGAGTTATATTTTTCCAAAAAATGCCGATTTCGGAAGTTTTGGAAGCGTTTAAGGGGTGAGATGCAGTCAGAGGCGTGAAAAACGAGCATTTCCAAGAATTTTTTATAGTAATTAAGTTTATTTTACAAAAGTGGTTACACAGACTTGTTATGTTATATTTCAACTTAACTTGTACATATTTTCAAAGAAAAATATTTATTATTTATAAAAATATCGCTATCTTTGTCGGGGACGCTCTTCGGCATGCAGTGCTTTGCGGTGACCATCATAAAATTTTACTGGATCATCTGAAATAAGAAAAAAAAAACAAAACAAATCTTTAGTTTTATAACAAATCTAGTCCTAAATCGAAGCTTTTTTTTTCAAAAATTGACATAATGGCGGCTTCCGACAGATAACTTTCGATTTTCGACCAAAGAATCGCTGGTTTATTGTTAAAAAAATATAAATTTCCAAAAAAATAACAATCCTTCGATTAAGGACTAGTTTTTAATGCTATCAATAAGCACACCAAATTTCATCCAAATCCATCGAGTGGTTTTCGAATTATAGTGGTCACCGACTTGAAAAACATAGTTTTGAGAAAAATGCGTTTAAAGTTTTTCGATGTGGATACGGCATTATATGTTCGTAAAATTTTGAGCTCCATGGATGAAGCTAAACTTTTTTTAATGTATTATGATTCGTTGAATCCGAATATCACAATTTTTTGCCGAAAAGTCGAGCATTCAATTGTTTATAGCCAATTGTTAAAACAATCTTCAAAAAATTAAAGTTTTTCGGGATGAATTATTATTTTTTTAATATTTTGGGAAATTTTAAAACTAAAGTATTCTTTATAAAATTTTGCTATAGTTCATAGTTTTTGAGTAATAAGTTTTCAAAAAATGTCTGAAAGAGTGTTCCAATTTTACACTTGATTTATGTACAGAAATACTAATTAAACAATTACTTACATCGAATCATCAATTCCTGGCCCATACAATAGGGCTTCTGCTATTCATCGGACTGACTTGAAATTTTCAGGGAATACTATTGAAACATCATACTTCAAGAAAGTGTAAAAAAAATCTATTTTTTGAAAATTTTGACTGCATCTCACCTCTTAAACGCTGATAATTCCGGAACTAAATTTAGATATCGACAAAGGTCCGTATATCACTTTTTTCATTATGAAGCATACTTTTGTTATAAAATATGGAAAAATTATCAATTATTAATGACGTTTTTTGGCTTCTAAAGAGAAAACATAGAGTGACATATTCTATGATTTTCAAGACTTGTCTCATCGTGGGCCCATTTTTCCTTCTATTCTTTTTCGAATTAATCATATTTTTTTAGAAGATTTTCATCATTTTAATCTCCAATAATGCTATTAATGATTTTGTGATTTCCAATTCGGCTTTGTCATCCCTGAAACGGTTTATTTTTTATTTATGTTGAGTTTGACGAAAAACAAAAAAAAATGTATTCAAAATTATTTGTTTTCGTTAAATTTAGCATAAATAAAAAAATTATTAAATTAATAAAAAATAAACCCTTTCAGGCCTGTCAAAGCCGAATTGGAAATCACAAAATCATCAATAGCATTATTGGAGATTAAAATAATAAAAATATTCTTAAAAGAATACGATTAATTCGAAAAAAATAGAAGGGAAAATAGGCCCACGTTAAGACTAGTCTTACAAATCATCGAATGGATCACTCTGTTTTAGAGAATTAAAAAAAAATTGAAAAAAGGCAATTAACTTTAAAAAATATTTTTCACTTTAGGAGCAAGAACACATTGGCATTGATAATTGATCATTTTTCATATTTTTGAACGAAAGTATGCTTCAAAATGAAAAATAAAGTTATATACCGACATTTGTCGATATCTCAATTAGTTCCGGAGTTATCAGCGTTTAAACGTTTCCAAAACTACCGAAATCGACATTTTTTTGAAAATTATAACTTCTAAAAGAGAAGAGATAAAAATCTAAAAATTGGTGCCGATACTCCTTTCATGGGGTACAATTTTACAAAAAAAAAATCAAGGAAAAAAGATCCGGGCCGCGGGCTAGGTGCAATGGCGTGGAATATCCCATATATATAATATATAGATATACATAACAATGCAATACAACAAGGCATGAAATCCAGTCAGGGACCACGCTTAGACGTTATATTTTTATCCTCATTATTATTATTATTATTTACACATTATTATATTTATTATTAGTCACAAGACATATTTGAAATTGTATTAATTTGGAAGGTCTTATGCCACGCTTCGGCCAGACTAATTTGCCTTCTCAAAATACAATACAATTCACAGTTATAAATATCAGTAGCAGTATATATATATATATATATATATATATATATATATATCAGTAGCAGTATATATATATATATATATATATATATATATATATATATATACTGCAGTATATGAAAAAAATCAACTTACCTGCCTTCCTTCGGTTACCGTTTTTCATTTTTCTTTGGTATGTCACGGTATGCACACACACACACACACACACACATGTATATATTAGGGTATATACAAAAATGCCACGTAATTACAGTTCTATATAACAATAAATTCTAATAAAAATAACAGTAGAATATTTTTGACCTACTTAAGGCGTCTGGCCACCTTGGCCGATCGAAAAATGGGTATATTTAAAAAAAAATAATAAACTCGAAAGTATGGGCCGAAATGTTTTTATTTTTTTACACAACGTCAGAAAGAGCTTTAAGAATAACGTTAATAAATTTCCGTTTAAAATATTTAAAAATGGCGCTATTATGCACATTAAAATATTAAAAAATGGTGCTATTATGCACATTGCGCTATTATGCCCAGGCCCTCCGCACGATACGCACGGTCGTTGTCCCAGCTGTTACCCGGGCATGTCACATCTGAAAAAAAAATATCAGCTCATTCGTGAGTAGTGCCGCTACAATGTAGCGTAGCGGTTTTTTTTCGACCATTAAAAAAGTTATGGTGAGCCGAAAAAAAAATTGTATTTTTCACCGAAATTATGGCTCACCATAATTTTTTTGGAAACTTCGAAGAGCAACGTGCATGCACAAAAGAGAAAAAGTTTCAAAAAAATCTAAGTTGCAGGAAAAATCGAGGTGAATATCTAAAAAAGGAGGCATTTCTGAAGGAAAATTGAGCCACTATTTCAGCGTATTTTTCGTTGTCTTTGCAGATGTGTCAATGAAAATTGTCGCTATATAACATGACATATAAACAAACCCAAACAAACTCAAACATTAGAACGCAGTATGACTAATCGGAATGTTTGTTTGGCATACCAGCAAGACGAAAAGATTGTCGGACGCCTTACCATTGTAACCCCAAATAGAGTACTCGCAGTATAATTATTTTCGACTTTCTTCGCTTCGTGCCATGATCGATTAAAAAGCGACAACTGAAAATAGCGTATAGGTACATGATTAGGAGGTACAAATACGCCCAAATATGCCCAAATGTGGGTTCAATGTTTTTTCTAGAAAGGGCCCCTTTTCTAGATATTTACGATAAGGTAGTTGGCCCAGTAATCGTCAGTTCACGCAGATCACTCAACTTTGCAAATTTATAGAGCTCAACTTGGAAAGTGAGTGGAAGTATGTAAGTCATCCTTAATCAGTTTTTTATTGCGCAATTCTCGTACCTATCACAGTTTTCGAGAAAATATTTCGTATAGGTTATAAGATGCTATTGTACGGGTCATCGTCATGTCGCCATGACGGTTGGTCCAGTATCGCCCCTTGAGCGTCCCACTAATCGTCACATGCGTTCAAACTGCTTTAACTAATTGTGCAAAGGTCCATAGGCGATTGTTGACTCAACTGTGTCTGCATATATGACTACAGAATAACTTTTAGTCACTTAGTCACAAAGTTTATGCTTTTTCAAAAAACATTTGCCAAACAGTTTAAGAGGTTAGACCACAGTAACGGGTATAAAATCATGTGCGAATTTAACAATTTTATTCGTATAAAAAAGTGATTCACTTATAAAATTAATTACACACCTATTTAGTATGAATATCAACCTGTTAAAAAATATATATTTTTAGCCGACTACTAACATTTTCTTTTTTATCTTTTTTTAGGCGCTCCACGGCGTGACACTTAGCATCTACAATTTTTTACCTGGAATAAAAAACAAAAATTCTCGTCAATCTACATTAGAATACCTAGAGAAGTACGTACGAAATTTAAAAAATATTGTTTTTTTTTCCAAAGTTGTAGGTATTTGAATGAATTTTCAGTGAAAAATTTCGTATAAAACTGCTCATAAAATAAAAAGTTTTCGATTAATCAGAAATTCCGTACGTACTTCCCTGCGAAATGCAATTGGGACCATAACTTTTAAATTTTCAGTAAATCGAGTGAAAATTGTTGAAGTTTATTGTCACGCCAATTGAAAAAAGCTGTTTCGAGAAAAACGCGTTTAAAGTTTTAGGTACTCTATGGCCGTGCCAGAGGTGGGCTTACGTTATACGCTCAAAGTCGGTGAAAAAGAAATGACTTGCTATAAATCGAATAGTAACTTATTCTTATGATGACAAAGCACCGTTTTAGCGAGAAAAAAAATTTGAAAATTCTACTGTGGCCTTACCCCTTAAGACGCATTACCCTGACATACAACTGCATTAACTAAAAAAATAAAACTAATTATAACTATTACGTCGAAATTATATTTTTTATTCATTTTCACTAATTATAAACAACTATTTTATCATAAAATCATCTTTAATACTGTTCCAATCGAGAGGTGTTCACCTGTCTTCGAGGCGTACCCAGTTATCGACACGGTCACGACCCAGTAATCGACAACGTTTATTCATATGTATATCTTTTTACAATCGCGAATATGTGTATGACGATTACTGGTCCGTGGATTCTTCAGACAACATTAATTACGGACCCAATATTTCTTTTCTGATCTTCTATGAATTAATAGTCGATTCATATGATTGTTTTGCCAACCCTGTCCCAGTTATCGACAGCTGTGGCGATTAATCGGCAGAGTGTTTAATTTGCTGAACCGATAATGGTCATATTTGAAAACTCGTTGAAATTAGCATAAAACTATTGGGAGTGCAAATAAATCTCCGCCCTTTGGAAAAAGATGGCCCCACCAGGTGGTTATGGTTGAAATTGTCAGATGTGAAACGTCATATGGTAAGGTTGGACATCCGGCAAGACCATAACCTTGAAATATTAGCGATTTTGTATCAGCATCACATAATTTTTTTCGTGCAAAAATGTCGAGTTTTGAGTCGAATAAGCGTCATTGGCGGGAACTCTTGCGTTTCGCACGTATCTCCCTCCAATAATGCTTCCAATTCCGCGTCTTTGTTTCGGCCTTCCGCTACGTTCTTTGTCTTCGATGTCAAACTCGTCGTTCTTAAACTTTTGAAACCACTCACGACAACTTTTCTCCTTTAAAGCAGCCTCACCATATGCTTCTACAAGCAATCGATGCGCCTCAGCTTCAGATTTCTTCAACTTAAGGCGTTACCCCCACTTGTAGCGCAAAAAAAGGCCTTTTTCATAATTTTTTTTAAAGAAAACTACAAAACTTTTTTAATCAATCAATATACCATCTTAGAGAACACATCTTGAAGAACTTTCAGTAATTTTTTATTAAAAAATATTACATTGTTTAGTGGCAAATGGCCGTCAATGAAATAATGTTTTTATATACACGGTTTGCGGTGACCAACATTGCGGCGAAGTGGATCATCTGAAAAAAAATGCGGATGGATTTAGTCAAATATAAGTATAAACTAGTCTTTAATCGAAGGATTTTAAAAAATATTCATTTTTCACAAAATGGCGGACAGTCAAAGTTAATGGTTCGATTTTAACGAAAAAAAAACGGCCGTTTTTTGGCTATAAAACGGCCATTTTCTTCGAAAAAAAAAATCGAACGATTAAAGACTACATTTTTATGTATTAAATAAGCCTGCAAAATTTCAAGAAGATTGGTTCATTAGTGTTCGAGTAATCGTGGTCACCGACTTCCGAAATGCCATTTTGAGAAAAACGCGTTTAAAGTTTCAATTTCAGTTTACACGAAGTGTAAAGTTTCAGTTTATCTCAGTCAATTTTGTTCGGATCGACTTGAAATTTTCAGGACATATTCTCAGATACTTATACTTCAAAAAAATGCAATAAAAAAAAATCGATTTTTTCACAATCGCAAGTGGGGGTAACCCCTTAAAGAAGTAAAGGAGAGTATAAAGTTCCCGCAAATGACGCTTATTCGGCTCAAAACTCGACATTTTTGCACGAAAAAAATTATGTCATGCCGATACAAAATCGCAAATATTTAAAGGTTATGGTCTTGCTTACGATATGACGTTTTACGTCTGCCAATTTGAACCACAACCTCCTGGTGGGTCCATCTTTTGTCAAACGGCGGAGACTTATTTGTACCCCCAATATAATTTTCCATGATGGACGCAAAAATAAGATTTTTATTTGTAACTCGAAGACAAACTCACCTCGCGCAAGTTTCCAGGCATTCGCAAATCACCCGAAACATGCCACGGTTCACTTTAACCTCCAAATGAAGGATTCGGCCGAAATCGCAGACAGACGTCGTATTTCATTATTCTTGAATACGTATACTTACGAGTGTGACCTTGTAATACAACATAGTAAATACATCCTAGATGCTAATATATCACAGAACTGCACGAACTACGGATTCTTATCTTAGAATACTTATTCAATGTGTAAACACGATGATCATTAGGACTCTGACGACCACTGGGCGGACCACCTTAATCGAAGAAAATGTTCAAACTTCTTTTTTTCTTGGAAATTAAAAAAGATCATAGAACATACATGGGACTGATTCGGGTAGGTATCGATACCAAGTATCTAGACTTCACTTATGTCCGCCGCGTTTCCGGGCCACCTTGTCTACACGTTATCCCGAGCAGAAATCTAATCAGGCTGCCTGAGGATCCATTAAGGCCGGATCAGGGATCAATAAGGCGCCCTGATCAGGCACGCCTTCTTTGAGCCAGACAGGGGCCTGAGCAGGGATCAATAAAACGTCCTGATCAGGCACGCCTGATTTGCGCCGGAGAGGAGCCTTATCAGCCATTAATAAGGCGCCCTGATCAAGCACGCCTGATTTGCGCCGGATAGGAGCCTTATCAGGCATTAATAAGGCGCCCTGATCAGGCACCCCTGATTTGCGCCGGACAAGCTAAAATATTGGCAATAAAATGATAAAATAGAGATTACTATTAGTTTGAAGAACAATTTAATCAATTTTTTACGATTGATTGTAATGCACAACCATACAGTCAGTCTAGAAATGCATTTTTTAAATATATACGTATTTTTATTCTCTTAAATTTTATATTTTGTAATATATTTAATGCGAAACGAACCTCGTACTTTTTTTCTGTTATCAGTGGAGAAGAGACATCACCCAGATCTTTTCTTCCGTGTCGTTGTTGCTCGTATCCAAACACACCATTTTCCGATCGACAGATACCAATGAGCATGTTTTAATTGTTTCCGTTTTTTTACTTGCCACATGTTGAATGTTGCCGACTCGCATGGATAAGTATACATAGATTTCGTAATCCGCAACAAGATAAGTTGCTTGATCCGGGCCTGATGAAGCGCCTGATCAGAGCCTGATAAGGTGCCTGATCCGGACCTGAATTTGCAAAAGCGTTACATCCCTGATCAGGGCCGGACTAAATTTGCCTGACCCGGCCCGGATTTGCTATTGTGGCAGCCTGATCCGGTCCGGATTTCACCCTGAACAAATTTCTGCTCGGGATGGTGGCATAAATTTGAGCTCCGTTTGTTTTCCTTTTTCTCACCATCCAATTGTCTACTATAAAGAAGAAAAAAATTGTCGCGAAAGCTGCGAGCGGTCAAAAAATATTTCGAGGTCGCTCAAGCCTTCCAAAAATTCAATTTTGCATTTAAAAAATGTTTTTTTTTCGTTCACTTCTCACACATGAATTTGACGCACTATAATTTTTTTAATTAATTTTGCGAAAGCTCTTGCTGGCCAATGAATATTTAGTGGAGCTAAAGAGCTCAAGAGCTTCGAAATTTCAAATTGTCGCGAATTGTTTTTTCTCTTCTCACTCATAAATTTAACACTTTGTACAATCTTCAGATAGATTAATCCTTTTGTTCTTTAGAAACGATTTCTCTTAATTTACCTCACACTTCTAACCCGATAAAACGAGGGCCTATAATTTTGTTGACGGACAAGAGCTTTAAAGAATTATTTTATAAGAACAAAGATTATAATTCTTCCGTTAGTGAGGAAAATTTGAAAAATCTGTTTCTAAAGAAAAACGATTAATTGTTTTGAAAATTTTCCAAAGCGTTAAATTGATGAGTGAGAAGAGTTGAAAAAACTGACGAAAATTGGAAATTTCGAAGCTCTTGAGAGGGCCGGCTTGAAATTCGGAACTTTGAATGATCAGAACGCCGAAACTCCGAATGAATTTTACACGAAAGACCAAAGCTCCGAAAATAATTTCCGTCAAAATTACCGTAAAAATAATTCGTCTATGGAAGTTTGAAAAGTGTCAAAATTTTCGATAAATCGACGAATTATTTCAAGAATTTTTTTTTATTAAGAAGTGATTTCACGTCAATTTTGAAATTTGTTTAGACAATGTTAAACGTTCCACATCATTTACTGTCAACGCTGGCATAATCTTGATGAACCTTGTAATTTCGGAACATTAAAATTAGGAATTTTAAACCGTCGGCGCATTGAAAGTTCGGAATTTCGACCCGGCTCTCATGTCAAGATCATGCCAGCAAAAGTCTACACAGTTGACTGTAAATAATGTAGAACGTATAACATTGTTTAGACAAATTTCAAAATTCACGCAAAATCACTCCGTAATAAAAAAAAATCGTGAAATAATTGGTCGACTTATAAAAAATTTTGAAACTTTTAAAACTTCCATAGCCGAATTATTTTGACAGTCTTAAGATTTTCGGAGTTTTGGTCTTTCGTGTAAAATTCTTCCGGGGTACTATTCTTTCGGAGTTTAGAGCGTTCAGACCATTCAAAGCTCGGAACTTCAACGCGGCCCCATCTTGAATTTCGGAACATTAAAATTCGGAACTGTAAACCGTCGGAGCATTCAAAGTTCGGATTTTCAACACGGCCCCGTTCGGATTTTCGGAGTGTTCGTCTTTCGGGTAAAATTCTATCTAAATATTTAGTGGTCGCTCACCGCTAAATATTTATTGACCGGCAACAGCTTCCGCGAGCTTAATTTAAAAATGATCAAGCGTAAAACTCATGAGTGAGAAGTGAACGAAAAAAAAAAAATCCAATTTTTTAATGAAATTTTGAATTTTTGGGAGGCTTGAGCGACCGCTAAATATTTTTTGTCCACTCGCAGCTTTCGCGACAATTTTTTTTTTCCTTTAAAGTAGATACTTGGATGGTGAGAAAAGGGAAAAGTAAATACAGCTGAAATGTGTGCCACCCCAATACACGTTACATTCTCCACGGATAAACTCGACCCCGTAAGGAATAGCGAAAGGATAAGCGCGTCCTGCTGTAAAATGTTGCCACACGCAGATAGTTGGGCGCCATAAGAAACTCGCGTAACCCGGTTTGTGCGGAGGTTGCGATGTAAAAAAAAAAAAAAGAAAAGTCGTAAGGAAGCAGGACGGACAAAGGTAACGCGCTATACACAGAACTTTATTTCCAGGAGTATCCGACCTGCGCCCTCGATCTGACACCGACCTACGCCATTGTGTCCTCGTGCATATCGTTCTACGTGCCGTGCATCGTAATGGTCGGCATCTACTGTAGACTCTACTGTTACGCCCAGAAGCACGTTAAGAGCATAAGGGCAGTGACGAAGTTGCCCGATCCTACGTCGATCGGCAAGAGCTTTCGGGCAAAGAGCACGAGATGCAAGCTCGCAACGGCCAAACCGAAACCACCGACCAAGACGAAACCGACGAGCCCTTATCACGTCTCCGATCACAAAGCCGCAATCACGGTTGGTGTCATAATGGGAGTCTTTCTCATATGCTGGGTGCCCTTCTTCTGCGTCAACATCGTCGCTGCCTTCTGCAAAACCTGCATAGCCGATCGAGCGTTTCAGGTAAATAATTATCACTCGATGATGTTGAAGTTTGCATCGTTCGAATGTCACGAAATTCGTCTTGCTCCAGTGCCCTATCTTTTTTTAT
The DNA here is from genome assembly GCA_944452715.1 of Ophion slaviceki. Classification (NCBI taxonomy): domain Eukaryota; kingdom Metazoa; phylum Arthropoda; class Insecta; order Hymenoptera; family Ichneumonidae; genus Ophion; species Ophion slaviceki. Next base: position 3,345,758 of record OX101791.1, read on the forward strand.
GATCCAGGCTGCCAAAAATAAATCAAACGTTTTTAATGTATTACACCGTGCTGCGGAAAAAATGAAAAAATATTAAGCATACAGAAAGAAGACAAATTGAGGAAAAAAAAATTCGTTGCATTCCAACGATTCAAACTTCAACATCGTACCTCTCAATCCTTTTCTCCCACCTCTTCGCCCTACTCTTTTCCTTTTTTTTTGCAAAACTCGTCTCACGTGAAAATATTTACCGATTTTGAGAGACGTCCCGCAAGTTTCCATAGCCGAGGGATTTTTCTTTTTTTTTCTCTTTTTTCGGCGCATTTAGCGCGAGCGAACATTTCGGCGGCAAGAAAATATTCCGAATTGTAGGACATTTATTTTTATGGCCCACGCGGGAGGAGGGAAATAGCGCGAGGGGGAGAAATAACGTGCCGAATGTGCTGGCTCGCCACTGGTAGTCCATTTATTTTTATACGCTATATAAGCAACATATATATGTGTGTGTGTGTGTGTGTGTCAGGGTGTCCCATTAAAATAGTGGGACTCGCATCATTTTTTTAAGCTGTTGACGATACTGAAATACGTTCCGGACAAGAATACGTGGTTCGAGGGACCACATTATCCGGCGCGAATAAGTATTTCCGCCATGAACAAATAAAGGACACATGAAGGTCAACTTGATATTATTTTTTAACGAAATCATTTTGAAACGGCAATCGATGCGGCTTGCTAATTTCGTATACAACAAGTGTTGCGCCGATTGGTGCATTATAAAACATATGATGTTCCATTTTTTAAAATAAAGCTTCTCTAGTACAAATTTAAATAAAACTACTTTACTACATATTTTTTTATGGTCTCTATATACATGTAAAAAAAACTCTATGCAGCCATATAGAAAAAAAAACTTACGCCAGGTAATGGGCTTTCTCAAACCATTTAACATTTGTTCGAGACAAATTGGAGTACGGTCAGCAGTTTTGAAAATATTCCAGTAGGTCGATTCAAATGCGTCGTTCCAGTAGGTCGATAATTTAAATCCAGGGTCTCATTGAAATCCACTCGCTGGTGGCTATACACTATTGACAAAAATTAAGAGACCCAACTAATTTCCGAAATTTTTGGGTGATTTTCTAATTGCTCTATCTGCACGAAAAAATCATCGTAGAATAAAATAAAAAAGAGCATTTTCAAGCTTGAAATTTCTAGTTTTCGAGCTTTGACGACCACATTTTTTTGACCTTCTATTAAGGCGTTACCCCCACTTGTAGCGCAAATAAAGGCCTTTTTCATGAATTTTTTTAAAGAAAACTACAAAACTTTTTTAATCGATCAATATACCATCTTAAAGAACACATCTTAAAGAACTTTCAGTAATTTTTTTATTGAAAAATATTACATTGTTTATTGGCAAATGGCCGTCAATGAAATAATGTTTTTATATACACGGTTTGCGTGACCAACATTGCGGCGAAGTGGATCATCTGAAAAAAAAAATGCGGATGGATTTAGTCAAATATAAGTATAAACTAGTCTTTAATCGAAGGATTTTAAAAAATATTCATTTTTCACAAAATGGCGGACAGTCAAAGTTAATGGTTCGATTTTAACGAAAAAAACGGCCGTTTTTTGGCTATAAACGGCCATTTTTTTCGAAAAAAAAATCGAACGATTAAAGAGTACATTTTTATATATTAAATAAGCCTGCAAAATTTCAAGAAGATCGGTTCATTAGTGTTCGAGTAATCTTGGTCACCGACTTCAGAAATGCCATTTTGAGAAAAACGCGTTTAAAGTTTCAATTTCAGTTTACACGAAGAAAATATTTTTTTTTGTAAACTTACATAGAGTCATCTATTCCGGGCCCATACAGAAGTATGGGCCCGGATACTTACACTTCAAAAAAAAATGCAATAAAAAAACATCGATTTTCTCAAAATCGCAAGTGGGGGTAACCCCTTAATGATGAATCAAATGAGAAAACGCAAAGGAAAAAATTACGAATTTTTTGGGTTTTTTAGAAACGGTCTACAGACAACTTTTAAAACAACGTTGAGTTTGAAACAGAAAAAAGCCCTGAGCAATGGAATTTTTTACATTCAGAGGGTATAATTGTTATTTTTCAATAAGAAATGGACAAACGAATAAAATTACACCTTTCAAAGAGAAAATAATTTTAAAAATAAAACACCGATAGTAAGCAAAAATAATTTTTTTGCGTAAAAACACTAATGACGTCCTTTAATTTATTTCACAAAATTTCCAAACGTTACTCATTCGGGCCACTGCGATAAAAAAAATCGTAGCAACTTAACGCTTTGCCGACTTTTTGCGGATACTATGAACTAATAAAAAATGTTTAAACAATACAGTTGCGATGGTTATCGGCGAAGACATCGTAACTTTTGTAATTTGAGGAACGAACGCTATTCGTTATAATTTTTTACATCGACATTTCATATCGAAAAAAAAGTTTTTAAAAAATTGATTTCTTTACCCTTAAGATGCATACTTGGAGCTTTCCGGAACGGCCCGTCAGCTTTCTGTACGATGATTGGTTCATGATATATTGATTATCGAAGTCAAGAGCGTCATTTCGGCTTTCATGACCCATAACGGTGTGGCAAATCATCGTACAGACCTCTTTAAAAGCTCAAATCGAAGTGGAAGAAACTAGGAAAAGAGATCTGATTTTATCATTGACCAAAAAAAACTGTTGTCTGTAGACCTTCTTTACAGAAAAAAAAAATCCAAAATTTTACTGACGCGATTTTTCTTTTGATTCATTATTGCAACAAAGGGTCAAAAAAATAGAAGTAGAAGCTCGCAAACGACATTTCGAAATTTAAAATGTTTTAAAAAATATTCTCCTATGGTGCTTTTTCGCGAAGATAGAACAGGACACAAAGGACGTAAAAATTTCGGAAACTTTTTTGTTTCCCTAATTTTCCTCGGTAGCGCGCACGGTGTGTGTATGTGTGCGTGCGTGCGTGCGTGTGTGCGTGGGTGCGTGTGTGTGTGTTTGTGTGTGTGTGTGTGTGTGTGTGTGTGTGTGTGTGTGCGTGTGGTTGTGTGTGTGTGTGTGTGTGTGTGTGTGTGTGTGTGTGTGTGTGTGTGTGTGTGTGTGTGTGTGTGTGTGTGTGTGTGTGTGTGTGTGTGTGTGTGTGTGTGTGTGTGTGTGGTTGTGTGTGTGTGTGTGTGTGTGTGTGTGTGTGTGTGTGTGTGTGTGTGTGTGTGTGTGTGTGTGTTCGTGTGTGTTCGTGTGTGTGTGTGTGTGTGTGTGTGTGTGTGTGTGTGTGGTTGTGTGTGCGTGTGGTTGTGTGTGTGTGTGTGTGTGTGTGTGTGTGTGTGTGTGTGTGTGTGTGTGTGGTTGTGTGTGCGTGTGGTTGTGTGTGCGTGTGGTTGTGTGTGTGTGTGTGTGTTTGTGTGTGTGGGTGGGTGGGTGGGTGTGTGTGGGTGTGTGTGTGTGCGTGTGTGTGTGTGTGTGTGTGTGTGTGTGTGTGTGTGTGTGTGTGTGTGTGTGTGTGTGTGTGTGTGTGTGTGTGTGTGTGTGTGTGTGTGTGTGTGTGTGTGTGTGTGTGTGGTTGTGTGGGGGTGTGTATGTGGGTGAGTGTGTGTCTATTGGACTACAGCTTTAACGTTCTGGCCTGTCAAGCAGCGTTGATCTGAGCAAATACTCGGATGGATGACCACTTGGTCCCGGGACCCGGTAAAAACATAGCGGTCTGTATCAGCGCAGATTTTCTACAGTTGCCCTGTGCCCCCGTGCAAACACAACAGGAACGAGTGGCCTATGGAAACACTCTGGGTGGTCCCTAAAGAACTGGAAATAGCGAAGTGACGAGTGTGGGGCAAAAGTGAGAGGGATGGGATCGTAAGAGCCCGCAAGGGCATACGAAGAAACATTGGAAATACAATTATATAAATTAACATACATACACGCACACGCACACACCATTTACGTAGGTGCTCTCGTGTGTACACTTCCACTTTTATTGAGGACCCTTGGAAGAGGGGAAGTTTCATAGGTAAGTCAAAACGAGATCGGCAACACTCGTGCCGCCCCAAGAGACTATTAAATATCTTATTTGTCTTGGCAACTCGGGAAACACTTTCGCATTAAGGGGGCTGTTGCCGTTTCGTCGCATTCTTATTCCACCCTCGGCTGTGTCTCCTAATTTTCCATTTATCTTCCACGCCTCCTTTATTCCTCGTCCTAATCGAGATTGGTTGCGCTGACGGGCCGTTCTCGGCATCCGTATATTTCGATATTTTCGTCGAGCCCGTCCTGTTCTCGTATAGAATTGTTATAAGAACGGGTCGCAAGCAATCAGTGGGCAAAAATACAAATTGTGAAGGACGTCATTTTTTTTTTTCGTTCAGATGCTTTCGCTTGATATAACAAGTAAGAGAAAGCAAAAACGTTTGTAATTTTCACTCCGAAACTACTTTCTAGGCTTACATCTAGTTGGAATTTATGAAAATTTTGATTTTTGGTTGTCGACGGATTCTCAAAATACAACATTTCGAAAATATTATTTGAAAATTTCAAGTCGTGGCGTTCAAAATTAGGGAAGTTATGGCGGTTTATAGGCAAGTTCCGCTAACCGGCAAACTTCAAATGCGCTTTTCTGAAAATGACTCTTTCGAAATCGGTGACTACGATATCTCAAAATTCACTGCACCGATAAATTTCAAATTTAAGAAGCTTCTTTTACATATCAACAAGCAGTGCTTGAACTAAAGAATTTTTGTTTTGATGAAGGTTTTTTATCAACGAAAATAAAGGGTTTTTTTTTAACGAAAATCGATAATTTCACTTTGAACGGCGGCCATTTTTCGAAAATCAACATTTTATTAAATTTTTTGTCTAAGCAATAAATAGCAGTAGTAGTAGTAGTTTTTATTTCCAGGGTATAACCTTTAAGGGTGTTCTCTTCTCCTTTACATTTGTTCTTACAAATTATGTACATGTGTTTCCGTTTTCGTAACATTTTATAGACTGGTATTTCCTTCGCTTCTCTTCCTTTCCTGTTCTTCTTCTCTTCCTTTTCTTCAATGCCTCAAATTTTTGTCTCAGCTCCCCCTCCCCCTTGTATTTCAGCACTTCCAGTTTTTCCACTACTTCCGCTCTGATTTCTGCTTTCACCGCTTCGCAGCCACAAATGTGTTCCAAGCTCTTTTTATCTTCCCTCCACATCCAGCAGTCTTCGTATCCCTTGTAACCTTTTGTCCCGACATTCCCGCACCTTGTCCTTGACCATAATTGCTTCGTTTCCCCACTGAGCCCTTTTATTTCCGAGTATCTTTCCATTTACGCGTTCACTTTTCTGCTCCTATACACTTTGCAGTACCAGGTGTGTAAGTATGAAACCGGAATTTTTGTACAGAAAAAACACGTTTATTGTAATGATATGATACAAAGTAACTTATTCAAAGTATTGTCCGTCGCTATCTGTACATTTTTCCCATCTTTCTGGCAATTTGTGGATTCCGCGCCAAAAGAACTGTTGCTCTTTTGAGGCAAACCAGTCATCGAGCCATTTTCGTACATCTTCGTAAGAAGTAAAGCGCTGCTCAGCAAGTGCGTGTCCCATCGATGCAAACAAGTAGTAATCGGATGGGGCAAGGTCCGGTGAGTAAGGCGCGTACTGAAGAATCTCCCAACGGAACGACTCTATCGTTTCCTGGACCTGTTTTGCTTTGTGTGCTGGTGCATTGTCATGCAGCAAAATCACCTTGTGTTGTCTTTGTTGGTATTCTGGTCGTTTTTCACGCAAAACTCGATCCAAATCGGTCATTTGTTGTCGGTAGCGTTGAGTATTGACAGTTTGCCCAGGTTTCAGCAGCTCGTAGTAGATTACGCCCTTCTGATCCCACCAAACACACAGCATTGTCTTTCGTCCGTAGCGGTTTGGTCTTGCCGTCGATGTTGATGGTTCACCCGGAGTAACCCATGACTTTTTGCGCTTAGGATTCTCGAAATATATCCACTTTTCATCGCCAGTCACAATTCGATGGAGAAATGACTTTCTTTTGAACTTGGCGAGCAGCATTTCGCATGATGTTTTGCGGTTTTCCTGCTGTCTTTCGTTGAGTTCATGTGGAACCCATTTCCCCACCTTTTGTATCTTTCCCATGGCTTTCAACCGAAGGGAGATGGCTTCTCGGGTCACCTTTAACTGATCCGCCAGTTGTTGTTGTGTTTGAGCGTCGTCTTCGTCCAACAAGGCTTGCAGGTCAGCGTTTTCAAACTTTTTCGGTGGTCTTCCACGTTCTTCGTTCCTCACGTCAAAATTGCCACTTTTGAACCGTTTGAACCACTCGAAACACTGTGTTTTACCGAGAGCATGCTCACCAAACGCCTCCACAAGCATTCGATGCGATTCGGCTGCGGTTTTCTTCAGATGAAAACAGAAAAGTAGTGCTGTCCGCAAATCGTAATTTGTTGGCACAAAACTCGACAGGTTTATCTTTAATAAACTAATGCTACTGAATGAAACTCGTGTTATTGTGAGTTGGAAATCTTTGTCGGTTATCAATACAATAACAAGACACCGCTGACGTGATGTGTCGGTAACTGCATCGACATCTAGCGCCGCCTATGGGCAAATTCCGGTTTCATACTTACACACCTGGTAAGTCGATTTGTCAATCCTGCACCAGTCGTTCTGGATTTCCCAATACATTTTGATTTTTATTCCACATTCAGCTTTTTGCTCTATTCCTCCCACATCCTCGATTATTATTGGCGAGCATATCCCTCCTTTTCCTACTTCTCGCATGGCTTTGTCAATGTCCTCTCCCCACTTTGACGGGTTTCGTTTGCCAAGCACTGGATGATTTCACCCAAAAACTGAATGCCCTTCATTTATTTATGTCGAATGATTTATTTCCGAGCAGCAGTGGTCACCGCGAACGATATTGTTCAAACAGCGCTCTGCACAAACTGTAGTATCTACAACGTGCATAAATATTTTTCAATAAAAAAAATATAATAGATACTTAAGCAGGATGGAGCAGTCCAGTTGAGTCAAATGACGTTTTAAGATTTTTTATTCAATGAACTTCAAAAAAATGCACACGAGGTATCGACGTATTCTGTAGATGCTAATTTTTCATAAAATAGATGATTAAAGGGCAAAATAATGCATTTTTATATTTTCATTACGTAAATAAGAAAAACTTTTGTGTCACTATCAACTCGAAAAAATATAACATTATCAATAATTATTGTGAAAAAAACTGTGTCAGCGAATATTTCATGCAACTCAGAATGAAAATGTTGAGTAATGTATAATTGTGCATATTTATGTTTATGTTACGAGATTATTTATCATTACCATTGATTAATATTGAGTGATGCCGAAATACGCCAACTTCGCGGACATTGAGGTTGGCAGCAATGCTCTTCATTCGTCAGCCAAGATTTGTAATCTTTCATCAAACCTTGATGGTTAAATGTTGAATATATGTGGTTTGCGATGGGAAAGGTGGTTTTTTTTTCTAAATGTTTACAAAGGTTTAGTTTGCGTTAATCCGTAGTTAGAAACGGTATATCTTGGTGCTAAATAGCCAAACAACAATTTAATCATCCGTAGTGTGAACATCTTCCCATCTAACCGGACGAAAAATTACATGAATTGAACTATTTTTTATCTCCGGTGGTTTGTGGTGCAAAAATTAAAAAAATTCGTATTGCCTCAGTATCGTCTAGGCAATAACATATATTTTAAAAAATAGTCTTGCATTGTGGCTGACGCCCCAACCTCCTTAAAACCATATTCTTCAATGTAAAAAAAAATCAAAAGCTTCACACGTTTTCTCCGAAAAAAATCACGAAATTTCCTCTTTTTCCGACGACGAGCTACGTGTAACCCGTTAATCTATCGCCAGGCTTCAATCCATAGGATTTTCATTTTTTTTTGAGCTTCACTAAATATATTAATAATCGTCTCTGTAAACTTTCAGGGTCGGTTATCGACCTAATTACAGAGAAAAAAATATTAATTGCGTATTTTTGTTTAAAGAATTCCGAGACGACATGCAAAAATCCAATTTCCGGTCGCCATAAAAGTGTATATAATAGTGGGAATCCCTCAGATTCTCGAAAATAATCAGATTTACACACTTAAAACTTGAAGTAATCCAATGCTCTTAGAAAAAAATGCGCTTATCGACCTAATTTTTATGTAACGTCAAGTTTAATTTGAACTTCCGGTATTGGATTTATTACCAATTGCTACGATAAAGAGACGTGCCAGCATGGCAACAGCTGACTGAAGTCCTAACCTCATCTCACTCATTCGAATTTCCACACATATTTCATTTTTAACCGACATGTTTTGCCGACACTAATTTTCCACGCTTTTTACCAGTCGTGTCCCGAATACAATTTATATTTCCCGCACCTGACAATGTTTTGACAGTTCGACGTTGAAAAGCATGGAGGTTAAACTCGCCTGGTTGAGTAAAAAGACACGGAGATGGAACCAATGTTGACAAATATCAAACCTAGAAATACTGCGCTAATCGTTAGAATAACTATTTTTTCATTTTTTAAAATTAAATGCGATCATTCATTCAACAGAGTTTACACATGGAAAATTTTAGTTACAACAAATTATTTTTTTGCTTACGTTAAAAATATGAATTGTACGAGCCTCAAGTATGATCAGTGGTATGACTGGTGTGAAGCGATAGGATTACCTTAAGGCCTAAGGCCACTGTAACGGTCCAAAAAAAAGGTTTTTTCACGAATTTTTTGCTTCCAAAATTGAAGGTAATTGAAAAAAAACTTTTAAGGGTGTTATCGGGCATACATTAAACTTTATTATCAAATTTTTTTACAGCAAAAAAAAAACAAAATGGCGGTTCCACAGCTATCTTCCCGGGGCATGTTTTGCTTGCAGGGCTCCGCGGCACGCAGCACCACTGGTGCACTTTTGAATCTAGAACAAAAAAAAACCATCAATCTAGAGGGTTATAGCTAGAGAATGTCGATCGGATTTTAAAAAGTATCAATTTTTGTGGATTTGGCGTGCGTTTGAAAAAAAAAATTGATTTTTGACGAAAAAAAACGGCTAGTTTTTTGTTAATAAAAAATCAATAAATAAAGTTATTGAAAATCCCGATCGACATTCTCAAGATAATGTTAATGTTCACATCTGGTCAAAATTTCAAGTAAAAAAAAATGAAAATTGTTCGAGTGATGCTGCGTGCCATTTTGAAAAACCGTATTTCGAGAAAAACGCGTTTAAAGTTTTGCGAATAGTTTTTTATTGGAAAAAATAAAAAAAAGAAGGTAAAAAAAAATTTACCGTTAGTCTGCAATCCCAGCACCATACATTTGTCCTTCGATGGTCAAATTTTCGTCTGGCAAAATTTACAGTGGCCTTACCCCTTAAGATGACGAAAGAACGAAAAAGTTTCCGTGTGCGACAGGGCGAAGCCAAACAAACTCATAACTGCGCGAAATGCTAATGGTCTCGGGTCGGCAGGTACTGACCTGGCTCGGTTACAGCAATTCGGCCTTCAATCCGATAATCTACAGTATCTTCAACACGGAATTTCGCGAGGCGTTCAAGCGAATATTGACGAAAGGAGCGAGAGCACGGGGCAACCAACCGTCGACGAGCGAGTGCGGCGAGTTTCGCTCGGTAATCGTCCAAAAGCGCAACGGTTCGATCATCGAGTGCAACATAAGCCCGAGATCGAGCGCGGACAGTTGTCAAGTTGGCTCGGCCTTGGGTCAGAGGCATCGGGACACGATAGTCAGTGCGATATGAGCCCTGAAAAAGCTGCGTGTATATTTTCCGATACTCGCCTCCTTCTTCCAGCTCTCTCACTCACTCTCTCTATCTATCTATCTCTCACTCTCTCTCGGCTCTCTTCCTACAACCATATCGTGTGCAATCTGCGTGTACAAAAAAAAATCACACAAAAACATTATAAACTGGTAGGACGAAAAAAGAAACTCAATCCCCCCCCGTACGCGATCGTACACTCGTCTAGGAATTATATATATATATATATATATATATATATATATATATATATATATATATATATATATATATATATATGTATATATGTATATATGTGTATATATATATGTGTATATATATATATATATATATATATATATATATATATATATATATATATATATATATATATATATATATATATATATATTGCGGGAGAGATTCCAGCAAAAAAATGGAATTTGGCATTGCGCGATTTGATAGAAGTCTGGAAAAAATGAGCCGTGCCGAAGACGCGATGAACGTTGATTTGCAAAAATACCCGTGGAAAGCGAAATTAAGCTTGTCGTTTAGGCCATCATTGAACGAATAATAGAAAAGTTATTTTTATTTGTGGATTTTTCTCAATTGTTGTGACGTCGTTTTGTAAATATCTAACGGCTTTCGGCAATTACCGTTTTATGCGGTCGATAAGCTACAAATTTGAAAATTAAAGAATGGAATATTTTTATGTTGTTTTTTGAATACTTGATAACTTTTTTTTACGATATCCCCGGTTTTATGCAATTTCGGATTTTTGAAAATTTAGAAAACCTGCAAACTTAAAGGTTGAAAATTCGAATATTTGAACATTGAAAACCAAATATGCGATTACTAAAGGTTCCAGAACTCGTATAGTGATAGTTCAAACAATTACATATCGAATGTTCGAAAAAATGTATATCCGAAGTTCGAAATTTCAAATACCACAAGTCCAAAACCTGAAAACGGCAAATCTCAAGGACTGAAAACATAAAATTCCAAACCACGAATTTCCAAAACGTGGAAATTATGCCGGAAATCCCAAATGTTAAAAAAAAATCAACAAATTCACGTTAGTCAAATTAATTACAACTTTTCCTATTATTCGTTGAATTATCTTTCCTTTAAACAGTTCGTTGCCGACCGTTTCGTATTTTAAAAAATTACAAATCAGCGTTTGCACTTTCGGTGCGGTTTTTATTTTCTACGTGTTTATCAACGCCGAAAGAAATCCTTTTGCTAGAAAGCCCGAATACTGTTACATCCATAAAAACTCGTACAAGTAACGCGAAGTGTGTTGCAGGTCAAATCGAACCGACCCTAATCCTCGAGGATATTCCAAATTTTGCTGACTTCGCCCATCGATTCTCCCGTCAATTGTTATTTTTCGAATCCGCGCAAAAAAAAGCAAATCAGTATTTGTCCACGACACAAAGATATCTTTCGTCTCGCACGTGCTAAAAAAGCGAAAAAAAAAGAAGCGATGGGTAACGGTCAGGTCAATTTGTCATGGAACGACCTCGTTCACATGTCGATCGCGCAGGTGAAATCGTGTACGAGTCTTGTCTGGCTGCGGGACCACACGCCAACGACAATCATCAACCAAACTACAATAGTGCAAAAAAGAGAATAGCTGAAAAAAAAGAAAAATCATATCTACTAAGAATGGGGCCTCTCTCTCTCTCTCTCTCTCTCTCTCTCTCTCTTTCTCTCTCTCTCTCTCTCTCTCTCTCTCTCTCTCTCTCTCTCTCTCTCTCTCTCTCTCTCTCTCTCTCTCTCTCTCTCTCTCTCTCTCTCTCTCTCTCTCTCTCTCTCTCTCTCTCTCTCTCTCTCTCGCTCTCTTTCTCTTTCTGTCTCCATCTCTTGTACCGCTCCATTTGTACATTTATTCTACCGTGGTATATATCAAATATATCGTACGAGCGGGTGGCTCCCGCGTATATCGATCGCCTATCTCGTCCAAGGAAGATTAGCATCGCTATAAAAAGCACGTAAATTAAGGAGAGTAGGTATATAGGGGTGCACAAAAAGCAGCGACGATTGTCGATATCGATTGCGAACGTATGTTCACGACGATGTGTGTATGTGTGTGTGTGCGTGTGCATGTGTGTATATATATATATATATATATATATATATATATATATATATATATATATATATAATCCACACATGGTATCCCAAAATTGAATGTCAATACTTCGCTAGCGAATTAAAAGAAAAAGCACATCGGGGTTTACTCGTTTCAGCTGTTGCCGAGAGAAACGCAAAAAACAAAAGAGCAACAACCGAAGCTTTCTTACTCGCCGAAAGAAGAAATTGCTAAAAATGTTGTCCTCTCGCAGTAGCGCGCGCATTGCACCGCAGGCTGACAGCTTGCATTGCAGCCAGACACTGTACTTGAGCAGCTCCCTGGTATCAATTGATACCAAACAAACCTTTACCTCGAGTGCTTCGGCGGAAAAAATAATCCAACGCTGTTAACGGGAGCGATACCTTTGGCGAGGAAAAAAATTGCTGATTTTCGCGATTTTTTTTTCAAAAGGATAGATTTCTTCACATATTTTGAGGCTTAGGGTATGTTTTGCTACCACTCTTGGCTGTTACATGGTATTTATTTTCTTATTGATATTTAAAAATGGTGGAGGTATGGCACGATCTTCTAAACGGGTTGCGGCGGATGTTAGACGGCGTGACGCGTAGCGTCAGCGGGATTAATTTGAAAAAAAAACCAACGAAGATTTTCTTTTCATTAACACTCATACGCAGAATATAAATTAAAAAAAAAGTGAGAAATGTTGAAAATCGATGAAATGCTTTGAAACAAAAAGATCGAATTTTCTGAATAGACATGGCTACATTTTGTAATTTAAAAGAATACTTTTTTCCGCAATTTTCAAGAACATTCAGGGTCATGTTTTAGATCTTGAGGTTAGAAAGATTTATACTAAATTGCATCAGAATCGGTCGACTAGTTTGTTAGTCATAAGTCACGCCAGTTTTTAAAATGCAGTTTAGAAGACCGTGCGATATCTCCGCCATTTTTACAGATTAATAAAAAGTAATACCATGTAACAGCCAAAAGTAGTGATAAAACATACCCTAAGTCTCAAAAGTGGTGAAGAAATGTTTTCTTTTGAAAAAAATAAAATAAAAACCAGCAAATTTTTGGGCGCCTAAATGTTTCTCGACCTTTAAAATCTGGCGACCTTGGGCACCAAGATACAGGCCCTCCACTCTCCAGATTCCATTCCAAGGTCACCAGATTCAACGGCCTTGGATTTGTTCCTATGGGGAACACCGAAGGAAAAGGTCTATCAAGTGTCAATTGATAGCAGGGAGTAGCCCGGAGCTCGGATCGTTGCTGCAGTGCGCGAAATTGCTCGAGGACCGTGTCTGGCTGCGACAAAAGCTGTCAGGATGAGATGAAATGCTCGCCATACCACGAAGCTCCAACATTCCGAGTCAATTCCTCCATTGAGTAAGCAAAAAAAGGAAATTCGCTCTTTCGTTTGTTTACTTTTTTCTCGGAAACAAAGCCGAACTAAACAGACCTCAATGACTTACTTTATTCGTCGATTCCCCAACACGCTCACGAAGTGTTGACATTTAATCTCGCGTATGTACACGAGATGTGCAAACCCGAGTAACAGTGGGCGCGATGGCGTTACAATCATTTCTCTCACATTGTAAATGATCATTTATTTATTTTTCTATTCGAATAACAAAAAGAAAGGAGGTAAAAAAAATACGGGGCAACGAGACCGGGCGCGCCGAGTTTCGTTGCTCGCAGTCTCCGGGCAATATTATACACCTGGTAAAAAAAGGATACGGGAAATTAACGTCGTACGGGATAGAGCGGCTCTGTATCTCTCTCTCAAGCCTTCTCCTTCATCGCTCATTCTGTATATCTCTCTCTCTCTTTCTCTCTCTAACGCTCTCATCGAAAACGACGTCATATCCCAAGTATCTCTCTATCACTCTCTGTAAATAAATATCTAGGTTTATTAGACTGTAAGACTTGTGTGAGACAAGCGACTATATATAAGAAAGAAGGAAAAAGAACATTTCTTGTAGAACAAACGAGCCGGAAAAATTATTATTTTTTTTCAAATTTATTACCTCCCCGCTTTATATCTTGATCCTGCGAAACAGAGGGGCGCGCGAGTGATCGTTCTCGTGAGTTTGCCGGGAGCCTGGCACGCGCGAGAATTCAACGTCCGACCAAGTTCTCCGATCATTTTGTATTCTCATGTAATCGAGCAAGTTCGAGGACAACTTCGGAACTATCGGGCTCAACACGAGGGCGCTCATTCTGCAAGTTTCGAGCGCCAGAGATACCACAGCCTCAAGCTGAATTTTCGACTCCTCGTTACCGCCGGCCGCGTTGCATTCCTTCCTCAATTGCCAAGGCTTGTGCGCCTCCACCATCCTGTTAGCCGTGTGAAGAGCTCGCATCGCCACGTCGACCACGTGATGCAGGTTGCAATCTTCGTAACAAGCTTCCGCCTCGTTCCGCATCCCCCTCAGGCACTCGATCAGCTGACGCGAGACTTCCGACTTGAGGGTTTCAATGTGCAACGCGGGATCGACGATCTCCCCGCCCGGATTTATCACTTTGCCCATACAACGACTCACCAAATTGCCGAAGGTGTCGGCCAATTCGGAATTCAAGACCCGACGAATCTTCAACTCGCTGTAATCTGTTGGAGACATTGATGATTTTTTTCTCATTCGATTTTGTTTTTAAACAATAAAATTCTCTCTTTTTTCCAATCAATCGATTTGGAAATGTCAAACAGCATTTTGAAGTAGAAAAAATATACTATAAAAAATTCAAATAAACTAAAATTGGTGAGAAATAAATTTTAAAAAAGTTAGACACTTGCAACACTGATTTTTTTTAACAAAACATTTTCTTTTTTTCCACTTAATCGGTTTGGAAAAATGAACCGCATTATGAAGTAGATAAAATATACCGTTAGCAAAAAATATTATCATCGCATTCTCTCAAACGGTATATTTATTGCAGCACGCGAGTGTGCCCAATTTCTAAGAATGCAGGAAAGGAAAAAGAGATGTTTAATTACCACAAAACACACCTTGTTTGCAATTATCATGGACATAGTTATATTACGATATTATAAGATTGTTAGAAATTTAATTGGTATGCATATATTTAATTGTCATTTTTTAACTTAATTTTAAATAAAATTTCTAATAATTTCCGCTCGAGCAAAATTTGTTTTAAAACAGTTTGGCTCGAGCGTATATTATTGTTCGAAAATATGAACGTTTTTCGTAATAATCATTTTTACCGTGTATATTACGTTTCATGTAGGTAAGTAAATTTGTGTTTCCTTATTCATACTACTTAAATACGCTGATTGGTCCATAAGAAAGAAATATACATATCATGAAAATGACTTTTGTGAAGAAAAATTCTCACTCAAGGATAAGTTCCACTCTGGGTCGTAAAAAAATACGATAAAATACAAAATTGGTAAGAATCGTAAAAAATGTTGCACATACGTGATCATGTACGTGATAAATGGAAAAAATTGCCTACTACATTTTTAGAAATTAGCCACATATTGATGTGCCAAAATAAATATACTTTTCACGGAAATGCAATAATAATATATTTTGGACCTAACAGTATATTTTGTCGTCTTTAAAAGGTCGTTCCATATTTTTTCAATAGCTTAATTATAAAGAAAAATAATCATTGTTCATGTTGGAAAAAAAACCATTTTTTTCATGTGTTTAACGTTTTCAATACACTTAAGGGATCTGTATGAGCTTAACATTTTTAGATACTTTTTTTTTATTCCATAGTTTTATAACGTAGTTTTAACTTCAATTTGCAACTAATATTTCGTAAAAATTCCAAAAATTGACCGAGTGATGACGATTTTTGTAAAGGGTCAGATCACCCACTGCGCCACGGCGAACCGCTTACCTGCGATTTACTCTTTTTTACGTTTTCCTCAAGACTCTCTTTTATGAAACTGTGTAAGGCGTATCCAAAAAAATGTATTTGTTCGATTCGCTTCAAATTCGAATATTTTCTGTCATATAGCCGGATGATTTTTATACGTTTATCCATTTATTAGTAACAGATTATTAAAAGTGTTTTTTTTTTGTCGAAAATCGAACCTTTGTTCTGCAGCTTGGCATTTTCGTAATTTCCAAAATTTCGTAAAAGTCCGCGGTCGTGCAAAAGCGCTATTATTATCCTAAAAGTACATTTTTTATCCATTTCAGATGAGCTTTTTGCCAGAATCACTTACACCGATTGGCCACGCGGCAACTTCGGCACTTTCTTCAAATATTAATAACTTCATTGTTTATCAATACTTTTCAATGTAAAGAAAAACGCGAACGTCGCAAGACAATGTATCATGTGTAAAATTCCGACCTCGTTATTCCAATACTTTCATGAGAAAAAAAATGGAAAATCGACTTGTTCTTTGGGCTCCAAGCTGATGCACACTCGTCAACAATTTTCTCATCGCGCTCTTTTTACGATGCCGGGATGACGTACGGCGCATTTTCGCCACACTTCCTGCGCCATTTGGCGAGCAGATATTTCATTTCGAATGTAAAAGCGAGCATTCCACCGGAATCGAGAGCACGAACGTTTCGAAGATTGGGGGAGATAGGAAGACCAGAGAAGTTTGAGGGAAACGCGGTGAGAACGAGCAAGTTCGCGGAATGTTCGAGAAAGGCAAAGGCGCAAACGGAACGGAAGTTCGAGCGTTCGGAATTCAAAGATCGCTATCCCCCCCCCCCCCCCCATCTCCCTCTCTTCTCTCTCGCTTTCTGTGACGCACGATTAATTGCGAGCAAATAAATACTCACTTCCGTCCGTGTGAGGGACGGCTTCTCTGAGAAGAAAGTATCTCAAGCCGTCGCTCGTTAACTCCCGTGCCACTTCGAACGGCGACACGACGTTTCCCTTCGACTTCGACATTTTCTCGTCGTTCACGGTCCAGTGCGAATGGCAGAGTATGGTTTTCGGTGGCTCCATGCCCGCGGCCATCAGGAAAGCCGGCCAATAAACTCCGTGAAACTTCAGTATATCCTTGCCGATAACCTGGGTAATCGCGAAAGTGATCAAGTTGCGAGGAGAGTAGCTGTATACAGGGTGAAGCGTTTATAGTGACGAGGGCGATTTTTCTTCGAAAACGAGATGTCAAAAAACACTTCCGACAGAGGTTGTAGGTTTTCTGGAGGAACCGAAGATACCGTCGTTGAATATGCCCCCAAGTGCAGGCGTTAAGGTCATCCGAAGGTCAACTTTGGACAATACGACAGCACGTTTTCTTCCGATGTCAAAAGAGCGTACAATTTCGAGTGTCAGATTAATATACTGGTAACCGATAATGAATACATAAGAAGATAATCTTTGCGGAAAAAATCAACGGCCCGGTATATCCGGTTGTACGGGTGTCCCATTTATCTTGAGACATCGAAGTAACGCAAGAACAGCGAAGCAAATCGAAAAATTCCGCGGCACGTGTCGAGAAGGTGCAAATGAAGGGTAAGATGGCAAGATAACTTTTTGATTAAGTGGACGACTTCAAAAGGATTTCTAGGTCAAGTTTTTTCTAGGTGGAAACCTACATTTTTTATGCTGATATTTTATTCTGCGTAAAAAACAGATAACTTTTGTTCGAAGCGTTTTGTTTGTGGCCATTATTTTTTCGTAATTACATAAGCCTGAAAATGGGGGCCTTCCACTTCAAAACGTAAATTAATCCGGCGATAATTGATAAACTAGAAAGAGCGTCTGTCTGCGAATGAGACAGGCATTTCGAATAATAGTGCTCATCGTATTCCTTGGAAAACCGTGACAAAAGTAGCCTCCGTAGTTGCGTGAAAAATTGCTACGTGTTTGTTGAAAAAAAAAGTTGAAAAAATTCTTGAAAATAATGGCCGAATAAAAAAATTTCTCCGACAAAAGTAACCCGTTTATTTTACGTAGAAGAAGATGCCGCTACAAGAATTATAGATCCCCGTTTAAAAAAAAGTTGACCTTCAGGTATTCCTTTCGCGAAGGGCCGTATTTTGTTTAGGCATAAGCAGGGCCCTTCTGAATAATGGGTAAATTACAGTGGCGATCAATGAAAAATAAGTTACAATCAATTATTGTACCGAACGATAAACTGAAATTAAAAATTTCGCGCAAATGAAATAGATTTAGACATTTTTACATTTTCTTTGAAACGTCACGGCTACGAAAATTCTTCTGCTAGTCACATTATTCGTTGTTTTGTCATTTATATTTTCTTTAATCACTCGGTGACCCCCTGTTTTTAATGTCGGTACGGAATCTTTAGATTTTTTACCCACGTGAGCAGTTTATATCAGGCATCTAGAGTTATTCAGTGTATAAATTATTAGATAGAAATGGGGCCAGCGTGTTATCACCATAAAGTGCTGTGTAAACGAGACGATATTTCGACTCGAAATTTTTTGTTAAAAGTTCGATAACTTGGCTTAAAATTTTACCAGCATACTTGGATGTATTTTTACTTGATTTGTAAAAGGAATACCTTAAGGGGTAACACCACTAGAGAATTAAAAAAAAATTGATTTTTATAAATTGGCTTAAGGTAGTACGAGCGGACAATCTTGATTTCTATAGATTTTGTTCAAATTTTAACCAGACAATGTTCATATTTTTGATAGGTTTATATTATAGATATTGACATAAAAATTGTTACACTTAATAAATACACTTTCGAAATACATGAAATGTTTAAAAAATGTATTTATGTAACCCAAAAAAACTTTAAACGCGTTTTTCTCGAAACAACGTTTCTCGACGCCTTCTTGATAAAATCATCGAAACTTCTGAACCGAGCCTTATGAAATTCTAACCACATATTCTTTACAACTGTAGCTAAAGCGCATGTGAAGGATTTTTGTAAATTTTCATATTTACTATTTTTTTCCCCAAAAACGGTAAAAAAAACGTTTTTTTTTTGTTTTTTCGAAAAATGTACGCCATTTTGTTATTTTTGCATATATCAAAAATCGTGCGATTTAACCATTAAAATACTGAATCTAAAACCGTTTGATTTTATTGTTTCGGATGAACCATCTCCGAGATTTCATAAACAGTGCAGACCTACAGTTTTTTAGGCAATTTTTTAACGTACCATTTTCGTCTATAAACAGCGACTTAAATACTATTTTTTAAATATATTTCGAAAGTGTGTTTATTAAGTGTAACAAATTTTATATCAATATCTAGCCTTTTTTAGCGTCTAAAGTGAGAAGACCCCTTGATTGTTTTTTAGGGTGGAAGGCATCCTGCCCTTCCCCTCGCTAGGTACGCCCTGGCCGTTTGATATACTCAGCACGTCTGTGGAGATTTTTCGATTTGCTTCGCTGTTCTTGAGTTATTTCGATGTCACGGGATGAATGAAACACGCTGTATAGGTGTTGCGCCTGATTGTATTGCTCGAGTGCTGGAGCAAAGTTTCGAATGCGTCGGTACGAGACGACGGCCGCGCCACTTACTTGAACGGAAGGCGGCCACCGTTCGTTGGTAAACTCCTGCTCGCTCGGATAGCCCATCGAAGTTAGGTAATTGACAAGTGCGTCGAGCCAGACGTAAATGGTGTGGGTATCGTCGTTCGGCACGTGAATGCCCCAGGGTGCCCTTCTCACCGGCCTCGAGACACTCAGGTCCTCCAAGCAACTTCCTTCCTCGATCCAATCACACAATATTTTGTGGTACTTCGATGGTCGCACGGTGTTCTCTGCATATACGAGTAATTACGGATTCGTCTCGCGTGGAATAATCGCGAAAAGTATATCGAAAGAAAATTCTGAATAGCGCTGCTCTTTTCAGTCAACTTTCATATACCGGGTGGCGCATTCCATCTCGCCGAGGCAAATATCTCGAAAAATATCGCACATTCGAAATAAAGTTTCAGACAAAACTTGTAGGATTTTGAGGGCCTCAGGACACGGTACCCTTGAGCGACCCTCAGATAACTTATTTCAAGGTCATTCGAAGGTCAACCTCATTTTTTCAATGGAGACCTACGTCTTGCTTAACAACGTCTGATTCTACGTGAAAGACCAACTCACTTTTGTTTGAAGAATTTTGCCACCGGACCGTTACTTTCCAAGATATACAGAGCGAACCATGAAAAAATTTACCGTCTTTCAGCCAGTACTTGAGATCATTTTGGAAGGCGCTCAAGCGGAACTTGTAGTTTTCCTCCTCGGTCCATTCGACCGGATGTCCGGACTCGGCGGAAACTTTGATCGTCTCGCCGGCGGCGTTCTTGACCTCGGCCAATTCGGCCGCAGTCACGAAATTCTCATCGGGTACGCAATACCATCCGCTGTATTTGCCGAGATATATGTGATCGCGATCTCGCAGTGTAGTCTGGAAAAGAAAAACGCGATCGAAATGAAGCCACGATTACTCGACGACCGCTGATGTGTGCTGTCATTGGAGAGCGGCTATGGACGAACCCAGAATTGCTTCACGGCCTCGCGATGCCTTTGATCGGTCGTTCTGATAAAACGACTGTATCCGACGTCGAACTGATCGCACATGTCTCTGAATTGCGAGGATACATTGCGACAATATTTTTCGACCGGAAGTCCAGCCGTTCTCGCGGCATTTTCTACCTTGTTTCCGTGCTCGTCGGTGCCGGTTGACAAAATCGTTTCGTGGCCGAGCATCGCGTTGTAACGAGTCATCGCATCCGCCAATAGTGCGCTGTACAGATGCCCGATGTGAGGTCCTGCAACGGCGCAAAGTTGTTTTTAATGAGAAACGGTCCAGACCCAGTCGTTGCGAGGACATTTCAAAATTTTTGGATTAATATTCCAGCAACTCGCAGCTCGACGAAAAACTGACAAAATCCGCACGTTCAAAATGCTAGGAACATTAATCCTGAATAATGACGAAGAGTTATTAAGAAATTGCTGAAACGAATGATTGTTTAATAATGAATTAGTAAAAAAAAATGTCTTTCATATCAGGTAGAATAGTTGATTTTTATAGATGCATTTTTTCAGAATTTTCTTTTTATAGGAAATTTATCCTTCGATCTTTTTGAGGTTTCATGTTTGCAGCTGTTTGTTCAGTTACTCGCAAACGTATTAAGAATAATGTAGAATCTTTTTTTAATTATACATAAATATATAAAAATTTCACGAAGTTACATTTTTCAGAAGTAAAGGAACATTGAGACAAAATTCCAAAAAAATGCACGATTATTGAGAAAAATCGGAGCTGTTATGACATATGGAGACATTTTTTACTGATTATTTGCCGAGCAATTATTTCATTAAGCCACTAAATAATAACTTTTGGATTTTATAATTATTGGAAATCAATGTTTATAAGTCCAATATCTCTGGTTTTTTTTTCAGTTTTTCGTCGTACCGCGAAGTCCTAAAATTTCGATCAATCGAAACTTTTCCTCGTATATTAATTTTTTTTTTCGTCGCGTGTACCAGCATTGACGTAGAAAATCGGAGTTGAGACGTAAAAGACCTTCTTTTTGTCGTCATAAAGCCCGTAAGATCTTGTCAATGATTGACGATGAATTGCCTCGTATCTCTTCGTCCGAGCACGACTCCAGCTCAAACCCCGAAAGTGAACACCGCCCGGAAGAGAAGCGCACCACCCGGGACGCTCCGAGACGGCTGTAAGAAAAAAAGAACGAGCGTGAATATTCGATTGAAGGACTAAACACCTTCATTTTCGGTAGATAACTGATGGGGAATGTTGACGTTGATTTTTGGAAAGTAGGTTAAATCTATTGACAATTTACAACTATTTACACCATTTGCTCATACGAATTTGCAATTAGTTCCGCAAAAAATGCACAAAGGAGAGTGGGAAAATTTTTTTTCAGGAACTTTCGAATGTCCGTGACTATATTTTTCGCGGTGGAATTATTTCAATTCTTAGGAATAAATGGGGAGCAAAACACCAAAGCGGTTTTCATTGTAGATGCAAAATACTGGACAAGAATCAAATATTTTTCCGAATTATTGAAAGATCTTTTCGTGACACCCGTATAAAAGTGTTTTCTAGAACAATTGTGATGTGAAAAATTGCAGCGAAAGTGAGCGTCATGCAAAATGCAATTTATTGAAAAATCTTTAGCACTGCTCTACTGTTTTATATCTCCATTAAGACTTCAGTACTTTGCTCTAGGCGCAATCCTAAAAATAGAAAAAACTCCAACGCTTCAAGATCGCCTGCGACTTCCGAAGGTGGACCGTAATTTCGTATTGAACAAAAAATAAATAAAGTTGTACTCTTTTTCGTGTACATTTTGATAGCAGTTGTAGATTTTCGATAAAATTTGTCAATTCCTCCCCAAATCTACGTCAAACTCCCATTATTCTTTGGCCCAGATGGTTAGTCCCTCAACGCGATATATAAAATGCAGTTGGTACAGTTTTTTCACGTTTATTGTGACTACGGATACACGAGGTTTCGTGCGGAGACGCATTGTAACAGAGTATTGGAAGCCGATGCCTCAAGAAAGATCGTCGATCGTTCACGTTTCGGTCTTGCCAATTCCCGATCCGGTCAGCGATATATTTTCCAGCTGAGCGACGAGATCCATGTGCTTGAATTCGTCGGGTCTCTCGGTAAAGGTTTTCAACAATTTTATTCGGGCCGGATCGTCAGTGGCGTAGTACAATTGAAGCTCGTTCGCCAGACACTGGGCTTCTCGGGCGTTCATGGATTTTGAATCGAACTCGCCGCGCATCAGTACGATGCCCTTGCTCTCCTTGAGCTCGAGATAGTGCGTCACGGCGAGGCACTCGGGTGCGTTCTCCTGGTGCGTCTGATACCATACGAGCGGCGTCATGTGCACCTCGGTGCCGCTAAACTGCGAAACTATGAATTCGTAGCCGTTCTCCCTCGGCAGAGGCAACAAAAATGTCGAATATTTTCGCGCCCTCTCGAACATTTTGTCGAATTGCTCGGGCTTCATAACACCGGAAATGCAGTCTTTCGACTTGTGATAGTTTAGCCATATTTCAACAATCTCTTCCTTGCCTTTGTCGCGAATCAGGTCCAACTTCATCACGTCGTCCAGGGATGATTTTTTTCCACTCGCTGGCGAATCCGCGCTGGGTTTCGCGCTGCACTGGGCCTGGAACTTGCGTTCCAGCTCCCGTTTCGCTGCAACGATAGAAATGGATTTTCGATTCAGTGACTGTGCGATCGGCGTAGCTTTTTTTCTGGGAATCCTGGAAAATCGGACGAGACTTTAATACTGATTTTTTCTTTAATTGACCAATTTTATCGAAAATCGACAACAGGTTGCCCATTATAAGTACCAAAAAGCGCAAGGTTTTTAAAAAGATTTTTTTCTGACAAAATGGTTGCAGCTGTTTTCACCGATGCCCTCCATGAGGAATTTTCCAGTTTTCAGGGTCGAGATTAACAAAATACCAATAGAGTATTCGTTTCTTAATAAAATTTCCTGATGAAGATCTTCAGCTTTTAGTCTTCGATGAAGATATCACTCTTCAGCCTTTATTCTTCAGTTAAAAAATTGCAATTGTGTTTAAATGCTTTAAAAATTCGATATTCAAAAAACATACCGGACACCTGAGAAATGAATATTCTCAAAAAATCCCTGATTCTCAGAAATAGATTGTTTTTACAATCCTCTCTACTATTCCAGTCTTCTATATCTATATTGGCAAGAACTGCAATTTTCTCCAGGTTGAATTCCTATAATTGGACAAATTTTACCGCAGGAAGTTCAGCAAAAAAAGGTACTTTAGGACAAACCGCGAGTATGCGGTTATTTTGTACGAAAAAATATCTCGACAAATTTGTCTTTTTGGTGCATATTTTGCAAAGCCGATTGTAAATTTTCCGTAACAATTGATAAATAAAAAAAATCATCTTCAGACTCCTTATACCATTAGTTTTTAGTCTGACCCATTGGTGTTATTCCTCGATCCAAATAAGATGAGAACCCAATCAGCGGCCAACCTCACCTTTCGTTTTGTCCAATTTTTTTTCTCTCGCCTCGACTCGCGCGAGGAACTCATCCGGATCGGTCTGCTGAAGCTTCGCTATGTTTTTGGCGTACTTTTCAAAGTACGGATTAGTTTTGAGCTGTTCCAGGGCTTTTTCCATCCTCGGTAGGGACGTCATGATTGGTCTGTAGGTCGTTTTCCGCGAGGCAGCCGACAGGAGTTTCAGCAGGGTCGTTTGTCCGCCGTGGTGCGAGGCTCTTCCCACGATGTTTGGTACACGCAATGCCATTGATCGATGGAGCTCCTGACTGGCCCTGGGGGAGGCCTCGAATATGAGCAAGAAAAATCGTGGATTGTTGGTAACGTTAATGTTAAAGAGACAAGTAAATAAACTTACGAAGTAGTCTTCGGTTTCTAACCTCCGATTTCTGTGTGTTTCGGTGGAGCAGACGACGGCAGTGTAACCGCAACGTAAGAACCTACGTTATCGACGGTCGCTAAGATGTTACACTGCCGGTAACAACGGTCGCTGCTTTACCGACTGTCCATAAACTCTGCAAGCGCTCTCTCGCACCGCGTTCTCTCGTCAACCTAAAAAACCGAAACAACTCTCGACAAACGTACACCATTGGACAATTCTCCTGGATATTGTCCAGAGGCGCTGTGGATCAGTCATTGAAGTTCGCCACTTTGGCGCTCGAGTTCTTCCGCGTTTGCCATCCATTGCGTTCGTACAGAGATTAGTAGGGAGATGCACAACGCTCCCCTTTTCGGCGTGCCGCGTAAATGGCGCTAAATCGCGGCGGCGAGTTCGGGAGTATGATTTCGTGATCATCGCCTCTGTCGAGGCTGCAGATTCCCTTGTAGCCGCGCGAGTCCGAGAACACCGCTCAAGTCGGTAATTCGGTATCGCAGTCAGCGTGAACACGAATGGGCAGAGATTAGTAGGGAGATGCACAACGCTCCCTTTTTCGGCGTGCCTCGTAAATGGCGCTAAATCGCGGCGGCGAGTTCGGAAGTATGATTTCGTGATCATCGCCTGTGTCGAGGTTGCAGATTCCCTTGTAGCCGCGCGAGTCCGTGATCGCCGATCAAGTCGGTATCGCAGTCAGCGAGAACGCGAATGGGTAGCTCGGTGCGGGAAAAGTCTCTGCCCCTCGCAAATCGCGCACGCTCAACAGGCGAACGGAGCGAGGTTTTCCGTCCGATCGAGCTCGACATATATGTGTGATCGTACTGCGGATTGGAATATGCATTAAATGAATTTCAAAGTGAAAAACATGTATCGAGATCATTGTTTTCTCTTGGTTGCCCGTTTATGCCGAAAATGCGGGTTAAAAAAATTAACGACGAACCGCAGTGAAAAATAAAACGCCGAACCGACCGTGGAAGGTTCAAAAAGAAATCTTGAACCTTTGCCGCGATCGTTTCGACATTTTTTTTCAACAGTAAACATTATGGATACGGTTGTACCATAAATGTCTCTCTATCTACAATGAGCGTTGTGGCTGAGTTGGCAGCGTGGCGGATTAACGATGCTTACGGTCCGGGTTCAATCCCCGGTGAATAAACTTTTTTTTTCTTCATTGTATATTCAGAAAATTTCGAACTTACTCTCGCTTTAGCTATTCTCGCCTGTTCAAGCATTATTTATGATATCTAATTCGTATATGCTTAATAAAAAAAAACAAGACATTGCTACCGGGGATCAGTGCAGCCAGATCGCGCGTAAAAGTTACCCCCTCTCTAGTCTCTTACACACCCATCACACAATCATAGTAGCGCGTGTCCGTGAGCGAGCGACGCTTGATCATCTTCAGAAAGAGCCGAGCACGGTCGAAGTTTCCCGACCGCGCCTTAGGCAGCTACACCAATTCATGGACGCGGAGCACGTTCATTTGCGGCCAAGCCGAAACGAAGGCTTCGAGGGAAAACGCAATCTGAGCACGACGTCGGCTGACGTCACGCGCGAGGCTTTTAGATGATTTCAATGCTTATTTAGCTCTTGATTCTCTGCGTTGTTAATGTATACAAAAAAATGTATCGCGCACTCTGATCGCTTATTTTTTTTGTTTATACGTTAATTTAAATATAATAATAAATCTAAATTACAACTTATTTATCTTTTATAAAATTGTTTACGCTTTACTCACACCCGTCCTTATGCCAAATAAATTATAATTCATAAAAGTAAGCGGAAATATATTTATATTCGTATTATTATATTAATTCTCATACTTTCATCAAGCGATAAAGCATTATCCCCAAAAACAAGCCAATCATCCACCCGGCCGCGAATCGTAAGTACCAGAAAGTGCACATATTCTACAAGCGATGAGATGGTCCCGTTGATAGCCTTCCTGGCTTCGGTCCGCAGGGGCCCGTGGTGCAAATTTTTCTCCAAGTTTTTCATAATTTCTCATATTTTAGTCATATTTGAGATTTTCGAAGAAAAAATGATTTAAAACAGATTCAAGTTCTGGTCTATTTCCCAAAAACATTTTTTCACTGAAAATTCATGATTTCTCATTTTCTTCCCGGAAATTTCTCTTTTTCCTATGACCTGGTGAACGGCTGCGGAGATATTCGGAGAGAAGTTAAAAATGAAAAGAAATGAGATTTTCGTAAAAAAAACTAATTATTATTTATTTTTCCGGAAATTTTCCTTTTCCTATTACCTGAGTGAACGGCTGCGAAGATTTTCGGAGAGAATTTAAAGATGAAAAAAAGAGATTTTCGTAAAAAAAACTTGTTCTTATTTTTTTTCGGAATTTTTTCTTTTTCCTATTGAGTGAAAGGCTGCGGAGATATTCGGAGAAAAGTTATGGATGAAAAAAAGAGATTTTTGTAAAAAAAACTTATTACATTTTTTTATCCCTCATAATTCTGAGAAATAATGAATTTCCGAAATTTTTGCACACATTATTTTCTTTAAGGGGTTTCACCACTGTAACGGCCTGCCACGAAGCGTTTTAGAAAAATAATACTTGGGGTAATTATTAAGCATATATTGAAGAATATTGCAAAAAAAAATGTACGGGAAAGTGTTACAAAATGGCGACACTGCAGCAAATTCTTCCGAGGCATGTTGAACTTAAGGTGGTCTGCGGCACGTAGTATAACTTGTGCCAATTTTAATCTGGACAAAATAATTTTTTTTATAGAATCTAGATGAGTGTAGCTAGTGAACCACGTAGGGGATTTTAGAAACATTGATTCTTGAGTAATTGCCGCGTATTTGACTAAAAATGTTTATTCAGACTTAATAAAATAAAATTCTTTTTTTTAGATTAAAATTGGCACAGTTATACTGCGTGCCGCAGAGGTTCGACATGCTTCGGAAGAATTGCTGCAGTGTCGCCATTTTGTAATATTTTCGGATAAAAATTTCTAGCAATGTACTTAAGAATATGCTCAATAAATACCGAAAGTATCATTTGTTTATCAAATTTTCTACCGCCAAAAAATTTTTTTTTTTTAAACGCTTCCTGTAGGGCCGTTAGAGTGGTGTTAACCCTTACAGTCTTCATATAATTTCCGAGATTTTCCCGTGATCGTAATTAAAATGATAAAATATTCGGAGAAATTCGGAGAAACTCGGATGTTTGCGTAAAAATAATTGTCCGCAAAACTCCGAATTCTTCATATTTGTTCCAATTCATAGAAAAATTCGGAAAAATTTTTTGGACAAAATCGGAGTTTTTCGGAGAAAAAATTGCATTAGGGGCGCGGAATCGTTCCCCGCGCTCAGTGCTTTTTTTAAAATTATTATTACTATTAATTCTTATTTGATTAGTTATTTTTATTAGTTATCACCATTATTTTAATTAGTTATCTTTTAGTGTCGAAAAATTTATCGCGCACTCTGACCGCTTATTTTATTAGTTTGTACGTTACTTTATATATAATAATAAATCTAAATTACAACTTATTTATCTTCTAAAAAATTGTTTGCGCTTTACACACATCCGTCCCTATGCCAAATAAATTGTAATTCATAAAAGTAAGCGGAAATTTATTTATATTCGTATTATTATATTCATTCAATAACTAATCAAATAAGAATTAATAATAATAATAATTTTAAAAAAAGCACTCAGCGCGGGGAACGATCCCGCGCCCCTGTGGACCGAAGCCAGGAACGCTACCAACGGGACCAACTCATCGCTTGTAAATATGTGCACTTTCTGGTACGTTACGATTCGCGGCCGGAAACATTATGATAATGATTTATCGCTTGATGAAAGTATATGAGAATGAATATAAAAATACGAATATATTTCCGCTTACTTTCATTAATTGCAATTTATTTGGCATAGGGACGGGTGTGCGTAAAGCGCAAAAAAAATCAGAAGTAAAATAATTTGTTTTACTAAAAGATGACTAATTAAAATGATAATGATAACTAATAAAAATAACTAATTAAATAAGAATTAATGGTAATAATAATTAGAAAAAAAACACTGAGCGCAGGAAACGATTCCGCGCCCCTATTGCAAATTTTTTTCCGAAAAACTCCGATTTTTTCCGGAAAATTTTTCCGAATTTTTCTATGAATTGGAACAAATATGAAGAATTCGGAGTTTTGCGGACAATTATTTTTACGCAAACATCCGAGTTTCTCCGAACTTTTTCGAATTTTTCCAAATATTACATCATTTTAATTACAATCACGGGAAAACTTCGGGAATTATATGAAAACTTTAAGGGGTTACTCCACTGTAACGGCCTTACAGGAAGCGTATTTTTTGATATTTTTTTTTGGCGGAAGAAAATTTGATAAACAAATAATACTTGCGGTATTTGTTGGTATTTGCATATATTTAAGTATATTGCTATAAATTCTTCATCCCAAAATATTACAAAATGACGACACTGCAGCAATTCTTCCCAAGCATGTCGAACCTCTGCGGCACGCAGTATAACTGTGCCAATTTTAATCTAAAAAAAAGAATTTTGTTTTATTAAGTCTACATGAGTGTGCTGAACGACGAAGGGATTTTCGATAAGTTAATTAAAACAATATTTATTGACAAATAACTCTCTTAAAAAAAATTGAACATTTTTAGTCAAATACTCGGCAATTACTCAAAAATCAATATTTCTAAAATCCCCTACGTGGTTCTCTAGCTACACTCATCTAGATTTAATTTTAAAAAAAATTATTTTATCCAGGATAAAATTGGCACAAGTTATACTGCGTGCCGCAGAGCACCTTAAGTTCAATATGCCTCGGAAGAATTTGCTGCAGTGTCGCCATTTTGTAATATTTTCCCATAAATTTTTTTTGCAATATACCTCAATATATGCTTAATAATTACCCCAAGTATTATTTGTCTAAAACGCTTCGTGGCAGGCCGTTACAGTGGTGTTATCCCTTAAGGAAAATAATGTTTGCAAAAATTTCGGATTTTCATTATTTCTCAGAATTATGAGGGATAAAAAATGTAACAAGTTTTTTTTACGAAAATCTCATTTTTTCATCTATAACTTTTCTCCGAATATCTCCACAGCCGTTCACTCAATAGGAAAAAGAAAAAGTTCCGGAAAAAAAATAAGAACAAGTTTTTTTTACGAAAATCTCATTTTTTTTCATCTTTAAATTTTCTCCGAATATCTTCACAGCCGTTTACTCAGGTAATAGGAAAAAGGAAAATTTCCGGAAAAAAAATATTCAGTTTTTTTACGAAAATCTCATTTCTTTTCATCTTTAACTTTTCTCCTAATATCTCCGCAGCCGTTCACTCAGGTCATAGGAAAAAGAGAAATTTCCGGGAAAAAAAATGAGAAATCACGAATTTTCCGTGAAAAAAATGTGTTTTTGGGAAATGGACCAGAACTTGAATCTGTTTTGAATCATTTTTCTCCGAAAATCTCAAATATGACTAAAATATGAGAAATTATGAAAAATTTGCACTACGGGCCCCTGCGGACCGAAGCCAGGAACGCTACCAACGGGACCATCTCATCGCTTGTAGAATATGTGCACTTTCTGGTACTTACGATCCGCGGCCGGATGGATGATTGGCTTGTTTTTGGGGATAATGTTTATCGCTTGATGAAAGTATGAGAATTAATATAATAATACGAATATAAATATATTTCCGCTTACTTTTATGAATTATAATTTATTTGGCATAAGGACGGGTGTAAGTAAAGCGTAAACAATTTCATATAAGATAAATAAGTTGTAATTTAGATTTATTATTATATTTAAATTAACGTATACACTAAAAAAAATAAACGTTCAGAGTGCGCGATACATTTTTTTGTATACATTAATAACGCAGGGAATCAAGGGCTAAATGAGCATTGAAATCATCTAAAAGCCTCGCGCGTGACGTCGGGTGATGTCACGCGCGAGTCGTGCTCAGATTGCTTTTTCCCTCGAAGCCTTCATTTCGGCTTGGCCGCACATGAACGTGCTCCGCGTCCATGCATTGGTGTAGCTGCCGAAGGCGCAGTCGGGAAACTTCGACCGTGCTCGGCTTTCTCCGAAGATGTCCGAGCGTCGCTCGCTCACGGACACGCGCTACCATGATTGTGTGATAGGCGCGTAAGAGACTAGAGAGGGGGTAACTTTTACGCGCGATCCCGCTGCAATGAATGCGGGTTCGATCCCCGGTAGCAAAGTGTTGTTTTTTTATTAAGCATATACGAATTAAATATCATAAATAATGCCTGAACAGGCGAGAATAACTCAAGCGAGAGTAACTTCGAAATTTTCTGAATATAAAATGAAGAAAAAAAAAGTTGGTTCACCGGGGTTTGAACCTGGACCGTAAGCATCGTTAATCCCCCACGCTGCTAACTCAGCCACATCGCTGTCATGCGACTATTTGAAAAACCCGGGTCACAATAGGATCGCCAGTGCCTGAGAGAGCAGTCATCACTCTTAAAGGCTCATAAGTCTTGAAATATCACACTAAGTGAATGCAAAAACGATTTTTTTTCGGTTACAAAGTCGCGAATGTACAAGATATAGTTTACACCGTTGACTCGTCACGATTTTAGGAGCACCTTTCCGCACACTTGTCCAACTCTAGACTGATCTCCTTTTTCGCTTGTCTGACTCCTCCGTGCCTATCCGTAGAAGAACTTCTTTCTGATTCGTCGCTGTCAAGGGTTTTCCTCATTCGCGGGAAACGCCTCAAGGGTCGTCACCTTTCGCCAATACTTGCGACCCATTGGTAGGGCCCCCAGTCCCTGACTACAGCTGAAGGAAAGGACGTGGATTTCCAGGTATTGGACCCTAGGTCCCTAATTACAGCAATAAGAAGAAAGATGGATTTTCGCTGGCCTCGGGCTCGAGAAACCTACAGTGAATCGCAGAGTGTTTTATTAGCGGGCTTTTCCGAAGGTTTTACGTTTATTATACTGCCGTTTACAACGAGAGCGACGGGATATTCGAAAGGTCCGCTGTCGTAAATAGAAAGCCCTAAACAGTCTTATTGCCACGGAGTTTTTCCGGACCCTGTAGTTACAGACAATCGACGGCCTTATGATCCTGTCGCGACCCAGGGATCTCGTTGGGGAACGACGTCAGGTAGGTAGCGGAGGCCGACGGTCGCGACATCGCTCATTGCAGATAGAAAAACATTTATGATACACCCTTATCCATAATGTTTACTGTTGAAAACAAATGCCGAAACGATCGCGGCAAAGGCTCAAGATTTCTTTTTGAACCTTCCACGGTCGTTTCGGCGTTTTATTTTTCAACGCGGTTCGTCGTTAATTTTTTTAACCCGCATTTTCGGCATAAACGGGCAACCGAGAGAAAACAATGATCTCGATACATGTTTTTCACTTTGAAATTCATTTAATGCATATTCCAATCCGCAGTACGGCCACACATATATGTCGAGCTCGTTCAGCCGGAAAACCTCGCTCCGTTCGCCTGTCGAGCGAGCGCGATTTGCGAGGGGCAGACTTTTCCCCCACCGAGCTGACCATTCGTGTTCACGCTGACTGCGATACCGACTTGAGCGGTGATCACGGACTCGCGCGGCTACAAGGGAATCTGCAACCTCGACAGAGGCGATGATCACGAAATCATACTCACGAACTCGCCGCCGCGATTTAGCGCCATTTACGAGGCACGCCGAAAAGGGGAGCGTTGTGCATCTCCCTACTAATCTCTGGTTCGTAAACCTCGAA
This sequence comes from Ophion slaviceki, assembly GCA_944452715.1. Classification (NCBI taxonomy): domain Eukaryota; kingdom Metazoa; phylum Arthropoda; class Insecta; order Hymenoptera; family Ichneumonidae; genus Ophion; species Ophion slaviceki. The sequence continues at coordinate 3,377,686 of OX101791.1, forward strand.
TCCCTCTCCACTCGCGTGTGCTCCTTTCCCAAAATTATATTTATTTACGTTCCCACTGTATTTCATTTGCGTTTCTCCTGTCCCTCGACCTTTCCGCGCTAAACCCGCCTACCGCGCGTCGTAGTCGCGCTGCAACGTCGTTCGGCCCGCCAGGGCGGATTATCGTGTGAAACCTATAAAGTCGCATTGACGTGTGCTCGACGTAGCTCGTGTTTACAAGTCGATCATTGTTATGACGTTGGACGCGGCTTTACTTCGACGCCCGTGTCGCCGCCGAGATTTATGTGGGACAAAATGAGATGCGAATAATCTCACGACACAGCCTATACACGAAATATATATTCTTCTTCAGTCTTCTGATGGTCAACGATGCTGAGATTCCTGTCGCGGCGACGTGTCCGCAGTGTTAGTGGACAGAATGCATCGTCGCAAATACGGAACCAACGATTGCTCAGCAATCGCAATATCGTACAGTGCAGAGTAATACTGTTAGACGGAACGGATTTAACTATCGAGCTGTCGGTAAGAAGCTTGTATATGTATATATTTGACTCCTGAGTTTCAACGTACACTCTTGCGCGCTTTTACGTGTTACCCTCCACAATTGAACATTCTCCCTTCACTCGCTACCCACACTTCGCTAATCTAACCTAACTTCCGTTGCGTCCACAGCCGTCTTGAGCTACACTATACCTAACCGCATTAGAGGCGGCCCCATATTCTTCCGATTATCCGATGCGCAGACTTTTTGCTCGAGTATCTACAACGTCTCAGAAGTATTGGCCTTCCGCTGAACGATCGAGGGGCCAGCCGGTCACCGCTCTGAGTATCGGCCATGCACGACGCTGGTGTTAGGCTACTGTGATAACCTGAAAATCAGGGTTATTTAAAAATATTCATGTTGGAGCAATAAGACGATCGAAAAATCGTTTAGGCATTTATTTGTATGTACATTAACAAAGTTGTGTACCAAACTTCGTAAAAATATATTAATAATCAAGGAAGTTATGAACAATCTCGTTAAATGATGTTGAAGTTTGTATTGTTGGAGTACAACATTGATTTTTCTCCTGTTGCTGATCTTTTTCTCGCCGATTTAGGGTACGGATATTCCTTGAACAATTCTTCCTATCCACATTAGAAATCCGTGACCTTAATCGATCAAAAAGAAACATGATAGATTCTGATAAAAATGAAGAATGACAAAAATTGAAAGAACTTTCGTTGTATTTCAATTATGCAGATTTCAAGGCCATCTTGTGAAGGACCTTTAAACATGAGGAGCTCAATATGATGTTGAAATTTGCATCGTTGAGATGCAATATTTTGTCCCATTTTTTATGTTTTTCATTTTATAATACGAAGGCATCGCAATATTTCAAGGACTTCCATAGCTTAAATCAGCCAAAAGAAATTGGAGTAATTAAGAAGAATTAATTTTCGTTGCATTCCAATGATGTAAACTAAAGCATCATTTTTATTATAATAAATAATATTGGCTAAAACTTAAACGAGTTTTTTTTGTTATCGTGTTAAAACGAGTTTAGAGTGTTCCAAGCAGTAATAATCGTTGTAATCGTTGTAATAATAAGTTTACCTTCAGTCTGCGATTCCTGCACAATATGTCGGACCTTCCTCTTCAATTTGAGTTGCCTCAAGTGACGAACGAATGTTTGTCATTACAGAGGCCTAATCCCTTAAGTCGAAGGACTCCCGGAGTCGAACCTGCCCATCCACCAGTGTCGGTTGTACATATATGTTGCAGTTAAAACCCTAGAGCCTATTCACTAAACGTCTGTGATACAACCAATTAGTCCTAGTTAACATTATGCCGTTGAAGGTTGCATTGTTAGTATGGAATATTTTTTTTCCTTTTTTTGTCTTTATTTTTATCATTATCTGTTTTTGCAAATTGGGGTCTCAAATTTCGAATAAGAACAAGTAGAATCGTTTGGGAGTTCTTTACAGCCCAAATCGGCCGTAAAAATTAGAGTAAATAAGAAGAATGAATTTCCGTTGCATTCCAACTATGTAAATTGCGTCATCCAAAATTATGATGTTGAAGTTTGCATTGATGGAATGCAACGAATGTTTATTTCTCTTCTGTTGATCACTTTTTTGCCGATTCAGGTCTGGAAAATCACCGAAATGGTTTTTTTATCCTCGTTAGAGATCCACGACCTTGATGGATAAAAAAAGAATTGAAAATGAATAAATAAATAAAAATTGTAACGAACTGTCGTTAGATTACAACGTTGCAAACTTCAACGCCATCTGAATTTTATGTTTAGAAACCCAAACATACTTCATTCATAAACAGTTTCAACTGATTCATTTTGTTAGAAATAGTTTTCCCTAGTTAAGACGAGGTTTAACTAACATTCAAATGTAATGACGTTGAAGTTTGCATAGTGGCAACAAATGCAACAAAAGTTAATTCTTTGTGATTTCAGAATTATTTTTTGGCCATATTAGGCTGCGCAAATCGCTCAAACGTCGCTATGTATTCTTATTAGAAGTTGACGACCTCGATTTGCAAAAAGGCTTCAAGTAATGATAAACATGAAAAAATAACATTGTATTCCAATGATGCCAACTACAACGTCATAAAATTTATCTATCGGTAAATTCCAGTAAGTAGTCCACTAGTGAAAATTCGTAACAAAGGCAAACAAACGCACAACAAATTATCAGTGAATTCAGAGAACTAATAATTCTAGAACTTACTACTCTTCCTAGTAAAAACTAGTCTTACTGGGGTAAACGGGTTCAAACTGCAAACAATTTTTAACTGTAAGATATACATATATACTAGGCGAGCCAAAAACTATTAGCAGTACAACTTTTTTGCAAACTATTTGCAAAAAAAGGCTTTGGGTAATGATAAAAATGGATAAGTAAAGAACGAAAAAAATATCGTTGCATTCCAACGTTGCAACCATCAACATCCTAAAATGTATTTATTAGTAAATTGTAGTTTTTCATAGTAAAAAGTAGTTGTAACGAAGGCATTCATTATCTGAAAATTCTAAGAACTTATCGTTCTAGAACTTACTATTGTTTCTAGTAAAAACTAGTTTTTACATATATACCGTGTGAGGCAACAACTATTAGCAGTATAAATATTGGCCAACCTATTAGACTTAGGCGAGTACTTTGCCTCCAAAAGTTGCATGGTTCGAAGGAGGTCATCGAGTGATGACTATGAGGTTCATCCAGGTGGATGTACTTAAGAGAATTCAAGGTCATCTCCGCTTTTTTAAAACGGGACCACTATTTTTTTACCGCATTCTATCAAGGAAATACAAAATAAGTTCATACACCAAATTTGAAGATGATCGATCAAGGTTTGCTATGAAGAATCGATAAAAAAAGAAACTTACATTTTTTAAACCATAACCGATTTAAAAAACGGTGCAGACACTTACTTCTATAAAAGGTTCTCAAAGTGGTGACTGCGACATTTAATGCACGCTTGCAATCTGATTCGCATGGATTGTATTGTCTTTTTAATCACGTCAGTCTGTATTAACGAAGAGGCTTTAATTGAGGTTTCAATAGTTTAATAGTAAGGCAAAGGAAAGCGGTGAGAAGTTTGTGATTTCCATAATAATGTGTGTTCTCTTCAATGAAAGGTACTACCGCAGAATTTCCTTCTGTGAATAAAGAATTCAATTTTCCGCAAAACTTCTTTTTTATCGATCTTTTATACTAAATCTTGATCGATCATCTTGGAATTTGGTGTATGAACGAATTCTGAAAAGCGAACAATGGGTTCGAATTTAAAAAATGGAGATGACTTTAAAATCTCCGAAGCGGCTCCACCTGGATGAACCTCGTAGCCACCACTCGATGACCCCATTCGAAGTATGAAACTTTTGTAGGAAAAGTTTTCATCTAAGTCTGATAAGTTAGAAAATATTTATACTGCCAATAGTTGTTATCTTACCCGATATATTGTGTTGTCCGGAAAGTTTGTGACGATTTTTGGTAGGTTCCACGTTGAAAAGTCGGCACCAACTTTCCTGATAACTCAATATATAAACATTACACGAGCTCTTCAATATTCATAATATTTCCATTCCATTCCTAACGTTGGCTCGTATGCCCTTGGGGACTTCACGATCCAGTCCCTTTCACTTTTAGCCCACATTCGTGTCACTGCTGCCTTCGATACCCGATGCATTGCATTTTCTCCACAAGGGCACAGGGAAACTGCGGAAATACCGTGCCGATAAAGGCTTCGTATATAATGCGTTGTGATTGCGTTTCCATGGAAACGAGGTGGTACTGTTTGCACTCGGTAGTCGCGCGAACGGCTGTACGGTTGAACGGTGACCCATTCGAGTATTGTTTGCCTCGATGGAATGCAACGTAAACTCCTAATCTCTTTCATCTCTTCGTTTTTATTATTCGGCAAAATCTCGTTTTTTCTTCTCTCAAAATCAGGCCGTCGTTCTCCCGCGAGGAACATAAGAAAATGTTCGCGTAATTTTCATGGCCCAACTGGATGGAAAGGAACATTTATGGTCTTAAAGTTTGCATTGTTGAACCGTCCCGAAAAATTTAATTTCTTTCTCAACCTAAAGATTGTTTTCTGCAAATAAAATTTTTCAAGCTTAGCAACATCTCAAAAAAAACGTTTGAGTGATTTTAATAAGCTAAGAGTGTCCAAAAAATCTTTAACAAGAATTGACGAAAAAAAACAGAATTTTCGTTGCATTCCAACGATACAAACTTCAACATCATGAAAATTGAAACAAAGCTTAATGGCTACTGCATTCCAATATTGCAAACTTCAGCATGATGCACACGCGCTACCGTACTACTCGGTATTCCATTGAGCAAACTCGGAAAACAGGATCAACGCTGCAAAACTGCTTGTCGAGAAACCTTCTGATATTTGGAAGGAAACAGTGTGCACTTGCGAGAATAAAACGCCCGTTAAGGGGTCAGGCTACTATGACGGACCGTGAAGCAGGGTTATTAAAAAAATATATATTTTTGAAGGAATAAGTAAGATGATTGAAAAATCATTTGGACATTTATTTGTATGTACATTAATGATATTGAAGTTTGCATCGTTGGAATGAGACGATTTTTTTTTCTTTCTATTTGCCAATTTTCTTTGGCAGAACAAAACTACGGAAACTTTTTTTGAGATTCTTAGTAGAAACCTACGACTTAAATCCATCGAGAATGATTTTACATAACGATAAAAATAAAGTAGAAAGAAAAACTCGTTGCTTTCCAATGCATGCAAACTTCAATAACATTGTATATTAACGAACTTGTGTACCAAATTTCATTTAAAGATGTTAATAGTACGGTATAGCATAGCTTTTTACTTCCAAGTAAACCCTCGCAGGTTTTTACCCAGTTCTCCTCTCCGTTACCCTTTTACACTCCTCCTTTTTTTGTTAACATTTGTCTTTCCTCCTTTTTCTTCTTTATGCTTCTTGTCTTACCATGCATTCGAATGCTCTCACAAACTCATACAATTCTTGGATCGGCTTCCCTTTAATTGCTCTATTAATTTTTCCTTTTAGTGATTCCACCTTGTAGCCCTTCGCCATTTTTCTAAACCATTTACCACTTCCTTATTCGTTTTTTTCTTCCTTTCCTGCATTCAAGTATGTGTTCCCAACTTTGTTCTTCCTTCCTACGAAACCGACATAGGGTATCCGTGCATCCCTTTTTACCTCCTTTTCCTATATTTCCGCCTTTGAATCTGGCCCACGTTTCTCTAGTCTTCCCCTCTATACCCTTCTCTCACCGGTACTCTTCCATTTCTATGCGTTGTTTTCGATTTTTGTACGCCTATAATACGTTGAATCCTCAATTTAGTTCCAGTCTTGTTATGTTTTCTGGTCGGTTTTTATTCGAATAGGTCTTTCCATTATTTCTTTCCATTATTAATGCCAAACTACAACCCCTACGAGGTCGGCGCCGTGAGACGAAATGTTCAGAAAAATCCGCGCTTTAGTTTGTCCACAGCGCCGCAGTCGTGGAAGTTCATTTTATGGGTGAAAAAGTAGGGTGAAATTTTGAAAAATCAGTTTTAATTCAATAACCCTTTAGGATAAATTCGTAGACTTTTTCTTCAAATGGGAACGTTGTAGCCCTTGCAAAGACGCGTCGATCGAGTACCTGATCATCCCTCTCCGATGATACCTTCAGCCCCCAAATAATTGTTGAAATACAAAAAAAAAATGTTTTATTGAATAACTCAAAAACAATCGATTTTTTGGATATGGTTTAAATGTACGAAATGTAGAGAATAATTTTTTTCTATATTTTCGTTTCTATGGACCACCCGTGAATTTTGGTTTTCCACCCCCCTCGGGGGTTGAATATTCAAAATGAAATTCTGGGAAAACTATTGACCGCACGAATTCGCCGCCGTGGAACAATTTGTAGCTTAAGGTAGAACGATCGCGCGCACTTGATTTCTATAGATTTTGTTCAAATTTTAACTCGACATTGTTCACATCATTATGGATGTTGGAGTGAAATTTCCGAACATTCGACTATTTAGATTGGGCGATAATGGGTTAAAAAATTTCAACTTTTAACACTGCAGGGACCATTGACCTAAAGTCAGGTCACATAGTTCGTCGTACCATTCTATTGTGTTTATAAATTTTGAAAACAAATTATGTTTCGATAGCAAACTAGTTAGGGAAAGAGTAAAAACATTTTGGATTGCCTTTAGTATTCAGTTTTGCTAAAAACGTTCAGTGAAGACAAAATAATTCTCCGTAAAAAATATTTGTACCCTATAATAAGACATATGGCAACACCGCAGAACAGTATTGTTCAATATTTCGAGAAAAAATCATTATTATCGTGTTCCTAAAGTTAAAAATATTTATAAAAAAACAATATTTGCGTTATAAATATTAATATTTTATATTGTTTATGTTGTCTTCAGCAGGAAATAAAAGTGTTGGTTAATTCAAAACTAATTGAAAACTGCTCGATTGGAAATTACTTCCAAATAAAAATTTGTGTTGCAGTATGATTCTAAATATGCCGCGAAAACTTACGTCATTGAACACGTGGAACGATGAGGTGTTGCCATATGTCTTCTTATTATAGGAGACAAATATTTTTTACGGAAAATTATTCTGTTTAAATTTCAATGCAGACCCTGCAGTGTTAAAAGTTGCAACTTCAAAACCCACTATCTCTCAATCTAAATAGTCGACTGTTCTGAAAATTCACTCAAACATGCATGATGATATGAACAATGTCTGGTTAAAATTTGAACAAAATATATACAAAAAAAGGCGCGCGCTCGGTCTACCTTAAACCCTCAACGACATTTGTGTCCACAACGCCAAACTCGTATCTCTTTAATTTCGGTCAATAGTTTTCCCAGAATTTCATTTTGAATTTTCAACTCCCGAGAGAGATTGGAAAAAGCTAAATTCAAGGATGGTCCATCTAAACGAAAATATAGAGAAAATTATTCTCTACATTTCGTACATTCGAACCATCCCCGAAAAATCGATTGTTTTGGAGTAATTCAATAAACTTTTTTTTTTATACCTCAACAAGTTTTTGTGGGTGAAGATATTATTGGCGAGGGATGACCAAATACTCGATCGATGCGTCTTTTCAAGCGCTACAACGTTCCCATTTGAACAAAAATTGTGTGCATTTTTCCTAAAGAGTTATCGAATTAAAACTAATTTATCAAAATTTCACCCCACTTTTTTCACCCTCGAAATGAACTTCTACGACTTCGGCGCTTTGGACAAAAGTAAAGCCCCGATTTTTCAAAACATTTTGTCTCCCGGCGCTGACCTTGTGCGGGTTGTAGTTTGGCATTAATCCACCCCCCCCCCCCCCCTTCGTCCCCTAAAACAAACCCTACACCCCGATTTTTAGGCAAACTTGGATTTAGCACCCGCGGCACCTGCAAAATCACCTGTCGAAAAACTAGCCTTCTTCTAATTTATTCGGATTCCAATATACAGCACGACTGTACTAGTACTTGATTTTGGCCACCCGGTTGATCTGAAACAGAAAAACGAGCTCTTTCTTCAAATAAATAATATTGGCTAAGACTTAACCCAGTTTTGGCTTGTTATCGTGTTTCAATCATAAAAAAATATTTTAATGTTCAATCTATTTTTCGAGGAAGAATGACATCATTATTGTTAGTAACTAATAAAAAAGAATGTTATGAATAAAAACGTCGTTCAAGACTAAGCTACTATTACACTGAATAAGTGTATCAAATTTTAAGTCAATCCGTTCATTGGTTGTTGAAAAATCGTGTACACCGTTTTGAAAACACACAGTTTTAAGAAAAACGCGTTTAATGTTTTACTAGCAGTTCTATCGTTGTGATCATAAATTTAGGTTGGTGCAACATATGGTGCAACAATCTACGATTCTTGCACCATATGTTAGAACTTCCCCTTCAATTTGAGTTGCCCCAAGCGACCATTGATTTTTTTTTATTTTCACAGTAGCTTACAGTCACCTTAATTGAGTGTTTGTTTTTCAGAAAAAAGCGCTGGCGAGCGATCTATACGAGCAGGTCTTCTACAGCCTGGATCTGATAGAAAAAGATTATTTCGGGCTTCAGTACACGGACAGTAACAATGTGCAGCACTGGCTGGATCCCACCAAGCCGATAAAAAAGCAAATCAAAAGTGAGTGCTGTAAATGATAATGTTCGATGCATCGAGGAGCACACACCCGAGTTCGAAAGTTTCACAGCTCTATTCCCATAGAAAACGAAAAGGGTGCATCAAAAGTACTCTCGTTGCTTGATCCTGCCGAATAATTGAATTTTGGGGACAATTGTATCGCTGAAGAGATAGCTCTGAAGCTTTCGTACGCAGAGATGGTCGTCGTTCGAATGAAAAAAAATTCTTCGTCCACCTTCGTGCACCACAGACAATGGGGAACGTTTCGTTGGCACAAGTTCCGCTAAACGCAAACAAGTTTTAATGGGGAATTTTCATTCCAACTACGGCCATCGGGTGCTTCGAACGTGCTACATTGCTCCCGATTGTAACGCTCGATACAATTGACGAATGCTTTGTGACGAGAGAGGGAGAGAGAGAGAAGAATAGAAAAATAAATAAACATTTAATACCTTTTTGGACTTGCCACAGAAGTTGGTCAGGGCGCGACAGCAACTACCGCTAAATAATTTACTTGAGATACACACCCAGATCACTAACAATCCAAGGTAGTTCTTATATTACCCTCTAGAGGCTAGATCTTTCGCAATTTCATTCTAGATATTGCTTTGGGATTTTTTTTTGGCTCACACAATCATACATGACATCCACATTCGTCAAAAGAGTCTGCTTGTAAAAAAACGTATTTTTTTTCTCATCAACGCTCGGCCCATTAGTCTTTTCGATGTGCATACGCATCATTCATTTTCCATTGGAGACGTTCTTGCCATTCTAACGTTTGATGCATTCGGCACAGTCGGACCGCCGTACACGCTGCGGCTGAAGGTGAAATTTTATTCCTCGGAGCCGAACACGTTGCGCGAGGAATTGACGCGCTATCAGTTCTTTCTGCAATTGAAGCAGGACATTTTGGAAGGAAGGCTCAACTGCCCTCATCAGACTGCCGTTCAGCTCGCGGCCCTCGCACTCCAATGTAATGACAACGGAAGACATTTTTTAGGTTGTTCAAGTTTGCATTGTTGGAAGACAACGAAAATTCTTACTTTCCCCTTTTCTCCCCCTATTTATTATTCTTCAAAATCATTCTCGATAGATTGAGGTTGCAGGTCTCTAATGAGAATCTTTAAAAAAGTAAGCACTTTTTTCGTTCGGCCAAAAAAGTGGCAATTAGAAAAAAAATCTATTTCCGTTGCATTCCAACGATGCAAACTTCAATATCATCATTTTTTTCTTCCTGTTTACCTTAAGACGTAAACCACATCGATTCTCCAATAATTTTTTTCACGAAGTCTGCTTGATACGGGGGAAAAAACATTTCGGGCCTGCTTTAAACATACTTGGACCGAGCAAAATGATTGCAAAAAAAAAATGGAAGCTTTCGTCGTCGGAAGTAGGCGTGTTTGCAGCGCTGCACGAAATGCACGGGTCGATTGTTGACATCGTAACTCACCGTAGAATTGCCTGGGATCAAAAATCCAAGAAGTTTATCGGAATAAGTGAGTGTGGTGTTCGCGTGTACTAAAATCAAGCCCGTAAATCTATTTGGTGAATTTTCCCGCGAGTTCGAATGTAAAGTTTCGAATAAAGGCCTTTTTCGGTGCGCATATATGATTTTTCGAAAAAAAACTACGGGTGGGTGTAAATCGATAATTTTCGTACGACTGGGATGAGAATGGGTAATGGATTTTGAAAATCGCTTGATAATTGCAGCCTATATCGCGTCGTTATGAAAAAAAAATGCAAAAAAAAACTCCAAAATTATAACTCGCGATTTCATACTTGGTTATGGAATTATTGAAGTGTAGAGTGAAAATATGAAGAAAAAAAATGATTATTTAAAAAATGTTGATGGGAGTGTACTCTTGATCGAGCGGCCCGTGGGGTCTTCCGAAGACTGCGTCTAAGTATACGAATTACAGCCGAATTGGGTGACTACGATGCGTCGGTGCACACAGCGGCAACGATCTCCGAGTTTCGTTTCATCCCCGGGCAAACGGAACAAATGGAGCTTCAGATACTCGAGGAATACGCGAACTGCTCGGGTCTGAGTCCGGCACAGGCGGAATCCTCGTACCTGAGCAAAGCCAAGTGGTTGGACATGTACGGTGTCGATATGCACATGGTAATGGGTAAGGACGCGTGTGAATATTCCCTCGGCTTGACGCCAACGGGGATCCTCGTGTTCGAGGGCAATCAGAAGATCGGCCTCTTCTTCTGGCCGAAGATTGGCCGTCTCGACTTCAAGAAGAAGAAGCTCACCCTCGTGGTCGTGGAGGAGGACGACGAAGGTCGGGGTGAACAGGAGCACACTTTTGTCTTTCGCCTCGTCAACGAGAAGGCGTGCAAGCACCTCTGGAAATGCGCCGTCGAGCATCACGCGTTCTTCCGTCTTCGGGCACCGGTTAAAGGTGCAAGCGGTCGCCAGAATTTCTTCCGTATGGGCTCGCGATTTCGTTACAGCGGCAAAACCGAGTTTCAAACGACTCAGCTGAATCGAGCCCGGCGCACCGTCCAATTCGAGCGACGGCCGAGCCAACGTTACGCTCGACGTCAGAGCCACGTTTTGCGAGAACGCCAGAGACAAAGAACGGATCAGGCGCCCCCGCCTACGACCGGTGAGCATCCCAAGCAAGGTGAAGAAAAAACTTGCAAATTAGCAATTGCCACATTCCCACAGCGTCATTTTATTCAGGTCATGTTTTTAATCCTCAATCCGTGAAGGCATTTGAGGCACCTTAATCCCGTGACCTTGGGTCGTGTTCGTTTTTGCACTACTAAACCAACAATTGTCAATGAAAAAATCGGGAAAAACTCATCGTCAATCTTTGGGCCGTACTTTTCAAGGGAAAATAGGGTTTTTTTCTTTCTTATGTTTAATTTGTTTTTTCATTAAATATTAAGCAACCTGCGAAGAAAATGATTTTGGGCGGGACCAAAACGACCCAGGTTCACGGATTGAGGGTTAAAGATGACTTGGAAAAACTATGTGGGCGAAGTGAAATGACGCCCAAAGTTCCAATTTGCACGATTTTGTTCCCCCACAAGTGCATTCTAACGGATTACACCTAGCTCGTGGCCGGAAAAAAAAGATAACTCTCCGTGATTTTATCTGGGGAAACGTGTGTAGGCTTGCAAATCATTTTTTTTTCTCGTTAAAGAATATGGTTTTAAGTATCTTTTACAATTTTTATATTGAAAAATATTCATAAATGTGGTAGCTGCAATGATTTGTGCAAAACGTTATTGAAAAACGTTTTTCGCGGTTACCACTGCTGATCGGAAACAAGCAATCCAAAATTTAAAAATCAAACGCTTTTACTTTTTGCATGAAATTATCCAGTGCTTGGACGAAGGATTTGATCAAATATTGATCTTTGAAAAAATGACCGCAATCCGAAGTGAAAGTATAAAAAGTTTTAAAAAAACTATAGAACGAAAAAAATCCTTCGTTTAACGGAGGCTTTGTCCTTGGAGTGTCACATTTCAGGTGTTTACATTTTATTTTTTTTAAAGGAAACGAGTAAAGCTTTTTGAGTGCGGTTTTTTTCTTGCTTTTATTCATGATATACAGAATGTTAAAAAAATTTTTTTTTTTGGAAAAAAACCAAAATGGCGGCTGTTGAAGCTCCGCGAAAACAGGTCCTCAAATCGCGGGAGGTAAACGGCTGACATCACTGCCCCCTCTTTGTTGATCTGAAACACAAATTCAAAGCATATTATCAATCTGTGATCCTTTGGTCATGGAATGACGGATGGGTTTTTCGTTTAGTACAAATTTCGGAAAATGGCGGCAATTAAAAAAAAATCGAATTTTCGCGTTTTTTCGCATAAAAAGATAAATAATAAATGCAAAAATGTATCTATCGAAAAAACGATCCGTCATTCCGTGAAGACATATTTTCTGAGTATGCTCTCCAAATTTCAGGTCGATATGTTAATTACAGCGGTCAGGAGAATGTCAGCCATTTTTAAAAACGCGTTTTCGAGAAAAACGCGTTTAAAGTTTTGTAATGTGTTTACACAAATGTGTTTATAATTACCGCTAATCGGCAATGCCTGGTCCATAGAGGCATCCCTCCTCTTCTTCTGGCTGCTCATGTTGAGCTCAAATTGATTTTTTGAAAATTTCAAGGACAAAGTCTCCCTTAAGCACTGCTTTTGGATATGTAAAAGAAGATTGTAAAATTTTAACGTTGATCGATCCAGTGATTTTTGAGATATCGTCATTACCAATTTTGAAAATGTTATTTTGCAAAAAACGCTTCTAAAGATCGCCGGTTCGCGAATCTTACCCATAAACGCCCAAAATTCCCTCAATTTCAAACGGATGGATTTCATATTTTCAAAGAATATCTTTGAAATGTTATATTTTGAGAATCCGTCAAAAACGAAAGATCGATATTTTCAATCATTTAAATTCGGTGTAAGCCCTTAATAATGCGGGTTTCGTACATAGCTAACCATCGCTAGGTGAAATATAAGTCTTCGTATCGAAATGTTGTGTATGGTAATTTGGCCGGACGTCTTAAATTTGAAGAAGATTGTAGTACGAGAAGTCGGTTCTCTGAAAAGTCCAATCCCCTTAATGCCGGATGCGTTCAACGATTTTATGCAGATTCAATCCTGACGTATCGTGTATCATACAGCAGTTTGATGAATGTCCCAGAAATCTATAATTAATTTCAATTACAATAGAATGTAAGTAAATTATCCTGAGTGAGTATTTGAAGTTTTCGTTTATATCGTACAAAGACGTTTTTTAAATGAAAATTGCGAATCCCTCAGTCTTGTACAAGCCATTAAGATAGTAACGACATTAAAACCGTGTTTCTGAAAATTTGATATCCCTTGAAATCTAAATCTTTTCGTCGGTTTGCCGAAATTTAATTCGAAAATACCTCGTCTGATACGTCATTTCCGTCAGAAATTTGGCCAGTTATCTCGAAAATTGCCAAAGTTGCAGCACTGGAAAAAACATTTTTCGCGAAATTTGAAACTCCCTGAACCCTAAGCCGTTTCGGGAATTTACACAAAGTTTATTTCGACTCAACTTCTTACGATACACCGTAACTGTGCGAAAAATCATCTCGGTATTGCGTAAAAAAATCCATGTATCAAAAAATTCCGAACCCATTTCCCTGAAAATCTCGATTTTTAAATATTTTTTCGTAATAATAAATTCTCGACGAGGGAATAAAAACGTAAAGGCATGAATTCTTTCTCCTTCGCAGGTGAAGAGGAGCCAATGCAGCGATTTCCGAGTAAATCCAGCACGAAATCATCCGCGGCACAGGAGCAAGAAGCGGCCACCAACATCGCTTCGTCACCATTGATGGACTCGCTGTTGAAGTCCCTCGCAAAGGATCAACAACCGCAAGAAACGAACAACGAGTCGAGCGGAACAAACAGCCAGAAAGATTCGGATCTCTCGAAGCCGAGTTTTGCCGTAACTACGTCATCGAATATCAACAACAATAATAACTCGGCCTCAACGCCAGTGCCAAATAATCAAATCGGTGCTACGTCACTGACCAATCCGCGATCGCCGATACCGCCCGAGGCCTTGAAGTGCAACATACTCAAAGCGAAATCTTTGGATATGCAAAAGAGCTCGAATTTACTGACACTTACGAGCGTGGAGGATTCACCGAATGCCTTGAAGAAAAATCACTGCACCGAAGCGGCGACCATCGTCTCCGTCGTAAGTCTGTTTTTTTGTCGATTTTGGGCCGAACACGCTGGATCGACATCGATCGATCCTTGCCTACGAATAATCATCGTCGTAGACTGTCAATTTTCCTTTGCCTTCATTGGTTTGTCATCCATCGTCTCAAGGCCGAAATCCCCTTCGTTTTTTCTCACGTTGAAAGGAAATGTCGAAAGTTTTTCGAAAATGCTTACACGTCTCTTGCCTAAGTCGGACAACTAGGGGCTGATATATGGCGGATCGAAGAATTGCAATTTTGGAAAATCGGCGAAACCGGCCGGATGGCGATGAACAGTGAATTTTGAGATTTTTACATTTCCAAAGGCACTATCCGATGTGAAAGTCATTGGCGATTTCGAAAATCCCGGTCCTGCCCGCAAACAGTTGATATTTCCAAAAAAATATTTGCGAAAAACTCTATTTTGAGCAAAACCATGATACCGCTCCTTTGCGTTTTCGGTTATCAGAGCTTTGTCATAGTAAATAATTAGATAGCCGGGTAATTCTAAAGGCATTTTCTAAGTCAATCAAAATGTTTTTCGGAAACCTGGTATCAAGCGGGCTCTCAAAAATGCATCTTCGCATTTCGGCTGTTCCAGAATTGCCCTTTCGACTAAGGGTGAAGCCAGACGAGCGTAATTTTGTGAGTTGTGAGTAGCGTAATTAACGTTCGACTGAAATTCCGTTAGGCCGCTGGACGGACGTATTTTTTTCAATTGCTTTTAAGCGTTTGTACGGGGTGTTTGTGTCAACATTTTGTGAGCAAGAAACGTGTCGACTCTCGCACATCCAATACCAAAACTGCCCGCTTCCCTTACTCCTCCCTCCCCGCACCAGAACATCATAGAGTGCGGCCCGAATTCCGTCGTAATTACGCGCGTGAGTCGGCAGACAACTCATTTTGCGTCGTCGTTTGGCACAAACCGAACATTTATATGAAAGCAAATTCAGCGTACATTACGCGACTCACGACCCACAAAATTACGGTCGTCTGGCCTCTCCTTTATACTCCTTATACTTCTACCGGGGTTCATTTTGCGCGGAATCGATCTAGCTTTCGAATGGATTTTGACCCATCCGGCTAGGACGACTTGCCGGTCCGCTGGTTCGCCCCGAAGTCGGCCCGCCTGGCTGTTTTTAGACAGCAGGAATTGAGATATCGGACGGGGTCCAACGGCATTCTCTGAGCTTACTAAAATCGTTTTCGGAAATAGGGTTATAAATCCCAAATGGTTAAGTGGCGGCTGAGATATGGCCGATTGAAAATTTTCGATTTTAGCGTTTTGGCAATTCGATTTCTCGATCTCCAAAGGCACTATCGGATATGAAATACATCACTGTTTTTTTTTAAATTCCGGCCCCGTCCGCTAGAAATTGATATTTCATGAAAATATTTCCGAAAAACCTTATTTTCGGAAAAACGATCCGCTGGGTCGACCCAAGTCGGTCTACCGGATTTTGCCAAATTTTCTGAGCCTGTCCCTTTAGCTGGAAACGTGTAAGTACACAATGGGGAGATGTCACGTATATTTTCTTGTGATATTCTGTTTTCTTTGTGCTGTTGATCATGTCTGAACCATTATTACTCGATCGTGTAACAGAACGTCGCGTAAGTTGGTGTTTTTTTTCGTAGCGATGATATCGATATTTCTCGCGTATACTTAGGTACACTTCTCGCGGATCGTCACTCTTGTAGACTTTCTCTCATAGAAATGGTACAGTAAATGACTCGCGCCATAATGTCGAAGATAACGATGACGTATTTGGCGAGAAAGCGCGCTTGGGTCTGAACTTGGATATAATATATTATATACCGTGTGTTCCGTTTATCTTGAGACATCGAAATAACTCAAAAACTGCAAAGTAAATTGAAAAATCCCGAAACACGTATCGATTAGATTCAAGCAAGGAATAAATGGCAAGATCATTTTTTGGGTGTAGTACCGAAAAGCCCATACCGCCGATTAATTTGGAATTGCGTGTACCCATGTATTTTCACTCGCTGATCACGAATATGATAGTGAAAAAAACCCGCAAATTTGATTTTCAAGTTCAAAACTCACAAAAACTGATTTTTTAAAAAGTTTTTCTATTTTATTTTAATAAACGTTGATCTTAGAGACAAATGTTTTCTACAAAAGTTGTAGCCTATAAGAATATTGATCTTTTATGTTCCATACATTTTTTCTCTAAACCATTCTGTTTCGAGAACAATGGGATAATGCTCCAATAAGTACATTTTGCTAAATCCCATTAGTTTCGATATTGTCTGCCTACGCACTTTACCGCGGGAAGGTTGAAGTTTAGTCTTTAAAGTGCATGTTTATTTTCTGCTTTTTTGTATTTGATTTTATTTTTGCTTTTTTTTCGTTTGGATTTAAAGACTAAACTGCACTTTAAATACTAAACTCCAACCTTCTCGCGGTAAAGTCCGTAAGTAGATACTATCGAAACTAATGGAGTTTAGCAAAATGTACTTATTGGAGCATTATCCCATTTTTCTCGAAACAGAATGGTTTCAGAGATAACCTGTATAGAACATAAAAGATTAATGTTTTTATCGGCTACAACTTTTGTAGGAAACGTTTATCTCTAAGATCAACATTTATTGAAATAAAATAGAAAAACTGTTTGAAAAATTAGTTTTTGTGAATTTTGAACTTGAAAACCAAATTTGCGGGTATTTTCACTATCATCCCAGGTAGCAATTTTCAAAAAGTTGTCCAAAAGTCGGCTAAAAGGGTGCCAAACGTCCGCCCGGAAGTTATCTTAAAGTCAACAACCATCCAAAAAAATAGCTGTTGGACACATGATAACTTGTAGGTAACTTCCAAGCGGACATTTGGGACCCATTTGGACAACTAATAGATAACTATTTTTAAATTGCTACCTGGGATATTCGTGATCAGCGAATCAAAATACATGGATACGCGAAATTCCAAATAAATCAGCGGTGTGTGCTTTTCGAAACTTTAACCAAGTTTTTAAATTTAGTGAACGTTTTGAACGTGATTTCTAGGTCAACGTTTTTTTTTTTTCATCGGAAACTACATTTATGGTAACGACATTTTCTTCTACGTAAAAAAACCGGTTGGTTTGTTCGAAACATTTTTTTTATTTGGCCATTACTTTCGGACATGTGTTCAAACTTTTTTTAACGAGCCCGAAGCAAGCTTGCACATTGCTGAGCACATACATTTCTTGCACGATGGGCGTTATTTGAAATGCTTAACTCAGTATCCGCAGGGAGACTCTTTTTAGTTAATCAATTATTTAGTTTAGTCATTATCAATGTCTTGTGTAATAGAAAAAAAAGTAATGGCCATAAAAAAAATGTTCCCAACAAAAGTTGCCTGTTTTTTTACGTAGAATAAATTATCGCTATGAAAAATGTAGGTTTCCATCTAAAAAAAAAACAGTTGACCTCGAAAACGTTCACTAAATAAAAGAGTTATCTAGTCATTTCACTCCTCGTTGGAATCTACTCAATACGTGGATTCGAATTTTTCGGTTTACTCCGCTATTCTTGACTTCTTTCGAGGTCCCAAAATGAATGTGACACCCTGTAGACATGCGCAGACGTCAGTAATTACGGAAGTAATCACACAAGTTCCGTTACCGCGCTCCGACAAACGGGGTCTACCATAACGAATTGAAGAAACGACAGAAAAGCCATTAGCCTCAGCCCTCAAGGATTTTTCCCCCCGTTTTATAGCTGAGAGGTTGAATTGTCGCGATTCGTGTTTTATTTGACTGTCGTTTTTCTAGGCTGCATCATTCAATACCGAATTCACTGACCAGGACTTTTGAATCCGATAGTAGTCTTGAAAGCTTCCCCACGTCCGTCGACCTGATACTCCGGTCGAGCCGCCGGATACCTTCCGTACGTGGAGTTTAGAGAGCGTCGTTTAATAATAATGTCTGGCCAGATATAGATTCCAACGAAATTGTCGCTATCAGTATGGAAAACGTTAATCCAGTGCTTTGGCTTCAGGCGTAGAACGGAAGTTTGGCGTGTTTTTCGCGTCTTTTTAAATATTATTAGTATCATTATTACATCTTCGCCAGATTTTTTTTCGCTAAGCTGCAGCGCTCGTCCTCCAATGCCCCAATTTATTCGTCCCCTTTTGGCAATCAATAGCGACAGACAAAAACCCAGACAAACCTTGCGTATCTTAAATTCTGTACGTCCTATTGGCAAAAGGATTTTTGCTTGGCACAAAAAGATGTACGAATTGAATTGTTTATTTTTTGGTCTGTCGGGGGAATTCAGGGAGGCGACAAGCTCACGCTTCCGGTCAGTGGTGGAAGTACAACGACAAATGCCATTGAGGAGTTAGTGACGGTGACACACTTTTCCGTGGACGATTGGGGACAGGTCGAGCAGAAGACGACACCCGCCTTAACGAGTACCACGAGTCATCTTCAAAATCCATTTAATCCATTTATACGTGAAAGCAACGTCAGCGACAATTGTACAGAAGCGAGTGGCGAGACTGCAAACGGGGCGAAAGTTTGGCCCGAAGAGCCAACGAAGAAGAGTACAAACCCGTTTATCGACTCGAATCCTTTTTTGGGCTCGCTCAATCCCTTTACCGAGCCACAATACGAGTTGGAGAAGAAAGAGGACGAGGAAACGAGACGAGAAGCCGATGCTGAAGTTACGAAGAGCGAAGACGCGGGAAACAACACCGCAACGGTCGCAATTAAGGTAGTGGAGTTTTTTCACAATGGAAATAACTTCCGAATAGGTCTTACCTCCGATTTGGGTGGAATTTTGCACAGACTTTCTTTTCGACTATATGAGTCTTTTCCCAAAAGGATTTTTGGCGCAGCGCAATAGTTTTCGGAGTATCCAATTTTGACATCTGATAAATTAATGCGCGTGTATATGTATATTTATCGTAACGCGCTACTGCTATCCCTACTTTATGGACATGATCGACCCATTAAACCCACGAAATTCAAGCAAGCACAACCCAGCAGAATTGATCCTAAACAAAATCCAAACAAACACAACCCAACCCAGCAAAACCCTATGCAGCCCAAAAACGTAACCAAACGCAAACAAACCCTCAAAAGCCGAACAAACACAACCAAACCCAGCAAAACACTACGAAACTCAAACAAACACAACCGAGCCTAAACGAATGTAAATAAACATAACCAGGCCCGAATGAACACAACCAGGCCCGAACAATCCTAAAAGAAACCAAACAAACACAACCAAGCCCAAATAATCCCAAACAACACAATCAAAACCCAAACAATCACAACCGAGCCCAAACAAACACAACCAAACCCAAACGAACACAACCAGGCCCGAACAATCCTAAAAAAACCCAAACAAACACAATTCTGATCAAACCCAAATAATCCCAAACAACACAATCACACTAGAAAAATCCCAAACAACACAATCAAGAATCAAAAATCCCAAACAAACCCTACAAAACCGGTCTGATCATGTCGATAAAGGAGAAATAGCAGTAGCACGTCATGATAGATATTGATATACACGCGTGTTAATTTGTCAATTTTCAAAATTGGATATTTCGAAAACGATTTCGGTGCTTCAAAAATCCATTGAGGCAGGGACTTATATTGTGAAGGAAAAAAAGATTTTTGCGAAATTTCAAGTCGATCGGCGGTAACAGCTCCTCGGAAGTACAGTCTGGAAATGTTTAAATGCCCCTGTTTCAGTGGCGGTAAAATCATAAGGTGATAGAGGAGTTTGGTTTGCGTTTAAAATTGATTCTGGATGTTGCAGTTTGCAATATTGAGACTGGACCAGTTTTGACTCACGTTGATTGACTTCGAGAAATATTCGACAGGTGTAGCATGTCAAATGTATTTGAACCTAGCAAAATTTGTTGCTAGAATTTCGCGGTTGACTATACATTTGCAAATCATTTATTCGCGCACAAATTTCACGGTGTTTTCGGGTTGTCGTTCTCGCACAACGACTTGGCGTGACCAATTGATCAGTGCTCCCGAATTCGTAGCGTGGCTCTCTTGGTTCAGAGCGAGTCCTCTGCTCGCGGCCTAGGCGCTGCCGTTCTACCGAATTGCCCATAAATCGGTATCCGCCATTATTCCAATACCATTTTAATCCTCGAGATGTCCGGAAAACGTTACGGCTTTTGTTCCCAACATTCATTTAATTGCGAAATACGAATAATGCTGGATAAGCGAATGGTCGTGACGGCTTTTTCATAATGGACGACGCCAAATCTCGAGACAAATTTGGCGGCGATCTAAAAATGAAGAGGTGCTCGCATTATCTTAAGGAGGTTGGATCGATCCAGTTGAGTCAAATGGGGGTTTATCCATTTTTTTTTCAATCAACCTCAAAAAATCCATACGAGGTTGCTGCATATACATTTATTCTGTAGGTGCTAATTTTGCATAAAATGTATAATTGAAGGGCAAAGTTATGCATTTTTATATTTTTATTACATAAATAAGAAAAACTTTGGCGTTACTAGGAACTTGATAAAGTATAACATCATCGATGATTATTATGAAAAAACTGCGTCAGCGAATGTTCTATACAACTCAAAATAAAATTTGAAGGCATTTATAATTATGCCTATATATATTTATGTCACGAGATTATTTATTATTAGCATTAATTAATATTGAGTGTTGCCGACACGCGGCAACTTCGCGGACACTGAGGTTAGCAGCAATGCTCTTCATGCGCCAGCCAAGATTTCCAATTTTTCATCAAACCTTGATGGTTCAATATTGAATATATGAGGCATTCCACGTCACTTCGGCCAGTAAAAAAAATCCACAAGTAATTTTGAAAAATCGAGTTACTTTATTGAAAAATATTCACCGAGTGTTGACATTTTTTAAAAATTTCTGACGTTTTCCTCGTTGATTACCATTTTTTAATATTTTTCCATTCAAATGGCTGTACCTTTGGCAGGATTTGACGTATTTACATTCGTCGACATTTACAAAAAAAAAACGACAATGTGCGTCTTTTTCTAGCCTCCGGGAAAAAAAATTATTTATATTTTATTGAGCAAGTCGAACGTCCGTTTCAGGGCAAAATATGCAAAAATATTTTTTTTTCTCAAGACACTCGTTATTTTATTTTTAAGAATTTCCCCGAATTGTGAATACGAAAAACGGATTTTTGGTATTTTTTATATTATGGGATTCCTAAACACCGTGAAGTAACAGCTATTTATATTATTTTTATTTTTTATTAATATTCGATTGAAGAGTGTGGAGCACTCGCTGTATGTTTACCAGGTTTTTGAAATTGGAACCTTGGAGTGCTCCACACTCTTCAATCAAATATTAATAAAAAAAATTAAAAAATAGCTGTTACTTCACGGGGTTTAGGAATCCCATAATATAAAAAATACCAAAAATCCGTTTTTTGTATTCACAATACGGGGAAATTTAAAAAATTAAATAACCAGTGTCTTTCCTTGAGAAAAAAAATATTTTTGCATATTTTGCCCTGAAACGGACGTTCGACTTGCTCAATAAAATCTTAATATTTTTCTGGAAGGCTAGAAAAAGACACACATTTTCGTTTTTTACGAATGTAAATACGTCAAATCCTGCCAAAGATACAGCCATTTGAATGGAAAAATGTTAAAAATGGTAATCAACGAGAAAAAACGTCAGAATTTAAAAAAAAAATTCGACGCTCGGTGAATATTTTTCAATAAAGTAACTCGATTTTTCAAAATTATTTGTCGATTTTTTTTTACTGGCTGAAGTGACGTGGGATGCCTCATATATGGTTTACGATGGGCAAGGTGGGTTTCTTTTTATCTAAATGTTTACAAAGTTTTAGTTTGCGTTAATTCGTGTCTAGAGATGGTTTATCTTGGTGCTAAATAGCCAAAAAAATAACATCACCCGTAGCATGAACGTCTTGCCGATCTGACCGCACGTAAAATTACATACATTAAATTGTTTTTATCTCTTGTGTTTTGTGGTGACATTTTTTTGTTTAATTCGTAAAGACTCGGTATAGTCTAGACCAGGCTTGCCGCACCTGGGGTCGACGAGCATAGCCCAGGGGGTCCGCGGACAACATGAATAAAGATACAAAATTGACGAACGAGACGGCGGAAGGGCGTTATAGGGGTTCGCCGTTAAAAAATGTTGGGAAAGGCTGGTCTAGACAATAACATATATTTTTGCACATTTAATCTTGGATCGTGGCCAACGCTCCAACCTCCTCGAGCAAACGATAATTAGAGATTCCGATATATCGTCCGAGGATTGTGATGCCTTGTTTTTTTGTTGTTGTAGGATGAGCGCAGCGCCGCGTCAGATATCAGTCCATGGTTCGTCGCTGATCCATCGCCGGCTGCTCTTACTGTGGAAATTTGTCCGACCAAACCGTCCGTAATACAGCGAAAAACGATGATAACAACTCAACTGTAACGGCGATATATCCGCGATAAGAAAAGAAACATTCCTTCGGTACTTAATTTACTGGTGGTATAGAGATTTTATCTGGTACTTAGATTCGAGAGAGACGTTTTTTTTCCGTCACAATGTATGAGATAACATTTTTACTGCCTGCATAAACGATGGTATTCTGTGTACTATCGCGAATCAATAAATGCGCTTTCAAAGCCCGTTAACGTAGTTCTCGTGCCACAATAGCGTGAAAAAGTTATTCTCGTAATATACATAGTAAAATATAAGAGAATTTACGTGCCTTGAACTTTTTATTGAATTTATATACCTTACGCCGTTACGCGTTAAAGAACGGTCTGGGTAGACGGTTTTTAGATGGTGGGTAGAGTATTCTTACGAACAACGATCGCGCAGCGTCCATTTTCAATCGACTGTGTACACGCGGCTCTTCGAGCGTCGGCACTTCGTTCAGTGATGGCGCGACATTTCGAATGTGCAAAATTGAGAAACGTCGAGACGATCACTTGTATACATCAGACTGGTGTCAAAAAGCTTGTGTCAATGATTTCGTGCAACGGTAACGTCGTTACGTACAGAACGATTCGAATTCGTGAAATCTCCCGCTCAATATCCATCTGTGGGTACGTCAACGCTGGATCGCTGCTACTCGATCCGTCTACTCGTCTAGTCTCGGCATAAGTTTAATCTTTTTCGTTATTGTATTTGAGAGAAAAAAAACTGTCGATAATTTTCTTTTCTTTTTTCACCTTATTCGAATAATGGTCCTCCGCCGTCTGATATTTTTGCACGAAAATATATCGACGTGTTAACTTGTAATATTGAAAGAACGACGATAGTGTCAGCGTTCGGCAGAGTTGCTATAGGCGATACGTGCAAATGTTGCCAACTTTGACATCGAGTAGCTCGAGCCAGAAACGGTGAATCTCGATGAAATTCTACGAACAACTAGACACTAGCGTTCCGTTCGTCCGCTATGAGTTTGAATAAATTCTGTCGAAAGAGGCATCCGCACGAGAACCACCAAAGGAAATTGCGTGTTCCATTGCGATTTTCGCTTCATACCCGTCGTAAAGTACACTCGGCGTGAATATCTGGGGCATCGTCGATCATCCATTGACACGATATCGATGTAACAGGGTTTTATTATTTATCAGCATTTATAGACATCATTTACAACTCACATTTCATCACTAGATTCCTTTCTTGGGGCGTTGAATTCCTTCGCGGTTGGCTTCAACACTGAAAACAATTTGTCCGTCGCTGTCGGATGCATGCTCATCTGCAATTCCGTCAACGACTCCTCCGTCTGAAAAGAGATTCGAGCGATTTTTTTCCACTAATCGCGTAATTCGAAACATCAGAGAATTAAAAAAAAAACGGGATGACAAATCTCTTACGGACCTGTCGCAGTAGCTGAGCCGCGGTGTGCAATACCCTCTGCCATTTTCGCATTTCCACATTATGAAGACTCTCCTGTTGTTGCAACAATGTTATCCAGTCTTCGTCGCTCTTCGGAGTGTTTCTGAACGGGGAAAAAACAGAGAAACGCGAGGACGTAGACAGTGAGATCATGAGGCGACGATAAGTCGGCCAGTTAATGGAAAATGTCAATGGGAATTGTTTGAATCAAGGATCCCGATAGTTGACTAGCTATGCTCAATATCTAATCCAAATGGCAGTTAGGGGTGTGATTCCGACCCAGCAGGAAGTTGAGGCCGTGGTTCTGACCCAAACGGAAGTGAGGGGTGTGATTCTCGCCCAAACGGAAGTTGGGGGTGTGATTCAGATTCAAACGGAAATTGAGGTTGTGATTCAAAGGAAGGTGGAGTTATGAGACTGACCCAAACGGAGGTTAGGAGTACGATTCCGACCCAAACGGAAGTTGGGGGTGTTTTTTTAACCCAAACGCATGTTTGGGATGTGATTCTGAACCCAATCGGAAGTTGGGGGTGTGAGTCTGACCCATACGGAAGATGGGGGTGTTTTCTGACCCAAACGGAAGTTCGGAGTGTGATTCTGCCTCAAACGGAAGTTGGGGGTGTGAGTCTGACCCAAACTGAAGTTCGGGGTGTGATTCTGCCTCAAACGGAGGTTGATGGTGTGATTTTTATCCAAACAGAAGTGAGGGGTCTGATGCTGACTCGAACGAAATTTGAGGTTGTAATTTTGACCTAAACGGAAGTTGGGGGTGTGATTCTGACCCAAACGGAAATTAGGTGTGTGTTTCTGACCAAAACAGAAGTAAGGGTGTGTTTCTAATCCGAAGGAAAGTTGGGGCTGTTTTTTTACCCAAACGGAGATTGAGGGTGAGTTCTGAGCCAAATGGAAGCCAGGTCTATGATTCCAGCCCAAACAGGTGCGTGATTCATTTATCTAACCCGAAAAAAGGTCAGAGGTTTGATTCTAACCCAAACGGGGCTGAACATCTCTCTAACATGGGCACCTAACCCAGACCTTAAGATAGACCACTAGTTTAGAGTCCAGAAAAAAGGCGAATTTCGATAATATGGACGATTTTATGGACATCCAGTTGATAGCATGAAAATTCCGCTCAGTGACTATCTTCATGGCTTTGTATCTTTAGATATCGGGTATCTTCAAGTATCTTTACAATTTTTTCACCAGATTTCGTTCCAAAACGGCGAAGCTGAAGTTGGACAAGGCAACCCACCTTCGTCTTGGTAGTGTTCCGCGGCCGGCAACATTACATCGCCAAATTCTTCACCAATTGACTCAAATTTTTCTTTTTGAACATTGTAAGAACATTTAACATCAAAGTACGTAGGTGTCTTTTCATACGGTAAAGTTTTTTGCCGAAAAAATTATGTTCGTCGATTTTTTTTTACCGAAAACAATGTTTTTCCAAGCATGCACTATTTTATTAAAAAATCGCTATTTTTCTCGATTTCTCTGCACACTTCGAAAGCAAATTTTATTTAGAACTCAAATAACGTTGAATTTGTGTTCCGCGTAAAAAATATTGAAGAACTCTTGCCGGCCGCAGGACACTATCAGGCAAAGGTGACTGACTTCATCCAGCTTCAGCTCTGCATTTGGTTACAAAATCTTGTGAAAAAATTTGTATCGATACTCGAAGATACGTAGCACAAAGGCCACTGAACGGGATTTTCATTTCATCAACTGGGTATTCACAAAAAAAAATGGGCGAAATTCACCTTTTTCCGGGCTCTAGACTGGTAGTCTCCCTCAACATACATTATACGAAAAAAAGTATTTGCACACCTAGCTCTTTCAAATCGCGCAAAGTTAGCAAAAGCCGGAAATGGGATGCCTCGATCCAAACAATCTCGTGATTTGTTTCGCGCGAACGAACCTGAGAACGTGCAAATCCATTATCGTGTAGGCTGCCGCCTCCTCCAATCCCCACAATTTATAATATAGTAAACCGTTGATCAGAGCTAAACACAGTACGACGAGCAATAGTACCCAACTGACGACGCTTCCCGAGTCTCCTCGAATTCCTGCACCTGTGGAATTCACGGGGAAACGCACGCGTCAATCGATTTTCTTTCCAATTTTTTCAGCGGTCATCTGTGTACGAGCGCGTGTCGAAAAAAAAATCCACTCTTGGCCCTTTTTGTTCCGAGGGCCAAGAGTAAGAACGTTTTTTTGACAGACGAGGGTGTCTGTTGGATGTAAATACCATTGATATTGTGGGTGTGCGGTTGATCGATGACAGCAGACTGTAGTTTGACGGGCAAATGGTCGGGGGCGTGGGACTGCAGATTGACGCTCGGACCGACCACGCGACGTCTCCTCCTCGTCTTTCTCTTCAGCCCGACGCCGACGCCAGACTCCTCGCACTCGACGCTCAGCGCTTTAGCCAAACTGCAAAAATACTCTTCCATTCCGGCCCAACAATTCTTCTCGATGAGACCTGCAGCGACGGAAGGTCGAAAGAAAATTCATTTCCGTTGGATTCCAACGACGCGAATTTCGACATTTCGGCAAATGTCCATTTTCAGCGTCTCGGAAATTTTTGAACACATTTTCATTTTTCCCAGGGGGATCTTCCGTATCCTCTATGCTGAAGCAAACTTGCGTAACGCACCTTTCATCATAGCCCAAACGTGTTTTTTGAATTTGACCTCCGACCAAACGGTCAAAGTGCTTCCACCCTCGGAAACGCTGGACATGCAATAGTGCGTGAAAACCGTGAACGAGTCGGCGTACGGTATGCCGGCGTTGTTGCTCTCTATGTCTATGCTGTAATGATGGCCGGGTCTGCTACATGGCCGCATTACCTAAAAATTGCAAGAATGTTTTTTCCGTTGTACTGCTCGATGCGATGCGCGATAAGAGAAATGAAAAGAATAATCCCCGTTGCGGGTTTGCCGGGACGACACATGGTCGCTCACGGAGTCTGCATAAGCTTGACATTTCGAAAATAAGATTTTTTTTATTGCATAGCTTTATAGCCTACGGTATTAACTTTAAGGCGGGATATACATTTCCGACGATCAAAAAATCGATTTTTTTAAAAGATAGAACTACATATTTAGAATATTTTCCCGAAGTTTTCGAGCGGAATTCGGAAAACTTAAAACGTTACAGCTCGTCAACGCTGTGACGCACGGCTCGGATTCGGAGCGCACGCCGCAGGTAGAAGCAAGAACGCAGAGGAACAGGCAGAGATGGGCAAAAGTAATTAAATTAACAATTGCAATTACTACGGTAATTGATAGTTTAATTACTTTCTAACAGATTACTTAATTAATTAGTTGACACAGGTACCTAATGCAATTCAATTCAAATTCTATGTAAACCTTCAACACATTTTTCTCGAAAGTGCATTTTTCGAAATTGGCGCGCAGAATTACTCAAGAACTATTAAGCCAATTGAGTTAAAACTTGGTATAAATATACATAATATTTCTACCCTCTACTTGACGACAATTTTGTGCCCAAATTAAATGCTCTTGATTTTTTTTCGGGTGATTTGTTTCCGAGCAGCAGGTTCACCGCGAAAGACTTTTTTTAAGGAGGACATCCCAAGTGACAGTTGCAAAAAATCATCCTTTAAAAAAAGAGTCAACGTTTTCTTTGTGTAAATCGTACTTGAACTTTTTCTTTAAAAACGCGTTTTTCTCAAAACTGTATTTTTCAAATTGGCTTTCATGATATCTCAAAACCTATTGAACGGATTTCGGTCAAATTTTTATGCTATAGACAGCACAGCTATAGTTCTCACCCGAACTAGAATATTTCTGATATCTGCCAGTTTTTTTTAGCTGAAGAAATCGGGAAAAAAACACGAAACATGGAACTTTTCAACCCGTCCCAAAATTTAATTTTCGATCTTTTTCCTTTACTTCCGGTGATAGACTCACATCTACAAATGCCGTTTGATTTATTTATTTCAGATGAGCAAAACCTCCCGAATCATGGCAGCCGTCAACCAACTTATTTTTACACATGAGTGTTTCCCGAACGGTGTACAGTCGATTTAACTCGTTATTTTTGTTTGATAGAATTCCGAGGGACGGTAAAAATGTTAATAAATGTGGGGTTAAAATTTAAAGATCGTGTATTTTAATGATTCATAAAAAAAATCGCAAAAAAACGAAAAAATAGCTGTCACATGGGATGATCCGTTAAGCAGCGCTCTGCACAAGCCATTGGTTCTACCACTTTTATAAATATTTTTCAATACAAAGATTGTAAAAGATACTTAAAACGATACTTTTTAATGTGAAAAAAGTTCGAAAACCTGCACACGTTTTCCTAGAAAAAGTACACGGAAATTCCTGTCTTTTCCGGCCACGAGTCAGATGTAACCCGTTAAAGTCGTTTTTTTTTGTTTTGTCATAAATAGACCGCTTTTTCTCTACAATTTGGCATTTTCGTAATTTCCAAAGCTTCAAAAAATTATCCGGTCATACGAATGTTCTATCATTATCCTAGAAGTACATTTTCTTTTTTTCATTTCAGATGAGCCCAGTTGCCAGAACCGCCTACTCCGATTGACCGTGCAGCAACGGCGGCACTTTGTTTAAATAATAATAACTACATCATTTATCAATATTTTTCAATTAAAAAAAACTTAAATTCGTCCAAATATGTATTGATTGTGTGTAGAATTCCGACCTCGTCATCCCAGTGCTCTCATCAGAAAAGAATATGGAAAATCAACCTGTTTTTTTTTGTCTCAAGCTTATGTAGACCCGCTAATGCTCGAGGGAAAAAAACGAGACGGATCACTAAATGAGTTGCAAAGTGTTCGTTCCAATACCTGCGTCTCCGTAACCTGGGAAGATCTCGGGGCGAGCGGTTGCGTAAGGGAAATGGTAAGAGACACGCTCCTCAGCTTTTGGCCCGTTCTACTGTCCTGCGTCCAGGCCGACTGTATCACGTCTTGAAGGAGAAAACGAACACGCAGAAAATCACAGCGAGTGGTTCGGACAAGTGTCGCAATCGTGACAGATTTTTTTTTTAACAGAAAGCCGAAATATCGCTATAGTATCTAGTGATAAAGTTCACGTTACCCGTGGTTTTTCGAGCAGTGTGAAAGTCCAAGAAGAACTTGGAGTTGGTGAAGAGCAGCGTGAATAGTTGATCAATGTGTATCGGTAGCGTGATTTTCATGAGTTGCCTACCGTCGTGAGAAGCGGTACACGTGGTAGGTACTCGGCCCCCGATTCTTGCTATATCAACACAATTAATAATAATGATTAAGTTTTAAAAAATTTTAGTTTCATCTAATTATTAAATTAATAAAATTATTGAATTGATAAAAATATGAAAATGATAAATTTATTAAATTCATGCAATTATTTTGAACGAATTATTAATAGAAATATTGACATTTTTTATTTTTGTTTGTTCACTGTAAATATTCTTAAGAAATGAATGTTGCAGGACTTGCAAAAAATTATAAAAAACTTTTCAACGATTCTCGTAGTTTAAAAGTGCCAAAAAATGTGAATAATAACAAGTTAATGATGGAAACAAACAAATTTTCGTTGCATTCCAACGATGCAATCTCCATAATTTTTTGTAACTCGCTGAGCGACCTCGAAAATTGTTGGTTTTGACGATTATTTTGCCCCCGCCCCTGATCTTCCTGATTTTTTCCCGCAATGTTATTCAAGGTTTTCAAAAATAGTGCAGTGTTTGGAAAATGCGCTGGAACTTTTGAACTACGGGGTTAAAAATAAAATATCCCGAGGGATGAAAAGTACGATGACGATAAACAATATCGAAGAAACAAAAGATTGTAAATAAAGCAAAATTTGTCAATTATCTACATGTGTGCAGGCATATGTCATTTCGCGCGTAAACCCTCGCGGTTACGATTTCATCCGCCAATAGCCACCCCGCTAATTTCAATTTGCGTCACCCCAGTCTCGGAGTGTAGCCCCCCCGTCCGTCGTTTTCCGCTTCTCTACCGCACGGGGGTACAAGTAAACTTCGTAAAACCCGGCGTCGCTAGACGCGTCAATAATTTTCACCGACTTGCGTTGCAATCGGATTGTCAGCGCGCGTCAGTGCGCGACTAGACGGTCACCGATCCGAGTATCGGCTTAGGCCGACGCCCCCCGACAGGTAAGCTCGCCGCGCGCCGGTCTCGCGTCCGCTACCGTCGGTCACGAAGAAAAATGCAAGCCTGCGGCGAGAGGGGTGTCGAAGGAAAAGTGGTGGGAGAGGGTACGATAACGTACTTGCGTTCTTTTCGGCCTCACTTTCCGTCGTGTCGCTCAAATCCGTCGGATCCAAGGGAACGTCGGGGCGCGCAGGTACCGAAAGTCGAGGCGGCGGTTCCTCGTTCAGGGGAATAACGGGAGACTGCGAAGTTTCCATGCTCGCTCCTTCGACCTTTAAATAAAGGAGTTGAATGAGAGGAGTTCGTATGTCTCGAACAGCCATGTTGGATTGCATAACGCCTTCTTTTCGTTGCGCACTGCGATTAGACGCGCGCCGTTAAATGATTTCTATATAGATATGTATACGTGTGTATATACCGGGTGAGGCAACAACTATTACCAGTAGAAATATTTTCTAACCTATTACACTTCATCCATAAAAGTTGCATAGTTTGAAGGGGTCTTCGGCTGGTGGCTACGAGGTTCATCCAGGCGAAGGCACTCCGCAGATTTCGAGGTCACCTCCATTTTTTTATAGGACCACTACTTTTTTCAGAATTTCATCTAAGAACTAAAAATAAGTTCGCACGCAAAGTTTCAGGATCATCGATCGAGATGTAGTATACAAAATCGATTTAAAAAAATTACAGTGTCTTTAGCCTAGAATCGATTGAAAAAACGGTGCAAACACTTACTCCTACAAAACGTGCTCAAAGTGATGACCACCACTTTCAATGCACGCTTGCAATCTGATTCGTATTGATTGTATTGTTTTATTAAGGGGTTAGGGTACTGTGAAAATTACGAAAACTCCTTCCTCGCTCGAGGCAGCTCAAATTCGACAGAAACGTTAAACATATGGTGCAGGAATTGCAGATTAAAGGTAAACTTATTGTTACAATGAGAGAACTGCTAGACAAAGCTTTTAACACTTTTTTCTCGAAACTATGTTTTTGAAAACGGTGTACACGATTTCTCGACATCTGATGAACGGATTGACTTGAAATTTGCTACATTTATTCAGGGTAATAGTAGTCTAGGCTTGGCCGACTTTTTCCTTAACATTTTTTTTCCATTGATTATTAACAACTGTCATTTTTCATGGAATATAAAAAAAATGAATTTTTCTTTGATGGTTGAAACACGATACCAAAAAAGGTCGGTCAAGTCTTAGTCACTATTTTCTATTTTAAGAAGAAAAAAAACTCGATTTTTTTTGTTTCAAATCAACCGGGTGTCCAAAATCAGGTACACCAGTTGAGTTCCTCACGTTCAAAGGTCCTTCGCGGGATTGTTTATAAGTTCTTTGATTATTATTTTTCTATAAAATTTAGTGTACACCTTTGTTAATATATATACAAATAAATGTCCAAACGATTTTTCAATGATATTATTCATTTCTTCAAAATTGATTTTCGTTTAAAATAACTCTGATTTTCGGGTCGTTACAATAGCCTATCCCCTTAATCACGTCAGTCTGTATCAACAAACAGGCTCTAATTGAGGTTCCAATAGTTTAATACTGAGCGAAATCCAGCTGAGCTGTCCGGCTTTGTTTACATTGTTCGCAACTAAGAATCTCATCAAATTGTTTTAGGAAGCAGTGAGAAGTTTATAATTTCCATGATAAATGTGTGTTCTCTTCAATGAAAAGTACTACGGCAGAATTTTCTTCTATTAGTAGAAAATCAAATTGCCCGAAAAAAGTTTCCTTATCGGGAGCAAGTCGATAGGATCTTAATTCGCGGAGAATGTCACAAAAATGAAACGCAAGCTGCAATTGTGTATACTGAGCCTTAACCGGCTCGCTATCCGTCTTTGCGTTACACATTTATCAATGTGTACGATAAACTGTGTAAACAAGTGTTTGCACCGTGTTTTTCAAATCGATTTCAGACTAAAAACATTGCAATTTCCTTTTTTTCCCGTGTAAAAAACGGAGGTTACCTTGATTTTACCAAAGCGCCTCCACCTGGACGAAGCTGGCAGCCACCACTCGATGGCCTCCTTCGAACTATGCAACTTTTGTAGGAAAAGTTTTCTCCAAGCTCTGATAGGTTATAAAATATTTCTACTGCTAATAATTGTTTCCTCACCCTGTATATGTATGTGTGTATAAATATATATACGCCATTCGAGTTTCTCGTGACCGGTATGTACAATCCGCCGATCTTTTCGTCCTTTCTCCCGTGCGATTAATCGACGATCGTATAACAAAAAAAATACCTCGGAAAATGATTCCAGGGACAATCTCGTGGGTAGTTTGTCGTCGTCGGGTGGGGGTAACGGTGGCACGTAATCTTCATCGTCGGAGGTGAGGCCGAGTTCGTCGCCGTAACACGTGTGCACCAGTTGCCACATCTCGGCCATGCTCATCGGCTGCGAAATCAAAACGTCCGTGTTAAAAGCAGCGTTTCGAAGCTATCGTCGTTTTCTACGCTCTGGCTGAATATCTGGACGTTTTTCGCTCTTTGCTGACCGCGGGTCTCAATTGTTTCGCGCTCTCGTTCGCTCGTGTGTTGTGCGAAATGTACGCGCGGGAAACAAAAGAATACGGAGACGTATTGGGAGAGGCGATAATACAAGGATGAAAGACGCTTTATGAGATTTTTTCTGCCAGCGTTTGAACAATTGATCGTGAGGATTCTTGAAGCAAGAAGGGTATACAGGGTGTCGTCCCGGAGTGCAATGTCAACACTTCGGGAACGTGTGGGGAATCAACGAATGGAATCGGTAATGCTGGGGTCATTACGGCTTTCCGAGAAAAGTGCAAAAAATACGAAAGAGTAATAGAATTTCCGTATCTCACTTGGTCAATGGTGGAATTTACTAAAAATGTTGGAGCCTTGCGGTATGGCGAGCATCCCATTTCGTCCTGACAGCTCGTGTCGCAGCCGGACACTGTCCTAGACCAATTTCGCTCACTGCAGCAAAGATGCGAGCTCCGAGCTACTACCTGCTATCAATTGACACTTGATAAACCCTTCAGTTTTATCCATAGGGAAGTCCAGTCCAGTATCCAGAATCCAGTTTTATCCTAATTCAAGGTTGTTAAATCTGGTGACCTTGGAGTGGAGTTCGGGGAGTGGAGGGCCTGTGTCTTAGTGCTCAAGGTCACCAGAATTAACAGCCTTGGATTTTTTCCTCTGGGGAAACACTGGAGGAAAAGGTTTGTTCGGTGTCAATTGATACCAGGGAGCAGCTCGGAGCTCGTGTGATTGCTGCGGTACGCGATATCGCTCGTAAACAAAGTCGAGCTCCAACGCAAGCTGTTAGATTGCGAAGCAATGCTTGCAGTGCTGCGAGAGTCCAACACTTCTAGCAATTCCTTTATTCTGCAAGTGAGAAAGGCAAATAATTCCTCTGGTTTCCAGCGATGTTCTCCAGAACAAAGCGAATAGTGATATAAAGCAAAGCAAGAATATTACCTGTCCGATGAGAGCGTTCTGCCAAACCCGGAAAAGCATTAGATAAGTTTTATCCCTTGCTCCGAATGTAGTTAAGAAGAACTTGTCAGTCTCGGTGCATATCAGTATAGCGTTTGGTATAACAAGAGCCGTTTTTTCTTTGGTGATGGAGGCGACGTCCGTCCAGCGAAGTGACACTAGAGTCTCCCACATGAATATGTTTGCGTAAAAGCAAACGTGATTTTGCGACACGTACAGACGTCCGTGAACCAAAATCTCTCGCTGTAGCGCACAAGAGTAATCTGCATATTGGACAAAAGGAGTGGAAGGGGCAGGAGGGGGCAGATATCTTTTGTTGCGATTATCGAGAAACAAAGTGTTTTTTTTTGTTATCTGTAGCAAAGAGGCAAGGAATAAAAACTCACCTACTACTAGTCGCTCGTCGTCCGGCACATCTTTGAAGATTCTCTTGAAATCTTCGGAGCGTGACTTGTAAGTGGGATAGAGAACGTTGTACCAGGACGACTTTTTCTTCACTCTATCTGCCCTGCTACTTTTTTTACTCTCCGACGCGGAATTCTTGCTCGGTTCTGCCGAGTCGGACGAGCGATTAATACTTTCCTGAAATTCGACACGCCCATTTCCATAAAGTGTATCCGAATGTCATTTTTCTTAACTGAGTTCTGGGGCGAACGCCATTCTCGATTTATTAACACTTATAGCGAGTTGAGAGAAGGGTAGTATCCAGAGTGTGAAATTTCAACGACATTCAACGTTTCTAGCCTGAGCTACTCTATATCAAAGTTATCAACTTTTGCACGGGTCTCCTATGGCGACTGTACCAAACGTGACGCTATAGTCGTTCTTTCAATTTTACCCGTGAACACGTTGATATATATTCGTGCAAAAATTACAGATGGTGGAGAACCGTTATTCGGATAAGGTGAAAAAAAGAAACAAAGCTGTCGGCTGGTTTGTTTACAAAGTAGAATAACGAAAAAGATGAAACTTTGGGAAACACAGATGGGAATCGGAAAGATTGCAAGTTGTCTCAAATTATAATCGTTCTGTATGTAGTGATGGTGCCGTTCGCAAACACTCGTTGATACGAGCTTTTATACCCAACTCTGATGCGTGCGAATAATTGACACATTGAATGGCACATTGAAAATGCACCGTGATAACTAAGCGTGGAAACGCTCAAAGAGCCGTGTGTACACGGTTCATTGAAAATGGATGTAACGGAAAATGGAAAAACACTCCCGGCTTCTCGACGCCTGACAACGTACCAGGCCCAAAGCTAATCAAACGTCCTTCACGTAAACGCAAAAACCGCTACCACAAAGTAATTATGAGAAAAACGTTTTAGCACTTTCGCGGCGTGAGGACTCCTCGATATATTAATTCCAAGGTGAAAGAGCATACACCGACGTACCTGGGTATGTTCGTCAGCTTTCGACGACAGGGAGGCTTCTCTGGAGGACAAATTGGCGGTACTATCAGCTCTAGAGTGATCGCGTTTGTTCTGTGCTTTGGGACTAGGATGCGGCGACAAGTTGGGCGTGGGCAGAGGACTGGATTGTTCCTGAGTCTCGGTTTGAGAATTTTCGTGCGAAGTTTCCATTGCGGCTTCATTGCTGGATTTGCCGGGACTCAGGCCCCCCAGTGACGACGAATTGATGGAGCTGAGCACTTCGTGGCTCGAGATCAAGAGATTCTCCACCGATTTATTCCTGCACGATAATACAATGGATGCATCAATGATAGGTCGAGTTTACGTCGAATTCGTCGCATCGCGCGCGTTATATTCGAACTGGTCGTTCAAAATGTTCGATAGGCGTTCGAGAAGGAGCTCACGATCGTCGACACTTGATAGCTGTCAAACAGCGAGTAATCAATAAACGCGCGTATACGCGAATGAAAAGTCAAAGGACCTCTACGAGGTTAATACGCTAGACGGTCACTTACATGCTCGTGATGGGATGATCCTGGAAGTTTTCTTTCTCGAAATACATGATTGATTATTCGTTGTTGTCTCGAATGTCCGAAGTTTTATTGGAGATTAGATATAGCCATGCCGATAAGATAACGAAGGATCCCAGTTGAATGTTGAATCAACATTGGAATGAATAATAGAACCTTCCCGTCCATTCGATTCCCGCAATAATGAGCCGAATCGTTTTAGGTCCTGTTCACACTGTAGCCAACTGGAGGATTGTCGCGCGCAGCTCCAAAATGTGGAAAAAGCGAGGCATTCTCATTGGACGATCGATCGGGCGTGTTGGGAAATGAGCCAATGGGGAGTAAGGATCACACTCAACTGGCGGGACTTCCCCTAATGTCTTTGCGTCATTGACCACCAATCGATTATTAAAGTAGCATGTTCTTGTTTGTCAGATTGCTGGTAAGTTTTTTTTTCTACGCTATGGATAATGCACAGGATGCTTGAAAAGTCGGGCAATCTTTGCTATTTCTTGAGCTAATTGAATAAATTCATAGGCAAACTTAGTTTGGATTTTATGAAAAAGGCGACACGCCGTTGTTCAGTTGTATTCGCATTTCGCAGTTAGATGAATGTGGGAACAGAACGCGGAACGTTTTACATAGATTTAAGTTTGGTCCCACAACTCTTCGATTAACCGAGTGAACCGAAGTGTAAGGGCGAATGGACCAAACAGAACCACGCTTAGCAGGCTAAACGCGGGCTAACTCGGTTAACCGAAAGTTATGGAACCGGGCCTAAGTCGGTTTACTGAGAGTTGTCGAACGTGCCCTTAGACGATTAAAATAGTATTGGAAAAAGTTAGGGTTACCAAATGTTTTAATAAGAATTCTGTAGTTAATGGCAGCAATTATTACGCGAGCAGAGGACTCGCTCTGAACTGAGAGAGCTATGAATTCGGGAGCACTGATCAATCAGTCATGCCAAGTTGTTGTGCGAGAACGACAGCCTGAAAACACAGTGAAATCCGTAAAATGCGTGCGCGAATAAGTAATTTAAAAATTTATAGTCGACTTCGAAATTACAGCGGCAAACGTGCTCTGTTAAACTACATTTTACGGGCTACACCTGTCGAACATTCGTCACAGTCAATCAACGTGAGTCAAAACTGTTCGAGTCTCCATATTTTGGACTGCAAAGCCCAGAATCCTTTATAACGCAACAAAAGCCTTATGGCCAAAAATGAACTCCACGAGGAAGCTGAGCCTACTTTATGACCCCGAAACCGGAAATCAATCGGTAGGTCATATAGTCGCAAACGCCTTTTCTTAAAAACCACTTCTCGTGAATCTCGTACAAGATAATTCCAAAACTATCCGATGGCTCATTTCGAATGTTTGCTGACTTTTAGATAACATAATTGTCGCTTATGTGAACCTAAAGGTCTTTAAAGCTTATTTTTAACAACCATGTTTTCATTAACAAATTCTATAGTAACAATTTCATGAAAAATAGAACATTTTTACAGACACATACCATTTTTCGAATGTTAACTCCTCTTTGATTTTTGAGATTCATATAGAGCGTGTGAGTCTTCAAAATCTAAAACCTCCGGGCTCTGATGTTTCAGATCAATGCACCACACGCTAGGTTGTACACCGTGGAATAACTCAGGCGGCAACCATTTCTGAAGCGAGAGTCGTACCATTTTTTAATGTTGAAAAACAAATTTGCAATATCAAAAAAGTAATAATATGTCCATAAAATCTACAGATATTAAGGAAAAAGTGGCATTGAAAATGTAATCAGACTTTTTGGGTAATAAAAAAAACAGGTACATGTGAATAATGGTTCGTTTGTTTTATTAAAAAAGTATTGATACATTAAGGTAATATAATTGTTGAATTAACAATAAGATTAGAATTGGATAGGGAGGGCATTTTTCAACCGACCACAGGTATTCAGCATGTCGAAGCTTCCCCCACTCCACTACAACATAGTGGCAGTGGAGTGCGGGTAGCGTAACTTTGATGTGACATCTAGCCAGTAGGCCTATTCTGTAACTCGTTATATCTCGGTAACGATAGTTTTCGTTATCGTTAGCTACCGACAGCCAATTGCATGCACGTTCCAAGATGAAAGGGGGCCTCTTATTGGCTGTCGGTAGCTAACGATAACGAAAACTATCGTTACCGAGATATAACGAGTTACAGAATAGGCCTACTGTAGGCCTATTCTGTAACTCGTTATGTCTCGGTAACGACAGTTTTCGTTATCGTTAGCTAGCGACAGCCAATTGCATGCACGTTCCAAGACGAAAGGGGGCCTCTTATTGGCTGTCGCTAGCTAACGATAACGAAAACTGTCGTTACCGAGATATAACGAGTTACAGAATAGGCCTACTGTAGGCCTATTCTGTAACTCGTTATAACCCGGTAACGACAGTTTTCGTTATCGTTAGCTTGCGACAGCCAATCGCATGCACGTTCCAAGACGAAAGGGGGCCTCTTATTGGCTGTCGCTAGCTAACGATAACGAAAACTGTCGTTACCGAGATATAACGAGTTACAGAATACTGTCGCTGTAGGCCTATTCTGTAACTCGTTATGTCTCGGTAACGACAGTTTTCGTTATCGTTCGCTAGCGACAGCCAATAAGAGGCCCCCTTTCGTCTTAGAACGCGCATACAATTGGCTGTCGCTAGCTAACGATAACAAAAACTGTCGTTACCGAGATATAACGAGTTACAGAATAGGCCTACAGGCCCCTGACACTGCGGACCACGGTCTTACATACAGGTCTGGAAACGACCGTGGTGGGGGTAGGCACCGTTAACGAACCCACGTTTGTTTCCAATTTTCGCCACTACGTGGCATTGCTATCGGCGTGTACGGTGCGACAAGGACAGAACAGCTTCCGTCCGTATCTCTCACCTTCTCGATGATCCGAAATACACATTACCTTTTTCGCGGCGGGGGAATAGAGGTAGATGAGAAATAATTGTGGAGTAAGGAGGGGGGATTGTGGAAGAGAATAGAAGTGGGGCTTGTAAAAAGGGGAAGATCCTGTATGGCTGGAAGAAGACCAATATAAAATTTTTTAAAATAAATAAAAATACTTACCTTTTTCGAATGAAATGGATTTTCATTCGAATTTTATTCCGAGTTTCTTTCGATGATCGATATACAAATACCTTTATTGAACACCCGGTGTGACACGTGCGTACCGCACACACCTTCGGCATGTCGACAAATTTTCAATAATACCCTGAAACAACGGTCCACCTTCAAAAGCTTTATGAATATTTTAAACTACAAATGCTCGTTGACGCGACGCAAACAGAGGTTATCGAGAACGTGTAATCAAAAAGTTATGACAAGGCAAGGGGCGAAGGGAGAGGCCACAGAAGACCGTGGGTGGGAGGTACTCGCCGATAGTGGCGACGGCGGTGGCGACGAGCGGAATGAAAAGTGAAGCTCGTAACGGTTCCTCACGACTCCATTGAAATCTGGCTTCGTTTCCAGACCTGTATGTAAGACCGTGCTGCGGACCTTTCCCATGGTAAGAAAGTGGTCACTCTCTGTCCCTAGCATTGTCGCTCGAGTATATCTATATTGTGTGGCGCTGGTAGTCGAGTGCCCGGTTGACTATATATATATATATATATATATATATATCGGTCGTAGAGCACATCGTTCGCATGGTTGCGGACGAGCGAGCCGGACTCCCAGCGCCTTTAGCGGCGAACGACATTTCGTGGTCCACTGAAACTGCTCTGTGTCAAGGAGCTCAATAAACTTGGCCAGCGACTATGAAAATATGAATTTTTTTTCATGCCAATCGATTGTTAGTGTTTGTTAGACAAAATCCAGCGTTTGTTAGACTTTATTTGTTTAATAATACGAAAAACATATTTCATGTCAATTCATATTAGCCGCGGAAAAATGGTTTTGTAATGATTTCGGACTTTTCTTCGGAACCAATCGATTGTCAGTCATTTGTTAGTGATTATTAGTCGATTTTTATTGTTTGTTGGAGCTTAATTTTTATTTTATTGTTGAAAAAATGTTCATCCCTATAGCACGCTGCAAGCCACGTGAAGTTGGCAGCATTGCCACGACGGCTGACCACGGCTTTGCCCATGTCACTCCTTAATTGCAGTGAAATGCTGATTCTTTTCATCCTACTCGATTGTTAGTCATTTGTTAGTGTTTGTTAGACAAAATCGAGCGTTTGTTAGACTTTTTTAAATTTAATAATGCGAAAAACAAATTTAACGTCAAAGGTAGCCGCGGGAAAATGGTTTTGTATTGATTTTGAACTTGTATTCGTAACCAAATGATTGTTAGTTGTTTGTTAGTGTTAGATTAAATAAAAATTAAGCTCTAACAAACGATAAAAATTGACTCACAATCGAGTAGGGTAAGAAAAATCAGCATTTTGCTGAAATTGAGGAGTTACATGGGCAAAGCCGTGCTCAGCCATCGTGGCAATGCTGCTAACTTCACGTAACTTGCAGCGTACTATAGGGAAACGTGTTTTCCAACGATTAAATAAAAATTAAGCCCCAAAAAATGATGAAAATTTACTAACAATCACTATCAATGGACTAATAATCGGGTAGGATGAGAAGAATCAACATTTTGCTGAAATTGAGGAGTTATATGGGCAAAGCCGTGCTCAGCCGTCGTGGCAATGCTGCCAACTTCACGTGGCTTACAGGGCTATAGGGGTAACAAGTTTTTCAACGATAAAATAAAAATTAATCTTTAACAAACGATAAAAATCGACTAACAATCGATTGGTTAGGAAGAAAAGTTCGAAACTTTTCTTTGACATGAAATTTGTTTTTCGTATTATTAAATAAAGAAAGTCTAACAAACGCTGGATTTTGTCTAACAAACACTAACAAACGACTAACAATCGATTGGCATGAAAA
This sequence comes from Ophion slaviceki, assembly GCA_944452715.1. Lineage (NCBI taxonomy): Eukaryota > Metazoa > Arthropoda > Insecta > Hymenoptera > Ichneumonidae > Ophion > Ophion slaviceki. Next base: position 3,418,375 of record OX101791.1, read on the forward strand.
AAATTCGATATTTGCATATCCGCCGGCTAAGTTTATTGAGCTCTACCAACTCCCCAGTAGGCCTATTCTGTAACTCGTTATAACCCGGTAACGACAGTTTTCGTTATCGTTAGCTTGCGACAGCCAATCGTATGCACGTTCAAAGACGAAAGGGGGCCTCTTATTGGCTGTCGCTATCTAACGATAACGAAAACTGTCGTTACCGAGATATAACGAGTTACAGAATCCCGCTGCTGGAGGCCTATTCTGTAACTCGTTATAACCCGGTAACGACAGTTTTCGTTATCGTTAGCTTCCGACAGCCAATTGCATGCACGTTCCAAGATGAAAGGGGGCCTCTTATTGGCTGTCGCTAGCTAACGATAACGAAAACTGTCGTTACCGAGATATAACGACAGTTTTCGTTATCGTTAGCTAGCGACAGCCAATAAGAGGCCCCCTTTCGTCTTGGAACGTGCATGCAATTGGCTGTCGGAAGCTAACGATAACGAAAACTGTCGTTACCGGGTTATAACGAGTTACAGAATAGGCCTGCGAGGTCTATTCTGTAACTCGTTATAACCCGGTAACGACAGTTTTCGTTATCGTTAGCTTCCGACAGCCAATTGCATGCACGTTCCAAGACGAAAGGGGGCCTCTTATTGGCTGTCGCTAGCTAACGATAACGAAAACTGTCGTTGCCGAGATATAACGAGTTAAAGAATAGGCCTACAGGTAGCATATATATCCATTGATGCGGATAAGTTACCTTTTTCAGGTTATCTTTAAGACATGACCATAAGATAATTATTCGACATATTTCAAATGATATCCCGTATAATGCTGCCGTAAAGTTATATTTTTTATGATATGTTTCGGTGATGAAAACGGACGTCTAAAAGGTATCACAAAATATTATCCAATTGACGACTTTTTTAAGATATCAAAAAATTATCTATTTACTGTTATCTATTGTACAGGGTGCGCCAGAGAAACTTACTTATTTGAAAAAATTCCCGCGCGGTGAGTTGGGCGGGTAGAGGGGCGAGAGGGGGCGCATCTGGAGGGGGAAGTTCCCAAGTTTGTTTCTCCCTCCAGTCAGTTGCCATCATGCTCTGGTCTAGAGAGCAGCGGGCCTTCGCAGTCGAGAGCTTCTTTTCTAACGGTCGCTCACTTGTTGCTACGCAACGTGCCTTCCGCGCTCGCTTTGAAATTCCTCCTCACAGACTCGTTCCTGGCCGTAATTCGATTCTGTCGTGGGTTAACTCATTTCGGGAATAATTGGTCCTTATTTTTTTTTAAGAAAACGAACGCGCAGTTACCGTGAATGGAGCTCGTTACAGGAACATGATCGAGGAATTTTTTCTTCCAAGACTCGAAGAAATGAACGTTAGGAACGTGTGGTTTCAGCAAGATGGAGCCACAGCACACACAGCACGAGACTCAATGAATTTGTTGCGACAACATTTCCCCGACCGCCTCATTTCTCTCAGAGGCGATCTCCAATGGCCGGCACGCTCTCCAGATTTGACTCCATGCGATTTCTTTTTATGGGGTTATTTGAAGTCTCTGGTTTATGTCGATCGACCACGGACCATAGCACACCTCAAGAACAACATTCGCGACGCCATTGCCAACATACCGACTGATATGCTGCAAAGAGTGGATACGAATTTCAAAAATCGACTTCATCAGTGTATGCGCAATGGGGGTCGCCATTTATGCGATGTCATTTTCAAGACTGCATGAAAAAAAAATTGGGATATTGTATTCTCAAATAAAAAAAAAATTAAAACAATAATTGAAGTACTTTTGTTTTTATTGACCTTTCAAATAAGTAAGTTTCTCTGGCGCACCCTGTATCTAGTTCATCGTTGTCCAAAGGATATCATAAAGATGAATTACATAAGACGTCTTTTTCATGACATCTTTTAGATGTCGGAAATATGCTGTCTTTTAAGATATTAGGTTTTGGCGGGAAATACTAAAAAGTCATCCAAATGTTTTTCTAAATGTGACATACAACTGATCATCCTATAATTCTTTTTGCTTCTGTGAGTACATATACATATTTAATGTACTTTCTTTTTATTCTCAAAGTGTACTTCGCGTATTGACTTCAAAGTTCGAGTAAGTACAATATTCTCTTTTATACTTTGCATGTCTATGCAAATTCGCTGCGGCACGTATCGAAGCACTCGTCAAACAGAGACTGCGAAGTGCGCTGTGTCGCCATTATTACCAAGATGCATGTGCCATAAAGAGGCTCGTTCGATCCTAATTCAGTGTTGTCGATTTGCATTGCAGAACCGTTGGAAAAATAGCTGCTTCCGAAATATATGTGTTTAGTATATATAAATATTTAATGCACTCGCATTCTATTCTAAAACGTATGTTTGCTTTTCAGGTAATTCAAAAGATCGTTTGGAGTAGACTTTCTTGTCGCAGTGGGCTTGAAAATTTAAGAAAGTATACTTTTTTCTACTTTAAATTTCTCTACATTCAAATATATTCAAAAAGTTTGAAAGATATCTATATAAAGGTGATGGGACCGCCGCTGAAGCCGTTTCTTGAACTGTCACAAAGACAGCAAAGGCGGAGAGTATCTATTGCGTTAGAAACTGACATGAATTCAGTATATCATGTAAATCGCCCAATCCTACTGAACCGTTCCGATCACCACTAAGAGCTTGTATTGCTACTCCTGTTGATGTTTGCTATGAGATCGATCGATTCTTAAATAGCCTAGAGCGTTTCGGTGATGTCGAGAATGTTAGTACACCGGGTGATCAAAGGTACCTGGAACCCCTATCTCTACAGACATTGACTTTAGCATAGAGATTGAGGTGAAACCGATTGATCCTACACCTGATCTTCAAACGTTTTCTTGCTCGGTGGACAGTCCAGAAATAAATATCCCAATCCGTTGTGAATCATATTTTAATAGGATTGCAGAAATTCAGTTACTCTGACCTACCTTAGTCGTGACACGTTAGATAACATATTATTGATAATATTTGTTCATTTTCTGTTTCAGATGTCGTAAGAAGCGTTTCTCCTGACTCAAAATTAAAGGAGATCGAAGCTCGCATTGCCGACTGCCTTCGCCGTGGGGGTGGGGCATAAAAGCAGCAAACGTTGCAACCACTAAAGAGCGTGATCGTAACGGCGGAGAAGCCTAATAACGACTGTTGCTTTTTATAATATTAAATTACATTTCACTTATAATGAATTAAGCGATATTTTATTTATAATGACCTATCCCACTTCGAAACCGACATAACAATATCTTATCAATTTCTTCATGATAAAAATTTACGTATTAACAGTCTGAAATATTTATTATAGCTTAATATTACCCATTTCTAATTATTATATGGTAAGTATAGTTGATGAAATTTTTTGTTGCAATACGAACGAGTGCATATATACACACGTTCGTATTTAAAGTAACAAAAAAATGTTATCTTTGCTTATCATATAATTAAAAATAGATAATATTAAGCTACATTAAATATTCTAGACTATTAATACGTTAATTTTTATAAAGAAATGGATAGGATGTATTATATGGCCAATAAATGGATATCCTTTCGATAGTACTCTTCGATGTCGTTTAGATGTCGTATTGTCAACTTTATTCGAATGCCTAGTGGACGACTTTTAGATGGCAGTGGTATCTTGGCATTTCTGTGCCTTTAAGGTATTCCTTTCGCGGAGGACCGTATTTTGTGGAGGCATAAGCAGGGCCTTCTGAATCGTCGGTAAATTACAATTACGCTTAATAAAAAAATAAGTTACAATGGATTATTATACACAACGATAAACTGGAATAAAAAATTTCGCGCAAATTTAGTAGATTGAGACATTTTTACATTTATTTCAAGATCGCCTCACGTAAGATCGTCTTAAACCGCTGAGACGGTCTTTTGAGACCTTATGTATTCACAGTTGGCAAGTAATATCACCTTACGAAAGAATTTGGTCCCAAGCATTTGCTCATTCCATTTAAGTCGGAATGACACCTCGAAACTTTGCCAAACAACGTCAAATAGATAGACGAACAGCTGTCTGCCTTTCAAATTTTCTGACTTTGAGAAAAAAATGTAAATTGGCTTATGATAAGTCAATCTACTTTTTTTTTCTCAAATTCAGAAAATTTGAGGGGCAGACAGCTGTTCGTCTATCCATTTGACGTCGTTTGGCAAAGTTTGGACGGGATCTGAAGAGCCGTTTCAGAGATTTTTGGGTATCTATAATTGTTCTACCATACCGACCGCGATAAGGTGTCATTCCGTCTTAAGGCCCGGTTCCACAACTCTCGGTTAACCGAGTTAACCGGAGTTAAGCCAGCTCAGCGTGGTTCTGATTGGTCCAGTCGCCCTTAAACTTCGGTTAACTCGGTTAACCGAGAGTTGTGGAACCGGGCCTAAAAGTTGACGTATAGTTAACTATCGGACACAAATAAGTTATCTGCCAAGCGGACATATCCCAGCCCCGGCAGCATAAATGTCCAATTGACATCGATCAGTTACCGTTGTCAGGTTACCTTTAAGACGGAATGACACCTCATCGCGGTCGGCATGGTAGAACAATTATAGATTCCCAAAAATCTCTGAAACGGCTCTTTAGATCCCGTCGAAACTTTGCCAATCGACGTCAAATAGATAGACGAATAGCTGTCTGCCCCTCAAATTTTCTCAAATTCAAGAACTGCAACACGGAGGTAAATGGGTCTCTTAATGGGCTCGTATTTGCGAGGCCCTCGGCGAATCGTGTATTGCTTTATGAGCGGGCCATTCCGCTCGTAAAGAATTATTGCACGGATGTTTATGATGCTCTCAGCGACGAGTTCGAGAGACTTTCTATTTTTATGGAGGGTCCAAGATATTTCTATTGGGACAGGGTTTTCCGGGACCTCCAACAACCTACCATTAGGGGGCTTAAAATGCTGTAGTGAACAGAGAAACTCGTCGGGAAAGGAAGATAAGTAAATAGCAAGGGACGAAGGTCGCAACATATTCGACATCTTTCAAATGACATCACGTATAATGCTGCCGTAAAGTTATCTTTTTTATGATATTTTTCGGCGATGAAAACGGATGCCTAAAAGGTATCCCAAAATATTATCCAATTGATGACTTTTTAAGTTATCAAAAAGTTATCTATTTACTGTTATCTATTGTATCTAGTTCAACGTTATCCAAAGGATATCATAAAGACGAATTACATAAGACGTCTTTTTCATGACATCTTTCAGATATCGGTAATATGCTGTCTTTTAAGATATTTGGTATTGGCGGGAAATAGTAAAAAGCCATCCAAATATTGTCCTAAAGATCACATCCAACGGATCACTTTTATCATAGTGCGAATGTAGCGTGTCATATTTCATTTCACCGGCAAAAAATTGTGTGTAACAAGAAGTAGTTGAAAAAATAAAGGTGTTGAAAGACATATACGTTAGTGCCTTTTATCCTACTATTCTTTTCGCCTCTGTGAGTACATATATCTGTTTAATGTACTATCGTTTTACTCTAAAAGCGTATGTCTGCTTTTGAGGTTATCCACGGGATCGCTTGGAGCATGGCAACCACCAAAAGTCGTGACTGCAACGGGAGAGAAGTCTAATAACGACTGTACCGTTTTTATAATATTAAATTACATTTCACTTATAATGAATTAAGCGATATTGTATTTATAATGACCTATCCCACTTCGAAACCGACATAACAATATCTTATCAATTTCTTCATGATAAAAATTAACTTATTAAAAGTCTACATTATTGAGCCATATTAAATATTCTAGACTATTAATAGGTTAATTTTTATAAAGAAATGGATAGGATATTGTTATACATATATATCGCCAATAAATAGATATCTTTTCGATAGTACTCTTCGATACCGTTTAGATGTCGTTTTGTTACCTTTATTCGGATGCCTATTGGACGACTTTTAGATGGCAGTGGTATCTTGGCATTTTTGTTCCTTTAAGAAGATATCTTTAAGATATATCGATTTGATGACTTTGCGCCAACGTACCGACAACCCAAAAGACCTTTAGTCGACACTTTGTTAACCATTAAAAGTTGCCGTATAGTTAACTGTCGGACACAAAGAAGTTATCTGCCAAGCGGACATAAGTGATACGTTTTGTAATACAAAACGGCGTCTTTTTTGGACAACCAAAAAGTTATCCCTATCCGTTTCGCACATCTTTCGGATGCCATATGGATAACATTTGACTACCTGGGAAGCTACCTACCCCTTCCACTGGAGTTTCCAGGCCTGCATGTAAGACCGTGACTGCCACACTTCTGTGAATACGGTTGTAAGGATTCCTTATTTTTTTTGTCCAGAACAAAGCTCACTGATACCTTATTTCTCAAGGAACATCTATGAAGACGGGTATATATGTGATTCGATGTGCTGTTTAAAAATCGAGCACTGATTAATTGACTGCTAAAAATATAATCAAAATATAATCCATTATTTCACAGAAAACATCACACTTTCGATCAACTGAAAAACATCGCGCTCCCTATTGGCTCCCTGCGCAACACTAGCGCCACGTAACGTTCGTATTTTTATCGGCTCTGTCAAAGGCTCTGTTATTGTGATTATAATATTGTGGAAAATTATACAAATAAAAATCGCACCTCGATTGCATTTAATTGTTTGGATTAAATGAATTTGTCTGGCTAAAAACGGCAATAATCGTTTCCTTTCAGTAAAGTGAAAAGAGTAAGTAAAATTCCCTAAAATGTATATTTTTGTTTATTCGTAATGTTATAAGACGAGAATAATGAAACTATATAATGACCGTTATCAAAATTTTACACATATTGTTGTATCCGGTTAAAATATAATGAATAAAATTCTGTTTTTAGACCAAGATGAGCATCATTTTCAAGACCGGCTGCAAGAGTATAACTCGCAATATTAATTTCCCACTGCAAAGTCAATTTAAGGGAAAACTGTTGGTATCTGCTGAACACGTCAGGGACGTAGAAGAGTTAAGGACAAAACATGACCCAAGCTTAATGAGTCAAGCTCATGTCATAAGGCAAATCTTCATTTCTCTGATGCCTTATAAAACTTCTTTAAAGGTAAAACTCCAGCTATCCATTTGTTGCATTGTCTGGCTTCCAATTTACCATAGAGAATTGATAAAACTTGCATCTACTATTCCTTCCGGTATTTTTGCAACTTATTAGACAGCAATTGTTCCGGCCAATTTTTAATAAAAACAATATTTTCTATTTGATTGCAAAAATATTGTACTACCCCCATACAGATGTGACATATGAATATCCCAGTTCATTAAAAATTTTCCCCTGCGGGCGCTGCTGTCGTTTTCATTGCCCCTACCCTAAACTTTGTACGGAGCCAATTTTGGACAATGTGTCACCGTGTCAAGCATCGCTATGCCTCGATGACATCGCATACTTTTATTTAGATTGTCCAGTCGAACATTCCTGCCTAAACGATTAACAGAAGGACGAAAAAATATAGAAACGTTAAATACTGTGTATTTTCGTAGATTCTTATTCGGCATGGAATCACGCAGAGATAACGTGTATCACGACACGATACCGGTCAACCAGTTCCATAGCGGCAAGCCCGACGTGTTTGTTACTTTTATCGAACAGTACGTCAAATACATCAACAACTTGAGCGCGCAGTATGAAAGCTCCAATAGCATCTACCGACAGGCTTATCAGATCATCGGCAACCCTGGTGAAGATCTGGACATCGATGATCAGAGGGCTGCCTTTGTCATAGAATGTCACGGTCCTCTGGTTCATTCAGGTTCTAAAAAAAATTGTTCGTAATGGGTCTTTGAGTTTGTATGAATTTTTCTCTATTGCTGGAGCATGCCGAAAGCCTGCATGACCTCTCACATATGTGATTACACTCATCGGAATAATTCGTAAGGAAAATACAGGAGAAATCTTAATTCACATACAAAGCGTTATCGGAAGGACCACAGAGAGTTTGCGTGGAAAATGTCCAAACGAACGACGTTAAACAATGGGAATGGAAAAAATTACGTTCTTCGGCATCTTTTTGCGATGACAAAAAATGGAATGATATTAAATGATCGACACGCCCATTGGTTCGTTTGATAGTCACGGATATGTAGAATAATATGTTGAAATTTTAGCGTTTGATTTCTTTGTTCAACTCTAGAGAACGTACGGACAGTGGCAGGAGCAGGCGCCGTCCTACGTGAACTCTATACCCCAAAATAACGGAGCCTACGTTAGTCACGATTACATAGGTAGCGTATTCATAGCTGGCCTTCTTTTAAAACACATTGTATTTTGGATAAATGTATTTTCGTTGCCCCAATCTTTGAACTGCTGTTTGGGTTTATCGATATCAGAAAGGTGGTAGTTGAAAAATACTTATTTCAAGAGTATTTGGGCCGATCTGATGAATGATCATTGCCATTTTTAAAAATATTCAGCTTATTTCGAACAATATTTATTAATTTTTTTTAACAATATTTGTGCTATTTGAAATATATTTATTGTCATATAACGAACTTAAAAAAGCTCGTGGAAAATAAATAATAAACATTAACGAATGAATGAAGTTTTTAAATGCAGCATTGAAAAAAAAATAATGAAGTTTACGAAATAAATTTTTAAACATAAATGCTCAAGATTAAAAAATAATATCCTCAACATTAACAATAATCGTGAAATAAGTGAACAATGAATAATAAACGTTTCACACCAGACATTTTAGAAAAAGTTTGAACACTAAATAATTGAATGGAAAAGACAAATAATAAATGTAAAAATAGATTTGAGAAAAGTAAAACAAAAAGAAATAAGAATGCTCAGCGAATAGATTAGATATTTCGAAAAACCGCAGCTTGTTGTTAAACAATTTCTAAAACGGAACTTCGATATTTGCAGACCTCGAGTTTCACGAAGAAGTCTTTCCCACAAGGGTGTCCGTGCTCGAGACGCACAGTACGGGAAGCGTGGTTGCTGTCTGGGCGCAGGACAGGACCGGTCAGTGGCACGAACTGTGAAAGTTTTCCGCGGGCCAAGAATATTCTCACCGCCTTTGAAGTTCTGCAGCGTCAAGACGAAACTGCTAAGGCTCGAGTTGAACCACAGCCTCTTGAATGACTTCACCCACTTGCACGCTGTTCGTTTCGTCGGCACTTCTGAGCTCATATTACCTCGCGTCGGCTCCAAGAACCGGAGTCTGAGCGCGTTTCTGTGGGAAATCGGTTCCTTCTGCAACTACCAGGTGTGTAAGTATGAAACCGGAATTTTTGTACAGAAAAAACACGTTTATTGTAATGATATGATACAAATAACTAAAGATGGCTTCTCGGGTCACCTTTAACTGATCCGCCAGTTGTTGTTGTGTTTGAGCGTCGTCTTCGTCCAACAAGGCTTGCAGGTCAGCGTCTTCAAACTTTTTCGGTGGTCTTCCACGTTCTTCGTTCCTCACGTCAAAATCGCTACTTTTGAACCGTTTGAACCACTCGAAACACTGTGTTTTACCGAGAGCATGCTCACCAAACGCCTCCACAAGCATTCGATGCGATTCGGCTGCGGTTTTCTTCAGATGAAAACAGAAAAGTAGTGCTGTCCGCAAATCGTAATTTGTTGGCACAAAACTCGACATGTTTATCTCTAATAAACTAATGCTACTGAATGAAACTCGTGTTATTGTGAGTTGGAAATCTTTGTCGGATATCAATACAATAACAAGACACCGCTGACGTGATGTGTCGGTAACTGCATCGACTTCTAGCGCCACCTATGGGCAAATTCCGGTTTCATACTTACACACCTGGTATGAAAGACAATGGGACCTCAACAACTCAACACCGGATCCTTTCAGGGCGAACGCCGATATCGACGAGCTTAAAAACTCGTTCCACAAGTATTGCGAGCTATACAAAAGGTAACCGCGTTTGCCGAACACTTGATTGAGGACTTTTTTTGTGGCGCGTTACGGCTCCGACCAACACTGGGCTGGGTGACCGCTCATCCGTGTCTCTAGACGAGGTAGGTAGTTTTGCGATGGTGATAAAAAAACCGGAAAGTTGGTGAAAATGACCTATGATGTTCCGACAAGTATAAGATATTAATAAACAATAATGTTATTATTATTTGAACAAGGAGCCGCCGTTGCTGCATGGCTGATCGGTGTAGGTGTTTGTGGAAACTAAGTTCATTATAAAAATATGTACTTTTAGTACAGAGACAAAACTTTCGTATGACAGGATACTTTTTTGAAATTTTGAACATGGCAGAAATTCCAAGCTGTCAAAAAAAGTTCGATTTACGACAAAAAAAACTTTGATTACTTATTATCAACAAACAGATAAACATATAAAAAACACCCGGTCATATGATCGAAAATATTATGCACTATGCTCTGTCTGAATTTGAAGTGAACCTGACGTTTATATTTCGGTATACAATTACACCAGTTCAGAAAAAAATAGTCTTTGACAAAAAGGCGGGAGAAAAAAGAGTAAATCGGGATCGGGCGGCCGTAGCTTTCACAAAAATCGTTATAACGCGGCCAAATTTTGGAGCTTTTACAAAATCCTTGTTACAAATTTAAGTTAGAACCCCAGACTATAAAGGTCTCCAATAAAAAAATCGTATTTTCAGAATTTCAAGATTATGCAGACCCCTTAAAAGACGAATTATTTTTTCATCAACGAATCATTTCGATAAAACATCAACTTTCTGACGAGTAGTTCGTCTTCTGAAAATTAGTGCGTTCGTGTATACATTTTTTCATTTTATAACTGCAACGAAGTAAATTAAACCTTACGGCCGTTTCGTACCGACGTTTGCTGAAAAGAAGGGCTCATCGGCACCCTCCAGTCCGCCCCTTTTGCAATCCTATGTGCTTCTCCTATAGTACTATGTCTTCATTGTCTTTACTCGTAATTGTTCAAGCGAAACAGTAGAGAGACATCCCAAAATGCCGATGCTGCCTCCAAACTGTCACTCCGAATCGCCGATCGACGAGGCGTTCGACAGTATGCAGGAGGAACTTCCCAAGTTGATAAAGGAGATGAATCTGTCGACCGCGTCGCCCGGTGCGAGCGCATCGCGTGAAACTTGCGGCAGCTTCGCCGTTCTTCCGGTAAGACGAACATCGCGGTCACGCCATCCGAGTGCTGGCCATCCCGAATTAAAAGCAAGCCACGCAATGGAGCCCATTTTTTGCTGTCGCCTTTCAGAACGATATGATACTGGAGATCATGAAATATTTGAACCCGAGGACTCTGAGTCAATCTCAAGCCTTATTGGTACTGCGCCGACGGCACCGCCCTCAATTGGCTGACGCCACGATGCCAGTATCTTGAGAGATTGGATCTCTCTTGGTGCGGCAGTTACGACTCCCTCAAGCCCGAAGACGTCGTTGTCTTTATCAACAAGTGCGGCAGCCGCCTCACCCATTTGCGACTCAACTGCTGTCGCTTCGTCAACGATCGAATCGTCGCGGAGATCTCCTCGACGTGTAATAGTCTCAAAGGTTTGACATTGGCTGATTCGGAATAGATTTTGTTTTCGTGATCGAAATTCAAACGGGACTTCCGTTGTAACATTTTCGCAGTTATTCGTCGATAACGAAAAAGTATCGAATATTGCAGTTATAAAAATGCGTTTTTGATGAAAATCATCTGATTTTTGTAGAGCTCTGCCTGCGCAATTGTACATCAATTAGGAGGCAAGGCTACGTGTGCCTCGCGAAACTGGTCTGCATCGAGCGTCTCGAGCTGTATCGCACGTCGATCGAGACCGACACGCTGTGCGCGGTGTTGCACAATAACCCGCGGATGCGCCATCTGAACTTGGCGGATCTACAGTGTCTGAACATGGACGTCGTGGCTGAGGAAATAGCGGATTCGTGTCGGGCCCTCGAGAGCATAGACTGCTAGAATGTGGAGACTCTCACGCCCACTGGTGTCCTGGCTCTAGCCCGGTGCACTTGTCTTCGCGAGATCGATTTCGGATATTGGTAAGTCCGAAAATCTTTATGGACGAACTGTCGTTTAAGAAAAAAATGAAAATAATTCGCGGAAGTAGCTTTTGGTGAGTTAAGGCGAAAATTTGAATTGAACTTTTTACAGTCGACGTCCGTTGGGTAGAGGAAGGACCTAAATCTTCTGGATTTTTGTTGCACATTCAGTAGACATTCTATTTTGTCGGATGGAAAAAATACATTTTTCGTATCGTCTTATTCGGACTGATATACTTTCGAGAGTTCATCCTCAAATTTTGAGCCGGAAATTCCCAATAATTTTGAACCTATAGATCTGACGGCAAGTACTTTTTACGTACGAAAGGTCGATGCGAAAAACTTTAAACGTGTTTTCTCAACACCACGGGTTTCCTGGCGGACACGATTCCCAATTTACTATTCGAACGATCGGTCGGCAAATTTCAACATATTATTTCATATATCCATGGCCATCGAACGAACCACGGGCCTGTCAATTAATCAATACTCCCATTTTATTTTCGTCGCAAAAAGACGCCAGGGAATGTCATTTTGTCGATTCTCGTTTGTGAGCTTCCGCCATGTTGAAAATTTTCACGCAAACTCTTCTTTTGCGGTCCACGCAATAGCGCTATCCACGCAAATTAAGATTCCTTTTGTATTTCCCTTTCGGATTATTCCGACGAGTGCAATAATGTCCTCCACCGTTCACGCAGTTTTTCGAGGCGCTCTGGCAATTGAGAAAAATCGCTACAAACTCAAAAAAACATGCAAACTATTAATTTTGTTGTATAACTCAAAGAAATTTTAACACAACGTCAAAGAAAAATTAGAAAGATCAGAAAATCTAGAAAAAAATCAGAGAAAGGCCATGTAAACATAGCCTTTTAACAAAGTACCTTTCCGTTCTCGCGCGAGCAGCCTTGGTTTGGAAGCTCCGACCGATTCGCTGCGAACTCTCTTCACCAGTTGCACCTCCCTGGAGAAGGTGTTCCTGCGCGGGCAGCAAGGCCTATCCGACCACAACATCGAGCCGCTTCTGCACTGCAGCCAATTGCAACAGCTGGTTCTGTTCCGCACACGAATACCCAATCCTGACATATGCTTCCGTTTATTGCTCTCTTGTCCAGGGTTGAGATTAATGGAGCTGACCTGGTGCGTCGTCGCTAGCGATACCAACGTAAAGGAATGGCGCGAGCACTTTAAACATGTCTTCATCAAGAAGTCTTCACGACGTATTTTAAGCTAGAGGGACAACAATGAATTGTGATACTTGTCTACGCAGTTAAAATAGTTGTTTATATTCAAAGTAAACAAACCATATTACATGGAAGTGAGGTTTATTTTCTAAGAAATAGTGCTGAACAATAGAAAAAAAGTGTCAGAACGGCCGCCTATCTGAGTTTCGCCGACCAAGTGCTCGAAGTGATCGCGCCATTCGTCTGAGTTTGCTCGATGAATACGCTCTGTTTCTGTGTGCCAGTAGTGATTGTGTGTTCTGTTTTTTTTAAAGCCTCAAAGTAAGTTTCCATAAAAAAATTCTTTATTAATTGTTTACATTTAACCATGAGCACAATTAGAATAGAGCGTGTTTATTTTGGAAGAAAAAAACTACCAAGTCCGTTTATTCTTGAGTTAGTCCATTATATCGGATAAACATGGAATATGTCAATTTCTTTACGAAAGTTTGCGACACTCATACAAGTTTTCCCCAATTGCAGAATGGCTTCGCAAATGTCGCATCGAAATATTTTCGATATTTGGTTTGCAAAAACCAAAAATCAAGGAACAGATGCTTTGTTGTATTATATTTCGCAAGAATTTGGTGACTCGTCGTTTTCGGAAGACATTTAAAAAAAGAGAATTGTATATTAGTGAGTTTTCGTGGTACACGATGCCTCTGAGCGTTCATAACATTCTTTTTCACGGAAAAGACATAATAGATTCGTGTGCACGTCCAATTGGTCAACGTTCGGAAGAAGCACAGGAAGCTAGAAATAAGCACAATATGAAATTTAGAGAATTATTCACTAGGAAGACATCAAGAGATGATACCAATAGAGATTTTATCAACAGACTGGCCATAACATCCGACTCCTTTATTGCAAGTTTACATGCCCCTCCAAAAACGAAAAGTGGCAAAATCACTGCCGAAGTACGCTTTTAGAGGTGAGAGCGCCAGGTACCGGACAGAATATTCAGTCAAAAGAATCTGATAGCGATACCGAAGCATCTACTAGTGATTCTGACTAAAGACTAACCTCTCTAGTTTAGAGCTGCCTATTTCTCTGAATTTCCTATTGTTTTTTTTCATATATTATGTATTATGCGATGTATATGTATGTATTTTTTTTGTATTTTCTTCTCAATTCTTTTTGGTTTTGTGTTTTGCTTTATTTACTTTTCTTTCGCTTATTGAACCTCAATAATATTTAGGGGGTATCAGTTTGTCTAGAAGGTTGAAGTTTGAAGAAGTTTGTTTTTTAAGTAATTGTTGGGAATAAATGTTGCGAAAACTATCAAACCTACGGTGCCGGGGTTTTTGACGCATATTGAGACATGTTTCAACTAGCAACACAAATTTTTATGAAATACTTTATTGAAATCTATACAAGTTATGCGCTGTTATGTAGGTCGTAGCGTGAGACGCTCGTCCAATCGGGCTCACGGGTCGCGGCGATCCTAATTGTCTGAAACAGAAAAACATTTTTTTAAAAATCTATATGAATGTAGTCATCATCTGAAGTAGAACTAAATACGATTTTTTAAAATCGAAATCGCAGCTGTTTAAAAATGAAGGTTTAATTTTCCCAGAAAATTGTCAACTAAAACATGAGAGCGGGGCTAAAATATTCAAGCTATCGGTATCATTCTAGTTCAGGCTGTAGGTGAAGGTTCCCTCGAAATGTGTGCAAAACCCGAAGTTAAACGGTCCAATAGTTTTTGAGAAAAAAGTGCGCCCTACTTGAAAAATGTCGTTTCGAGAAAAACGCGTTGAAAGTTTGCCATACATTTAGCACTGATACGGCTGAACTTACCGTGGATAACAACTGATTTGAGTAACTTACCCTTAATCAGCTATACCGGGAGCGACGAGTAGCTTCTTTTTTTTCCACGCTCCGTCCCTGGACACACCCAGATAGACAGATGTACCTCATATTGGCATCATATGTACATCATCACTGCAGCATAGAACGTCTCACAGCTGTGTATCCCTTATGAGTGCTCCCGTTGAAGTCATATTTGCATCACATGATGATTCACAATAATACATCCAAATGAAGCAAAGTCGTTCTCACGCGAATATGCATGCAGTGAATTCATCAGACTAGCAAATTTGGCTCACGAATATCTAACAATAAGTGAGTGCATATGGGACTCATATGGGTGTCATGGCGTGAAGAAACTGTAGTGCTCACACGGAGCTCATATTAGCGGCATGGCGTGACGTAAATATGCTGTACTCATCCGGAGCTCATATTAGCGGCATCGCATGACGTAAATATGCTGTACTCATACGGAGCTCATATTAGCGGCATCGCGTGACGTAAAAATGCTGTACTCATACGGAGGTCATATTAGCGGCATGGCGTGACGTAACTATGCTGTGCTCATATGGAGCTCATTTGAGTGTCATAGCGTGAAAAATAAAAAAAATCCAAAAATATTGATAAAAAAAATCTGGTAGGATTTTTATTATCCCCATACGCTTTATTGATGTTCCTGCCTATATGATAAATGGATTAAAAACGTATTCTGCCTAGTTAAATTTTGTACCTACCTACGGTTTGAACCACGTCTTCTAAATCGAAAGCCGAGCGCGCTACCTACCTAGCCATTCTAACACTTGTACAAATTTTTTTTGTGTCTGCTTATTTGTATCAATCTGGATTTGGATGAATATCACCATCATATTGCGCTTATGGGATGTGTCACTGATGAATATACATA
Organism: Ophion slaviceki; assembly: GCA_944452715.1. Lineage (NCBI taxonomy): Eukaryota > Metazoa > Arthropoda > Insecta > Hymenoptera > Ichneumonidae > Ophion > Ophion slaviceki. Next base: position 3,434,313 of record OX101791.1, read on the forward strand.
TCGCCGTCTTATTGCGCTCGTCGAATGTATCACTTACAAGGAGACGGCAGAGCCTGGATGTCGCGAATCGGGTTCTCCTTTCGCCTGGTGAAGGTTGAAGACCTCCGAATTAACGTCGTTTTTTGTTTTTGTTCCAATAGGCCTTAGTTGCTGAGATATCGCACTTTGAAAATTTGGGATTTTCGGCTCGCGCGTAGAGTACGTTGAGCGTTGACACTTGAGACAAGAGCCACCGTAGCTAATACGGTGAGACGACGGACTGGTACTCTGAAAGTTCACAGTTCGCGTCCCCATGCTTTTTTTAAATTTTATTTTTATTTTTTTTTTATAATCTCTCATAAGACTTTGCATGTGCAGGTAAAGAAGTCAATTCGAAAATATGTATTACTAGTTTAATTCATCTATTATATTAAAATAACTAATCCAATAATGAAGTCACAATTACATAGCAAAATAATATTGTATAACAAATAATTAATCTATTAATCACGTCACAATGAGAAAGCAAAATAATGTGGTATAAAAAATAAATAATTAATCTAATTCACACTTGCAAATTTCGCGGCAGGTAATTATTCTGATTCTTCTTCTATCAGATCAGTATGTTGACAAATTGGAGGGTGGAAACCATCGTAAAGGCAAGGGTAGCACAAAGGCTTACGACACCACGAACATAAAATGAACGTAATACCACCGCAACCATATTTAACCTTATAAATTCTATCAGAAAAGCATATTTGAAGATATACAGTCAGTGACAAAATTGAGTGGACACCTGACTGATTTGAAGAGATTGGCCAAAATTACACGATTCCTCCAGTTAATTTTTAGCAATTTGTTTTTTAAATTGAAGATTATATATTTATACGTAATTTCCCCCAATGTAACAATAATAACTCTGATAATATTTCATGACAAACATTTATGAACGACAGTATTGTTCTCGAGAGATGGACAAAATTAAGTGGACGCTGTTCACATAGCGGCGTCAGGTGGTTTACGCGCACCAACTATGTTGGTAAACAACGTTTTCATGTGCTAACAAATTGTATCTGTTTCTTCATTTCAACAAAGCATTGTTTTGAGTGCCAGTTATTCGATTCACGTAGCAATGAGCAGTCACGAAGAAATTTCCTTGCAAATTAGAAATTTCATTATTTCTGACCGACTTAGAGGGCTCAGTTACAGAGTCATCGGTGAAAAATATAAGGTTTCTAAAAGTGCTGTCCATAAAATGTGGAAAGAGTATTTAAAATACAATACAACAGGTAATTTAAGAGGTCGCGGTCGCAAGCGATGCACAACGGATACATGCGATCGACGCATTGTTAGAGAATGCAGACGCGAACCCATGATAACACGACGTGAATTAGTTGAGAGACTGGGCCTGGACATATCGACGAAAACCGTGTCGCGTAGATTGAAAGAAGCATCGTTGTATAGCCGTGTACCTCGACGAAAGCCGTTTATAAACAGCTCGAATAAACGGAAACGGCTAAGATTTGCAAAAAAATATGTGAATAAGCCAATTTCCTTTTGGAAAAACGTTGTGTGGAGCGATGAAAGCAAGTTTGAACTATTTAGCACGAAAAGAAGATCAAGAGTGTGGAGAAAATCGACCGAGGCGTTTAAAGAACAATTGATAACTCCCACTGTAAAGTTTGGCGGTGGTTCCGTAATGGTGTGGGGGTGTTTTGCATTTAACGCGGTAGGGAATTTAGTTCTGATCGACACAATAATGAATGCCGATCTATACATCACCATCATAAACGAGAATTTAGAAGAGTCGGTCGATAAAATGGGAATTTCTGACGATCTTATCTATCAGCAAGACAACGATCCGAAGCATACCGCGAAGAAAACAAAAAAAAATTTCCAAGATGCGAAGATAAACGTCTTAGACTGGCCTGCACAAAGTCCCGATATAAACCCCATCGAAAATTTATGGGCCCTAATCGATAAAAAAAATTCCAAAAACACAAAGAACAAACAAACGGAGCTTTTTCGAGGAAATAAAATCGTCCTGGGAAAATATAGATAAAAACCTTATTGAAAATCTCGTGGAAAGTATTCCAAAACGATTACAAGCTGTAATTAAAGGTAAAGGAGGAAACACGAAGTATTAAATTGCAATATTCGGCCTAAAACATTGAGCTGTTGAAATGTCCACTTTATTTTGTCCACCTTCGACTTACAATATATTTCTATTAATCAATGTAGTTCCCGATAATCATTTTTTAAAAATGTGTATTATATATGGAATTATTGAAGGACTTCAGACAGGTAAGTTAAAATTGTATAGAATGGAATCGATAAAATATTTGATCTGCAAGTTAGAACAAGGCGCATCTGTTACTCGTGTCCACTCAATTTTGTCACCGACTGTAGATCTTCAAATATGCTTTCCTGTGAATTAGATTAATTATTTATTTTTTATACCATATTATTTTGTTTTGTAATTGTGTCTTCATTATTGGATTAATTATTTTAATATAATAGACAAATAAAACTAGTAAAACATATTTTCGAATTTTCTTATTTACCTGCACATGTAAAGTCTTATGAGAGATTATAAAATTTTAAAAAAAGTTGAATTAAAAAAAAAAGCATAGGGACGCGAACCGTGAACTTTCAGAGTGCCGGTCTATCGTCTTACCGTATTAGCTACGGCCGCTCTTGTCTCAAGTGTCAACGCTCAACGTACTCTAGGCACGAGACGAAACTCCCCAATTTTCAAATCGCGATATCTCAGCAACTAAGGCTTATTGGAACAAAAATCAAAAGCGACGTTAATTCGGAGGTCTTCAACTTTCACCACGCGAAAGGCGAACTCGATTTGCGACATCCAGGCTCTGCCTTCTCCTTGTTAAAAATATGCATATCACCGTCATAGGATGTATCACAGAAACACGCATATCGCCGTCATATTGCGCTCATGGGATGTATCACTGAGAAATATGCATATCGCCGTCATATTGCTTGCATGCATTCGCGCATTGCATACGCGCCCATAGAATGTATCACTGACAAACATGCATATCGCCGTCATATTGCTTGCATGGCATGTCTACTACCAGTGCTAACCCAGTGAATTCATCAACACAGTCATTGGATGACTTCCATATGACGTAAAATTTGCAGATATTAATTGTGGACACTTGAGCACACAAACGTACGATGCATTTGTAAACGACATATTGAGATCAAAATACTTTGTACATTCACTATACTAAATGAGTTCACGGCTTTGCATCATGAGATGTAGTCAATATGCTGTAAAATTTGCTTCATCAATTGTATGTACGGCGTGATGATCACGACTGTCTATCTGGGATAAGAGTCGCATGGGAAAAACTATCCAACGGTTTATTTCAAAAGCCTTATCAATCCGAGGACATGAGTTGATATAATTTACACCACAATTGCACTTCGCTACTTTTTTTCAAGCACAATCCACGAGGACTTGCTTCACTAAAAGTTATATCTTCTTTACACGTCTTACACAAGAAGACGGAAAAAAGTTGAGAATAATACAACCGTATTCTCTGTTTAAACAAGAGTCGCCGTCTCCAGTATCTTTCAATTTTTTCGCTGACGTACTGGTATGCTTAGTATCAGCTTCGAAACTGTATCGATTTCCTTGAAATATTCTTTTTTTTTGTATCGGCTTACGTGCACAACCACCTCGCTTGTCTTTTCGATCCATTTTTTTAAAATACGCACGTCTACTTCGTTCAGAGCTCAAAAGTATACTAACTATTTGTAAGGCTATCTTGGGCGTTGGACGGCCAGGGGGGCAAGGGATAGGGAAACTCCGCAAGCCGGTATACAGTGGACACAACGGCCGAGGGGATGACTATCTGCCGCGCCCCAACGCACCGCAGCCTTTAAGCCTTTGTAACTATGGGAGTTCTACGAATTTCATATTAATATTTTCGAGACACATTCTCAGAATTCTGGATTCGAGAAATTCTCGAATTTTTAAAGTTTTTAGACGGTAATACCGCGTTAAAACCCTCGGTGGAAAACGAAATGAAGCGATTTCTTATGTCCGATTTTTAGACGGGTAGAATATACAGGGTGTCCCTCTTATCTCTGCCAGCTGAAATAAGTCGGTAATTATCAACGTCGAAAAAAATGGAATGGTACATTTTTTTTCAACCATCTTGTGGAGCACCTCAAGCCGCATAAAATACATTCGGGAGTTCAAAGTCGTTTAAGGTCATTCAAGGTCAGTATCGAACGCCTATTTAGATTTGTATCATCAATACTGACCTTGAATGACCTTGAATGACTTTGGCCCCCTAATGTTTTTTTATGTGGCTAGAGGTGCTCAACAAGATGATTGAAAAAAAGGTACCATTCCATTTAAAAAAGTGGAGGTGACCTTCACTGTGCGTCAGTGCCTTCACCGAAATAAAAAAAAATATTCGCATTTGATGGCCCTCTTCACATCGTACAACTTTTGTCTGGAACATTTTTTTGTGACATCGATAATTACCGAGTTATTTCGGGTGGCAGAGATAAGAGGGACACCCTGTATAATTATATAATTGGGCGACACCCATAGTACCTGTGCGGAAAGGTGACGTGTCGGTCCGCGTGTGTTGGCATTTTAAGGAGGAGATACGTTTACGCGAATAACAAATTTGCGGATTTTCGCGATATTATTTTTAAGGAAAATATTTTGTCACCGTTTTTGGGACTTAGGGTATGTTTTATTACTAATTTTGCGTGTTGCATGGCGTTATTTTTATTATTAACCGTTACACATGGCGGAGGTATGTCACGATCTTCTAAACTGCAATTTCAAAACTGGCGTGACGTACAGCTAAAAAACTAATCGACTGATTCTGATGAAATTTGGTATAAATCTTTCCAACCTGATTGTCTAAAACATGACGCGAAATGTTTTCGTAAATAAAGAAAGTATCTTTTTATTCAAAAAGGTAGCCATCTTCTTTCGGAAAATTCAATCTTTTTGTTTCAAAGCGTACCATTTAATCGATTGTCAACTTTTCTCACTTTTTCTTGGTTCATATTCTGCTTACGAATGTTAATGAAAGAAAAATCTTCGTTGTTTCTTTTTCGGTCTCGCCGACGCTACGTGCCACGCCGTCTGACAACATCCGCTGCAACCCGTTTAGAAGACCGTGCCATACCGCCGCCATTTTTAAAGATTAATAACAACAAAAAATATATACCATGTAACAGCCAAAAGTAGTAACGAAGCATACCCTAAGTCTCAAAAATGGTGAAGAAACCTTCTTTTTAAAAAAATCATGAGATTCAGCAATTTTTTCCTCGCCTAAAGGTTAACCCCTTAAAAGAAGCTTATCAACAAGTGCCACTGACCGAACAGGCTCACGAGTTAATGGTCAGCATAACCTACTGAGGGCTTTGTAAATATACTCGTTTGCCAGATGAAGTGTCTACGGAGAGAGGATCTTTTCAGCGGATCTTGGCAAAATTATTCCCCGGAATCCCGGCATTAGGGAAGTCGCCAAAACTTTAGTAGCAAACATTTTTTGGTACGACTCTATTTTGTTTCAGCTGTTTTGCCTCGTCAATTTAATTCGTGCAGCCCACATACGTGTGTACAAATATCGTCCAGTAACTGTCAGCACCTTGGATATATTCGAGAGTGGGTATAGATGCCAGAAAAAAATTGTCTAACAGAAGTTGCACGGTCCGGGAGGGAAGATCGGATGCTGATAACGATGTTCTCATAGGTGGAGTTGCTTTCAAGATACCAGGGTCACCTTGAAAAAAACGGAGTTGACATTCGTATAGAAGCAACTCCACCTACCAAAAAATCGATATCATCATCCCTCGAGCCCTCCCGTTAGAGACATTCCTCACACCCACAGTTTCCAAGATACCAAGTGTGCAAGGTTACCGGACCGTCATATACATGCACATATTCAGACCTGTATGACGAAGAACTGTGCGAGACTGTGGTGAGAAGAAATTTATTGTTTCGTCGAGTGTTCGAACGAAGCGTGATGGTTCTTAGATAATTTGACACCAAATTTCGTATGAAATGATACGAAGCGTCGCGAATTCAGGCTGACTATATGCGTTATTATAATTTTTATTAAGGGACAACACCACTGTGACGGCTTCAAAAAATCGATTTTTTGAAAACCATCTAGAAAAATCTAAAATACATTTAAGATTAAGATGCCGTTGGACCCAGGTCGAAAAAATAATTATTTTCGGAGATATTGAATATTTTGTGGAGCGGTGCAGCGCTCCGTGACGCTCGGGGTCCCGCGCAGCTGCGCGCCTCAGGGTCGGCAGGTATACCGGGATATATAAATTTGAGCAGAGACGATTTGCTGCAGCGTTGTTTGGGCGGCTTCACGCCAAACAACAACGAAAGCTACAACAAATCAGTTTCGGCAATAGCCCCCAAGTGTCAGTCCGGGAGCAAAAAAATCGTCGATATTGCAGCTGATATCGCGGTATTATTATTCAATGATGGCCTGAGAAGCCTCATGAAAGTTTTGAAGACGTTGGGGATAACTATCGGCCCAAATTGTTTCAATTTTTGCGCTCGCTCACAGAACATTTTTTTTTTCCAATTTATCGCATAAATTAACAAACCTAAAACTTTGAACGCGTTTTTCTCAAAACCACTTTTTTGAGTGCGGCACGCAGCAGAACTCGAGCAATTTTTATCCGATCGACTTCAAATTTGGACTGCATCAATAAAAGTAGATTATCTAAAGAAGTACATAGGATTTTTTCGATATCTCAATAATAAAAAAAGTTATAGCCTATTTTCGACGAGAAATTTTGCTCGAAAATCGTCCTTTAATTTCAAAAGCGTGCCTATTTTTTTAAAATCAATATTTTTTCAAATCCCTATGTACTTCTCTTCAAAATATCATATTATTAACGAAAACACTCGGTATTTTTTTTCAGATCGACTTTGAAGAGAGTTCTGCTGCGTGCCGCGAACCACTGCAGAGGCAACAGTACCTGACGCGGGAGCTTCCCCAGCGTCACCATGGGGCGTCAAAAATTTGAAATTTTTTTTTATGTATCTTCAATAAACAACGAACAAAACAAAAAAAATGTCGAATACCTCTTTTTTCCCACAAAAAAAAATTCTTGAAAAATGGCAAAAAAATAGGGGGTCACAGTGGTGTTGTGCCTTAATAAATGCCAACACGTACGTACAAACCCCGGCGCGCTGTACGTATATATTTTACAGTTAAAACTCGTTTTCCTTAATAAAAACTAGTTCTGACTGAACACCTTCGTTACAACTAATTTTGCATGGTAAACATTAGAATTTACTCATAAATAAATTCAAATGTTACTTGAAATTCATCGGCTACAAGACAACCCCAAGCAAACTACGGTTCTTCGAAAATCCAAAGGAATGCTCAGGACGCCGTTTAGCTTCAGATTCTTGCCGGAACTGCAGCCCGACTGACGGTAACGAACAAGCGGTAGTTTCAGCATCTTCAAACCTTCCTTTTTCGATTTTGCGAGAGACACAGGCTCGTTCGTGGCCTGGACGTGAGAAGAAACAGGAGAATTGTTTCTTTTAACACCGATCTCGTTTTAGGGGCGCGGGGCAACAGGGGCTGAAGGCTCGGAAGCTACCATAAGGAGGGGCCTCTACAATTCAAAGAAAAAAGCTTTCACACTTGCATAAAGCACTGTAAAAAAAATAGCATTCCAAAGGGTACTTCTGTCGATAATCATTTGAAAAAAATACCAAACACGATGAATTCTCTATAAAAGAATATATCATTAATTGTAATCACAAAAAATGCAATGTAGATCGAGCTAACGACTAATTTTTAAAAATTTGTCGGTGCATGCGGAGAAAAATATTTGGTTACTTATGTTGTGTTTTACAATTCCTAAAAAGCGCCAATGAAAGTGACAATTTGTATCGTTCTAAACACGATCAAAGAAAAATTGCAGAGGTTCGAAGTTTTGCAGTCCTATTAAGAATACTTTGAGCCTAAAAGAAAACTGAACAGACCTTGTTGCGACGGTTATTTGCAAAGTAATCATGAGTTTGGATGGAGCAAAAAAGGAAATCGGGTAAACCGACCAGTCAATAGACGAAAGCAGATTTATATTCAAAATCAGTCGGGGTGTGCGGGTAGCAGAATTGGTCGGGTCGGCTCGAGTTGGGTAATTAGACTATAATCCGATCAAGTGTCCGATTTTTTTCGGGTACACGTGATCGGACGGGTTTACTCGAACTTTATCGAGTACCCGAGTTTTTCGAGTACTCGTCTCACATCGGGTACTCAATAAGTCGTGTTGCCGGAACAAATTTTCGTTTCATAGTATAGATAGCGCCACGGAAACGTACCAAAACGGACGAAATAGACTCCAGCTTTATGTTCTCAACCCTCCGCCGATAGGTTGGAGTTCATAAGAAATACAAATAATTTATTTAATAATTTAAGTATTCTTGTTATGTATATATTTACAATTTTTTTCCGGCAAACTTCTTTTAAGACACTCGCATTTCAGGCAATATCGAGATATTTGAATGTTGAAAAACTGAATAAAAGCAAGATTCTTCGTCGAATTTTCATTAATTCTGTCTAGTGCTAACTGATAATTTCGGCGATTCATTCTTCTTAATTTAATTTCTTGTCATATAAAAAAACAAATTCCAGGTAAAACTTATTTTTCTAACGCTTACATCTCTGAAACTAATCAAGATATTTTCAATTTTAAAATGTCAATAGCTTTTTGGGTTTTTCTCCATTTAAAACCCACGTTAAAAAATTCAAAACGTTAAGGCGTTCGCCGGAACAGAAGATATTTATGGTACATTTTTTCCTTTCGCACACTTTATAGTGATGCCAAAACGCAACTTTCTCGCGCTATTACGATATGATCCCCCAAAAGTGACCGTTTTTCACTCCACCCTGACAGACACATACACACACACTCGCACGTACGTACATACACACAGGATAGAAAAGTGAGACGAAAAAAGATTTTTAACAGTATTAACATTTATTCGTTTTATCGGTAACACGCGTTTTGACCCGACGACAAAATATCCGACGACACAATATCCGCAGGACAAAGTGTCCTCATGACAAAATATCCGCAGGACAAAATATCTGCCGATATTATATACAGTTTAAAGTGTACAGTCATGCCGTTGAAATTTATTCCATCACAAAAAGGAGGAAAATTATTAATATGTGACGGATATGTTTGGGTTTGTTTGTTTTGGTTTGTTGGGGTTTGTTTGTTTGGGTTTAATGAAGAAATTCGTATTATGCCCCCACCTCACTATCTCACACACCCCACAAAGGTGTTTTATCCGCAAGACAAAATATCTGCCGATATTATATACACTTTAAAACGTACAGTCATGCTGTTGAAATTTATTCCATGTCAAGTTTACAGTCATGCCGTTGAAATTTATTCCATCACAATAGGGACGAAAATGATTAATATGTGACGGATATGTTTGGGTTTGTTTGTTTGTTTGGGTTCGTGGGTTTGGGTGCAATGAAGAAATTCGTATTATGCCCCCACTATCTCACACACCCCACAAAGGTGTTTTGCGCGCGACCCCGTTGATGTGGTGGACGAGATTTGGGATTTTGTCTCGCGAATGTTTTGTCATGAGAATATTTTGTCTTTCGGATATGTTGTCGTCGGGTCAGATGTGACGCAGCCGTTTTATGGCCTTCGAGTTTTCGTTTTCTCCCATTATTCAGTCGATACACCTAAATAAAAAATAAATATAAATAATAGATAGGGATCTCTAAGTCGTTTACGAATATTCGAAGTTTAAGAGTACTCGACGTTTACGAGTACCAAAAATTTGAGAGTACCCGATTACCAAATTCGGATACCCGATAGTGGCGGGTATTACAAAAACGTAACCCGTCGGGTACTCGAGTGAATCGGGTGTCCGCACACCCCTAAAAATCAGTAAAGAATATGAATTGTCGATAAAAACTCGAATCACTGTAATTTGGTGAGGCATCACAGGTGTCGTTGAAACTGATTTCTCAGTTTAATATAGAATTTTGACGCTGCACGGGATTTCTCTAATTTGTGGTATATAATTCGGACCGCGGCCATATAGATGACTTCTAAGCGGACATTTGATATCGAGACGACTTTTGGACAACTTTTTGTTAACTCGGCCTTCCCTAGCGATCGTTAATGCGCCAACTGTAAACGCAGCTTTAAGAGTAACGAAAGGTTTTTTTCTTTTTCGGAGCGCAGGATATTCACGCAGCATAAGAAAAGCAATATATGGCACTAGCGCGAAAGGAGGACACGATCGCGCATTGTTTACATCGCTAGCCAAGTGCCTAACCTAAAAGTGTCAGCGCTTGACAGTTCGATCGTTGGCTCGGAAGATCCGCCCGGAACAATGAAGCGAACACTTGTCAGCGAGTGTTCCACCGCCTTTTTCAACTGCCCCTGGACCAGCGAGCGACGAGCGAACAATTCTATCAAACGAGACAATCGATATTTGAACGAAGGCGCGGTATGTTAACGCCCTTGCGAGTCATCGATTTTTCTTTTCCCCACATTTGTGACATAATGTATCGTCGCGACTGAGCGCAAGGTAAAAAAAAAACAAACGAAAAAAACCAAAATGGTTCGCGTAATTCCGGTGCACAATTTTTCGGGTCAGGGCGTGGCGGCTATAGAGGAGCCGACTGCGTCCTGTCCAGCCAAATATATGAATCAGGAGATGTTGCTGTTGGCGTTGTCCAGCCACTGCGTCGAGGTCCACGAGCTGACGCCCGAGCCGCACCTGGCGGCGGTTTTTCCCACAGTGGATCTGGTCCATCAGATGTTGCACTGCAACAGGGAGAACTACATAGCGACCTTGGAGTCAAAGTGTTCACGGGACGGCACCAGCGTCAACAATTTCGTGAGAATTTACGTCAATTGGGCGCTGGGCGGTAGTCAAAATCAGGCCATGAGGGCACGGATAGCCGGGAGAGTAACGCCCAGTTCCAACAGGCTATCCAACAGCCTGGAGATGATAGAGCTGCCGTTGACGGGACGTCCGACGAGGATAGCTTGTTGTCAAGTGACGGGCAATTTGTTGGTGGCGACGGGCGATACGGCGATCCTTCACGAGTTGAAGGTCGAGCGGCAGGCTCATTCCAAGCGCAAGTTCATCGATTTCGAGGCGCGCCCGTGGTCGCTGGGCTTTGCCTTCTCTCCCACTGAGCTGGAGATCGCGGAGGATTTCTTTCTGATCAGCGACGAACGCAACTTGATGGTCTTCAGGCTGACCAATCGACTGTACGAGGAGCTGGACCTGTTGAGCTCGTCCAATTCGACGGAATCTGCGATTCGTGGATCGTCGGGCTCGCCCGACGCTGGAGAACAACGTTCCAGAGAGAGCGGCAATCCCAGGTTGGAGACGCCAAACTCCGGTGACAACGACACTCAACGAAGCTCGGAGGCGAGACATTCGAGCGGAACGTGGGACCCATCCGTTCAGGTGTACAACATCACGAATCCGTCAAGCTGCCTCGACTGGGATCGCTTCGGCACGGAGGCGCAACGGCCACAATCCCGGGAGACAACGAACGACGCTGGCCGAACGTGCGTCGAATTGCCGGCGTTGAAGTCGGACAGGCACAAGCCGGGTCCGATCAGCAATCCTTTCGTAACGAGTGCGCCGGATCTGGACGTAGCGATAAAGACGAGCTCGCCCGTGGACGGTTGGTCGGAGAATTACGTGGTCCAGCGATTGCTGCAGTTGAAGATACGCGACGAGGGCGTTGGAGGAGGTACGCAGCGGGGAGAGAGCCCGGAGCTCTTCGCGTGTTCGCTCCTCAAGCCTGTCTACCTCAAGAGGGAGAGCTCCTCCGCAGGCAAAAAGTGTATCCTGCGATCGGAGAGATACAAGAATTTGAACGGCGTTGCTTGCGTTTTGTGCACCAGCCAGGAGGGCTACTTGTTTTACTTTCCTGCGCCAAGCGGAAGAGACCTTCGACCGGTCTGCACGTCTTATCCGTTCACGGCACCGGTAAATCACGTCGTACTGGAGGACACCGTGCTGCACGCCCTCACCGAGGCCGGTCTCGAATCCTACACGTTGCGCTTGTCTTACGCGGCCGATTCCAGCGAGGACACGCTGGAGACTTCAACGAGCGAGGGTGAGCCCGTTTCGCTGATTGGGCTGCGTCCCTTCATGGGAGTGCAGAGGCTGTTGCACGCTGATCGCTATTTGGTACTGCTGAGCCAAGCGGACAATCACTGGACTCTTTACGCGTTGTCGTTGCCCAGTCCGGAGGAGCTCTTCGACGACGTGCTCGGGGCGGCGATGAACCACAGGACCTCGAGTCCCGGCACCTACAGACATTTGTTGCGCGAGGGCTACACGATCGCCAGGCTGGCCAAGGACATTGAGCCTTCGACGAGCATGCGACCCGACCGAGATCCCGATCAGCTCGAAGACTTGTACAGGAAGTCTTGCGCTCTGCTGGCCGAGTACTACGTCAATTCGGAATCGCCTGCCGAGTGGAATCTCTGCGTGGCGTACTTCGCGATGGCGGGCACGAGGGTGGCCGAAGTTTTGTCGCAAAAGGCGATGAGCTCGGCTCCGGGTATCGGCACGTATCTGACGGAGACGTTGCTGCGTTTGAGCAGCGGGCCCGAGACTGACGCGCTCTTCCAATGCTTCAACATTGTCGAGATGATCAGCTCGACCGGCAAGAAAAACCTGCTCAGGCTCATCTTCGGCAGCCCCGTGCTACGGGAATACGCGACCGACAAGCTCATCGGCATTCTTCTCGGCTTCGAACAGGACGACCTGACCAAGTTTGCCCTCGTGCTGCTCTACGTTCAGGCCGATCGTCAGGACCAAGCGGAAAAAACGATAAAGCCGATCGCCGACAATTGCGTGATTACCATGTCCCTCAAGTACTGGCATTGCTTGTTCGACGTGACCCAGGAACGGCACAACGGCCACGAGGTGGCAAGCTTCTCCGATCTCTCGGTCGTTCTCATGCGCCAAAAGAGCGCCATCTTTGCCGATGTGCTTGTTAAAATTGTGGACGCGCGGGCAGTATCGTTGCACCAAGTGTTGCAAATATTTCTCGCTCATTTGCCCTCGCGAGTCGGCAGGGACGGACACGTCGCCGCTGCCGTTCTTCAAACATTCGTCGAGGCTTATCTTCGCAAGTACTTCGAGGCCAAGCGCGACAGCTCGAGGGAGACCACGAGAGCGGAGGCGCGTCACGACTACTCGATAATCGAGGCCTTCAAGATATTGGTCCGTTCTTACTTGGGCAAACTTACCCAGACGAACGTCTACGCCCTGGAGGACAACAGAAACGATCCCGACGCGGACGAGCAACGGGAATATCTCTTTGAACATCTGAGGCCTCCTTACCTTGACAAGATCATCGCCAACAGCTGCCAAGACGAGACAAACTCCTCAACGGGCAAGTCTCGCGAAGAGGGCGCGAGAAAGGAGATCCTCAAGTTACAGGCACTCTTGACCAGCGGATATCTTCCGGACGAGTGCTACCAGGAGGTGCAACAATTTCTCAAAGCCCACAGCATCGACGGGGACTTCTCGTTTCGACTGCTGTGCGTCGCCAACAATGAGGGCACACACATGCTCATGGACCATTGCCCGCAAGCTCTCTTCCAATACGCCAAGGTAATTTGCCACTTCGATCAAGCGCCGAAACGCTTTTCGCTCCGGCAAAACTGATTCTCTTGGTTGTTCCTTCAGGAGAGGTACCGCGAGGAATCCGAGTGGAAGTATCTCGTTCAATTGTTGTACGAGAAAATATCTGGCGAAGAGAATAATCCCGATGCTTGCTCGGTGTACGAGCAAGCTTTGGAAGGTACGCAAATTGCACAAGCCTCGTTATACTTAGGAAAAATTACTCTTCTGCGTATTGGAAAAAAAAACTTCCGGGCTTTGGGCATCGTAACATGACCTAGAATTGTCCGATGTGGAAAACCTGAGAGGCTTATCAAAATATATGAATGAGGTGATCGCGTGTACCAAAGTCGAGTCGAAAAATCAATTTAGTGATTTTATCGGCGAGTTTGAACGTAAAGTTTCGAAAAAGGGCCTTTTTCGGCACATGGTCTTGATTTTTTTAGTCGTTTCGAAAAAAAAGTGTTAAAAATTATTGTTCGCGTGTTGGCGTCGCTACGGGCACCACCTGCTTGTAAAATCTGAACAGTTTGGAATTTTGTGGTCTCTTAAAATGAAAATATGCAAAAAATCGATTTTTTTATGAGCCCTTGAGGTTCACACCTAGCTCGGGGTCGGAAAAAAGGTATTTTCGTGAATTTTGTGGCAAAACATGTGCAGGTTATCAACATTCTTTTTACCTTAAAGAGTATGGTTTTAAGAGTCGTTTACAATTTTGGTATTGAAAAATACTTATAAATATGGTAGATACAATGATTTGTGCAGAGCGTTGTTCAAAAAACATCCTTTGCAGTGACCACCGCTGCTCGAAAAGAAATCATCCGAAATAAAAAAATATAACGCATTCAGTTTTTGCATGAAGTTATCTAGTGCTTGGACAGAGGATTCAAGTAAATATTGATCAAAAAAAAATTCTGTGAAAAAAAAACTCTGTTTGCGTTGATAAAAAAAACTATAAGTAAAAAAATTCCTCGTTGGGGGACTACTTTTTGATATGTAAAAGAAGCTTGTAAAGTTTGAAGTGGATCGGTGCAGTAATTTTTTAGATATCGTGTTCACTGATTTTGGAAAAGTTATTTTGAGAAAAATGCGTATAAAGCTCGCCGGTTCGCGGAACTTACCTATAACGCCCATAACTCCCTCTATTGTCAACGGATCAACTTGAACTTTTTAGAGAATATTTTTGAAATGTTACAATTTGAGCATGCGTCGGAAACCAAAAAACGATATTTTAAATCATTTCAACTTTCCCTTAATAGTCAATTTAACTTGTAAAATGCAATTTTGCGTGTGACCGAGCTCGCGTAAAAAAATGCGTTTTCTCCGGAGTGGAAAAAAATGTTTTTTCCACTCCGGGGGCTGACTTATAAAAAGTTGAACCATCGCGCATTTGTTCCAGACACTCTGATTCACTTAGCACGAACGATGTCACTGAAGGGGCTTCAGCGTCTGCTGTCCAACGAGAGTACGAGTATTCTTCAACGTTACGGCGAAATTTGTAGTCAAATTATGCACGCGGATCACGTGAATTCGATGATAATAGGCACCGGTCAGCATCTCTTATTCAATATTAACGTTTGAACGTTCGATCTCGATAGAATTTTTATTATAAACTTGTTTGAGATATAAAATACATGTTCTCCTATTGGATTGTTGACAAAAAAAAGGCAAAGAAAAGACTAAGAAATTGTTTATTTGCTCCCTCGCAGAGGGGGCTATTATATAAATATATATATATATATGTATATCGCGTCTGAAAATTGTCAGTTCACGTTCCTGGCGTTGATAATAAATTTCGTGATAGCAAATCACTCAATCGTTTCTTCCATTTGCGTTTGACTTCTTGAGGATCGTGCTGCACGTGAGAATAAACCTTACATGTTGAAATGCAATAATGTTTTGATTTTTTTTGAGGATGTATGGGAGACGTAGAGCAATGCTACGATGGTGATAAAAATCGATCGATTGTTACTTCGTTCGTTGCGAGTCTGTGCAATATTTATGGGATCATTCTACTACTACAGGATACGATGAAAGGAAGCATATTGAAATGAATGTGCTAGATCGGAACATGCATAAAGCAGGTTTCCGTGGTCATTTGTTCGTGCAATCAATTGTAAAGAAGCTTTAGCTACTATGTATTTATTATATAGTATTGAGGTTTGCATCGTTGGAATGCAACAATAATATACTTTTTTCGTATACCAATCAAAGTATATTTATGTAATTTATAACCAAAACTTGCAGAAAAAAGATGTTAGATAATAATAGAAAATGAAGAAATGGAACACATTGAGAAGAATTTTCGTTGCAATCCAACTTTGTAAACTTCAAAATTACGCCCGTTTTTTTATTGGCTTGAATGGTGTATAAAAATCATAAGAACTATATTGGGCTGAAATTTGCATCGTTGAAATGCAACGAAAAGTATTAATTTTTTTATTTTCATTATCATCTGAAATAATATTTGGCAGATTTGTTGTAAATTGCTAAGTAAGAATCCTAAAAAATGTTTACGTGATTTGCGTAGCTTAAATCTGCCAAAGGAAATTTACGAAATAAAACAAAATCATTTTCGTCGCGATCCAACGATGCAAACCTTAACGTCATAGAATTATATACAAAAGGAATTACAGGCGAAAAATTAAATAAAAAAATTGAACCCCATTTTCTGAGGCGCCCTCGAAATACACAAAATAGCCTAGATGGGCAATTTGGACTCGTTTAGTGCAGTCGTGGTATAAAATAAATACAACGACCTAACGACAGAAGGTCTATCAAAATGTATCCGTAGGGTACCCACTAAATTCAAATGAGAGCTTCAATTCCGTCGTGTGGACGATAGCTCGTAAATCAGGTTTGAAACTTTGAACGCGTTCTTTTTTTAAACCACGTTTTTGAAATCGGCAGGAAGCACTTAAGCAGTTTTCATTCGACTTGAAATGTTAACTGTAGCTCCTTAGAAAGATTCTCTAAAGAAGTACACACGATTTTTACATTTCATGAACAATTCTCGTTTTTATAAACAAATTAGGGCCAATTTTTCAGCCAAAAAAATGTATTCAAAATGATGGCATTTCGAGAAAAACCCATATTTTTTAATCATCGTATGTACTTCTCTAGCAAAACTAATGTAAATGATGAATTTCTTCTTGGTGCTAATCCATAAGCGTTCAGCGTCCTCCCGCGGAAATGTCAATACATGTAAGATAAACCTTCAAAACCTCATTATGATTGCTTTTTTAGTATTGTCAAAAAGATTTCCCAAAAAGTCTCTTTTTTCGATGAACCACATACATGTAACACCGTAACCGAAAAAGTTTGTATCGAACGTTCCAATCGAATGCTTGTATTTAGAATTCCTCGATTTTTCAAATCACTGACTGAAAAATAAGAGGCGGGAGAGACATCGTTCATCACTTTGAAGCTTGATATTTCGCAAACAGGGCTTAAAAATGACAAAGTTGCAGATGGAATCTTGATTTCATTTTAAAAGACCTGTCCAACGAAGCCCCACCCGATGGGGTAAGCGAATAAAACGCATTTTACAAGTTGGGGTAAAAACCCTAAACTTGTTTTTGTTAATTTGCTAAATATTAATTGCGGTCCCCATGGAAGCGTCTACTCGCAGCATTTCATGAATATTGGCTTGAAACTGTAGAAATCGTGGGCCTTGCTTGACTACGTCTGAAAATGGCACGGAATGTTTCAGACATTTTACCGCACGCAAATGCTGCCTTATGAGTCGCGAAATATAAATTCTCAATTATTTTGGGTTATTAATGTTGAATGTTAACAGATGAGATTTGAATAATTATTTTAAAAAAAGAGTTGACCTGGAAATTGCAAGCTTGGTTCACAAATAATGGCACCTACAACTGATTTTACTTTGCATCTGCCACTCACATTGAATGATTTGAAATTCCTTGTACTCCCATACATCCCCAATGAATATTTTCGAACGCTCCTTTACCTGCATAATGTGTACGCCTTGTTGCGTCATGACGACCAATTCCTTTAACCCGTCACCGGTCAAATCTACGTAAGCTATCGAGTATATCGGAGCGTCGAATTCCTTTCTGTCCGTCAATTGCCAGGCGTTGTCGCGCCGGGTGAAAATCAGAAATTCCTGATCGTACGTGCCGAGCAATATTTCATTTCTACCATCCATATTTATGTCAGCAATGCAGGAGCTCAGAACGCAATCAGTTGACTCCGTTCCGATTAGTGTCACGTCGGATTTCATGCCCAACCTCAGCACGTCGCTGCGAAACAGACACGAAAAACGATTGAATTCATTTTTGTGCGGGATCAATCGTTCTGGAAGGCACATGAATTTTCGAAGAAGGCGAACATTCTTGTAGGGACAGATTCCGGGGCGTCAAAATTTCATAGCGACGTTTTCAGAAAAATCGATGTGTCAATAAGTTTTTCGGATGTGGATTTTTTCTTGATAGGTGATCTTCCCAATGACCTAAGTATTATTTGAGAAATTGGAGTTTGTATAAGATGCAGTTAGGTGGGAAAAAATCGTAGGCTCGAGTCGAAGGGTAGACTTGTGATATCCCAACTTATTGGGGACTGCTTAGTTTTTTTTTTGGCACATTATTCGTTTATACCGTTTTATTCGGTGTGTTATTCATGTTTGAGTTTGTTTGATTTTTGGTGCATTTATTCTGTTTGGGTTTAGTTGACTTTTTAGTGCATTACTAATGTTTGGGTTTGTTTGATGTTTGGTCCATTAATTATGCTTGGGTTTGATTCCTTGGTGCGCTAATTCTATTTGGGTTTATTTAATTTCTGATAAATTATTTTTAGAATCATTAACTATTTTTAGGTTTGTTTGTTTTATTGGTGGATACTTTATACTTCGGTTTGCTTGATTCTTTGGTGCATTATTAACGTTTGGGCTTAGATGATTTTTTGGTGTATTTATTGTGTTCGTGTTTAGTTGACTTTTCTTTGGTGCACTATTTATATATGGGTTTGTTTGAATTTAATAAATCATTTTTTGGAACATTTACTAAGTTGGGGTTTGTTTGATTGTTTGATGCATTTTTTACCTTTGTGTTTGCTTGATTCTGTAGTGTGCTATGCATTTTGGGGCTCGTATGCTTTTTTGATTAATGAATTATGTTTGGGTTTGTTTGATTTTTGGTACACTATTCATATTTGTGTTTGTTTGGTTTCGAATGAGTTATTTAATGTTGAGTTTGTTTTGATTTTTTCAAGGATCTAACTGTGTTTAGGTTACTTTGATTTTTTGATGTAGTATTTATATTTGGGTTTGTTTTTTGGCGTTCTAATCAAGTTTGGGTTTATATGACTGTTTGGTACATTATTTATGTTTGGGTTCCTTTGATGCACTATTCATATTTGTTTGTTTTATTTTTGATACATTTTCTTTGCTTGAGTTTGTTTTGATTTTTTGGAGCATTAACTGCGTTTAGGTTACTTTCATTGTCGGCTTTATTATTAATGCTTGGGTTTGTTTGTTCGTTTAAGTTTGTCCAGGCCCATTTCTTTATGAATCATTCATGTCTGAGTTTGTTCGATTTTTTCGGCGCGACATTCGTGTTCGGGCTTATTAATCTACATTAGTCCAATTTTTTAGTACGACATTTGCGTTCCTGAGAAAAATTAATTTCTGAAAAACCCAGCTGAATTTTGTCGCGTCCGGAGACTGTACTCGTGCCAGAATCATAATTAGTCAAATCTCACGTGAAAACAACAGTCCCATTGAGAGCATTGACGACAAGAACGTTCAGAAATGGATCCTCATCCGTTTCATCGATGTTCGCAGGAGCTGCAATGAAAATAGCATAAAACAATTATGCGACCGGACTCACTTCAACGCTACACTACTTTCATTTGTTTTTCGCCAATGTTCCGTTTTGTTACTTTTCGAGAGTCGTACAGAGAGTGTAGCACCCCATAGCCACTCTCGAAATGCACCACGCAGCCATCTTTGCTTACCGAGTTGTTTCCAAAGTTCAGGCACCGGAATTCTGTTGCCATCCGGAAATATGTTCACCGAAGAAATCGGGCTGTCGTATCGCAGAGTCCAGCACTTCATAACCGCCAAATTGTCGACATCTATCAGGGATACCTTGACGAGTCCGCACTTGCAGCCAACAGCCGTCAATCGTCTTCACGGCGAGAACAAAATTACTCAGATTAATGCGTCTGTTGATAAGTACATATCGGAGTGGACTTGGAGGATGTAAATTAACGGCTCACACCTAGTCGAAATTTAGGACAAAATCGATTTTTGTTTTTCAACCGATTGTCAAAATATAACGTTTGAAAATATTCTCTGAGAATTTAAAGTCGATCTGATCAAAACTTGCGGAAGTTATGAGTAGGTTCCACGAACCGGCGAACTTTAACCCCGTTTTTCTCAACGTGACTTTTTCGTACTAAGTGACCACGATATCTGAAAAATCAGCGCACCGATACACTTCAAATTTCACAAGGTTCTTTTACATATCATAAAGCAGTGCTTGAACGGAGGAATTTTTTTCTTCGATGCATGCTTTTCTTCATCGACGAAAATGGAGCGTTTTTTTTTTCACCGAAAATCGATACTTCCACTGAGGACGATTTTTCAAAAATCAATATTTGATCGAATCCTTCGTCAAAGCACTAGATACTTTCATGATGGTTTCGGATGATTTGTCTCCAAGTAGCAGTGGTCAATGCGAGGGACGTTTTTCAGATAGCGCTCCGCACTAACCTTCGTGTCTAACAAATTTATAAATATTTTGCAAATACAAAAATTGTTAAAGATACGTAATACCATACTCTTTAATGCAAAGAAAAACAAAATTTACCTGCAGACGCTTTCCCCGAAAAAAAATCACGAAAATTCCCCTTTTTTCCGGCCACGAACTAGATGGACCCGTTACTTGGGCGATGCATTTTTTTTTCCTATTTCGCGTCGCCCCCAAAACCCGCGCAATTATGAATGGCATTTCAGCCTCCCTCGTTTATCGCGTTATTTATTGTGCA
Organism: Ophion slaviceki; assembly: GCA_944452715.1. Taxonomy (NCBI): domain Eukaryota; kingdom Metazoa; phylum Arthropoda; class Insecta; order Hymenoptera; family Ichneumonidae; genus Ophion; species Ophion slaviceki. The sequence goes on from OX101791.1 coordinate 3,454,990, forward strand.
CATTATAACTATAATTAAAATATTGTCAGTTTTCAGAATTTAAATAAACCCACGTTTTTCTAAGAATTAGTGACTGGGTGTTTATTACGCAGTTTTTTTAAATTACAAAGGATGTTCAAATAATGGCGTTCCACTTCCAAACATAAATTTATACCGCGAATAAATAATTGCTTAATTAAAAAGATCCTGCGAATACTGAAACAAGTATTTCGAATAACAGTGCCCATCGTGTTCCTTGTCAAATCGTGATAAAATAAGCCTACATCGTTATGCACAGAATAACTTCGTGTTTGTTAAAAAAGTTTTTAAAAAGTCCGGCTTTAATGGCTAAATTAACAAATGTTACGGACAAAAGTAACCGGTTTCTTTTTACGTAGAAGAAGATGCCGCTACCAAAAATATAGATTCCCATTAAAAAGGAAAAAGTTGACTTTGAAATAAGGTTGAAAACGTTCACTAAATAAAAAATGCATCTTGCCATTTCAATCCTCGTTTGAATCTACTCGATTCGTGCCACGGAATTTTGCGATTTACTTCGCTGCTCTTGCACACAATTTATAAATAATTACACACAATTTATAAATAATTAAAAATACAAGTGATTAATAAACGACCTCTTACGCCTACGCACCTTTTGCTCCTCGCGTAATAATGTATGTCAATTTTCAGTGCGACCGCTCGCAGATCCGCCAACTCCGGAAAGTACTTGCCTACGGGCAATTCAGTGTATCCGTGGCTCAGCTTGTCTTCCCTGATCATGTGGATATTCTGATCGTCCCCGGAGATCAACCAGACGATCTAGAAATTACGAGGTGGACATTTTTATACCATTGATTATTCAAGTGAAAGTGGCAAGGTGATTTTTTATTCCATTCGTTATAACGAGCGCATAAAATAGTATTTTTTTTTCTCTCAAAAATCGAACTTTATCTATCGCTTGACATTTCCGTAATTTTTAAAACTTCAAAAAGGCATCCGGTCATACGAAAGTTTCATTATTATACTAAATGTACATTTTTTAATTCTTCCTTTTCGATGACCATAGTTGCTTTCCTTAGATAATAATAATTTCAGCGTTTATGAATATTTTTCAATTTAAAAAAACCTAAATTTGGCAACACTATGTATTGGGGGCGGGGGGGGGGGGGGGGGGGGGGTCTTCATAAGGGAAGAAAAAGCTTATGGTCCAAAATGAACAGATTAATCGGTAGATCATTCAACTACACGTTTTAAGTGTTAAAACTTACACGTGTTTTCCGGAAAACAACTTTTTTGTGACCCGTGTTCAAGATGACTCATAAAGCATTTGATCGATAATTTTGCTACATTGCCCTCTTTTATACCATAATTACCGTCCATGTGAACCTAAAAATCCTTGAAAATCATTCTTACAAACTACTTTTTCATTAACCACAACTGTAGTAAAAATTGCATGAAAAATAAAACATTTTTCCCGAGACGTACCATATTTAAAATTTTCACTTTTATTTGGATTTAGGTTCCCATAGAGCGTATGGGTCTTTGAGACGCTAGGTTGTACGCCCTGGAACCGTCCAGGCGGCAACCGTCTTTGAAGCAAGTCTCGTACATCCGACATTTTCAAACATAATCAAAAAAAAAATTCTACGAGAAAAAAAAAATTTAATCATCCGTACATGAAATTTGGATCATGTAGAATAAATAGTTTCGACACGACAAAAATCTTGCAAATTCGCTTATTTTCGACTGCCTAAAGGGATTTCATTAGAAAAAAGTATCGAAAATCGACCTGTTCTTTAGGCCCCAAGCTTAGTGAATCTCGTCAAAGTTAATTGTGTTTTTGACTCAATAACCTCATTGCCGTTTTCCGAGGGTGGTAAAAACGTGTGATAAAGGTGATAGGGCGTATAGCTCAATTCGAGCATCAAGCAGTTCTGAGCTATCGATTCGATGGAGCTGCTCTCCTCTGTGTCGCCGTCGCCCACACCTTCCGTGTAGATGTTGAGGTACCTCTCGACCGAGCTCTCGTTGCTCTGCTTTACAAGAGTCACTCCAATCACGAGCTCGTTGCCCGAATCCTGCTTGTTGTAAGCGTCGATTGAAATTATTTCCGCTCCACCTAAAGCGAAGCAGTTATGAATTTGCGAACGATGGAAAGCCGTAGAGTTTGCTGGGCTTCAGCGTCGGACGTCGCCAGAGCCGCTACTGACTCGGAATGTACGTGAAGAGTTGCTCCTTCACCAGCGGCCTGAGATATGACATGGGACACCAGTGATACTCGCACGAGTAGATCTTTCTCTCCAGCGAAGCCACCAACACTTTGTTCGCTTTGTTGGAAGAGACGAGCTTCGTCATAGAGTAAATGTTGCCCTGAGAGGGCAGGGAGAGCCAATGCGCCTCGATCAAATCGGCCATCGTTCGACTAGAAACTTTCTTCCAAACAGACAGTTCATAATTATTATTCACAGAATTATTATCAGTCGATTCGATGATGTTCAATTGTGTGGATTACGAGTCACGTTGAATGAAATCGTCGAGAGAATACGGGATTTGCCGGAAGGAATGTAACGTTGTTCGTATCGCGGTTTGAGGTTTTATGTACGCCAAGTCGTGATAATTCCTTACTTTTCGTCAATAACGGTGTGATTAAAACAATCGCGAGGTGAGCATTTTTAAATCGAGAAACCACCAATTTCCCCCAAGCTGCATTTCTTTAATTTTGAGGCTATGCGATCTTACTTTGAGATTAGGCAAGTCCCTCAGCCGCGACAAGCAAAAAACGCACGATAAACGATATCAGACGTGAAAATTCCTCACTTTTCGTCACACCAGATTACAGCCGTAAAGAAAACAATCATGATTCGATCTTTTCTACGAGCACAGGACGCATTGCATTGTTTTGAGTTTTGGTTATGTAACGTGACAGCTGACGCACGCACACACGCAAGAGCTCTATCCACAGACCAAACTACTGCGAAAACTACTGTCCGAAAAACCGAGGTTAACATTCCAAAGTCCTTCGGTAGTTCGATCAAAACGTTTGTCCCGAAATTCGTGCGCATTTGTTATTCGAGTTCAAAGAAAATAAAATACCGACTCACCGAGTTTGTCAAACTTTGTCGGCACTGCGCTCGACTGTTTGTCGCGAAAAGGCGTCGAGTGATCGATATTCGAACGATACGAATCTTCGTATTGCCATTTCTTCGGGGTTCGTAGAGTTGTCGTCAAACGACGCGCGAGTTTGTTGGTTATGGCTGCGACGTCTACGAGCGAGGACACGTGGCCTATAGGGATGGACGGGATGACGGAATGGATGGAGCGCTCGTTGTCCTCTGCGGCTGAACTCTTCTCCATCGTGTTCGGCGAATCTTCCGGTTCCACGAGCCACACGGAGCCCACCGAGACTCTCGTAGAGAAAACGTTGTGCCTGTTGCAAAGCACCGTTGGCGCTCTGTCCTTCGATCGCTTTCAGATGCAACTGCTGAAAATATTTCTCCTCGTTCTGATGAGCACGGGCATTCTCATATGCGCCGCTTGGCACATCTACGGCCAAAGAATCTCGGAACGTTTCATGCACTCGGCGAGAGATACCAGAGCGGCGTCTCCGTGCGCGACAAAATAATCAACGTACAAAATACACTTGAAGCTGGAAGAATGAAGAGACGTTTCGCCATTTTTAAACTGGCAACAATGATATATCAGATTTTTTTTACTCTAATCATTGAACTTTTTTGCTCTGAATATTTTATTGGAAACTGATGCGAAAACTGCCCCACTGCGAGAAGCTGAACCTTGGGAATAAAATTAGGAAAGAGCATTTTTAATGCTGTTGAAGTTTGCACCGTTGCAAAGCCCAAAAGTTGCTTTCTATATTTACTATGTTGAAATTTGCATTGTTGGGACACAACAGTTTTTTTTTTGCATTGCCAAAATATGTTTTTCATGGATTCGAGTCCAACAATCAGTAGAATGATTTCCACGATCCTTATTCAAAATCTAAAACGTAAAGTAACACGAAAATATTTTCTTTATTAATGAAAATAAAAAAAAAAAGGATGAAAATAGAATTTTCGGTCGAATCCAATCATGCAAACTTCAATACATAGTCGACATGTGAATGCCCTCATTTTTTATAACAAATATTATTTTTTGCATATTTAGATCGCAGATCTCATTTTTCAAATAAAAGTTCTTTTTTTCTTCATATTTCGATTGTAGATCTGATTTTTACATAACAGAAATTCTTTCTTGGCTATTGAGATTGTAGATCACTGAATAGAAATGTTTAATTAAAAACATGGTTCAAGGATTTCTATAGGCGAAATTTGCCAAGAGAAGGCAATGCAAAAAGAAATGCATTACGCTCCAACGATGCAAGCGTCAATCTTATCATTTTCAGAGGCAAATCGGTCACGTTGCAGTTTGGATCACCGACTGCAACAATTTTTATCTATTTTTCATTTCCGTATGTCAATTATAGCGCAAAGATTTTTTTCTGCGAACAGAGGTCGAAATCTCTGATAAGAATACATAAAACCGTTTGAGTGATTTCTATAGTCTAAATGAGCGAAAAAATCAAGTTATTAAAAATGATGAAATTACCGTCGCACCCCGATGATGCAAGCCTCATCATATAAATCGAATGGAATCTCGGGCTCTTTAGGGACTCTCTAAGGAATTCCCATTTTCGAAAAATCGACTCGCCAAGTCATGTAATCACTTTCGAAAAACCGATTCTCCGGTACGCAACACGTTCTTCAACGCGAACCTTTTGGCACTTGGGATAAAAAAAGAGACATTGAAAGAAACGCCACAATATTCCGCATGTAATATAGTTCGTTTGAGACATTGTATATTTTGTGACAGATTTTCTTGCACGCGTCTGTGTTTGGGTTTGCGTCGAGACAAAAATCGTAGATCGATTGAGCGGTGCAACAATAATAAAAATAAGAATAGTTGTATCACAAAATAAAGATAATTGTAGGAAATGTGTTAGTCCGAGTTCGATTAGATTTGCGACTAAGAAAAGGTCGTTTATTCATCGCGAGGTGTGTTTTTCTACAAGGATAAGCGTACAAAATACGTAAGGACGGATACGTCAGTCTTCGACTTCCCAAGGCTTCTGGTGACGGAACCAATCCCAAGGAGCAGCATGAATGTATCTCGCGGGCTCCTGCAATGCGACGCCGCCCTTTTCCATTTCGGCCAAGAAGAGTTTGACCTTTTCGCACTCGGAGGACTGCAAATTGCAGTGTACAGCAACTATACCGCTCTCCAGACAACGCTGGGCCATTATGCGACCCAGGTTGAGGTACGCAGTGCCATCCTTGGGTCTGAACAATCATGGAAATAAATCGTCATCTTTTCAAACCGAAAATTTACGCTATGAAATTTTAAAAAATGTTAGGATTATACCAGTAGCTAAATACCAAAACGATTCTCACTGCAGATGTTACACAGTAGGGATGTACCAAGGATTTTTTGTAAAATTATGAATTTCGTAGATGTTAGGCTTGTCTATTGGTATTGCGTTACTTTTATATAAAAAAGTTTGGATAAAAATCCCTAATTGCAAGTCAAAATATTTTATACTTGTCCAGTGTTTTGTGTGTACATTGAGAAAAATTGGATAATTTTTATGATGAAGTCGTTCGAATGCATTTTTATTCTGTACAGCCCAATTTGGGGAGGGGGGGGATTTAGGCGACAATAATCCACTTAAACGTTTTGTTGGTATTTTCTTCAGCAATCTACAATGTAAATCTGATAAAAATTGAAAAATAATAAAAAATAAGAAGACAAATCGAAAATAATTTTCGTTGCATTTCACGATATAAACTTCATCAAAAAAATTGGTGTACGTTTTGGGGAATCAAGTGCATCTTTTCAATGAAGTTTATTCTTTTTTTGTACATCATCTTTGAGGGGTCTACATGAGTTTGGAATGTCAAAATTACGTTTGTTATTGGACAGTTTTGTAGCATAGGGTCTTAACTTTAAGGTGCAAAAAAGTTTTTTTGAAAGTTTGAAAAATTGGGCGACTTTTGACTACTTCTGAAGGGGTCGCGGTCAGGGATTTGGCTCTTCTTCTTGCGCGTTTTTCTCGGAACTATGTTTTACGAAACGCCGTAAATTACTGACATTTTCTATCGTTTGACAGTATGATTTTTTTTATACGTTTATCCATTTGTTGATAACACTTTTTTGAGTTGTGCTTTATTTGGCTGAAAATGAAACTTCTTTTTCAACAACTTGGCGCTATAGTAATTTTGCTAGGGTTATCGTAAAAAAAGTATTCGGACATTCGACAGTTTTATTATTATTCAGAAAATACATTTTTAGACTCGTCATTTCTGATCACCGTAGTTGCGAGAACCACTTACACCGATTGGCCATGTAGCAGCTGTGGCACTCTTTTTAAATAATAATAACTTCATTGTTTATCAATATTTCTCAATAAAAAACTCAAACTTGGTAAGATTGTATAGTATAGCTCTCTATTTCCAAGTTTACCTTTCTTTTTTGTTAACATTTGTCTTTCATCCTTTTACTCCTTTATGCCTCCTTTCTTACCATGCATTCGAAGGTACTTACATATACCTACAATTCTTTGACCAGTTTTCTTTTCATTTCTTTATCAATTTTTCCTTTTAGTGCCTCCCCCTTGTAGCCGCATCACCATTTCACCAAACCATCTACCACTTCCTTATTAATTTTGTTCTTTTATTTTTCCGCCGTCAAGTATGTGTTCCAAACTTTCTTCATCCTATTTTTCGATTTGCTCCCTCCTTTTCCACAACCATGTCTCCGCTTCATAAAACATACCACTCTTTGGCAAGACTATATATTAATTGTGTACAAAATCTTAACTAGGTCATTGCAAGTACCTGATCAGAAAAAGATGATGAAAATCAATGTGTTTGCATGTTGAAATTTCATGCAGATCCTTGAATGTATAGATATAGATATGTATATAGAGATATATCGGTTTTTGGCTAAACACGGCATCATTAGCTTCTAATTCGATCAACACTGACACTTAAAAATTTTCATAATTGCTCAACCTCCACAGACGGAAGAAAATTCCAACTCACTTGAAAAGTTGCTTCTTTATCGCCCACTCGCTTGAAGACGCAGTCAAGACAGTTCGGTTTTCAAAGTGTAAGATTTCCGCAGTCACGTGACGCGACGATTCGGTCACGATCAATCTGATGAAAAAACAAGCCGAAACAATCATAGAATTCGATCTACAAAACGATTGTCATTAAATAAACGAACGTCGATTGAGGTTAGGTGCAGAAACAAATTGGAGGTTAGGACGGGAGCTGCGATTGCGGAGCCGTTCTAAATAGTGCTGGTTGCAGTATTTACGACCAAGTATTTACTTGAGCAATAACTAAGCAGAAGGTTTCATAGAATTCGATGTTCAAAAGGACTGGCGATTGAGGTTAGGTGCAGAGGTTAATTAGAGGTTAGGAAACAAGCCGAGATCGCTGGGACGTACTTGTGCCAGTATTCGCGTCCAGGCTTTTCCAGGTGATAGCCGGTGGGTTTTCTCGCGATTCTCAGTAATTCGAGGCTCCTCGGATTTCTGTTCTGCAATTCCTCGCAGTTCTGCACGAGCTCGGCATTCGTCTGAACCGACCGTACGTTAATTTTGGAGACAATCGGAAAATTGCACGCACGCCTGATCAACGGATTCATCTTTCGGTTCGTCTTTAGTGAAAATATTCTCGAAGAGCACACTGTCACTGACCCGAATTTCGCAAAATATTAACGACCGGTGTATTATTTGCAATGAAGCAGCAACGATTTAAATGTCCCGGCTGAGGAGACTAGGAACTAGAGCGACCGAGCGCCGTTCCGCTGCGACTGCGATGCCTCTGGCGGCCGAAGCCTCCAGCACGCGCACTCTCCTCGACCAAGTACACGGTCATCGCACGCATGCGCGCACCGGACCACCGCGTGAGGATGTAAACAACGCACGTGAAAAATTGATAACGTACACACAGCTGGAGCATCGAGCAAGCGAGAAGCGAGAAATGAACGAGTAAACAAAGCGTCGATTATGTTTGACTACGAACAGTCGCACGATGTCGGGTTAGACGAACACTCATTTTTATTTATTATCACGAAGCAAATTTCCTCCTCTCACGCGTCATCGAGAAATTGTCGAACGAGCGTGGCACTTTTGTCACGAAAATTCTCATATTCTTTTGATTTTCCCGTTGGCCAATTCCAGCTGCCAATTATTCCCAAGATCAGATAGAACAAAAGAGGCTGCTCGCGCTTCGGAAAAAAGCTGAGAAGGAATCGAAAAGCGCCGCTGGCACGAGCAAGGCCAATTTCAACTCCGTGGCCGGATACAGATTTGACCATGGCAATGCAGGCTCTCCGAGACGGGAGGCTCCTGGTGTTGGCGATGGAAATAATTGGAATTCGTCATGGAACAAAAACAAGAGTTCTCCCGGCGCTATGCGAACGCCCAAGTCGTACGACGACAGACCCAGCCCCATAAAACCGAAAAATTTCTTTGGTTCAACGCCAACACTGTTCGGCACGTGTGCCATGATCACGGAAGACCGCTTTGCGGTCGACGTCGAGTACAATCAGAAGCTAATCGACATATTTAAAACCATGCCTAGTAAATTGTACGGTGAGTGTTGCTTCACGCTCTTAACGGGTTGCCCCTAGCGCGTACCCAGAAAAAAAAGGAATTTTCATAAATTTTATCTGGGAAAACATATGCATGTGTTAAGATTTTTTTTTCTTTGCATTAACGAGTAAGCTTTTAACCCTACGTTAACACTCTGGGTCATTTTTAGCCAGAAAATTGACAATGTCCAATAATTTGATATTTCTCAGATTTTATTCATGCAGACATATTAAGATATGTTTAAAGCATACCTCTGACCTTTTCAATAAAACCCGACCGAAGGGTTGTTAATAGCAGGTGAATGAAGTACTATTCGGGTCAAATTGACTCAGTGTGTCAAAATCATGGCCAAATATAAGTGTGTCGACGAATGGATGAGGCTGTATTTTATAGGGTGAACATCTATTTGCAAGGTGATTTTTTGGGAATTAAAAACGGTTACATCTATAGTGTTAGTACTTCACATTTATATTTATACATATTTGAAGTAACATCTTAAATTTTTCCAAAGCATTCTATTCGAAATACATACATGATATTTGATGTTGCGCAGGTCATGAAGCGGGTTTTTTCATCGTCAGGCATTGTGATTTGTCATCTGAAACAAACGTTTTTTTTTTCGGAGTGTCTCCCCGTCCGGATATCGGACGAATAAGCGTATGTTGTTCGTCCGCACAGCGGCTCAGTTCACCTCGAATTTCCAGTAGACGTATATATTATTGTGATTCGTATCAGCTAGTATCCGGACGAATATCATATATATAATCGTCCGTATAGAATGTGTTAAATTGTTAAACAAACTATCCGGACGAATAATTTACACGTATTCGTCCGAATAAAATCTTTATAATTTTGTTTGGGTTTGTTTGGATTGGGTTGGTTGGGTTTGTTTGGATTTATTTGTTTGGGTTTGTTTGTATAGGTTTGTTTGTTTGGGTTTGTTTGTTGGGGTGTGTTTGTTTGGGTTGTTCGTTTGGATTTGTTTGTTTGTTTGGGTTTGATTGTTTGGGGCATTGTACAGCGTGAACTTCGTGAACTGAATCGCTATCCGGACGAATAACATACGCTTATTCGTCCGATAACCGGACGGCTAGCCGCAGGGTTTTTCTTCTATTCTCTACGAATTTGTTTATTTTTCGGTGCTCTAATAAAAACTGTTAGAAAAAATTTACGATATGGTGGGGTTTGACAAAGAGTACTCTGATTTTTACAATAAAGTTTGCATTTCTAGCAGCACGGTAAAATAGTAATTGTAAAGCAAACAAAAAGACGAAGGCCCGAACGATAGCCCGGCATAGACTCTACTTGTCTGCAAAATAGCTAGTTGATCGGCCCAACAGTTGCGGAGAAAAATACACACCGTACGTTAACAAAATTTCGCGACATAACTTGCGCAACTTCAAATATCGTGTACAATTTCGAATACAATACTTTGAAAAAAACGTAAGATTTTACTTCAAACATGTAAACTTCATAACTGCGACATAGTAACATTGTAGATTTTACCGTTTCTCTAAATTTAATTCCCGAAAAATCACCCTGAAAATGGGAATTAATACTAAGATTTTTAAGGTCTTTTACAATTTTGGTATTGTAAAATATTTATAAAAATATTAAAGGGATTTTGACAATTAAAGGGAAAGGACAAAATAAAATATTGATTTTTGATAGAATAGCCACCGTCCAAAGTAAAAATATCGATTTTGGGTGAGAAAATGTATGTATGTACGATATGTAAAAGAAGCTTGTAAAATTTTAAGTTGATCGGTGCAGTGATTTTTTTTGAGATTTCGTGGTCGCCGATTTTGAAAGTCATTTTGAGAAAAATCCTTTCAAAGTTCCCCAGTTCGCGGTTCGCCGGTTCTATTCGCAGATAGGTAGGTTCTATTCGCAGAACCTACCTATAAAGGCCCATAACTCCCTCAATTTTGAACGAATCGACTTGACATTTACCCAAAATATTTTTTAAATGTTATATTTTGAGAATCCGTCGAAAAGAAAAATCGATATTTTTGAAAATTTCTACGAAGCGTGAACCCTTAAGAAGGCGAGTTCGTGCATTTTTAGTCGCTATTCAATGGATGCAAAGATTTTTACTTTTTTTTTTGTTTATTTTTCGGTCAAATTTTTCAACGATTTTCTTAAGATTTTCTCGAATATGATATATTTTTGGGACATGGTTGAAGGTCGCGTCATCGGAGCGCAATGAAAATTATGTTAAATTTCTTGATTACTTCACTTTCATTGTTGAAAATATTGTCCCGTGAATTTAGGCTGTAAATGTCTATTAAGAATCCTGAAGAACATTTGACTGATTTTTGCATATCAAACGAAATTATTTGACGAAATTTTGGTTGCGTTGAAACAATGCAACCTTTATTATCATTATTTGGGATTGAACCTAGGGCGAAATACGAAAGATTTGCTAACCCTGCGTTCGTACACTGGGTCTTTAAAGGAACAGTCGAAATTTCCAACTCACCTGTTTTTCGGCACATTTTTTTTATTAACGCCGGTTTTTAACTTTTGACTTTGACAACTTTTGGACCACGTGGTAGAACACTTCGAGAAGTAACCCTGATTTTTTTCAGGTCATTTTAATGCCTAGAAAACTTTGAAGACCTGACTGTTTCCTGAAAGACCGAGTTTACACAACGTGTCTCGAAAAATATAGTATACACCCGGAGGGTTAACGAGTCTAAGCTCGCGGCCCGAAAAGCAGGTAGATTTTTGATGTTTTTTAAAATGTGGGTATTTGAATGACAAGGTCGGAATTTTCCACACCGTTAATATCCGGTCGGGTAAAGTTCCGAAAAGGTCCAACCTCCGAACGGGCTGAAATTTTGCACAGACCTTCCTTTTAATATCTTAAGAGATCTGCTAAAAGGATTTTTGGCGAAGCTCCATAGTTTTAGAGATAACGATTTTTGAAAGTTATTTTTTTGCTGCGCTTCTACTATATCCATAGCTGACAGGCTCGGCTCTGGCTATACCTATAGTGGGTAAAAAAAGTATTTGTACATCTCACACGAAACTGTTGTTAGTTTGGCTTAATTTTCTTGTTCGTGTTTTCCCAAGATTTTTGCAAACAGACACCATGTATATTTAGGCTAACCTATCGAACACAGAAACTTAATAAAGCACTTACATTTTTTGAAGGATAATTTGAAAAAGACGACTTGTACAAATACTTTTTATACCCACTGTATATATGTTACCGCGCTCTCTGTTTTGTGCTGATCATCGCCTAGTCCACGCGTTGGCCCGTTAGCGAGCCCGTCAGCTATAGATATAGTAGGAGCGCAGCAAAAAAAAAAAAAAAACTTTCAAAAATCGATACCTCGAAAACTGGCGCGTCGCCGTAAATCCCTTTAGGGGATCTCTTAAGATCATAAAAGGAAGGTCTGTGCAAAATTTCAGCCCGATCGGAGGTTGGACCTTTTCGGAACTTCAATATGTGTTTCACCATATGTTGATGCAGATATTAAAACAATCATATATCGATAAACATATTTCAAAAATCATCATATATTGAGAAGAGTATGTGGCTTCCGGATGGAGGCCGTGTTGAGGATCAGCGTTGTGCCGACGTTTCGCAAACGTTACAGTCTGCATCATCAGGGCTGAGAGCTCCGATACTGAAGCGCTTGTGTCTCAGGTATTCCTTATATAGTTGCAGTCATCGTTCCAGATCGCTGCACCAGCCAATCAGATGTTTTAATTGATCAGCTGGTCAATTAAAAAACCGGGAGGACGGTGTGCCAAATAGGATTGACGTGATATCCTCCATCTCTGTTTAGATTGTCCGGATGTTTTCGGATTTCCAAGCCTTCTCGGTGTTTCCTGGAAAAATAGTTGTTTGATGGGGCCAGACTTTGGGCTTTGTCGAACTGAATGGCATGACCAGTCTCCATCCAATGTTCGGCCAGCGCTGATTGTGTAATATGGCCATATTTGATACACCGTTGGTGTTCCTTGATCCGTGTACTGATCTTCCTCCCGGTTTCCCCTATGTACACTTTACCGCATGAGCAGGGTATTTTGTATACTCCTGGTGCACTTAATGGTGGTCTTTGGTCTTTTGCACTCGGAATCATTTGTCCTAGTTTCTTCTGAGGTTTGAAGATGACTCGCATGTTATGTTTTCCAAGGACCCTGTCTATGCGATCGGTTATGCCCTGAAGGTATGGAAGGGCAGTTGTTGCAGTTATTTGTCCTTCATTCTCTCCATCAGGTGCTGTAACCGTTTTCGGATCAGCTATTTTTCTTTTTAGATTTTTGATCGTTCTTTCGATGTTGCCTGGCTTGTAGCCATTGTCTCCTAAAGCTTTTCGTAGGTGTTCTAGTTCAACCTCCAGGGAGTCTGGTTCGGAGATCGCCTAGAGCTCTGTAGACCAGAGAGCTTATGACCGATTGTTTTTGGGAAGGGTGGTGATGGGACGTAGCGTGGCGGTATCTATCCGTATGCGTTGGCTTCCGGTAAACTTTATGGCCCAAAGTGCCATCGCTTTTCCGTTGAACCAGTACATCCAGAAAAGGGACTTGATTTTCCTGTTCTATCTCCATGGTGAATTGAATATTGGGGTGTTAGGAGTTGAGGAAGGTTAAGAAATGATTGAGGTTTTCTTTGCCGTGACTCCAAATGACGAAGGTGTCATCGACATATCGGAACCAGGTGGAGGACTTGAGGGAAGCTTCTTGCAGAATTCTGTTCTCGAAGTTCTCCATAAAGATGTTGGCAATGATAGGGGAAATAGGGGAACCCATGGCTGCGCCTGAAGTTTGTTCATAAAACTGGGATTGAAATTGGAAGTATGTAGAGTTTAGGCAATGTTCTATGAGGGGCAGTAGGTTAGGGGCAACTTTTTTGGAATTTTTAACTATGCTTAGGGTTTCATTGGTTGGGACGTTTGTAAACAGGGATACAACATCGAAACTCACTAAAATATCTTCTGGTTGTACCTTGATAGACGGGATCTTGTTCACAAAATCCCGGGAGTTTTGGATATAGGAATTGTTGAGACCTACGAGTTCCTGCAAAGGTTTGCAGAGAAAACGTGCCAAGTGATATGTAGGACTGCCTATGTTGCTAACAATGGGCCTTAGTGGGATGTTGTTTTTGTGTATTTTTGGCAGACCGTAAAGCCTGGGTGGTAGGGATTCCTTGGGTGTAAGGGCTTTGGTTAGGTTTTCCGATAGACCAGCCTTCTTTAGAAGTGTTGTTGTTTTCTTTTCTACACTCGATGTGGGGTCACGTGATAGTTTCTTGTACGTGTTGGTGTCCTCGAGCAGGTTCATAATTTTACTGCAGTAGTCCGTTTTATCCATGATGACAGTTGCATTCCCTTTGTCAGCTGGTACTATTAAGATGTCCTTGTTTTTCTTCAAATTGTGAAGAGCAAGGTGTTCTTCCTTCGTGATATTCTGCTGCGGAGGTTTTGCCTTGTGTAGAATATTGCTTATCCGTTTCCTGATGTCGTTGCCAGTATCTAGTGGGAGACGGTAGATGGCACCTATTTCCCCTATCATTGCCAACATCTTTATAGAGAACTTCGAGAACAGAATTCTGCAAGAAGCTTCCCTCAAGCCCTCCACCTGGTTCCGATATGTCGATGACACCTTCGTCATTTGGAGTCACGGCAAAGAAAACCTCAATCATTTCTTAACCTTCCTCAACTCCCAACACCCCAATATTCAATTCACCATGGAGATAGAACAGGAAAATCAAATCCCTTTTCTGGATGTACTGGTTCAACGGAAAAGCGATGGCACTTTGGGCCATAAAGTTTACCGGAAGCCAACGCATACGGATAGATACCTCCACGCTACGTCCCATCACCACCCTTCCCAAAAACAATCGGTCATAAGCTCTCTGGTCTACAGAGCTCTAGGCGATCTCCGAACCAGACTCCCTGGAGGTTGAACTAGAACACCTACGAAAAGCTTTAGGAGACAATGGCTACAAGCCAGGCAACATCGAAAGAACGATCAAAAATCTAAAAAGAAAAATAGCTGATCCGAAAACGGTTACAGCACCTGATGGAGAGAATGAAGGACAAATAACTGCAACAACTTCCCTTCCATACCTTCAGGGCATAACCGATCGCATAGGCAGGGTCCTTGGAAAACATAACGTGCGAGTCATCTTCAAACCTCAGAAGAAACTAGGACAAATGATTCCGAGTGCAAAAGCCCAAAGACCACCATTAAGTGCACCAGGAGTATACAAAATACCCTGCTCATGCGGTAAAGTGTACATAGGGGAAACCGGGAGGAAGATCAGTACACGGATCAAAGAACACCAACGGTGTATCAAATATGGCCATATTACACAATCAGCGCTGGCCGAACATTGGATGGAGACTGGTCATGCCATTCAATTCGATAAAGCCCAAAGTCTGGCCCCATCAAACAACTATTTTTCCAGGAAACACCGAGAAGGCTTGGAAATCCGAAAACATCCGGACAATCTAAACAGAGATGGAGGATATCACGTCAATCCTATTTGGCACATCGTCCTCCCGGTTTTTTAATTGACCAGCTGATCAATTAAAACATCTGATTGGCTGGTGCAGCGATCTGGAACGATGACTGCAACTATATAAGGAATACCTGGGACACGAGCGCTTCAGTATCGGAGCTCTCAGCCCTGATGATACAGACTGTAACGTTTGCGAAACGTCGGCACAACGCTGATCCTCAACACGGCCTCCATCCGGAAGCCACATACTCTTCTCATTACATAAAGAGCCGTGAAAGCCTTAAAACTAAAATCATCATATATTGATAGACATGTCGAAAACCATCATATATTGTTAAACCTATAAAAACTCACCCAGTCATACGATAGCAAATGTTATAAAATATGCTCCGTCCGAATTTAAAATGAATCGAACGAATATATTTTACGATATGACGTACACAGAATAATTACCTAAGCGATGGCGTAAGTAACATCCCTCAATTGCTCTTGTCCAACAATCAAGTCTATTCAATGAATTGTCATTCCCAAATGATCGTTACTAATTGACTCGACGAATTATCTGATTCCATACATTATTAAAACACAAAATCCGAATCGGTAGACCAGCAAACTCGGCGGTGGACTTTCCTCCTAGCGGACTACGAAAAATTAATAGTGAGCTGTCAACTGCTGAGGCCTCAAGTGATAATAACGGGGATTCCGCAATACGTACTGACGGTGAGATAATGTTCTTTTGCCCACCATAAACTAGTCAAAAAGCTTAATATTCAACTTGTATTTTAAAAATGAATTTTCTTCTGTCAAGCATAGATATTCAAGCGGAATCTCAATAAAAAGACTGACATAGAATTAATTGATTTGTCGTCGATCGACAGCAAATTAACTGACAGCCTTATGCCCTTTCAGCGAGAGGGAATATGGTGAGATTTCATTTAAAAAAAGAAGAAAATCCTATACTATTGTAAAAACCGCCACAGGGAAAGATAAAAATGGATGTTAATTTTGCAGTTACGGTATATCGAAGAAAGGTCGTTGTTTCATAGCCGACGACATGGGCCTTGGCAAGACGATACAAGCTTTGGGCCTGGCTCATTACTATCGTGAAAATTGGCCCCTCCTGATCGTCACACCGTCGTCCATTAGGTCATTATAAAAATCTTCCCGCACTCGGAAATTTATCGTTAAATGATAACCATGATATTTGTAAAGCTCGAACGATACGCTACAACGTTAAAAGATCGATATACAGGGTGTCCCATTTGAAGTGTTACGAGCTGCTATTTTCTGAAGTACGCGAGGCAATGCAAATGGTTACAAATAAAAGTTGTTCGGTTCTAAGAGGACGCTAAGATAGGACTCATAGTTTGACCTTGAATGCAACCGCGAAGGTCGTGTAAAGGTCAATTTCAACATTGTTAATAGGCACCCAAATTTTTTGTCATTCAATCTTGTAGCTTATCTCGGTGACTTTCCAAAACACTATGGATAAGTATTTTTTCACCGAGTGCGTTTTTAACCTACGACGTACTTCAACCTTTGAGTTTCGTAGGGCAGAAAGTACTTGCTGAAGAAATACTGAATTGTAGTGTTTTGAAACGGCCTCGAGGTAAGCTGTAAGAATATACGATAATAAATATGGGTTACCATGTGAAATTTTGTCTATGACCTTCACGTGACCTTTGCCTTTACACCCAAGGTCAAATTGGGTTAAAGGACCCTACCTTTTATCCCCGAGGAACCGAACAACTTTTATTTGTAGCATTTTGAATTGCTACACGTATGTTCGAACACAGCAGCCTGTGACGATTCAAATCGGACACCCTGTACAATTCAAGTCTCATTTAGAAATCAATATTTGGGCACAATAGGTACCAATGGTCCGAGGCGGTTTACAATTTTCTACCCTCGGTGCCGAGTCATTACGTTCATCATTTCACCACCGGCAAGGACTACGTGGGCGATGGTAAAATAACGATAGTCTCGTACGATTTACTAGTTCGAGCGATCGACTTATTCAAACGTCACACTTACGGCTTTGTCATATTGGTGAGCGATAGTCGCGTCTTTTGTATTCGAATTTTGGTTCTAAGAGAAAAAAAGAAGATAGAAAGTATCGAATTTTCGTTTTTTTTTGTTGCGCTTTCAGGACGAATCTCATACGGTGAAGAGTGGCAAGTCGGCGAGGGCCAAAGCCGTCCAGTGTATAGCATCGCAAGCTCGCCACGTTGTTCTTCTGACGGGAACACCCGCGTTGTCCCGACCCATCGAACTTTATTCCCAAATCAGTCTCGTCGTACCCTCCTTCATGGGGTAAATACAACATTGCGATGATATTAAATGAAAAATGAAAATATGTACTTTTTGGATAATAATGAAACTTTCGGATGACCGGAGACTTATTTGAAATTTTGAAAATTGCGAAACGTTCAGGCAATTTTAAGAATTTCAACAAAATCATTACATTTAAGACCCTAGGCTATAAAACTGTGCCATCAAAAACGTTTTTTTTTCCTTTATTTCAAGCTCATGCAAACCCTTTAAGAGAGTATAAGTAAAAAAAAATTCGAAAACTTACAAGTGGTTTCTAAAAAATACACAAAGTTTTATGATATTGAAATTTGCAACGTTGGAATGCAACGATAAGTCTTTACGATTTATTTTCTTTCGTTATTTTCATTATTTTTCATTTTTTATGCAGCTTTGCAGCCTATGTCCGTCCAAAAATTCGGAAATTGAGAAAGAAATGCATTGCGTTTCAACGACTTTGTCCTAATTTTTTTCCATCTTTTAGAATCAAACCTGAAGCAAAATACCAAAATACCAGAAAAATGGGATCAATGTAAAATTTCAGATATCACGATTACGGCGTGCGCTACTGCGCCGCGGTCAAGAAAGCCTATGGTTGGGATTATTCGGGCTCGTCCAACATGCAAGAATTGCATTTGCTGCTGCGCTCCTGTTGTCTCATTAGACGATTGAAGTCCGACGTGCTCAAACAGTTACCGGCGAAAATCAGGCTCGTGAAATTACATTCATTTTTTCCCTCCATATCCTGTAAATTTTGCGAGTTCGTCAGAATTGCATCGATCAACGTTTACAATTTTACGGGTTTTGCGTTTATTTATTTATTCATGTATTTAGTTATTTATTTATTATTTAATTACAGACAAGTTGTGATGTTGGATCCGGCTCTGATAAAGAAAGCATCGAAAGAGGCCATGCTGATCGCGGCGAAGTTGCAGGACAAGGGATTAAAGTATTCGGACAGAGAGAACGCCATATTGCAATATTATCACGAGTCGAGCAGTCAGAGGCTCACGGCCGTGTGGTTCGTAGTACATTATCTTTTACTGTACAGAGTGTCCCGTTTGTATTTAGACACCGAAATAAGTCGAAAGCAGAGAAACAAAAATACAAAAATCCCTAAAACTCGTATTCTACGGATTCGAAGATTGAGTAAAATTGTCTTATTCGTTTGTTGGACGTTTTCACGGTCATTTCGAGGTAAACTTTGACTTTTTAAAGGAACTTATATTTATTTATGGCAGGCTGATATTCTACGTAAAGAAAACTATTCACTTTTTTCCGAAACGTTTTTCATTTTGATCATTATTTTGGGCAATGTCCGAAATAATTCCAATGTTTATTTTTTCGGCTAGTGGGCATAAATTTTGTCACGGTGACAGGAACGACAAGATGGAGATCTTCATTGAAGAGATAGCAAAATATTTATACGATTTGCATCTTTGGAATGCAACGAAAGTTAATGTTTACATTTGTATTTCCTCATTTTTACAATCTATTATTTAACTTGCTTCGTTCGTATGTCTGTCTTTCCGGTTCAAAATTTGTAATCCATTTTTCAAGCACTTGCTGGCATCCGATTGAGCTGAAATTTGGCATACTTATGTAACTTCGGTTACAATGGAATAATATGGTACCATGGAGCTTGTCTGATGATGGAGGTGGGAGGTGGGCAGTGCAACTCCTTAAGGGGCCAGTCCACTTTGGAGCCACGAAAAAAGGCCATTTTCGCGTTTTGTTTTGAGGATTTTATAAAAGAAATGAATATAAAAGTTGTTGGGCTTGATGAACAAAGTCTTGAAATACATTTAAAAAACATTTTAATTCATTTTTAAGTACAAAAACTATAGTTTAACGTAACGCCTCAAATAGGTGGGCTAGGTAGCTCCATCACAACTTGGCAACGGCTTGTCTGACACAAAAAAATCTAAGTCCATTAGATTCAGTATGACACCAGCTACAAAAAGATCCTTGGATATAAAGTTTTATCAAAAAATAAAAAAATGGCAGATGAAAAACGAAAAAAGTAAAAAAACGCGTTTTTTCGCAGTTTTTCGCAAAAAAAGAGTAAAAATCAAAATTTTTAAACCATCGAGGGTCATCTTGTTGCGAATCATGTTAACAATATGTACTTCAAATTTCAAGAGAATCGGTTTATTAGTTTCAGAGATATGATGGAGCTAGATTTTGAAAACGTTGTTTCCAGAAAAACGCGTTTGAAGTTTATACTATGATAGGCCGAGCGCCCCATACGCTCAGGTAGACGACACGAGGTCCTGACGTTCAGTTAAAAAAAAATACGTAGAGAGCTCGGATTGTCATAAAATTTTGACACAATATTTCCGAATGTATGTACTTTCCAAAACAGTAAAAAAACGAACGATTTTTTAACATTTTCAAAGTGGACTGGCCCCTCAATAGCATATACTAGGACAGTCGAGTTTGTGCTCATTTGTTTTGTTGTCATGAGTACTTTTCATGCCACACGATGACGAGAGTCTAATAATTATGGCGGGGGGTGGAAACTGAAATTTCCTAATTGCGAATGGTAGGACAATCGATTTTGGGCTCATTAACTTTGTTGACTTGAGCACAATTTATATTACGCTATTATAATGTTTCTCGCGAAACCTTTATAACCAATGACATGGGGGTCTGGCATGGCAAATAAATAAAAAAATTCTAATACTAAAAAGACCAAAAGGAAATTAACGGAAAAAGAACTTTTTAAAAACAAGCTTTTATTTAAAACGTACTGTACTAAAAAGTAATAAATAATGTTCAGTAAAACTGAAAATAAAAACATTACAACTACAAAAAAGTCTCTTCCTTGGTCTTTCATCATAGGTGCCAAGTACTTAAAAGGGAATTGTTTTTGAAAAATTGGAAAAAACAACTTTTTTAATCCACATTTTACTTAAATGTTGCGTGAAATGTTGATTTTTGTTTGTAAATACGTGCCATTTTAGACTGCGCACCGATTCGCAACTCCCGCAGCGACCTTGCTGTAACACTCTGCCACAGCTCCGCTATTTTGATGATGAATTAATTAAAAAAAATTGTTTCGTATACTTAAATATACTATTAAAATATACATAAAGTTTGATAATTATAGAATAATTATTTCTTATTTAAAAAAATCCCTCAATATTGCTTATTTTTTCCTGTGTAAATGTATATCCCTCCTTAAATAAAAGCTTGTCTAAAAAGTATTTTTTACGTTTATTTTTTATTAATAGGCCCACCATTTTTTGTTGTAGATTTTAGGGGTAGACCTCGAAATAGGGATCTTAAAAATTGCTCGGCGCTTACATAGCTAAAATCCGTAAAGAGAAATGTGAGCAATTTGAAAAGATGAGTTTCCATTGCATTCAATCGATAAAAACTCTAATCTTATGGATTTATTTTTATCTCCAGACTGCCACGCGATGTTGAAGTTTGCAGCGTTGAAACGGAACGAAATTTTTTTTTGTTTTACCATTTCTTTATTTGAATTATTATCGAAAATCTTTTCCGCAGATTTACGTTTTGCAGATATCCAATGAGAATCCTAAAAAAAAAACGTTCGGGTGATTTTCGTAGCTTGAAGCAGCCGAAATGAATTTGGGCATTGTGTCAAGATAAAGTTCCATTGCATTCCAACGATTCGAACTTCAACATCGACAAAGATCAGACGTTACTGGTTCTTCGCAAGCATTGAGAAAACAAGACTCAAGAAAACAAGTTCAACTCTTTTATCCTGCGCAATTAGTGCCTGCAAGAATTATTCCACGACTGGTGGAGCATGAGATTGAAGTTTGCATCGTTGAAATTCAACGTAAATTGTTTTTATCTTTTCATTCTCTCATCTTTATTATTACACCAAACATTTTTCTGCAGATTTCCATTGTGACCTTGAACTAAGTATCTTAAAACAATTTCTAAAACAAATCTGCAAAGAGAAATTTAAGGAATTCAGAAACATGAATTTTCATTACGCTTTAACCATATAAACCTCAATCTCATGCATTCATTTTGATCTCCAGAGTGTCACGCGATGTTGAATTTGCATCCTTCCAACGCAATAAAAATTCGTGTTTTGTTTATCCATTTCTTTATTTAAATCTAAATTATTATTCAAAATATTTGAAACTGCCTGAATAAATTTGGGCAACATGTTAAAATTTTTGTTGCATTGCAACTAACAAGGAATACCACTTAAGGCCATGTATCACACCGACCGAGCGGCCACGAGTGCGAGAGAGATAGCTGATTAGCAGATTTCCAATGTTCTCCCAAACGATTGATTTTTTGGAGAAAATAAAAGAAACACTGTTGAACGACGAAGTCTATCTCTTCGTTAGCCCGGAATGTGGTCCGTCTGCGAGAGAACTTGGCAGTAGGATTCTTACCGACTGGACGTGTGAGCCATATTCTTAAGGGGGCAGATATTTCTAGGCGAGGAAAAAATTGCTGATTGTCATGATTTTTTTAAATGAAATTTTTCTTCACCATTTTTGAGACTTAGGGAGAGTTTTATTATTACTTTTGGAAGTTACGTAGTATTTATTTATTTAATTCATCTCTAAAAATGGCGGAGGTATGGCGCGGCCTTCTAAGCAGGTTGCGGCAGATGTTGTCAGACGGCGTGACATGTAGCGTCAGTGAGATTAATCGAAGAAAAATCAACAAAGATTTTTCTTTAATCAACACTCATACGCAGAATATGAACCTAGAAAAAGTGAGAAATGTTGAAAATCGATCAAATGGTACGCTTTGAAACAAAAAAAAAGAATTTTCCGAAAAAATGGCTACATTTTGCAATAAAAAAAGACTTTCTTGTTAATTCTCAAAAACATTTGGGGTGATGTTTCAGACAATCAGGTTAGAAAGATTTATACCAAATTTCATCAAAATCGGTCGATGAGTTTTTAGCTATACGTCACGCCAGTTTTGGAAATGCAGTTTAGAAAACCTTCCATATCTCCGTCATTTTGAAAGATTAATTTAAAAAATACCATGTAACAGCCAAAAGTAGTAATAAAACATACCCTAGGTCTAAAAAATGGTGAAGAAATCTCCCCTAAAGAAAAACTCATGGAAATTAGCAAATTCTTTCTTCGCCTAAAGGTATATTTCCCCTTTAGGGGAAATGTACCTTTTACCTACAAGGGGAAATATACCTATACAAATATACCTATACAAACCCCTTTAGGGGAAATATACCTTTTGGGGTATGGCCACAGTAGAATTTTCAAAAAATCGATTTTTTTCTCGCTAAAACGGTGCTTCATCATCATAAGAATAAGTTACTATTCGATTTATAGCAAGAAAAGTTTTTTTACACCCATTTTAAGCGTATAACGTAAGCCCACCTCTGGCACGGCCAGAGGTATATGTAAAACTTTAACCGCGTTTTTCTCGAAACAGCTTTTTTCCAATTGGCGTGACAAATAATTTCAACAATTTTCACTCGATTTACTTCAAATTTAAAAGTTATGTTCCTAATTGCATTTCGCAGAGAAGTATGTACGGAATTTCTGATTAATCGAAAACTTTTCATTTTATAAGCAGTTTTATACACAATTTTTCACTGAAAATTCATTCCCACAACTACAACAACATGCAAATACCTACAACTTTTGAATAAAACAATATTTTTTAAATCCCGTACGTACTTCTCTAGGTATTCTAATGTGGATTGACGAGAATTTTTGTTTTTTGTTCTAGGTAAAAAATTGTGGATGCTAAATGTCACGCCGCGGAGCGCCTAAAAAAAGATAAAAGAAAATATTAGTAGTCGGCCATTTTGTACATCGAAGAAAATATATATTTTTTTTCTAACAGCTTGACATTCATACTAAATAGATGTGTAATTAATTTTATGAGTGAACCACTTTTTCATACGTAAAAAATGGTTAAATTCGCACATGATTTTATACTCGTTACTGTGGCCTAACCTCTTAAGTGTTCGCCTTTAATTTAGTTGAAACTCATATATGTCATAAAGCATTGAAAACTAATAGACCATGTGTTTTTTTTATCGGCGGAAAAAACGGCTTCAAGTGGGGAAAGGCGCGCCGGGGGCTGATTTTGCAGTTTCACTCACAAGCAGTCTACCGATCTGATTGAAACAAAAACCGAAATTCCTCTAATGTAATGCGATGAAAAATCCCCTATAGAAGTATTGAACAAAAAATTAAATCACGGGGTGGTTTCTCCGCTTTAAGCCATTTTCCCGCCGATAAAAAAGTACGTGTCTAATAGTTTTTTATACTTGATCAGATATATGAGTTTCAACAAAATCGAAGGCGGACACTTAAATGATGTTCCTTGTAAACGAGCTTAAGCATCACAGGATGACTGTGGAAATTTCACAAGGGGAGGCTGTCAATTGTCAAATTCAGATTCGATTCATACTGCGTGTAATAAAAGCTCGTGGCCAGAGGTGTTATGGGGCAAAGCAGTAAGATGCGCTTCTTCGCCGTTTTCTAGAAAATCGGCATTGAAATATTCCGTTGCGTTCAACTTTCCATGTAAAGAAAATTTCAAGGAGCGCGTGGCGCAGCGAGCTTGCTCTCTGCTTCGTAAGCCCGTTGTCCCCGGTTCCAATCTCGCTGCTGGCCACTTTTTTAAATTCAAATATGCATTTCCTATTTCTGCTTTTGAAATATAACTTTGTTTACGAACAACACAATGAAGTTCGAAAGCGTCGGTTTTTCCACAACAAACAGCATTTAAAAAACTTATATGCATAATTGTTAAAACTGATTAGCGGGAATTATTTGTATACACATTTGAATAAATTTTAAAAAAGAAGTTGGCAGCAGCTAGATTTGAATCAGGGACGACGGGCTTTTGAACCACATAGCTTGCTCGCTGCGCCACCAGCTCTTTGAAATTTTTATTTACGTAGAAAGTATTTGAACGCAATGGAATATTTCAATGCCGATTTTTACGACAACGGCTAAGAGGCGCATCTTACTGCTTTACCACATAACAATGGTATGGAAGTTTGCATCGTTGGAACCCAACGAAAATTTTGCAGACGGGCCCTTTTTGGCAAATTGAGCAATGAGTCGACCGTTTTTAGGAGCCTCATGAAAAATCCACAGCTCATAAGTTTGCAGGATTAGAATGTGGATGATGAAAAAATTGAGGAAATTAAATAATAGAAAAAAACTTTCATTCCATTCAAACGATGCAAACTTCAACACTATGCATAACACCTCTGACCATGAGCTCTTATTATACGCAGTATGAATCGAATCTGAATTTGACAATTGACAGCCCCCCTTGTCAGTGTATTTTCACGGATTTTCGATCGAGGTCTAAAATACCCGATGGTCGAACGTCAATGTCATTGCAGCAGTTACGTGACCCACCTGCTCGAGGCGGAACAAAAGTTTCTCATTTACGCTCATCATCAGATCGTACTCGACTCGATCTGTGAGCTCTTGGCTTCGAAGGACATCCGGTATGACGATCAAACAAGATTGAGAATGCGTTCCTCCGGGTATGCGATCAGACTTCCAGTAATCGTCAACCTTGCCACTCTTCAGGTTCATACGTATCGACGGCAAGACGCCACCGGAGCAGAGGAAGGCTCAGGTTGATCGCTTTCAAGAGTCAAACAGTTGTCTGGTCGCAGTGCTGTCGATAACCGCGGCGAATGCCGGGATCACCTTGACCGCCGCTCAGCTCGTGGTTTTTGCCGAACTTTTTTGGAATCCCGGAGTATGTGTAACAAACCTAAATGAAATGGTGGCCCGCCGATAGTTTGTCCAATCAGAAATTTTTCCCTTTCCGTCTAAGCTGGCGCTATCCCTTAAGATTCGTCCGCAATTTTGGCCACTTGCGATGCCGGGAGCTGAGACAAGTGACATCGTTTACGCGATGGGTTTTCTTTTTCCATGTTAAAATTATTTTCGCTTTGCAGATTTTGTGCCAGGCAGAGGACAGGGTTCACCGGATAGGTCAGGCTAGCAGCGTGGTGATTCGATATCTCGTGGCGAGAAACACGGCCGACGATCATCTCTGGCCCCTGATACAACGTAAGATCGACGTCCTGACGAAGGTCGGCCTTGATCAAGACTTTTGTCTGGACAAAGCGAAAGTATCGGAGCAGAAAGCGAAGACGCCCTCGCCCATGAAGAGCAGACAAACGACGATGGATTCGTTCGTGTCTGTAACGCCCCCGCAATCGCAGACAAATTTAAATATTTCGGGAACGGAGCAGGATCGAAACGTTTCCGGCGGGGAAGAGCAAAGCGTCGCTGCGACTTCCGAGCACTTTGAACACTTGCTCGACCTCGA
This sequence comes from Ophion slaviceki, assembly GCA_944452715.1. Taxonomy (NCBI): domain Eukaryota; kingdom Metazoa; phylum Arthropoda; class Insecta; order Hymenoptera; family Ichneumonidae; genus Ophion; species Ophion slaviceki. The sequence continues at coordinate 3,480,708 of OX101791.1, forward strand.
CGAGGACGATTTCGCCGACGTTGATCTCGATAATATTTCGTGATAACGACCCCACTTGGATAATTCGAAGAGTTTGATACGAGGTTGTCTCGATTCGTCGAAAATCAAATTTCTCCGCGCGCGTAAATATTTTTCTCATCTCCACAATATTTTTTGAATCGCTGTTGTTGGAAGTGGATACGTCACTCGGTACAAGTACGGATGTGATATTTGTTAATAATATATCATGAATTAAGGAAACGACCGATCGAAGCGATTGGCACGAATTAAAATCGAATTTAAAGATAAGACAAACAAGTTTCTTATTTCCATTGCCCGCGGGGGGGAGGAGGAGATGATATATTGGAATGTTTATTGATGTTTCCTCATTGCGGCTTTCTGCAAAAAGCGCAAAAAACGAAAGATTCGTCGAATTTTCGTGTCTCACTTGCTTAATGGAGGAATTGACTCAAAATATTCGAGCTCGTGGTACGGCGATCATTTCATTTTGTCCTGACAGCTCGCGTCGCAGCCGCACACTGTCCTGGACCGCTTTCGCTCACTGCAGCAACGATCTGAGCTTCTAGCTATTATCAATTGACCTTGATCAACCTGCTATCGATCTGCTATTAATTGACACTTGAGAAACCTTTTTCCTTCGGTCTTTGCAATAGGAAAAAAATCAAGGGCGTTAAATCTGGTGACCTTTGAGTGGAGTCCGGGGAGTGGAGGGCCTGTATCACGGTGCCCAAGATCACGAGACTTAACAGCCTTGGATTTTTTCCTGTGGGGAAACACTGGAGGAAAATATTTGTTCGGTGTCAATTGATACCAGGGAGCAGCACTAACTGTTGCCACCTTGAATATCTCTGTAATTATCGACGTCACAAAAAAATGTTTGAAACAAAAGTTGTACCGTACGAAAGGGGTCATCAAATGCGACCATTTTTTTTTATCTCAGTGGAGGCACTGTCGCACCGTAAAGGTCACCTCCACTTTTTTTAATGGGACGGTACATTTTTTTTCAACTATCTTGTAGAGCATCGAAAACTGCATAAAAACATTTAGGGGTCAAAGTCGTTCAAGGTCATTTAAGATCAAAAAGTGACATGAACTTTATTTTTATGTGAAATTACCTTTATTCACAGTAGATGTTCAAAGTGATTGCCATTGGAATCAATGCAGTATTGCTATCTCCTCATCACGAATTTCTTATCACTTCGGCACTTATCGCCAAAGTCTTGCCATTGTCTTATATGTAAACAACGGCACCAAACCTACAATGTACACGGAACATTGTACAATGTTTCGCCCAAACAAACCCAAGATAACGATAGAAAGAATGGTGAGACTAGTATTAATGAATCAAGCGAATGTAAATGATGTATTCTTTCGAAGAGCAAACTGATATGCTTCTAATTTACGGAGAATGTCAGAAAAATGTAGTGAGAGCTAGAGACTTATACGCTGAAAGATTTCCTGAACGTTCTCGCACTACACGCCGTACATTTCAAATTTTGTACACTAAACTGATGACAACTGGATCCTTAACCCGTCGGGAAAGTAACCGACAAAAGCGAGTTACTAACGAAGAAACGGAAATTGGTGTTTTTGCCGCCGTTCATCGAGACTCTTGTGCGAGTTCTCGTCAAATTGCGAAGGAATCTGGCGTAAGCCAAAGAAGTATTCTACGTGTTCTACATCGTCATAAATATCATCCTTACCACATCAGTCTCCACCAGGAATTAGCTGGTACGGATTTCATGAATCGCACTGAATTCTGCCGATGGGCTCAACGCCAGATTCAGAGAGATGACTCATTTATTAATCGGATTTTATTTACTGATGAGGCAACATTTACGAATCATGGAAATATTAACTTGCATAACATGCATTTGTGGTCAACTGAATATCCACATTGGCTGCGGCAAGTTGCACACCAAAGACCGTGGTCGGTTAATGTATGGTGTGGGATTATTGGGGATAGAATCATAGGCCCTTATTCCATCGAAGGGAATCTTAATGGTAGGAAGTACACCACATTCCTTCAACAAAATATTAGGTCCGTTATTGGAAGAAATACCTTTAGAAACAAGAAACAGAATGTGGTATCAACACGATGGGTGCCCGGCACATTTTCGCTGATAGCTAGAAATGAATTACAAAAGAGATTTCCAAATCGTTGGATTGGACGCGGAGGAGCTGTATCGTGGGCGGCTCGCTCGCCAGAGTTGACGCCTCTGGACTTTTTCTTGTGGGGATACTTGAAAGATCTTGTTTATAAAGAACGTCTAACTACGGCGGATGATATGCGTGAGAGAATTCTTGGAGCCTGTGATTCGATAAGTGCCGAAGTGATAAGAAATTCTACACAATCCGTGATGAGGAGATTGCAATACTGCATTGATTCCAATGGCAATCACTTTGAACATCTACTGTGAAAAAAGGTAATTTCACGTAAAAATCAAGTACATGTCACTTTTTGATCTTAAATGACCTTGAACGACTTTGACCCCTAAATGTTTTTTATGCAGTTTTCGATGCTCTACAAGATAGTTGATAAAAAATGTACCGTCCCATTTAAAAAAGTGGAGGTGACCTCTACTGTGCGACAGCGCCTCCACTGAGATAAAAAAAATGGTCGCATTTGATGACCTCTTTCGTAGGGTACAACTTTTGTTTTAAACATTTTTTTGTGACGTCGATAATTACAGAGATATTCAAGGTGGCAACAGTTAGTGCCTCACCCTGTACACAGGGTGAGGCACATAAAGTGTTACAGAGCAATAGCACTCAAACTATTGATCATATCCAAAAATGTTTCAGACAAAAGTTTCAATGTTCGAGAAGGCCGTCATACTTGACTACCCTATCTTTTTTATCGGTGGAGTCCTCACTTTTTTTTAATGGTATGGTACTTTTTTCAACCATCTTGTGGAGCACCGCAAGCAGAATAAAAAACATCAGGGGTCAAAATCGTTCAAGGTCATTCAAGGTCACCTATTAAAATTAAATACAAATCTAAATATCTCGAATCACTACCAAATATTTGGTAGTGATCCGAGATATTTAGATTTGTATCGTCTATACGGACCTTCAATGACCTTGAACTACTTTGACCCCCTGATGTTTTTTATGCGGACCCCCTGAAGATTTTTGAATATGGTCAATAGTTTGAGTGCTATTGCTCTGTAACACTTTATGTGCCTCACCCTGTATATACCACGGGTCCCCAATAGGCTGCACTCGTTGTCAAGACGACCGACCAACCCAAACACATGCTTCACTTGCTGAGGTAAACAAAAAATATGTCGACGCTCGATATTTTCACTTGTCCGGTGGTTTACAAGTACAAAACGCGATTGTTCTCTTTCAGTGTAATTTTCGTACTCGTATTAGCTTTCGTCACGATTATTTGCCCATTAATAATCGTGTATCACGCAGGCGGTACGTAATAATTATTCTATTGGAAATACTTCGTTGTTTTGATGGTGTTGAAGTTTGCATCGTTGGTACGCAACGAAATATCTTGTCGGATTTTTAATTTCTTTATTTTTATTGTTATCTAAAATCTTTTTTTTCAGGTTTCGGTTATAAATCTATGATAAGAGTCCTCAAAAATTTTCAGTAATTTTCGTAGCGTAAACTTGCCAATGAAAAAAAAAAAATGGTGATGGGAAAAAAATATATTTTTTTCTGCACTCCAACGATGTAAACTTCAATATCATATGTTTTGATCCTCCAGCTAACATAGGTCGTACGCTCCATCGATTCTTGTGTCACAGGTTTTTGGCTCCGAAATCGAATTTACGTGGAAACTCCTCTCGTTAACTTTGCGCATAAATATTTCCTGATCGGCGAGAAAGATTTTCACAGGAGACCAACAGCTTGTTCGACTTTCTACAAATACAAGGGCAATCCTATCGACGATGAATGTACGATCGTCAAAGTAAGCCCGAATATTTTTACCTTGCTTTCTCGAATACGGGATTCAAATGATTTTGATTGAAATTATTGTTGCTGTTTTATCGAAGGTGCAAGAGATCGACGCAAACAAAGACAGGACAGCGGACCTTCTCAAATTCGAGGCACGATTTTACAGCGAAGAGCCGTTGAGAACGCTCAGACTTTTACTCTTTTTTCACATCGAATTGAGGGTGAGTTCTTTCGAATGAAATGTTATGGGATTTTTTTTTCGTTTCAAAGAAACTTATATCACGCAGATCTGCATCGTTGGAACGCAACGAAAATACTTTTTTTTGTTTTATCAATTCGTTATCCTATTTTTGGGCTACACGAATCCCTTGCACGTTTTTTGAAAGATTTTTTTCTAAGTTCTAGATCCGACATTTGCCAAAAATATTTTAGGTCGTAATAAAATTGGAACAAAAAAAGATAAAGAATTTTGGTTCCTCCTCAACGATGGAAACTTCAGGCCACATGCCTTAAAATGTATGAGACAATTTCAAAAAATTATAAATACCGCAAACTGACCTTGAACAAAAATTTTCACAATCTGCTCGGTAACACCTAGAGAAATAGGCAGGCTTTTTTGAACTTTTGTTTTTCATAGAAGTAGCATGTATTCGAATAAAGTTTTATTTCCAGAAAACAAATATCGTGATAAATTATTTACCCGAGAAGTATCAAAGAATTTAGAAATTTTTACATATTTCTGTAGAAAATTTGGAAGATACTCCGAAAGTTTGCAGCGATTCCGACAAAACTTGTTCGACTTATGCAAGCCAATATGGAAAATGTTCTTCCAGGAATAACGCCTCTAAATTGTTGCGTCATATTTTCAGTTTGTTAGAGAAAATTTACTACTCAAAGTGGCGAAATTTCCGTATCGGCCCGAATGCACTTTCACGACCCTAAAGTATGATTGAAAGCTGAAAGCTCGTTTTTTTCGCGCCTCTGGGCTAGCGTTAAGGGCTAACACCTAGTTGTAATTTCGAAAAATATCGATTTTCCGTTTTCAACGGATTCTCAAAATTAGCGTCTGAACAATATTCTCTGAAAATGTCATGATCAAATGATCCGTTCGAAATGGAGGAACCTATGCGCGTTTTTCTCGAAATCACTTTTTTAAGATCGGTGACCACGATGTCTCGAAAATAACTGAAACCGATCAATTTCAAATTTTGCAAGCCTCTCTTACATGTCAAAAAGCAGTGCTTCAACGAAGGAATTATATTGTCGATGCATAGTTTTTTTTATCAACGAAAATAGTGCGTCTTTTTCTCCGAAAATCAATACGTTCAGTATGGACTGCAGCCATTAAAAAAAAATTAATATTTTATTAAATTCTTCGTCCAAGCACTAAATCACGGGTAGCCAACCTAATTTCCTTTTCTTTTGCTAATTAAATCGGACAAGCAAGTTTGCTTTTTGTGTTCTTTTCGTGATATGTACAATCAAAGTTAACATTTATGTTCATTTGACCCAGCTCCGCGGGCCCCAAAACTACCCCCGGGGGGAAGCATGCGGCTCGCAGGCCACAGGTTGGCCACCCTGCACTCATCTTCCCAGAAAAAAATTTACTAACAATCCTCTTTTTTCCGGCCCCGAGCTAGGCGTTACCTGTCAACGATACAAGTGTTATAAACTATAAAATGAAAGTGGTATGGAATAAAAATGTTCCAGGAACTCGTCCAGGCGACGATGGAAACGCTGATCGTCTTTGATTGCTCGCTCAATCACGATGTCCAAAAAGTACACTTCATCGGCGACCTGAGACTGCAACAGAGGAGTCTTCTCCGCGTCGACAGCTTTCCTGACATTTACAATTACAGCCTAGACATGGGCGACAGAACGATCATCGAAGCGTTGTCCGAGAACGCGAAGAAGCAGCGTGAGTCGTTACAGGCGTGTTTGTTAATTTTTTTTTCATGACTCATGTATCTCATGGAAAATCATTTGCAGTTTCCGCACACTTGACGAACACGCGAGTGTCGTGGGAAACGGGCTTCTCCAGGGACGAGCCTGTCGTCGTCAGTGGGGAAATTTTATACGCCGAAGAGTTGATACATTACCAACCGGGACTGTGGGAAGAGCTCAAGTGGGCATGGATACAATATTTGTCCGTTTTTATCGTATTCGCTTATGTGAGCACAAGGTCGTTGAAATTTTTATTCTCGCAGCAACATCTTCGGAGTTACGTCGTCGTACCATGGAAAATTGAGTAAAATAAATACTTTTGTGGAAAATTTGGAAGTTTTGGTTTTGTTCTATGGCAAAGAAAATGTTCTAAAGAATGCAAATAAAACAAATTGGCAATTTATTTTGACAATTACAGCACGTTATTTTGACAATTACGGACAATTAGGGTAAAAGCCGGATAGTTGCCCCACTTTTCGAAAAAGCTCTATTATTAAAGAATATGTACTTACTAAGAATAATACGATATGTATATTAAAACATAGGTCTTTGATCTTTTATAGTAGCCTATTTTTGTAATGATAATTAATACTGGCTTTAAGTAAAGCCCGTTTTATTTGGCCTCTCAAAAAACGGATAGTTGCCTACTGTGGCGTATAGTAGCCTAACGTTAAAAATACTTCGGGGGATACTTGCCTCGTGCGGGGATAGACGCCTCACTATGATTTTATTAGATAGAAACAAAATTATATCAATTTAAATAATCAGTATTTATTATTTACTGAGATCCTTTATTAAGTACTAATTACAATATTAATCAACATGATCAGACTCAGATTCCTCTACGCGCTCATGTAATGTAGGCTCTCCAGAAACGTCTGGTACTTGATAATTTAGAGGATCAGACTCTCGTTCTTCCGCAAACTCCGCCAATGCAATATCTGATATAGCAAATTCAGAGTCAGACAGAGCATTTGGATTGACTGGGTAAACTCCGCTGCTGCGAAAACCACTTATTGCATTGGCAGGAGTAGCTGCTCGAATCCACGCCTTGGCTATTAGCTGACCTGAATTGTACCGGTTCAGTTTTTTTGTGGATTGGTGCGCATGAAATTATTCGTCTCAGCATAATAATATTTTTTGAACGGTCCGAATACTGATATGTCTAATGGTTGCAGAGCAGAAGTATTGTGACTGGGTAAACAAAGTAATACCACATCATTGTCGCGAGCAGTTTCTAGCATATTGACAGCACTTGAGTGGGATGAATGCCCATCTAAAAACAGTAACACCTTTCCTGGCGGCTTGCGTGGAATAAAATGTTCAGTCAGCCATTTATAAAAAAGGTCTGAGGACATGTATGCCGATTTCTTTTGCATGTAAACTTTGGAACAAGGCGGAAGTCCCTCTTCGAATTCTGGTTTTTTATTTACTCCCTTTATAATCAGAACTGGTGGAAGAAAATTGCCGATAGCGTTGCAACAAGCAACAACAGTAATTGTTTCTCCTTTTTCACCGGAAGTAAGCGATTGAACTGCTCTAGCACCTTTCTTGGCTAGTACTTTGCCAGGTTTGTTATTGAGTTGAACACCGGATTCATCCATGTTAAATATTCTATCCGGTTTATCCAGCAAATCATTGTCAGTTAAAACAGTTATGAGCAGATCAAAAAATTTTGCTACTTCTGCTCTGTTGAGACCCTTCGCTCTTTGAATTGATAAGCCCTCAGCTTGTCTCAAAATTATTTCGGGATTTCTTTCAAGAAAGCTTTTCAACCATTGCGGTCCAGCCGTTTTAGTTTCATTATTGAAGTTGTGCTTCAACCCCATCTTTTCGGCAAACTGGTAAGCTAGTTGGCGAGTTGTACTTCTTTCAGGCGGAAATCCTGCGTCTCCGAGCTTTAATATATGAGCTACCAGTCGTTTTTCATTTTCAATGCCAAGGACAGGGTATTTTCCTAGAAGTGACAAAAAAAACACAGTTCATTTTACAAAGTACTTTACAAAAAGTATTTTACAATGTAAGTAACGTAAGTAAAAAATACAGCATATTTTACAAAGTATACAACATTAAATAGAAGACATACCTTGGGTTAGCAGTTGCTGGTTTCTCTTTTCGTAGCGTCTCCTTAAGGTTCGCGAGGATACTCCATAAATTCGAGATACTTCGTTGATCCCTTTTTGCTTTTTATCTAGTTCTTCGAAGGCGAGTGCTAAATTATCTTCTGTCCAGCTAATCTGGCGCGGCACCACGCCTGGTTTCCGCTTATACTTGCGAGGCATTTTGCTCACCTTGAATGAGCGTATGAAACAGTTAAGTATTTATTTTATTTAAAACAAATTATAGTCACTACAAGTTGGAAAAAAACACCGAAAGAACACAATCTGCCTTAGCTCGCTAAAAAATTTATCGTTGCGGATAGTTGCCCTAGGGCGAGTATCCGCAAAAGTAAATGGGGCGACTATCCTTTTTGATACGGATACTTGCCCTTGTTATTTGCGAAATAAATAAAAACTATTCAACAATAAAACCTAGTAAACAGAGTAACTTAAACTCTAACGCGTGCAGAGAAACAAAAAGTTGACTGAAACAACAATCAGTAATAAAGATATTCAATCGAAATTACTTACCAATATAATTTTGACGCCCGTAAAAGTTTTGCCGCGGAAGATTTTTGCTCACATGGAGAAAACGCGTGCGCCTACTGCGACATTTTACATGGCACTGAGGACTGCAGGAGGGGCCCTTCCCATTACAGTCAAGCGTTACCCCCCCCCCCCCAACGTCCCTAACATAGTGTATTCAAAACCGGGGCATGTATCCCCCTGGGGCAACTATCCGGCTTTTACCCTACAAAGGCATGTACACGATGAACGTAATCTCACAAATGTTCGAACATAGTTTTCTCAAAGACGGTTAAGTTTTTTAGGAAAAGGAAAACATTAGGCTCCGTAGAACTGATGCAGAACTTAAGGTATACCCTTTGCGGAGGGCCCTTCTGAATCATTGGTACATTACAGTGGCCCTTGATAAAAATAAGTCACAATCAATTATTATTCCCAATGATAAAATGGAATAAAAAAGGTCGCGCAAATTTAGTAGATTTAGACAATTTTACGTTTTCTCTGAATGTCGGGGCTACGAAAATTCTGCTAGTCACATTTTTCTAAGTTTTATTATTAATGTTTTCTTCAAACATTCGGTGACCCCGTTTTTATTGCTGTTACGGAATCTTTAGATTTTCTGCGCGCGTGAGCAGCGCATCGAGAGTTGTTTAGTGTATAAATTATTAGATGGAAATGTGGCCAGCCTGTCATCTCCATAAAGCATCTTATAAATGAGACGATTTTTAGGGTCGTCATTTCTCGTTAAAACATCGGAAACTTGGCTTGAAATTATGCTAGAATACTGGGATATATTTTGACTTGATTATAGACGAAAATTAGTTAATTGTTAAATATTCAGGTTCGTGAAAAGAAACCTTAACCATTTTCTGTTGCCGTAAATGTTATTCATCTCTGAGAAATCTCTGTTCGAAAATTTCAGTCATGGAGGCTAGATACTGGCAGAGAACAGATTAAACAGATTTACATATTGCATGCAACAACAGGGCCCGTGTTAGCTTTTGGCACAGAAAAAGTAGTTCCGCTTTTCGACTGGTTTAATGACTTTAAACAGCTTTTCGATTGGTTCAATGACTTAAAACCGCTTTTGACCTACGGGATAAATGGACTTTATAATACCTCAATTTCTTCGTATTTTCAAAAGAAAGTAAATACTCTGCGCGCCATCTGATTTAATTAACATTCCATTAGTGAACAATCCAGTTAAAGACTGAAAAACGGCAAAAATTGGCAAAAACCTCATTTTTGCATAAAAATTGGGGTGCGACCGGACCCCAGGCATGAGTTTGGAGGTTAAATAAAAATTAAAAGATAATCATACACAAGAAAATGCAATTACTAAGTGCCGTAAGGAATTCAAAAATTGTCTTGTATTGTTTTCTTGTACAACGAACGGTAGAAAACGTCTTATATAATAATGTTTTATTCTTGAATACATTTTGTACCATAGTCAATATGATAGTAAATTATTCCTAGTCAAAGAACAATGCTTTGCGATCTGTTTGTATTAAAACTCGCAATCAGCGAATCGGTAACGCGATTATTCTGACGATAACATATTTAACTAAAAATAAAAAAGAAAATCACATGAACGAAATTGCAATTGCTCAGTAAGGTAAGGAATTAAAAAAATTCTCCAGTAGTTATTTTTGCGATTTGAGAAAAACACCGTAATAACAATATAAAGTCGAAGTGATATTGCTTGTTTTAATTTTTTCAAGATAAAAACATGCTTCAATGTTTTAAAGATAAAATATCTGTGTCCTCTTGTCAACATCAAGGCTGGTTTGCCTCGAAAATTCGATTTTAACAATTCTCAAATTGTTCGAATATTGTGTGTATTATCGTATTTGCTGGTACAGTAGAACCTCGTTTATCCGACCTTCGATTAACCGATGTTCCACATCATTCGAGTCACCTAAATCATCCGAGTACTCCGCATTATCCGAGGTGTATCCTCGGATGATACGCAGAATCTCGGATAAAACGGAAGAATCTGCTATGCCTATGCGTGGAATAGTCCTATATTGCTACTGTTTTCCGTATTATCCGAGATTTCACTTATCCGAGGCAACCTCTCACAACATTACCTCGGATAACAGAGATGATACTGTATTTGCCATAGAGGTTAGGATGCGTATTCGATCCTCTTCCATCTTTCTTACACGACATCGATACTTAGCTTACTTCTCGAGGTCTTAGAGATAGTGGCACCAGCCCTGTTTGACCACATTTTTCTAGCCACTTTGAACAGAGATTAATAGGTAAATGTACAACGCTCCCCTTTTCGGCGTGCGTCGCAAATGGCACGAAATCGCGGCGGCGAGTTCGAGAATATAATTTTGTGATCATCGCCTCTGTCGAGGTTGCAGATTCCCTTGTAGCCGCGCGATCACCGCTCAAGTCGGTATCGCAGTCAGCGTGAACACGAATGAGTAGCTCGGTGGGAGGAAAAGTTTCCGCCCCTCGCAAATCGTGCTTACTCGACCGGCGAATAGAGCGAGGTTTTCCGTCCGATCGAGCTCCACACATTTGTGTGGCCGTACTGCAGATTAGAATACGCATTAAATGAATTTCAAAGTGCAAACATGTATCGACATCATTGTTTTCTCTCGGTTGCCCGTTTATGCCGAGAATGCGAGTTAAAAAACTTAACGACGCAACGCGTTGGAAAATAAAACGCTTAAGACGGAATGACACCTCATCGCGGTCGGTATGGTAGAACAATTATAGATACCCAAGAATCTCTGAAACAGCTCTTCAGATCCCGTCGAAACTTTGCCAAACGACGTCAAATAGATAGAAGAACAGCTGTCTGCTCCTCAAATTTTCTGAATTTGAGGAGCAGACAGCTGTTCGTCTATCTATTTGACGTCGTTTGGCAAAGTTTCGACGGGATCTGAAGAGCCGTTTCAGAGATTTTTGGGTATCTACAATTGCTCTACCATACCGACCGCGATGAGGTGTCATTCCGTCTTAAACCAGAGATTAGTAGGGAGATGCACAGCGCTCCCCTTTTCGGCGTGCCTCGTAAATGGCGCTAAATCGCGGCGGCGATTTCGGGAGTATGATTTCATGATCATCGCCTCTGTCGAGGTTGCAGATTTCCTTGTAGCCGCGCGAGGCCGTGATCACAGCTCAAGTCGGTATCGCAGTCAGCGTGAACACGAATGGGTAGCTCGGTGGGGGAAAAGTCTCTGCCCCTCGCATATCGCGCTCGCTCGACAGGCGAACGGAGCGAGGTTTTCCGTCCGATCGAGCTCGACATATATGTGTGGCCGTACTGAAGATTGGAATATGCATTAAATGAATTTGAAAGTGAAAAACATGAATCGAGATCATTGTTTTCTCTCGGTTGCCCGTTTATGCCGAAAATGCGGGTTAAAAAAAATTAACGACGAACCGCGTTGAAAAATAAAACGCCGAAACGACCGTGGAAGGTTCAAAAAGAAATCTTGAGCCTTTGCCGCGATCGTTTCGACATTTTTTTTCAACAGTAAACATTATGGATAAGGGTGTATCATAAATGTTTCTCTATCTGCAATCAGCGTCGTGGCTGAGTTGGCAGCGTGACGAATTAACGATGCTTACGGTCCGGGTCCAATCCCCGGTGAACCAACTTTTTTTTTATCTTCGTTTTATATTCAGAAAATTTGGAATATAATTTTATATTCGAAATTTCATGTTCAGAAAATTTCGAACTTCTGTTATTCTCGCTTCTCGCTTTAGCTATTCTCGCCTGTTCAGGCATTATTTATGATATTTAATTCGTATATGCTAAATAAAAAAAACAAGACATTGCTACCGGGGATCAGTGCAGCCAGATCGCGCGTAAAAGTTACCCCCTCTCTAATCTCTTACGCGCCCATCACGCAATCATAGTAAAATTTCGAACTTACTCTCGCTTTAGCTATTCTCGCCTGTTCAGGCATTACTTATGATATTTAATTCGTATATGCTTAATAAAAAAAACAAGACTTACGCGTCCATCACACAATCATAGTAGCGCGTGTCCATAAGCGAGCGACGCTCGGACATCTTCGGAAAGAGCCGAGCACGGTCGAAGTTTCCCGACCGCGCCTTCGGCAGCTACACCAATGCATGGACGCTGAGCACGTACATGTGCGGCCAAGCCGAAACGAAAGCTTCGAGGAAAAAAGCCAATCTGAGCACGACTCGCGCGTGACGTCACCCGACGGCACGCGTGAGGCTTTTAGATGATTTTAATGCTTATTTAGCTCTTGATTCTCTGCGTTATTAATGTATACAAAAAAATGTATCGCGCACTCTGATTGCTTATTTTTTTAGTTTATACTCTAATTTAAATATAATAATAAATCTAAATTACAACTTATTTATCTGATATAAAATTGTTTACGCTTTACTCACACCCGTTCTTATGCCAAATAAATTATAATTCATAAAAGTAAGCGGAAATATAATTATATTCGTATTATTATATTAATTCTCATACTTTCATCAAGCGATAAAGCATTATCCCCAAAAACAAACCAATCATCCATCCGGCCGCGAATCGTATCAGAAAGTGCACATATTCTACAAGCGATGAGATGGTCCCGTTGGTAGCGTTTCTGGCTTCGGTCCGCAGGGGCCCGTGGCGAAAATTTTTTCCAAATTTTTCATAATTTCTCATATTTTAGTCATATTTGAGATTTTCGGAGAAAAAATTATTTAAAACAGATTCAAGTTCTGGTCTATTTCCCAGAAACACTTTTTTTTCACTGAACATTCATGATTTCTCATTTTTTTCCGGAAATTTTCCTTTTTCCTATTACCTGAGAGAACGGCTGCGAAGATATTCGGAGAAAATTTAAAGATGAAAAAAATGGGATTTTCGTGAAAAAAAACTTGTTCTTATTTTTTTTCCGGAACTTTTTCTTTTTCCTATTGAGTGAAAGGCTGCGGAGATATTCGGAGAAAAGTTATAGATGAAAAAAATGAGATTTTCGTAAAAAAAACTTATTACATTTTTTTATCCCTCATAATTCTGAGAAATAATGAATTTCCGAAATCTTTGCAAACATTATTTTCCTTAAGGGGTAACACCACTGTAACGACCTGCCACGAAGCGTTTTAGACAAATAATACTTGGGGTAATTATTAAGCATATATTGAAGTATATTGCGAAAAAAAATGTACCGGAAAATATTACAAAATAGTAACACTGCAGCAAATTCTTTCGAGGCATGTTGAACTTAAGGTGCTCTGCGGCACGTAGTATAACTTGTGCCAATTTTAATCTGGACAAAATATTTTTTTTATTAAATCTAGATGGGTGTAGCTAGTGAACCACGTAGGGGATTTTAGAAATATTGATTTTTGAGTAATTGCCGAGTATTTGACTAAAAATGTTCATTTAGACTTAATAAAACAAAATTCTTTTTTTTTGTTATTAAAATTTTCACAGTTATACTACGTGCCGCAGAGGGTCGACATGCTTCGGAAGAATTGCTGCAGTGTCGCCATTTTGTAATATTTTCGGATAAACATTTCTAGCAATATACTTAAGTATATGCTCAATAAATACCGCAAGTATTATTTGTGTATCACATTTTCTTCCGCCAAAAAAAATATCAAAAAATACGCTTCCTGTAAGGCCGTTGCAGTGGTGTTACCCCTTACAGTCTTCATATAATTTCCGAAATTTTCCCGTGATCGTAATTAAAATGATGAAATATTCGGAAAAATTCGGAGAAATTGGGGGAAACTCGGATGTTTGCCTAAAAATAATTGTCTGCAAAACTCCGAATTCTTCATATTTGTTCCAATTCATAGAAAAATTCGGAAAAAATCAGAGTTTTTCGGAAAAAAATTGCACTAGGGGTGCGGGATCGTTCCCCGCGCTCGGTGCTTTTTTTAAAATTATTATTATTATTAATTCTTATTTGATTAGTTATTTTTATTGGTTATCATCATTATTTTAATTAGTTGTCTTTTAGTGTTGAAAAATTTATCGCGCACTCTGACCTCTTATTTTATTAGTTTGTACGTTAATTTAAATATAATAATAAATCTAAATTACAACTTATTTATCTTCTAAAAAATTGTTTGCGCTTTACTCACACCCGTCCCTACGCCAAATAAATTGTAATTCATGAAAGTAAGCGGAAATTTATTTATATTCGTATTATTATATTCATTCTCATATACTTTCATCAAGCGATAAAGCATTATCATAATGCTTTATCGGTTGATGAAAGTAGATGAGAATGAATATAATAATACGATTATATTTCCGCTTACTTTTATGAATTACAATTTATTTGGCATAGGGACGGGTGTGAATAAAGCGCAAAAAAAATTTTCAGAAGTAAAATAAGTTGTAATTTCGATTTATTATTATATTTAAATTAACATATAAACTAATAAAATGAGCGGTCAGAGCGCGCGATAAGTTTTTTGACACTAAAAGATAACTAATTAAAATAATAATGATAACTAATAAAAATAACTAATCAAATAAGAATCAATAGTAATAATAATTTTAAAAAAAGCACTGAGCGCGGGAAATGATCCCGCGCCCCAAGTGCAAATTTTTTTCCGAAAAACTCCGATTTTTTCCGGAAAATTTTTCCGATTTTTCCGAATTTTTCTATGACTTGGAACAAATATGAAGCATTCGGAGTTTTGCAGACAATTATTTTTACGCAAACATCCGAGTTTCTCCGAATTTTTCTGAATTTTTCCGAATATTTCATCATTTTTATTACAATCACGGGAAAATCTCGGAAATTATATGAAGACTTTAAGGGGTAACACCACTGTAACGGCCTTACAGGAAGCGTATTTTTTTATTTTCTTTTTTTGCGGAAAAAAATGTGATAAACAAATAATACTTGCGGTATTTATTGAGCATATATTTAAGTATATTGCTATAAATTTTTCATCCGAAAATACTACAAAATGGCGACACTGCAGCAATTCTTCCGAAGCATGTTGAACCTCTGCGGCACGAGGTATAACTGTGCCAATTTTAATCCAAAAAAAATAATGTTGTTTTATTAAGTCTACATGAGTGTAGCTACTGAACCACGTAGGGGATTTTCGATAAGTTAATTAAAACAATATTTATTAACAAATAATTGTCTTTAAAATAAAATTGAACATTTTTAGTCAAATACTCGGCAATTACTCAAAAATCAATATTTCTAAAATCCCCTACGTGGTTCACTAGCTACACTCATCTAGATTTAATTAAAAAAAATTATTTTATCCAGATTAAAATTGGCACAAGTTATACTGCGTGTCGCAGAGCACCTTAAGTTCAACATGCCTCGGAAGAATTTGCTGCAGTGTCGCCATTTTGTAATATTTTCCGATAATTTTTTTTTTTGCAATATACTTCAATATATGCTTAATAATTACCCCGAGTATTATTTGTCTAAAACGCTTCGTGGCAGGCCGTTACAGCGGTGTTACTCCTTAAGGAAAACAATGTTTGCAAAAATTCCGGAAATTCATTATTTCTCCGAATTATGAGGGATAAAAAAATGTAATAAGTTTTTTTAAGAAAATCTCATTTTTTTTCATCTTTAAATTTTCTCCGAATATCTTCGCAGCCGTTTACTGAAGTAATAGGAATAAGGAAAATTTCCGGAAAAAAATAATAATCAGTTTTTTCTTACGAAAATCTCATTTCTTTTCATCTTTAACTTTTCTCCGAATATCTCCGCAGCCGTTCACTCAGGTCATAGGAAAAAGAGAAATTTCCGGGAAAAAATGAGAAATCATGAATATTCAGTGAAAAAAAATGTGTTTTTGGGAAATAGACCAGAACTTGAATCTGTTTTAAATCATTTTTTCTCCGAAAATCTCAAATATGACTAAAATATGTGAAATTATGAAAAATTTGGAGAAAAATTTGCACTACGGGCCCCTGCGGACCGAAGCCAGGAACGCTACCAACGGGACCATCTCATCGCTTGTAGAATATGTGCACTTTCTGGTACTTACGATTCGCGGCCGGATGGATGATTGGCTTGTTTTTGGGGATAATGCTTTATCGATTGATGAAAGTATGAGACTTAAGGGACAACACCACTGTGACGGCTTCAAAAAATCGATTTCTTGAAAACCATCTAGAAAAATCTAAAATACATTTAAGATTAAGATGTCGTTGGACCCAGGTCGAAAAAATAATTATTTTCGGAGATATTGAATATTTTGTGGAGCGGTGCAGCGCTCCGTGACGCTCGGGGTCCCGCGCAGCTGCGCGCCTCAGGGTCGGCAGGTATACCGGGCCTTTCCCAGGTCCTGCGGGTCTTTCCCAGGTATTCTTTTGTCTCCCTTCACAAAAACTGGCTATTGTTATAAATATAGTTTCGAAAAACAGCCATAGGTGGCGGTAATTGAAAAATTTTCAAGGCAGGTATGGGGATAGCGTCATAGCGTCAGTTTGCGAATAGAAGCGACGATACTCGTGTCTAAACGCTTCGAATCGTTTCGTTTATAAATATCGAACGCTCAGAATTATTCTTTGCACATCGAAATGGATAATCCGAAAGTGTACGCGGGGAAAAAGGGAACAAAACGGAGCTATGTGACGAGGAGTCGAACGAAAATTTCGAATCGAAAACCTCCGAACCGTTATAGCTTCGAAAATAGTTCTGCAGAGTATGTAAGCACGTCGGCGAAAAAGTTAAAATCGTCGGACGATTTAGAGGTCGGTGTTACTAACGAATTCGGTTATCGTATAGTACACCTCGTCAATGCATTGAACATTATATCGACGTTAGTGAAGTGCAAAGTGTGTGATCGCGATATAAAGTTTACTGAAAAAAGTTTGCGCGGACTCGGATTCAAAATCGAGGTCGATTGCGGCCATTGTGAAAAAGTGCAAATCAATTCGTGTACTATGATTGACAATGCATACGAAATAAATCATCGGATCGTATTCAGTATGCGTCTTCTTGGCGTCGGTTTGAATGGCCTGATGAAGTTTTGTGCATTTATGGACCTACCGCGCCCCATACTTCAGTCTTTCTACGATCGAATCTTGAATTCGATTTCGATTGCCACTAAAGCTGTGAACACAATGAGCAAACAAAAGGCTGCACTTGAGGAGGAGACAATTTCGTTGGAAAATGGGGTGGAGGACGGAATTATCGTTTCAGGCGACGGATCGTGGCGTAAGCGCGGTATCAACTCGCTTTTCGGCATAACATCGCTAATCGGCTGGTACACTAAAAAAGTGATCGACGTTATGGTGAAATCGAAATATTGCAAAGCTTGCGAGCATTGGGAAAAAAGAAAGCACCGCGGAGTACTGGGAATGGAAAAGTACCCACGACGATGAGTGCCAGGCGAACGATAGCGGCTCCTCCGGAAAAATGGAAGTCGACTCAGCTGTTGAAATGTTTCAACGGTCTGAAGAGCTCTATGGCATAAAATATAAATATTAAATTGGTGACGGCGATTCTAAAACGTTTCTGGGCATATCGAATAGCGATCCATACGACGGTTTCGAGATAAAAAAAAGAGTGCATCGATCATGTCCAAAAACGTATGGGGACGCGCCTCCGCGAAATCGTGAAAAAAACAAAAAGGATTGTCTGGCAGAGGAAAGCTCACCGGAAAATTGATTGACGAGTTGAGCACATATTACGGCTTGGCTATTCGGAGGAACAGCGATGATGTTGAAAAAATGAGGAAGGCAATTTGGGCAACTATCAAACATAAAATATCCACAGATAGTGAGCCACAACATGACGATTGCCCAGAGGGAGCCGAGTCGTGGTGTTCGTGGCAACGAGCGGTCGCAAGCGGTAATATTTCTGAATATCGTCATAAGCCGCCTCTTCCTGAGAAAGTATTGGAGGCAATTACGCCAGTCTTCGGAAATTTGAGCAGAGACGATTTGCTGCAGCGTTGTTTGGGCGGCTTCACGCAAAACAACAACGAAAGCTACAACAAATCAGTTTGGGCAATAGCCCGCAAGTGTCAGTCCGGGAGCAAAAAAATCGTCGATATTGCAGCTGATATCGCGGTATTATTATTCAATGATGGCCTGAGAAGCCTCATGAAAGTTTTGGAGACGTTGGGGATAACTATCGGCCCAAATTGTTTCAATTTTTGCGTTGAAACCGACGCAGCGCGGATCAAGCTGGCGGAGCGCTCGCTCACAGACGCTGCAAAAGAGGCGAGAAGACCCTCTACAAGTTCGAGAAAAGATGCTAGGGACAATGATTTGCTTCTTGAAGGCCAGCTATATGGTGCCGGCATCGCTGATTAAAGGTAAACATTTTTTTTCCAATTTATCGCATAAATTAACAAACCTAAAACTTTGAACGCGTTTTTCTCAAAACCACTTTTTTGAGTGCGGTACGCAGCAGAACTCGAGCAATTTTTATCCGATCGACTTCAAATTTGGACTGCATCAATAAAACTAGATTATCTAAAGAAGTACATAGGATTTTTTCGATATCTCAATAATAAAAAAAAGTTATAGCCTATTTTCGACGAGAAATTTTGCTCGAAAATCGTCCTTTAATTTCAAAAGCGTGCCTATTTTTTAAAAATCAATATTTTTTCAAATCCCTGTGTACTTCTCTTCAAAATATCATATTATTAACGAAAACACTCGGTATTTTTTTTTCAAATCGACTTTGAAGAGAGTTCTGGTGCGTGCCGCGAACCACTGCAGAGGCAACAGTACCTGACGCGGGAGCTTCCCCAGCGTCACCATGGGGCGTGAAAAATTTGAAAATTTTTTTTATGTATCTTCAATAAACAACGAACAAAACAAAAAAAAATTTCGAATATCTCTTTTTTTTCCCACAAAAAAAAATTCTTGAAAAATGGCAAAAAAACAGGGGGTCACCGTGGTGTTCTGCCTTAATATAATAATACGAATATAAATATATTTCCGCTTACTTTTATGACTTATAATTTATTTGGCGTAAGGACGGGTGTGAGTAAAGCGTAAACAATTTAATATAAGATAAATAAGTTGTAATTTAGATTTATTATTATATTTAAATTAACGTATAAACTAAAAAAATAAGCGATCAGAGTGCGCGATACATTTTTTTGTATGCATTAATAACGCAGAGAATCAAGAGCTAATAAGCATTGAAATCATCTAAAAGCCTCGCGCGTGCCGTCGGGTGACGTCACGCGCGAGTCTTGCTCAGATTGTTTTTTTCCCTCGAAGCGTTCGTTTCGGCTTGGCCGCACATGTACGTGCTCAGCGTCCATGCATTGGTGTAGCTGCCGAAGGCGCGGTCGGGAAACTTCCACCGTGCTCGGCTCTTTCCGAAGATGTCCAAGCGTCGCTCGCTTACGGACACGCGCTACTATGATTGTGTCATGTGCGCGTAAGTCTTGTTTTTTTTATTAAGCATATACGAATTAAATATCATAAATAATGCCTGAACAGGCGAGAATATCTAAAGCGAGAGTAAGTTCGAAATTTTCTGAATATAAAATGAAGAAAAAAAAAATTGGTTCACCAGGGATTGAACCCGGACCGTAATCATCGTTAATCCGTCACGCTGCCAACTCAGCCACGACGTTCATTGCAGATAGAGAAACATTTATGATACACTCTTATCCATAATGTTTACTGTTGAAAAAAATGCCGAAACGATCGCGGCAAAGGCTCAAGATTTCTTTTTAAACCTTCCGCGGTCGTTTCGGCGTTTTATTTTTCAACGCGGTTCGTCGTTAATTTTTTTAACCCGTATTTTCGGCATAAACGGGCAACCGAGAGAAAACAATGATCTCGATACATGTTTTTCACTTTGAAATTCATTTAATGCATATTCCAATCCTCAGTACGGCCACACATATATGTCGAGCTCGATCGGACGGAAAACCTCGCTCCGTTCGCCTGTCGGCGAGCACGATTTTCGAGGGGCAGAGACTTTTCCCCCACCAGCTACCCATTCGTGTTCACGCTGACTGCGATACCGACTTGAGCGGTGATCACGTACTCGCGCGGCTACAAGGGAATCTGCAACCTCGACAGAGGCGATGATCACGAAATCATACTCCCGAAATCGCCGCCGCGATTTAGCGCCATTCACGAGGCACGCCGAAAACAGAGATTAATGGGGAGATGCACAACGCGGCCCTTTTCGGCGTGCTTCGTAAATGGCGCTAAATCGCGGCGGCGAGTTCGGGAGTATGATTTCGTGATCATCGCCTCTGTCGAGGTTGCAGATTCCCTTGTAGCCGCGCGAGTCCGTGATCACCGCTAAAGTTGG
The DNA here is from genome assembly GCA_944452715.1 of Ophion slaviceki. Lineage (NCBI taxonomy): Eukaryota > Metazoa > Arthropoda > Insecta > Hymenoptera > Ichneumonidae > Ophion > Ophion slaviceki. The sequence goes on from OX101791.1 coordinate 3,501,418, forward strand.
TATCGCAGCAGCGTGAACACGAATGGGTAGCTCGGTGGGGGAAAAGTCTCTGCCCCTCGCTCGCTCGACAGGCGAACGGAGCGAGGTTTTCCGTCCGATCGAGCTCGACATATATGTGTGGCCGTACTGCGGATTGGAATATGCATTAAATGAACTTCAAAGTGAAAAACATGTATCGAGATCATTGTTTTCTCTCGGTTGCCCGTTTATGCCGAAAATGCGGGTTAAAAAAATTAACGACGAACCGCGTTGAAAAATAAAACGCCGAAACGACCGTGAAAGGTTCAAAAAGAAATCTTGAGCCTTTGCCGCGATCGTTTCGGCATTTTTTTTCAACAGTAAACATTATGGAAAAGGGTGTATCATAAATGTTTCTTTATCTGCAATGAGCGTCGTGGCTGAGTTGTAGCTTGACAGATTACGGTGCTGAACGTCCGGGTTCAATCCTCGGTGGATAAACTTTTTTCTCTTCATTTTATATTCAGAAAATTTCGAACTTACTCTCGCTTTAGCTATTCTCGCCTGTTCAGGCATTATTTATGATATTTAATTCGTATATGCTTAATAAAAAAAAAAACAAGACATTGCTACCGGGGATCGAACCCGCGTCGTCACACTCAGAGCCCGCACGCTCATATCTCAACCGCGAGACTCTTGTGACTGCAAACCTGCCTTACGTATACAGTAGAATCTCGATTATCCGAACCAATTGGGACCGAGACTAGTTCGGACAATCAAAAGTTCGGATAATCGAAACGTGGGTTTTTTGGGACGAGATCATCAACAACACGTTTTTACCTTAAAAAAAATACATAAATATATATTAAAATTTGACATACATATTAACATTGATATATATATATATATACACATACACGGTGGCCGGAACATTGACGTCTAAAAATAAAATTTAGGTCCCTTGTATCGTGGGGTATCCGAATAACCCCCATGTATGTCGCGCGACTTTTCATAGTTTTCGAGTTATGAATTTTTTACTGCATTTTTGAGAATTTTCGACCTGACCAATTGAAAAAAAATCTTTAAAAAAAGTAGAAGACTATCGAGATTTTTTTTGCAACTGAATCTTTATGAGTAGTACTTTTATGCATAAAATAATCAGCTTCGTAACTGTGATGAAAGTTATGAAAATGTTGGTCCAAAGTGAAAAATTTACGTTCGGTAAATTATGACTTAAATTTTCAACTTTAAATTAAACATCTAAACAGGTGACTTCATGGTTCCTAATTAGGCCCTAAGAATGCGCCAGACTGTCAGCTTTCATAACCATTAAAAAGAGTAGTACTTGATAGGGCTACTTTGGCTACAATTGACCTTCAATGACAGCGAGGTGGAAAATTCTTATAATTACCCATCTGATTAAAAAAAAAATTTGCCCATTTTATCATTCCTAAGGCTATTTAGTTTGTTAACTAACCAAAAATGACTGCAGGGAAAGCTAAGATTGAAACATTTGGAGGTTTATTTTTTTTAGTTTAATTTAAGTTTAATGAATTTTGCGCGATCCGTTCTCATGGATCAGGTAAAAGCTCGTTTACGCGATCCGTTCTCGTTACAAGAACGGATGGCGCAAAATTCATTAAACTTGAATCGAACTAAAAAAAAATAAACCTCTAAATGTTTAAATCTTAGCTTTCCAGCAGTCATTTTTGGTTAGGTAACAAACTAAATATCCTTGGGAATGATAAAATGGGCAATTTTTTTTAATCAGATGGCTAATTTTAAGAATTTTCCACCTCGCTGTCTTTGAAGGTCAATTGTAGCCAAAGTACCCCTATTAAGTACTGCTTTTTTTTAAATGATTATGAAAGCTGAGAGTCTGGCGCATTCTTGAGGCCTAATTAGGAACCATGAAGTCACCTGTTTAGATGTTTAATTTAAAGTTGAAAATTTAAGTCATAATTTACCGAACATAAGTTTTTCACTTTACACCAACATTTTAATAACTTTCATCACAGTTACGAAGCTGATTGTTTTATGCATAAAAGTACTACTCATGAAGATTCAGTTGCAAAAAAAATCTCGACAGTCTTCTACTTTTTTTTTAGATTTTTTTTAATTGGTCAGGTCGAAAATTCGTAACTCGAAAACTATGAAAAGTCGCGGGATATACATGGGGGTTATTCGGATACCCCAGGATACAAGGGACCTAAATTTTATTTTTGGACGTCAATGTTCCGCCCACCCTGTATATTTATATATGTGTGTGTGTGTGTGTGTGTTTTAAGCACCTGAAAAAAGTCGAGTGCCTTTTAAAATATTTTTAAAAAATAAAATCGTCCATTTTTAATTGACGAACGGCTGCAATGCGTTTTTGAGCGTCTAAGTCTCGCAGCTGTTTGAGAAGGAGAAGTTGCGTTGGGTTGCTTATTGTTGCTCACGGTGGTGGCAGCGAGCAACCATGTATCTTTCGCGCCAACGTTCGGATAATTGAGCTTCCGGATAAACTAAGTCATCGTTCGGATAATTGAGGGTTCGGATAATTGAGGGTTCGGATGATCGAGGTTCGGATAATCGAGGTTCTACTGTACACCTTAAAAATCCAACCTTAAAAAAAATCGCTGCAGGACCAACTGCATATTGTTTTTATGACCCCAAAGTATTTTTGAAGCCAAAAGAAAACGATTTTTCCAAATTCCTAGAATGGTGTTATCCCTTGAAGAAAAGAAATTGAAGTTTGATCATTGTAAATGTATATCCCCTCTTAAAGACTTTAAAAGAATCTCGTACGTGTTAGCGAAAATCGGCAGAAAATTAGGAAGCAACTCGTCCACTTCTTTGATGTTCGCTATTTCCGTGTTCGCTATTATGGACCATCGCTCGTTTGCCTATCTGAGATCAAAACTTTCGAAGTTTGTATCCTCGATATCTGGCTTTTTGCTATAGATGGTATTACCAATATTAGATACTCACGTCTTTCTATTTCGGAGATGTGAATGTTCAAGATTGTTTAAATCTGTGTTTGTATGACTCAAACTCCAAACAAACCCAAACAAACTCAATAGGAAAAAGAAAAAGTTCCGGAAAAAAAATAATATCAAGTTTTTTTTACGAAAATCTCATTTTTTTCATCTTTAAATTTTCTCCGAATATCTCCGCAGCCGTTCACTCAGGTAATAGGAAAAAAAGAAATTTCCGAAAAAAATAATAATAATAAAAAGTTTTTTAACGAAAATCTCATTTCTTTTCATCTTTAACTTTTCTCTGAATATCTCCGCAGCTGTTCACTCAGGTCATAGGAAAAGGAGAAATTTCCAGGAAAAAAATAAGAAATCAGAAAGCCAGGAACGCTACCAACGGGACCATCTCATCGCTTGTAGAATATACGTGGTACTTACAATTCGCGGCCGGATGGATGATTGGCTTGTTTTTGGGGATAATGCTTTATCGCTTGATGAAAGTATGAGAATTAATATAATAATACGAATATAAATATATTTCCGCTTACTTTTATGAATTATAATTTATTTGGCATAAGGATGGGTGTGAGTAAAGCGTAAACAATTTTATATAAGATAAATAAGTTGTAATTTAGATATATTATTATGTTTAAATTAACGTATAAACTAAAAAAATAAGCGACCTGAGTGCGCAATACATTTTTTTGTATACATTAATAACGCAGAGAATCAAGAACTGACTTAGCATTGAAATCATCTAAAAGCCTCGCGCGTGCCGTCGGGTGACGTCACGCGCGAGTCGTGCTCAGATTGCTTTTTCCCTCGAAGCCTTCGTTTCGGCTTGGCCGCACATGAACGTGCTGCTCAGCGTCCATGCATTGGTGTAGCAGCCGAAGGCGCGGTCGGGACGCTTCGGCTTGCTCGGCTCTTTCCGAAGATGTCCGAGCATCGCTCGCTCACGGACACACGCTACTGCGATGGTGTGATGGGCGCGTAAGAAACTAAAGAGGGGGTAACTTTTACGCGCGATCTGGCTGCACTGCGTCCGAGCTCTGAGTACGGACGGCGCGGCTTCGATGCCCGTAGCAACATTTTTTTTTTGTTATACATATATGAATTAAATATAAAAAATAATGCCTAGACAGGCGAGAATAGATAAAGCGAGAGTAAGGTAGAAATTTTCTGAATATAAAATGAAGAAAAAACAGTTCATTCACCGAGGATTGAACCCGGACCTTCAGCATCGTAATCCGTCACGCTACAACTCAGCCACGACGCTCATTGAAGATAAAGAAACATTTATGATACACCCTTTTCCATAATGTTTACTGTTGAAAAAAATGCCGAAACAATCGCGGCAAAGGCTCAAGATTTCTTTTTGAACCTTTCACGGTCGTTTCGGCGTTTTATTTTTCAACGCGGTTCGTCGTTAATTTTTTTAACCCGCATTTTCGGCATAAACGGGCAACCGAGAGAAAACAATGATCTCGATACATGTTTTTCACTTTGAAATTCATTTAATGCATATTCCAATCCGTAGTACGGCCACACATATATGTCGAGCTCGATCGGACGGAAAACCTCGCTCCGTTCGCCTGTCGAGCGAGCGAGGGGCAGAGACTTTTCCCCCACCGAGCTACCCATTTGTGTTCACGCTGCTGCGATACCAACTTTAGCGGTGATCACGGACTCGCGCGGCTACAAGGGAATCTGCAACCTCGACAGAGGCGATGATCACGAAATCATACTCCCGAACTCGCCGCCGCGATTTAGCGCCATTTACGAAGCACGCCGAAAAGGGCCGCGTTGTGCATCTCCCCATTAATCTCTGCCGAAAAGGGGAGCGTTGCGCATCTCCCTACTAATCTCTGCCTAAACGACCGTGGAAAGTTCAAAGAGAAATCTGGAGTCTTTGCCGCGGTCGTTTCGTCGGTTTTTTTTTCAACACTAAACATTATAGATAAGCGTGTATCATAAATGTTTATCCTCAATGAGCGTCGTGGCTGAGTTGGCAGCTTGACGGATTAACAATGCTTGCGGTCCGGGTTCGATCCCCGGTCAATCGATTTTTTAATCTTTTTTTCTCTTCATTTTATATTCGAAAAATCTCGACCTTCCTGTCGCATTAGCTAGTCTCGCCTGTCCAGGCATTATTTATGATATTTAATTCATATATGTTCAATAAACAAAAAGGCATTGCTACCTGGGACCGAACCTGCAGTCGGTCGCCCGGCCAGACGCATGGTGAAGTTGCCTAAAACGAGCGGGCCTTGAAAATGTTGGTGCAAACGGTGTTGGAAATGATTAAAAAATAAATGTTTTCCCCAATACGTAAATGAGTTTTCATTTTTCCCCTTAGAAAATTAGATAAAAAATTTCTCGAAATGATTTTTTCAACACTTTTCACATTGGATAAGGGGCGTACACCAATTGCGTAACGCCAAATTTCCCCATTTTTGACACCCCCTCCCCCCCCCCCCCACGTAACAGGACCGTAACGCTTGGCTGGACCCCCCCCCTCTATTCCGTTACGTAACGGGTGCTTTGTCGTCAATAATTGTGATTTTCTTTTCATAGCCATAACTAATTATAAAACTATCGGGTTTATACTTGTTTTATGAAGTATATATTCATCTAGTTTTGTACCTATTTTTATGCAAAAATCTTTAAAATTAACCAAGAAATATGCCTTGATTTGACGACGAAAAAAAATGTCTCTCATTGTCCTATCGATATCTTTATGAAACTTTATGAATAAAAAGTCAAAAATGTATTGATATCTTTACAAATGTAGCTATCCTTATGCGTAGCCGTTGTTTATTTTGGTTTTTTTTACATAATGCCGACAGTTTGTACATTTTTTTCTATTTTCAAGACCCTTTTTTGTATTCAAGCAGTCTAGGAAAATAGTAATTATCAAAATTTAAAAATCGGCTACGTGCAACATTAGTCACTGCGAGTACAGAAATGTCAACAAAAAATTTAAAATCGATTGATAAGTTTTTCAGTATCCGCTGGGACAAGGCCCAAAAAAGGAGTTTCGGGAAAAACGCGTTTAAAGTTTTGGTACCGTTTTTCTTGATATAAAGTTATGTTTTTTCTAGAATATTGATACATACATTGAAGTATCTAGTCGCGGGCGATATGACGGTTCTTCATCTTCATTATATTTCACAAAATAATAAGAGCCTGCACTTCAACTATTGTGAACGATGCCACACCTGTAGGGACTGAGGGCACTAACCGGTTGCGCTACCTGTTCTCGATAAAGTGACTGTAACTCCGTCAATTTTCGGACGTGTGAATAAAAATGTAGCCAACATATTTTTCAATATATGTATTTTCAAGAATTATAAAAATAAAAAATTATGTTCTTCAAATTTTGCTTGGGAAAACTGGGAAAGCCACTGTGCAAGTTTTTGCACCATGAATCCCCTCCTTAACTGACATTTCGTGTGGTAAGCTGTCAGCTTTTCGCTGTAAAATTCCGCGCCAGTTTTTAATTAAAAACTTGAACATGCAGATGTTGCTATTTCTGGCAATTCTAAAATCGTGACGTAACGCAAACTTTGACCACCCCACGTATGTAGACCGTAACGCATGGCGGGCTCCTCCTCAAAGTGCGTTACGTAATTTGCGTACCTAAGTGTGTTTCGGCATTTTTTTCAACACATTTCACATTGGATAAGTATGTATATCTAAGGCAGCTTTGCAGTCACAAGAGCCTCTCAGTTGAGATATCAGCGTGCGGGCTCTGAGTATGGACGATGCGGGTTCGATCTCCGGTATGAAATGAAGAAAAAAAATAGATTCAAAAATCGATTGACCGAGGATCGAACCCGGACCGCAAGCATTGTTGATCCGTCAGGCTGCCAACTTAGCCACAACGCTCATTAAGGATAGAGAAACATTTATGATACACGCTTATCTACAATGTTTAGTGTTGAAAATAACCGCTGAAACGACCGCGGCAAAGGCTCAAGATTTCTTTTTTAACCAACCACGGTCGTTTCGGCGTTTTATTTTTCAACGCGTTTCGTCATTAATTTTTTTAACCCGCATTCTCGGCATGAAAAGGCAACCGAGAGAAAACAATGATTTCGATACATGTTTTTCACTTTGAAACTCATTTGATGCATATTCTAATCCGCAGTACGGCCACATAAATATGTCGAACTCGATCTGACGGAAAACCTCGCTTCGTTCGCCTGTCGAGTAAACACGATTTACGAGGGGCGGAGACATTTTCCCCACCGAGCTACCCATTCGTGTTCACGCCGACTGCGATACCGACTTGAGCGGTGATCACATGGAGCATGGAGGCTAGAGTGGGAGGAGGCCGATCTGTGCAATTCAAAGTGGCTACAAAAATGTGGTCCTACCGGGATGGCGCCACTATCTCGAAAATCTCGAGCAGGAAACAGTGCAGCCAGACAGTGCAGCCAGATCTCGCGTAAAAGTTACCCCTTCTCTAGTCTCTTACGCGCCCATCACACAATCATAGTAGCGCGTGTCCGTGAGCGGGCGACGCTCGGACGTCTTCGGAAAGAGTCGAGCACGGTCGAAGTTTTCCGACTGCGCCTTCGGCAGCTACACCAACACATGGACGCTGAGCACGTTCATGTGCGGCCAAACCGAAACGAAGGCTTCGAGGGAAAAAACAATCTGAGCACGACTCGCGCGTGACTTCACCCGACGGCACGCGGGAGGCTTTTAGATGATTTCAATGCTTATTTAGCTCTTGATTCCCTGCGGTATTAAGGAGGTACACCAGCTTCATACAATGTTGCCATGCTAAACCATGGTCAAATTTCAAAATGGTGATAGATCAATAAAATTTGGTGAGTATATTCTTTAGTATTATATATGTCAATACAATTTTTTTCAGATTTTTTCATTGTGCCGTTATCGAATAATTGAACATTGAAGTTCACGTGTATAAGCATAGCGTTTTATAGATATAGGTATATATTCCGGGTATAAGAATAAACGCTTGTGAATTATTTGTAAGAAAACGGCACAACCAAAAAATCTGAAAAAATTTGTATCTACATGAATAATACTAAAGAATATATTCACCAAATTTTATTGATCTATCACCATTTTGCTGAAGCTGGTGTACCTCCTTAATGTATAAAAAAATGTATCGCGCACTCTGATCGCTTATTTTTTTAGTTTAAACGTTAATTTAAATATAATAATAAATCTAAATTACAACTTATTTATCTTATATAAAATTGTTTACGCTTTACTCACACCCGTCCTTATGTCAAATAAATTATAATTCATAAAAGTAAGCGGAAATATATTTATATTCGTATTTATATTAATTCTCATACTTTCATCAAGCGATAAAGCATTATCCCCAAAAACAAGCTAATCATCCATCCGGCCGCGAATCCTAAGTACCAGAAAGTGTACATATTCTACAAGCGATGAGATGGTCCCGTTGGTAGCGTTCCTGACTTCGGTCCGCAGGGGTCCCTAGTGCAAATTTTTCACAATTTCTCATATTTTAGTCGTATTTGAGATTTTCGGAGAAAAAATTATTTAAAACATATTCAAGTTCTGGTCTATTTCCCAAAAACACATTTTTTTTACTGAAAATTCATGATTTCTCATTTTTTTCCCAGAAATTTCTCTTTTTCATATGCCCTATATGCCGTATTGGAGCCAAAAGTTGAGAACATGATGTATTCCATGACTTTAATTATTTCGTTTAAAAGAAATGTTTTTGAAAATATATTTGATCTTCTTTGAAGGCTTTGAATAACAAGTTGTAATGGGATGTTGGTATAGAGAGAAACAACATCAAACGAGACCAATTTGTAGTTGAGTGGAATTGAGATGTTAGAATGTGAATGTTTTAGGTGGAAACTATCGTTGACGTGTGAATTAGTCGTATTGATTAATTTAGAAAGTTTAGATTGTATAAATTCAGCTAGTTTATGTGTTGGACTATTTATTGATGATACTATTGGACGAAGTGGATAATTATTTTTATGAATTTTTGGCAGACAATAAAGACGAGATATGTTGCAATTTTCAGCTTTTGAGTATTTGTATTTTGTTTCATCAATGAATTTCAGGGTTTTCCATCTGGAGAGAATATTGTTAATGCCTTTTTGTAGAGTGTTGATGGGATTTCTATTTGTTAATTTGTAAGTTGAGGAATCTGCGAGTAAATTATGAGTTTTTGTAATGCAATCTGATTTGTTAAGAATGACTGTTGAATTTCCTTTGTCAGCTCGTGTAACTAAAAGTTGAGGGTTGTTTTTTAAGAATGAGGACGTGTGTTTTATAATTTGATTGGTGTTGGAAAATGATGTTGGAATATTTATTTTGTTTAAGATTTTAGTGAATCTGCTTCTAATTTCGATTTGTCTAGGTTTGTCGAGTAAAAAATCTAATTTGGACTCAAGTTCGGAGATCGATTTGTGGATATGAGTTTTTATGTTTGAGAGTTTCAGGTAAGGAAAACAAAACTTTTCACCTAGAGACAAGAATGTGGAAATGTGTAGCGGAATATCAATGTTGGAGAGATTTATAAGCCATTCTTTCCTTTTATTTAATGTGATTGTCGAATTTATATTATTCAGAGGATCAGTGGAAAGATTATTATTTGTGTCCTGTTGTCTATTGGTAAGAGTTGGGTATAAGATGTTGTGATTTTGTGTTGTTTGATTTATGTTTTGATAATTTAGGTAATGTATATTGTTTTGGTTCAGATGTGTTTGTGATGATATTGTTCTTAAAAATTCGTCATGATTGAAAATGTGAAGATGTATGTTCTCGGTTCGTTGAAATCTAAGGTTTTGAAGTTTTTTTTTTTGTGTTTTTCATATGAGAGTTTTCATATGAGAGCTATGAGAATTAATATAATAATACGAATATAAATATATTTCCGCCTAATTTTATGAATTATAATTTATTTGGCGTAAGGACGGGTGTGAGTAAAGCGTAAACAATATTTTAGAAGATAAATAAGTTGTAATTTAGATTTATTATTATATTTAAATTAACGTATAAACTAAAAAAATAAGCGATCAGAGTGTGCGATACATTTTTTTGTATACATTAATAACGCAGAGAATCAAGAGCTAAATAAGCATTGAAATCATCTAAAAGCCTCGCTCGTGCCGTCGGGTGACCCCACGCGCGAGTCGTGCTCAGATTGCTTTTCCCTCGAAGCCTTCGTTTCAGCTTGGCCGCACATGAACGTGCTCAGCGTCCATGTATTGGTGTAGCTGCCGAAGGCGCGGTCGGGAAACTTCGATGGCGCTCGGCTCTTTCCGAAGACGTCCGAGCGTCGCTCGCTCACGGACACACGCTACTATGATTGTGTGGTGGGCGCGCAAGAGACTAGAGAGGGGGTAACTTTTGCGCGCGATCTGGCTGCACTGCAGCTCACTTCTCATTATTTACTTGTTCCGTCTCTGTCACACCCAGCTCGTGTCTCGAGATTTTGGAGATAGTGGCGCCATCCCGGTAGAACCATATTTTTGTAGCCACTTTTTTCAAGTCTCTCCATAAGAGATCGGACTCCTCCTACTCTAGCCTCCCTGACATGGAGCCTAGATACCAGGATGTTCAGCGGCAATGCAAAGGCGCTGAAAAAAGCGTCCCCGAAAATGTCCCGAAGTGATGGCGCTGGGGTGCAGCGGCACCTACATATATAGTAATATATTGGTCAACCAGGTGAAAGTGATCGGATGAGTTTCTAACCTCACGACAGACCGATCGTGACATCAAATGTCGAAATATCCGCCGATTCATAATTTCCTCATGACGGTTCGGGGAAAAAAAAACGCAAAAGCGAGAAAAGATCTCAAAGTCAAACTCAGAATGGCGGCGATACGGCCCATCTAGAAAAACGTGTTTTTTTACATATAGCTTCACGGGAAAACGGTTTTCTCGTAAAATATAAGACCTGAAACAAAAACCAAAAAAATGATAATTTATATATTATTAGTTATGAGACTACCTAGAAATTTGCTTTCAAATTTTGCAAAAATAGCGCACTTTGAAGGAAATAAATCGATTTTTTGCCAAAAAAAGCAGTAAATTGTTTATAAAAAGAAGTTTACATTTAATCAAAAAACGGCTACGTACTCCCATAAAGAATATAATTCTGAAACTGCTATCAAAATTTCAAATCGATGCAGGCAAAGGTGGTCGAGTAATTTGTCTTCCGAGATTGAATAAAGTGGTTTCGAGAAAAACGCGTTTAAAGTTATACGAGCAACTCAGCGCGCGTTCCAAGGCGCTGTGGCCAAATCGGTAATTGAACCTTTAAATAAAAAAAATTGCTACAGGACCAATTGCATATTGTTTTTATGACACCAAAGTATTTTTAGGAAAGTAAACGTCTGTCCAAAATCCTAGAGTGGTGTTATCCCTTGACACTAATGAGGGTTAGGTACGTCATCTGTGATCTGTCTTAGATCGCACCCATGTTTAGCGTATATCTATATACATATGGGTGCCGGAGCACCCCAGCGCCATCATTTCTTGTTCCCGTTTTGGGGACGAGTTGAAAGGCCTCGCTGAACCTCCTGGTATCTCGGCTCCATGCATCAAACGTCGAAATATCCGCCGATTCATAATTTCCTCATGACGGTTCGGAAAAAAAACGCAAAAGCGAGAAAAGATCTCAAACTCAAACTCAAAATGGCGGCGATACAGCCCATCTAGAAAAACGTGTTTTTTTTAACATATAGCTTCACGGGAGAACGGTTTTCTCGTAAAATATAAGACCTGAAACAAAGACCAAAAAAATGATAATTTATATATTATTAGCTATGAGACTACCTAGAAATTTGCTTTCAAATTTTGGAAAAATAGCGCACTTTGAAGGAAATAAATCGATTTTTTGCCAAAAAAAGCAGTAAATTGTTTATAAACAGAAGTTTACATTTAATCAAAAAACGGCTACGTACTCCCATAAAGAATATGATTGTGAAGCTGCTATCAAAATTTCAAATCGATGCATGCAAAGGTGGTCGAGTGATCCGTCTTCCGAGATCGAAAAAAGTGGTTTCGAGAAAAACGCGTTTAAAGTTGTACGAGCAACTCAGCGCGCGTTCCAAGGCGCTGCGGCCTAATCGATAATTGAACCTTTAAATAAAAAAAAATTGCTACAGGACCAATTGCATATTGTTTTTATGACACCAAAGCATTTTTAGGAAAGAAAACGTCTTTCCAAAATCCCAGAGTGGTGTTATCCCTTAACACTAATGAGGGTTAGGTACATCATCTGTGATCTGTCTTAGATCGCACCCATGTTTAGCGTATATCTATATACATATAGGTGCCGGAGCACCCCAGCGCCATCATTACTTGTTCTCGTTTTGAAGACGAGTTGAAAGGCCTCGCTGAACCTCCTGGTATCTATTCTCCATGGGTGATCACGCCTCGCGCGGCTACAATGGAATCAGCAACTTCGATAGAGGCGATGATCACAAAATTATATTCCCCAACTCGCCGCCGCGATTTAGCGCCATTCCCGAGGCACGCCGAAAACGAGAGCGTTGTACATCCTCTACTAATGTCTGCCGAAAACGGGAGCGTTGTACACAAGGAGACTATAGGGAAGGAGTCCAATCTTTGTATGGCAGAGATTAGTAGGGAGATATATAATGCTCCAGTTTTTGTCAGAGATTAGTAGGGAGATGCGCAACCAAGGAGACTGAAGTAAAGGAGTCCAAACTCCCTATCTTAGCCTGTATGTACGAAGTTCTTCCAATCGGTCTCAGATATGTAGTGCTCAGTCCCGCCGCAGGCGTCGCTAGTGTTCGCCAGAGCCCATAATATATAGTAATACAAAACTGCATAAGTTCCGAGCTTCGCCTCAACGACCAATCACAAAAGTGGGGTGATCGTGTTTCTCTCTCGTACTCACATGGAACAGTCATGGTGCGTTCTCTCCCGCACACCCGAACGATAATACACCCAAGTGGGGATTCCTTCTATTATAATATATAATAATATTGTGTACATGTATATAATGAATAAAATATAAATAATATTAATGAAACAACTCGTGTTGTTTTATTCACATGGGCTTATTATATAAAAAGGACATCAGATATAATAATTATATAATAAGTACAACACGAGTTATTTTATTATGGAAACTTATGATTTGCCTGTTATGTTTAAAAATATAGCTAATCATAATGAAGCGCGAATAAAGCGATAAACCAACCGTAATGTATCTCGTAATGCATTTATTATTCGGATGCGCGTTACTCTGTTTTCCTGTACAATAATAATAATAATAATAATAATAATTATTATTATTATTATAAATAATAATAATAATAACATGTACATGCAAGAAACCGGGCGAATGCGGGAATGTTGGCTTTACATGCTGGGGTTGTCTTTTCAACACGTGCTTATTATATGTATACCCATGAATACTCGTTATTTGCTAGTTACGTTTAAAAATGAAGCTGAACAAGCCTTCAAGCCTAATTGAACCCCAAGCGCGGCAATCATTTAAATATGAGAAGATTATATTTATTGGCAAATGATTGTGTAGTGAAGTTGGTAGAACGCTACATTACTGTATTGAAGGTCCTGAGTTCGAGCCTCGGTAGTGTTACTTTTCTTTCTTTTGCATTCGTACAGGTATCTGGTTGTACGAGCGAATTGAAGCAGTTTCAACCAATCAAAGAACTCGTCCGATCCCAAAAGAACTCGAACAAAAATAACATGGAAGAATATATTTTTTAATTTTCTGCCATCAATAGTTGAAATTTGTTTTATAATTACTACCTAGAGTGTTTACTTTTTCCCTTTATCACATTGACTCGCGAGGAGTCATCTCTATTATTATACACATAGTTCAATAGCTGCTGTGCTGGTGTACACGACAGATGTGTTTGTGTTTGACAGGCGCAAACATGGAGCCTAGATACCAGGAGGTTCAGCGAGGCCTTTCAACTCGTCCCCAAAACGAGAACAAGAACTGATGGCGCTGGGGTGCTCCGGCACCTATATGTATATAGATATACGCTAAACATGGGTGCGATCTAAGACAGATCACAGATGATGTACCTAACCCTCATTAGTGTTAAGGGATAACACCACTCTAGGATTTTGGAAAGACGTTTTCTTTCCTAAAAATACTTTGGTGTCATAAAAACAATATGCAATTGGTCCTGTAGCAATTTTTTTTATTTATAGGTTCAATTATCGATTTGGCCGCAGCGCCTTGGAACGCGCGCTGAGTTGCTCGTACAACTTTAAACGCGTTTTTCTCGAAACCACTTTTTTCGATCTCGGAAGACGGATTACTCGACCACCTTTGCATGCATCGATTTGAAATTTTGATAGCAGCTTCACAATCGAATTCTTTATGGGAGTACGTAGCCGTTTTTTGATTAAATGTAAACTTCTTTTTATAAACAATTTACTGCTTTTTTGGCAAAAAATCGATTTATTTCCTTCAAAGTGCGCTATTTTTGCAAAATTTGAAAGCAAATTTCTAGGTAGTTTCATAGCTAATAATATATAAATTATCATTTTTTTGGTTTTTGTTTCAGGTCTTATATTTTACGAGAAAACCGTTCTTCCGTGAAGCTATATGTTTAAAAAAACACGTTTTTCTAGATGGGCTGTATCGCCGCCATTTTGAGTTTGAGTTTGAGATCTTTTCTCGCTTTTGCGTTTTTTTTCCGAACCGTCATGAGAAAATTATGAATCGGCGGATATTTCGACGTTTGATGTCACGATCGGTCTGTCGTGAGGTTAGAAACTCATCCGATCACTTTCACCTCGTTGACCAATATATTACTATATATGTAGGTGCCGCTGCACCCCAGCGCCATCACTTCGGGACATTTTCGGGGACGCTTTTTTCAGCGTCTTTGCATTGCCGCTGAACTTCCTGGTATCTAGGCTCCATGGGCGCAAACAATTTTGCCGCCATAAAACGGTCAGTTTCACCTTATGCAGTTTTGTATTACTATATATTGTGGGCTCTGGGGAACACTAGCGACGCCTGCGGCGGAACTGAGCATTACACCTCTGCGACCGATTGAAAGAACTGTTTGAGGCGGGAGTGTCGACTCCTTCTCTCTAGTCTCCTTGGTTTCGTTGATAGGTGAACTGGCGCATCCGCAATCGAATATGATATAATATAGCAAAGGATAAGGCCGGGTCCACACTATGCGGTTGTACCGGAACGTTTCAGCTAGTTTAAATTTCTAGAAACGTTGTGAACACGTGTACTGGCTGTCAGGAGGTTATTTTTCCATTGCTGTCTATATCGACAAGACTACTTCTACTTGACAGCGCTTCCAGTGGATAAATGAGGAACTACGTTTTTGCCTCACTGACGATGACACTTGCCACCATGCAAAAACGCCGGAGTTTCCAGACAAATGTACGGACGTTTCTTATACCGTCTCACCATACGACGATTGAACTCCTTTCCTATAGTCTCCTTGTCCTGCGAATTGGTTATTGGATTTACCTCCGTGGTATATTGTTAAGATACTACTGCAGTAAATAATTCTTTTCCCGCTCTGTTCTTTAGCTCTGTTAGCTCTGGATTTAGATTTTTTAAGTGTAGTTTAATAAATTCGTATCACCATATATTTCCTGGTAACAATGTCTTTATTCGCCTCCGTTACATAGTTCTATTACACGTCTCGCGGCGGCTTCTCTCTCGCCATGACACACACATCCCATCATCACCCGCTCGTCCCCTTCCTACTAGCGACGCCACTCGGCATGCACATACACTACATCTGTTTTCTCTTGACAAATATATTTTCTTTTTTTTTCTGGTAACAACAATAGATATTTCTTATGCAAGATTACACAGTGACATCGTTAATACTAAATCGCGTTCCTTAAACAAGTCGTTTTTTTACATTTGGAAATCTTTGTACCGATTTAGCGCCTTACGTTCTTTTCTCGATCGACGTGGCTCGACGCTATTTCCTGTTGCAGAGTTTTCGGTAGTTATTTCTATGCCTGCTTGATCTCCCCTGCTTTGGTCGACAATGTTTTCCTTTAAATACATACTCTCGGTTCCTGTTTCTGGATCCTTCGGCGTTTCCTCGTTGAACCTTTTAACGATGCTCGTATTTCTTTTGTATGATATTCCATCCGGAGATGTAATAGTTACCGCGCCGTTATGACTATCCGTCATCCGGAAAGGCGTCGGGTTGTACTCGGTACTTAACTTATGCTCATTGGGCTGTCTGACTAAAATCGTATCGCCGGGTCGAATTCCTGGCTCCTTAGTTTCAAACTTAGAATCGTAATACTCTTCTCCTTCTAGTTTTTGCCAACCATCTTTCTCGCGAATATCGTCGTCGAATTGCACCCCCTCTGACAGCTCCGGCATTTTTGTTTTGATTTTTCTACCGAACATTAGCTCTCCTGGCGATTTCTCGGTGACCGTGTGTGGTGTCGATCAGTACATTAATAAGTACCGATGCAGTTCGTCTCGCCAATTTTTCTTTTCCGAATGCGCGATTTTTAATCTTTTTAAAATACTCCTGTTTTGTCGCTCGACTTCCCCATTTCCTTCAGGCCAGTACGGTGTAGTGTGAGCAATTCGAAAGCCGTTTTCTCGCGCATAACTATTCAAACGTTCGTTTGCAAACTGTGGGCCGTTATCACACACGATCATCTCGGGATATCCGAATCTTGCGAATATAACTTTCAGCTTTGTGATAATAACCTCGACGGTTGTACTATGTAGTACTTCAATTTCGTAAAAACGATTGTAATAATCAACCAGTACCAATAGACTCTCTCCCGTTGGTAGCGGTCCGAATAGATCCATCGCCAGAGAACTCCATGGCTTGTCGGGGAGTGCATTTCTAACAATAGGTGCGACGCTAACACCCTGCTGAACTAGCTGACAACCCCTACAAGCCCTGACAAAACGCTCTACATCCCCGTCGATACCGTCCCACCAAACTTTTGATCTTAGTCTCGCTTTCATTGATACGATCCCCGGATGACCTTCATGAGCAATGCTTAGAGTCCTGTTTTGCAGGCTCCCAGGGATTACCAGCCTTGTTCCGCGAAGTACCGTACTCTCACATGTGCAAAGTTCGTCTTTCAGCAATCTGAACTTTGAACTTGATAACGCGTTTGAATTTCCTGTTGCCAGTGCTTTTCGAACTTCTTGTAATTGAGGATCTTTTTCTGACTCGAATTCTATCTCCTCTCTACACAGAGCTCTCGGTATAGTTTCTGCGACTATATTTCGAATATAGAATTCATCTTCGAGTGCACTTTGCTCAATTTTTGTTTTGTTTTTAACCAACCTTGACAATGGATCCGCGATATTACTCGAACCTTTTTCATATATAACACGGTATCGGTA
The DNA here is from genome assembly GCA_944452715.1 of Ophion slaviceki. NCBI lineage: Eukaryota > Metazoa > Arthropoda > Insecta > Hymenoptera > Ichneumonidae > Ophion > Ophion slaviceki. The sequence goes on from OX101791.1 coordinate 3,518,695, forward strand.
GTTCTGTAAGCGCAACACCCAGTGTTCGATCCGTGCGCATCGTTTCGAGCGAGTCCCGAAAATACACTCGAGAGCTCTGTGGTCGGTCACTAAATCAAAATCGCAACCGTATATCCAAAAATGGAACCTTTCGCATGCCCAAACCAACGCCAATGCTTCTTTTTCTGTTTGAGAATATCTCCGTTCACCATCAGACAAATCTCGACTCGCGTAGTGAATGACTTTCCAACCCTCGGGTCCCAGCTGTGTTAAAACAGCGCCTAACGCGACCGGGCTCGCGTCAGCTATCACTCGAGTTTTTGCTTCAACTTTGAAGACCCCCAGAGTTCTTGCGTCGGACAACTTCTGTTTTAAGTTTGCAAATGCCTGTTCCTGTTCTTTTTCCCACACGAATCGCGTATTCTTCCGTGTTAATTTCCTAAGAGGTTCGCTGATGATGGCTAAGTCAGGTATGAACGCTGCGTTAAAATTCACTACTCCGAGGAAACTTCTAACCTCTTCCGCCGTAGTTGGTGCCCGAAATTTCTGAACCGCCTCTACTTTCGACTCTAACGGTCGTACCCCTTTTCCAGAGATCTTGAACCCCAAGAACATAACCTCTTTTTCACCGAAATGACATTTGTCCTTATTAAGCGTTACGCCTTTTTCTTTAAGTCTTTGAAAAACTGCTCTTAAGCGTTGGTCGTGCTGTTCTTGAGACTCACCGAAAACTAGTATATCATCAAGGAAATTTATAACCCCGAGTATTCCTTTCAGCACTCCCTTTAGAATTCGCTGGAACATCTCTGGCGCACAATTTATCCCGAACATCAAACGTTTGTATCTATATAAACCCGAATTTGTCACGAACGTCGTGATTTCTCTCGAATTCTTGGTCAATTCGATTTGATGGTACGCACTTTTTATGTCGAGCGTGCTAAACACTTCCGCCCCCCCCCAAGTTTTGTAATTAAATCTTCTACTACGGGTAACGGGTATCTTTCTCTCTTTACCGCCTTGTTCGCTTGTCTCATGTCCACACAGAGACGTATATCTCCATTTCGTTTTGCGATCGGGACAACCGGCGACACCTATGGTGTCGACCCTTCGACCTCTTCCACGATATCCTGTTCAATGAGTTTCTGGATTTGCGTGTCTAACCTCTTCTGCAATGTGAGAGGCGTTCTACGAACGTGTTGCGCCACCGGAGGATAGCTCGAGTCGATAGGCAGCTCCAATTGAAAATCTTTTAATTTTCCGATCCCCGAAAACAATTTATCGTCCATTTCCCTTGCCTCGAGTCTATCGACCTGTAGCTCCTCTCCCACTCGCAGCACTTCCAACTTCGTTGCCGTCTCAAATCCCAGAAGAGGTCGACCTTTCCCTTTCATGACGACAACAGTAGCCTCCGCTGTTTCTTTCCCTACCTCAATTTTACAATCAAACTCACCCAATAATTCTAAGTTTGATTCTTGTCCGTACGCGAACACTTCCTTGTTCGTTTCTGCTCTTGATCTACAATCGATACCTTTCATTTTACAGTTTCGCCAAGTTCCTTCGTCAATTATGTTGCACGTTGACCCTGAATCGATGATGAACTCCACTGCGATCCCTCTTTCCTTGATTGCGTTTATCGTCTCCCTCGCTGTCAAGCTGAACGCATAATGCGCGTCGATGTCATCGCCTTCGGTCTCCGTATCGTCAATTCCTCTGACGTCGTTCTGTCGGTTCCGGTTTTGCTGTTGTCGCGGGTTATTCGCGTTACCCTCTTCCGATGGACGCTTGTTGCTTTTGCATACGGAGGCAAAATGGCCGGTCTTCTTACGCCGATTGCACTGTCTTTCCCGAGCGGGACATCTCTCGTCCGTGTGCGAATGACCCTTATAACCACATCGGAAACACTTAGCGTCTGTGTTTTTTGAATGTGGTTTCGTTGCGTGGTTGCTGTTGGATATCTTCGCCACCGATTCTCCTTCCATCTGCTTTACCTGCACAGTCATTGCCTCGAACGCCTGCGCGATTTTAAGCACGTCTGCAAGCGTCACCGTGTCCTTTTCTAATATTCGCTTCCGAACCTCCGATGTGTGAATAGCACTTTTCGATTATCTGATCTCGAATTTCCTCTTCTTCTTGTGTGAATGCACAATATTTTGCTTGTTGTCGGATTCGCGTCGTGAATTGTCCGATAGATTCACTGGCCCCTTGACTCATACCACGGAATATGTGTCTCTCATATGTCGTATTCAATTTCGGTTTGAAATACTGTGTCATCGCGGTCTTTGTCTTGATATACGCGTCCTCGTCTGCAACAACTGTATCGGCGCCGGGAATGGCGTAAAACACATCCTGCAACGCAAATCCGCCGTAGTGCAGCAACATCGCCTTTTCCCGCTCTTTCGTTGTTATGTTCTTGCTCAATAACAACAGTTCCAGACCGCACAGCCATCTTTCCCATCTTTGATACACGCCTGGCTGATCTTCGTTTGGATTAAACGGTGGAATTCCTCCTCCCGCCTCTTCCTCGGCCATGTCGTTATTCGTGGTGTCCTCGTGTACGGTTACGTCGTCTCTTGCGTCCTCGTAATCTGAATCCGTTTCTGCACTATCCACCTTGATTCCGTTTTCCTCGTCGCCAATGTAGTTTAGTAAATTCGTATCACCATATATTTCCTGGTAACAATGTCTTTATTCGCCTCCGTTACATACTTAGTTCCATTCACGGTCTTACATACAGGTCTGGAAACGAAGCCAGATTTCAATGGAGTCGTGAGGCACCGTTACGAGCTTCACTTTTCATTCCGCTCGTCGCCACCGCCGTCGCTACTATCGGCGAGTACCTCCCACCCACGGTCTTCTGTGATCTCTCCCTTCGCCCCTTGCCATGTCATAACTTTTTGATTACACGTTCTCGATAACCTCTGTTTGCGTCGCGTCAACGAGCATTTGTAGTTTAAAATATCCATAAAGCTTGGAAAGGTGGACCGTTGTTTCAGGGTATTATTGAAAACTTGTCGACATGCCGAAGGTGTGTGCGGTACGCACGTGTCACACCGGGTGTTCAATAAAGGTATTTGTATATCGATCATCGAAAGAAACTCGCAATAAAATTCGAATGAAAATCCATTTCATTCGAAAAAGGTAAGTATTTTTATTTATTTAAAAAAATTGTATATTGGTCTTCTTCCAGCCATACAGGATCTTCCCCTTTTTACAAGCCCCACTTCTATTCTCTTCCACAATCCCCCCTCCTTATTCCACAATTATTTCTCATCTACCTCTATTCCCCCTTCGCGCCCCCCCCCCCCGCGAAAAAGGTAATGTGTATTTCGGATCATCGAGAAGGCGAGAGAGACGGACGGAAGCTGTTCTGTCCTTGTCGCACCGTACACGCCGATAGCAATGCCACGTAGTGGCGAAAATTGGAAACAAACGTGGGTTCGTTAACGGTGCCTACCCCCACCACGGTCGTTTCCAGACCTGTATGTAAGACCGTGGTTCCATTACACGTCTCGCCGCGGCTTCTCAGTTGCCATGACACACACATCCCATCATCACTCGCTCGTCCCCTTCCTACTAGAGACGCCACTAGGCGTGCACATACACTACATTAAGGTTACGAGAGTCACTCGCAGGTTAAACACGCGAAGCTCGAGGAGTGATTCTAGTTTTTCAGAGCATACTTTTGTACAAGGGACGTTTGGAATTATATTTATACTTCGTATATAACAGAAATAACTTTTAGGCTGGGAATAGACGTCCGATTTTTTCTTTCCGACAATCCGATCCGACTATCGGAAGACACTCGTGCCATACATTTGAGTGAGCATGCAATACACATCCGATCCGATAGTCGGATCCGAGTTCCGATAGTCGGATCGGATGTGTATTGCATGCTGAAACAAATGTATGGCACGAGTGCCTTCCGATAGTCGGATCCGACTGTCGGATCGGATCGTCGGAAAGAAAAAATCGGACGTCTATTCCCAGCCTTAATGTGGCTCGATTTATCATTTATAAAGATACAAACTTGGAAAAGAAAACTTGTGGAGTGACTACAAACTCGCCTCGATTGCTTAAAGTGAGTCATTTTCAGAGCCAAAAACGACTTTTTTTAAATTTCATCTTTTCATCGGTTTCATCTTTAGGTGGCTTATGGAACGACAATTCACTTTTATTATCTGTCTTGCACCCTGGAACACAGCAGGATCTCGAGTAATTTTTCGTTTTTTGAACTTTGTCCATTGTTATTAATGTATATTGATCACGTTTACTATACTAGTTGAGCTTCTGCCTTAAGTCACGAGAGGTGCCAAATTTTTTTTGCATTGGCGCCTCTTTGTATTTTGATTTTCGCGCGTCTGGCGTTGCGCTCGCAGCGTCGCGGCGGGCACCACAGGCGTCATTACTCCCACTCCTCGACACCAGAGATTAGTGGGGAGATGCACAACGCGGCCCTTTTCGGCGTGCCTCGGAAATGGCGCTAAATCGCGGCGGCGAGTTCGGGAGTATGATTTCGTGATCATCGCCTCTGTCGAGGTTGCAGATTCCCTTGTAGCCGCGCGAGTCCGTGATCACCGCTCAAGTTGGTATCGCAGCAGCGTGAACACGAATGGGTAGCTCGGTGGGGGAAAAGTCTCTGCCCCTCGCTCGCTCGACAGGCGAACGGAGCGAGGTTTTCCGTCGGATCGAGCTCGACATATATGTGTGGCCGTACTGCGGATTGGAATATGCATCATGCAAACATGTATCGAGATCATTGTTTTCTCTCGGTTGCCCGTTTATACCGAAAATACGGGTTAAAAAAATTAACGACCATGAAAGGTTCAAATAGAAATCTTGAGCCTTTGCCGCGATCGTTTTGGCATTTTTTTTCAACAGTAAACATTATGGAAAAGGGTGTATCATAAATGTTTCTCTATCTACAATGAGCGTCGTGGCTGAGTTGGTAGTGTGACGGATTACAATGCTGAAGGTCCGGGTTCAATCCCCGGTGAATCAACTTTTTTTTCTTCATTTTATATTCAGAAAATTTCTAACTTACTCTCACTTTATCTATTCTCGCCTGTCCAGGCATTATTTTTTATATTTAATTCATATATGTTTAACAAAAAAAATGTTTCTACGGGCATCGAAGCCGCGCCGTCCGTACTCAGAGCTCGGACGCAGTGCAGCCAGATCGCGCGTAAAAGTTACCCCCTCTCTAGTCTCTTACGCGCCGATCACACCATCGTAGTAGCGTGTCCGTGAGCGAGCGATGCTCGGACATCTTCGGAAAGAGCCGAGCAAGGCGAAGCGTCCCGACCGCGCCTTCGGCTGCTACACCAAAGCATGGACGCTGAGCACGTTCATGTGCGGCCAAGCCGAAACGAAGGCTTCGAGGGAAAAAGCAATCTGAGCACGACTCGCGCGTGACGTCACCCGACGGCACGCGCGAGGCTTTTAGATGATTTCAATGATAATTTAGTTCTTGATTCTCTGCGTTATTAATGTATACAAAAAAATGTATTGCGCACTCAGGTCACTTATTTTTTTAGTTTATACGTTAATTTAAACATAATGATATATCTAAATTACAACTTATTTATCTTATATAAAATTGTTTAAGCTTTACTCACACCCGTCCTTATGCCAAATAAATTATAATTCATAAAAGTAAGCGGAAATATATTTATATTCGTATTATTATATTAATTCTCATACTTTCATCAAGCGATAAAGCATTATCCCCAAAAACAAGCCAATCATCCATCCGGCCGCGAATTGTAAGTACCAGAAAGTGCACATATTCTACAAGCGATGAGATGGTCCCGTTGGTAGCGTTCCTGGCTTTCTGATTATTTTTTCCGGAAATTTCTTTTTTTCCAATTACCTGAGTGAACGACTGCGAAGATATTCGGAGAAAATTTAAAGATGAAAAAAATGAGATTTTCGTAAAAAAAAACTTGATATTATTTTTTTTCCGGAACTTTTTCTTTTTCCTATTGAGTTTGTTTGTTTGGAGTTTGAGTCATACAAACACAGATTTAAACAATCTAGAACATTCACATTTCCGAAATAGAAAGACGTGAGTATCTAATATTGGTAATACCATCTATAGCAAAAAGCTAGATATCGAGGATACAAACTTCGAAAGTTTTGATCTCAGATAGGCAAACGAGCGATGGTCCATAATACCGAACACCGAAATAGCGAACATCAAAGAAGTGAACGAGTTGCTTCATAATTTTCTGCCGATTTTCGCTAACACGTACGAGATTCTTTTAAAGTCTTTAAGAGGGGATATACATTTACAATGATCAAAAAATCAATTTCTTTTCTTTAAGGGATAACACCATTCTAGGAATTTGGAAAAATCGTTTTCTTTTGGCTTCAAAAATACTTTGGGGTCATAAAAACAATATGCAGTTGGTCCTGCAGTGATTTTTTTTAAGGTTGGATAAGTGTGTACAGTAGAACCTCGATTATCCGAACCTCGATCATCCGAACCCTCAATTATCCGAACGATGACTTAGTTTATCCGGAAGCTCAATTATCCGAACGTTGGCGCGAAAGATACATGGTTGCTCGCTGCCACCGCCGTGAGCAACAATGAGCAACCCAACGCAACTTCTCCTTCTCAAACAGCTGCGAGACTTAGACGCTCAAAAACGCGTTGCAGCCGTTCGTCAATTAAAAATGGACGATTTTATTTAAAAAAATATTTTAAAAGGCATTCGACTTTTTTCGGGTTTTTAAAACACACACACACACACACACACACACACACATATATATATATAAATATACAGGGTGGGCGAAACATTGACGTCCAAAAGTAAAATTTTTTTGGATTTTTTTTTGCAACTAAATCTTCATGAGTAGTACTTTTATGCATAAAATAATCAGCTTCGTAACTGTGATGAAAGTTATTAAAATGTTGGTCTAAAGTGAAAAATTTATGTTCGGTAAATTATGACTTAAATTTTCAACTTTAAATTAAACATCTAAACAGGTGACTTCATAGTTCCTAATTAGGCCTCAAGAATGCGCCAGACTCTCAGCTTTCATAATCATTTTTAAAAAAGCAGTACTTAATAGGGGTACTTTGGCTACAATTGACCTTCAAAGACAGCGAGGTGGAAAATTCTTAAAATTAGCCATCTGATTAAAAAAAATTGCCCATTTTATCATTCCTAAGGTTATTTAGTTTGTTAACTAACCAAAAATGACTGCAGGAAAGCTAAGATTTAAACATTTAGAGGTTTATTTTTTTTAGTTCAATTCAAGTTTAATGAATTTTGCGCCATCCGTTCTTGTAACGAGAACGGATCACGTAAACGAGCTTTCACCTGATCCATGAGAACGGATCGCGCAAAATTCATTAAACTTAAATTAAACTAAAAAAAAATAAACCTCCAAATGTTTCAATCTTAGCTTCCCCTGCAGTCATTTTTGGTTAGTTAACAAACTAAATAGCCTTAGGAATGATAAAATGGGCAAATTTTTTTTTAATCAGATGGCTAATTATGAGAATTTTCCACCTCGCTGTCATTGAAGGTCAATTGTAGCCAAAGTAGCCCTATCAAGTGCTACTCTTTTTAATGATTATGAAAGCTAACAGTCTGGCGCATTCTTAGGGCCTAATTAGAAACCATGAAGTCACCTGTTTAAATTTTTAATTTAAAGTTGAAAATTTAAGTCATAATTTACCGAACGTAAATTTTTCACTTTAGACCAACATTTTCATAACTTTCATCACAGTTACGAAGCTGATTATTTTATGCATAAAAGTACTACTCATAAAGATTCAGTTGCAAAAAAAAATCTCGATAGTCTTCTACGTTTTTTAAAGATTTTTTTTCAATTGGTCAGGTCGAAAATTCTCAAAAATGCAGTAAAAAATTCATAACTCGAAAACTATGAAAAGTCACGCGACATACATAGGGGTTATTCGGATACCCCACGATACAAGGGACCTAAATTTTATTGATAGACGTCAATGTTCCGGCCACCGTGTATGTATATATATATATTTTTTAACGTTAATATGTATGTCAAATTTTAATATATATTTATGTATTTTTTTAATGTAAAAAGGTGTTGTTGATGATCTCGTCCCAAAAAACCCCCGTTTCGATTATCCGAACTTTTGATTGTCCGAACTAGTCTCGGTCCCAATTGGTTCGGAAAATCGAGATTCTACTGTATACGTAAGGCAGGTTTGCAGTCACAAGAGCCTCGCGGTTGAGATATGAGCGTGCGGGCTCTGAGTGTAGACGACGCGGGTTCGATCCCCGGTAGCCAATGTCTTGTTTTTTTTATTAAGCATATACGAATTAAATATCATAAATAATGCCTGAACAGGCGAGAATAGCTAAAGCGAGAGTAAGTTTGAAATTTTCTGAATATAAAATGAAGAAAAAAAAGTTGATTCACCGAGGATTGAACCCGGACCTTCAGCATCGTAATCCGTCACGCTACCAACTCAGCCACGACGCTCATTGCAGATAGAGAAACATTTATGATACATCCTTTTCCATAATGTTTACTGTTGAAAAAAAATGCCGAAACGATCGCGGCAAAGGCTCAAGATTTCTTTTTGAACCTTTCACGGTCGTTTCGGCGATTTATTTTTCAACGCGGTTCGTCGTTAATTTTTTTAACCCGCATTTTCGGCATAAACGGGCAACCGAGAGAAAACAATGATCTCGATACATGTTTGCATAATGCATCCGCAGTTTCCAATCCGCAGTACGGCCACACATATATGTCGAGCTCGATCCGACGGAAAACCTCGCTCCGTTCGCCTGTCGAGCGAGCGAGGGGCAGAGACTTTTCCCCCACCGAGCTACCCATTCGTGTTCACGCTGCTGCGATACCAACTTGAGCGGTGATCACGGACTCGCGCGGCTACAAGGGAATCTGCAACCTCGACAGAGGCGATGATCACGAAATCATACTCCCGAACTCGCCGCCGCGATTTAGCGCCATTTCCGAGGCACGCCGAAAAGGGCCGCGTTGTGCATCTCCCCACTAATCTCTGTCGACACGCGCACGCTCTCCCCTCTATTCTCTACTTTCCACGCTTTTGACATTCGTGTAAGATGGCGGTATTTTTCAGTGAACGCGCGTGTGAACGGGTACTCGCGGATTTTTCGTAAACATTGTTTTTTTCGTATTTTTTTTCGTGAATAATGTCCGTCAAAGGTTTATAAACAATGGAAGTTGGTGCAAGTGTCGGTGCTCGCACCTCGCGTTTCATGATGGAGGGAGTCGGTGCACGTGTCATTCGTGGGCCCGAATGGAAATGGGGCAAACAGGTTAGAAAATACACCTTGCGTCAAAATTTCATCGTCCGCTTCCTCCTTATCTCGCAATTTAACGAAAAAAACACCTTTAGGAGCGTCGAATGAACCATTTATTTACCGAACCAACGCGTTGATCGCGCGATCTTCGTTACAACGTATCGTAATAGGCTTGACGTTTCTCCGAAATTGGTGCAAAAGGAGTTTGTTTTCATTTTTCGCCGGATGTTTTCTCGCTGTCTGCGAATTTGCGCCTCGAAAACGAAACAAACAAACCTAAACCCAATCAAATACAATTCCAAACCTAAGCAAACTCAAACAAACGTAAAGCCAAGCAACCGAACAAACCCAAACTGCGAAATGTCAATCGACCAAGCAAACACAAACAGCAACACGTCAGTCGTGCAGTGCACTATCAAACGAATCCTCTTTTGATCTGTATTTTTCGTCATGACACCTCATAGGAGAAAAACGTTCGAGTCCGACGTTGCTCGCTCGTTCGTTACTTTCCTTAGTGTTTTGCGGTGGATAATCGATTTTATCATTGAAACAAAATGGTGACGTTTGTTTTTTTTTCCCCCCAGGACGGTGGAGAGGGCCACGTAGGCACGGTGCGAAATTTCGAATCTCCCGAGGAAGTCGTGGTCGTTTGGGACAATGGAACTGCTGCGAATTATCGATGCTCCGGAGCCTTCGATCTTCGCATTCTCGACTCTGCCACAACAGGAGTCAAGCACGACGGCACCATGTGCGATAATTGCAGACAACAGCCGATATTTGGCATTCGTTGGAAATGCGTGGAGTGCATCAATTACGATCTTTGCTCGATATGCTATCATGGTGATAAGCATCATCTGAGGCATAGATTCTATCGCATAGCGACGCCGGGCAGCGAGAGGGTCATGCTAGAGCCACGGAGAAAAAGCAAAAAGGTAGAGGTCTCAAGAGTAGCGATGGTGACACGTCTATGATGGAATGCTGGATCAAAGAGGCTTCACGATGAACGTTCCTGTTACAGATCGCTATTAGAGGTATCTTCCCTGGAGCCAGGGTCGTGCGCGGTGTCGACTGGCAGTGGGAGGATCAGGACGGCGGCAATGGACGCAGAGGCAAAGTTAACGAGATCCAAGACTGGTCCGCCGCCAGCCCTCGCTCCGCCGCTTATATCATCTGGGATAACGGCTCGAAAAATCTTTACCGCGTCGGATTCGAGGGAATGGTACGTTTCCTCGCAAGGACAATGCTGCCAGGATTTTTTATTTTTTTCCTTTTTCACCAAGCCCGCGAACTTCTGTTATTGAATTTCAGCAATTTTAGATTTAGAAAAAAGTTTGATGACGGGAAACCTAGGTGAATGATAATTTTTGTATGAAATTAGTTGAATGATAAAACTAGCGATTCATAGGAATTTACGAAATTGATATAGTTAAGTACATACTTAGAAAATTGACAAATCAATGATGAATTTAGAAAATGACTACGTTCATCATGATTTAGTAGATGAGAATTTCCGTAATATATTGAAGAATGAGGAATTTAAGAATTTTATTAGTCATTAATTTCGAGGCCAATTATATAATTAACAATCTTCAAATTTCATGAATTGATTGAAAATTTGGGAAATTGATCAATTCAATAAAAATGTAGGTGTGTACGTAATTATTATTAATTATTTCAGTAAGTGGAAAATTGATATTTTAATTACAAAAATGTTATTATACAAATTCGAACCAATTGATCGATCTGCAACGAGTTAAGAGAATCAATCAACTGAGTAGATGTTTTTAAATTACAAAATTCATGACGATTAAATAGATATGAATTTCAGAAGTGTATTGATGAACGAAGAATTTAGGAATTATAGCGTCTAATTATAAATTGAGCTAATCGTTTGAACGATTATTAATTTGGAAACTAATTAATGAATAGAAAATTTGCAAAATTAATGGGAGATTGGTTCAACAATTATAAATTTAGGGAATTTAATCATTTATGTGTATACGTAGAAAATTGGTTCATTAATTACAAATCCGGAAAAACAATTAAGTCCTTGTTAATTGATGATGATAATCACTTTATTATTTCAAAATTCGAGCAATTTATTGATGAGAGAGGTATTTATGAAATTAATCAATTGAGTAGATACTTAGAAAATTGATTAACTTATTAGATGTAGCTGATAGGAAACTGATTAATATCAATAATCGAAGTTCAATATGAAGTTCTGGTATCAAGTTTCAATAAATGTATATTAAAAAAAAATGTATTAACAGAAAATGTAGTCGAACAATAACATTAGTATGAATTTAGATTTGTGAAAAATTTAGTATAAATTCAGCGAATAAATTGCATGGGCATTTAGGAAATCCACTACCCAAGCACATATTTCGAAAATTGATGAACAACTTATGAATTAAGAAAAATACTAAACTGTTGGTAATTAAATAAACATGAATCTCGGAAAAGTTTTGACGCAAAAGGAATTTCGGAGTTTGATTACTTATTGTTAGTTATGAATTAAGGAAATTGATCGAATGATTATTAAATTGAATACCAATTTATAAAATGAAAATTTGCAAATCTCATTAATTGATTGTAAATTTGGGAAATTGATTAATTCAATAAAAATTTAGGAATTTACGTAATCAACTGAAAATTAAAATATTAATTACGTCGGAAAATCAATTGATAATGCCGTCGTCAACAGATTAGTTGAAAATGCGGACAATTATATAAATTTAGGAAACGAATCAATTGTACTTAAGAAATAGATGAATTAAGTAGATGCTTAGGGACAATGTTAAAGTCTTCATCGCTGCAGTGTAATAAAACTTACTTTTTATTCTTTCGACTTCATTGTTATCGCTAATACTTTCTTGCAAATTCAAGCTGTACACATGCAATAAAGATTCTGAACAAGTTTAAAGTGGTTTTCGTAAACAATTTTTTTCTATAAAAATGTAAGCCATTGGAAAATATGTATTTTCTTTTTTTTTCAACGATGCAAATCTCAATATCGTCAGACGAAACTGATGAATATTAAGAATCGAAGGTCAACATAAAGTTCTACTTCCTAGTAGTAGTAGTAGTAGTAGAAGTAGTAGTAGTAGTAGTAGTAGTAGTAGTAGGCAACTATAGGTTTCGAAAAAAAGTTCATTAATAAGAAACTGAGTTGAATGATAAATGCAGGCGGAATTTATTTAGATGATAAATTCAGCATAAATTCAGTAAATAAAGTAAATAGGCATTTGGAAAATTAACCAAATATTTAGAAAAATGATAGATATCTTATGGATTTAGAAAATCACAAAACTTATGACAATTGAGTAAATATGAATTTCGGAAAAGTATTCATGAACAAGGAATTTAGACATTTGATTACTTACAAGGAACATCACTTGAATGTCCACCTTCGATTCTGGTGAAACTAATATATGTTATAAAGCGTTGAAAACTATTAAACACGTATTTTTTTTTGTCGGCGGAAAAAGAGTTTATGGGCGGAAACCGCCTCTCAAAGAAAGGCATATCGAGGACTGATTTTGCAGTTTCGGCCACAAGCAGTCCACCGATCTGAATGAAATTAAAACGAAAATTCTTCCAATGTAAAGCGATAAAAAATCCACTATAGAAGTATTGAAAAGAAATCAAATTAAGGGGTGATACGCTTCTCTTTGAGGGTAAAACCGGTTTTCCGCCGATAAAAAAAACGTGACCAATAGTTATCAATGCTTTATCACATATATTAGTTTCAACAAAATCGAAGGCGGACACTTAAGTGATGTTCCTTGCTAGTTATAAACTGAGAAAATTGATTCCATGGGTGGTAATTCCCAAACTATTTAATTAACTGAAAATTGGCAGCATTAATCAATTCATTGTAAATTCAGAAATAAATAAATTCAGTAAAAATGCACGGGATTACGTAATTAATATAGGCAGAGTTATTAGGGATATTAAGGTTACAAAGCACAGTTAAAAAAAAAACGGATATTTTTTTTAAGAGAAAAAACCAATTAACCGTTTTTTTTCAAAACATCTTTTTTTGGTAATTTTTTTTCTAAGTTCCGGTAAAACAAATTAATGAAAAGTTTTTGAAAACTTTTATCTTTTGTCAATTTTTGTTCATGCCTAGTTTTGAAAAAAAAAAACTGTTTTTTTGTAACCCTAATAACCTTTGCAGAAAATATCGAGAATTAATCGCATAAATGTTCGACTAGTGAATACAGCTTGGGGGTATCAACTTTTAATTAATGCAATTAAAGATGAGTCAAAATATGGTGCGCCGAATTGTGTAAAAAATGAGTCAGTATTGTTTCCTGAAATGTTTTACCAATTTGGAAAAAAAGATTAAAAATTTTCGATTTTTTTCTTTCGTAAATTTAACAAGCAATTAGAGCAAAGTTGTGAACAAAGTCGAAAAAAATCGGTCTTTCCATTTTGATGATGATTACACGATTTTTAGGAATATTTTAGGATCAATTTGAAAGTTTACCGGGCTATTGGAAGTACATTAATCTAAAAAAAAAACCTGGCAACATTAGCCTTTCCATCGATATTTGTAAAGTAGTGGTACATTTACTGAAAAACCATAGGAAGTTATTTTTTTAACTTTTTTCAAATCCATGTTAAAGGTGAAATTTTTTTTTCTCAAAGATGAACGAAAGGTCTTGTAGGAAATTTATTCAAGTTTTCAAAGCAGCCCTTTAATTCCTTGTACGATCTTTCTTTGCTGAGATATCGATGATCAAAGATAATACGTAAAAGATAAAAATCAAAGATCTTATATCATTCAAAGTCGGATATCTCAGCAAAAAATTGACATAGAGAGACAAAAAAACAAATTGCAGCTGAAAAAACAAGCTAACTGACCTATACATTGATTTCACTGAAAAAAAATTCCCGAGCCCATAGATCTTTTAAAAAAAACATAAAAAATGGGGAAAAAAATTCTCCCGTTATTTCTTATGTTTGCGCTATAACCGTAGCTCAGATTTTCTTTGCCGAAAGATCTCGAAACATGAAGATTCAAAATTCTTTTTTTTTTATATCTCGATACGACCATTTTTCACATAGATACAGCGCTTCAAAAAGCAAAGAATTGAAGACACTTTCTGTTCCTTTAATTTTTTGTCGTAGTGTATTGTAATCTGAGTAGGTTTAAGCTGGGTAGGTATCTAGAAAATTTATAAATAGCTTATGAATTTAGAAAACTATGAAGCTTATGACAATCAAATATGAATTTCGGAAATGTATTGATGAACGAGCATTTTACGAATTTTATTACTCACTTATGAATTGAGGAAATTGGTTAAATGATTATTAATTGGGGAACTTTATGATTAATAAAAAAATTGCAAAATTCATTAATTAATTGTAAATTTGGGGAACTGATTAATTCAGTGAAAATCCAGGCGTTTATGTAATTAACTAATTTAATAATCATAGATGTAAATTTTTTTTTATTAATGCATCTATTATTTAAATGATATCTCCAGTATGAATTCAGCCGCATGATCACTTCAGTATAAATTCAGCAAATGAATTAAATAGCAATTCAGTAGATTGACTAGCCAATATGGTCTTGATGTTTGCATCGTCGGAACGTAACGAAAATTCGTTTTTTAAAACATTAACTTGTTGCCATAACATTTTTGTTGTATTTTTAGGCTACGAGAATGACAAACGTCTTTTAAGATCTTTTCAAGCTCTATCATCTTAACTTGTTGGAAATATTGGGGGGGGAGTTAGAAGGAAAAAAACATTGAAGTTTACATAGTTGGAACGCAACGAAAATTAATACTTTTTGATCACTCAAATTTGTTTTTGTCGACTTGGGCTGTGAAAATCCTACAAGAGTTTCTACGTATTCTTATTAGAAATTTACGACTTCAATTTGCAAAAAGGAAGAGTTTCGATAATGATAAAAATAAATAAATAAAAAGTAAATAAAAAAATATCCTTGCCTTCCAACGTTGCAAACTTCAACGTCATAGAGAAAACAAATTATCGCTGCGTTTCAACAATGCTTCATGATGTTCAAACTAACGAGGGGAGGACGCCAATCGGGTCCCACTGATTTCGCCCAAACTGCTTGGGTAGAAGGAAGTGGGTCCCCACTTAAGGTCGTTCTGTATTTTTAGTAAAATCTTAGGTATTGGCTCGAATCTAAGTATTGTGTCGATATGACCTTCATGGACCGATGCCCAAAAGTTCAATCGAATATGAGTATTTTTGTACGCGATCCCTATACCTAACATGTAAACCGATAGGAGTTTGCTCGCATTTCTCAATATAGGTTTTCAAAGCATCTTAGGATTTTAAAATAAAAACACACGTTTACGCAGTACTATTGTGGAATTGTTCAAAAAAATGACAAACTTTGACCCTTTAGTTTCGGAGATATCGACTTATGAAAAGTGGTAATTTTATTCCACACCGAGCTCGGGCCCAAACATCTTTAACGGAATGGCAATAGTGTAAAATGGGATTCAATCGCATTCGGGTTTCCTTCACTGTTTTCCTCAAAAAATGTCTTTGTTACACCGAATACAATTTAAACTGTCAAACTATGTAAATATTTAAATTTAAATATTTCGCGAAAGACGGATCGTAGGAAGCTCAACGCTATGACTGCAGGAAAATCGCGCTGTTGCCACGATTACAGCGCCCCTCTTTATACGAGTATGAGACCTATCTATGCATGAGGTGCGAATGTGTGGGACATATAGAGGGTACAAGCTCTGTCAAAAATTTACAACCAACAGCATCGTATAGGCATTGACTGTTACTATACGCTTCGACCGAAACTTTTTGCTGATACGTGTACCCACAGAACTACCTCAAGGTAATCCTATCGCCAGGCTTCAATCCACAGGATTTTCATTTTTTAGCTTCACTAAATATATCAATAATCGTCTCTGTAAAATTTCCGTGTCGGTTATCGACCTAATTACAGAGAAAAATATTTAATTGCGTATTTTTGCGCAGGAATTCCGAGACGACATACAAAAACCCAATTTCTGGTTGCTACAAAAGTGTATTAATAGTGGGAGTCCGTCAGATTCTTAAAAAATAATCAGATTTATATACTCAACACTTGTAGTAGACCAATGCTCTCAGAAAAAATTACGCTCATTGACCTAATTTTTATATAATATCAAGTTTAATTTGAACATCCGGTATTGGATTTATTACCACTTGCTACTATAAAGAGACGTGACAGCAAGGCAACAGCTGACCTCATCTCACTCATCCGAATTTCCACACATATTTCATTTTTACCCGACATATTTCGCCGACGCAAAGTTTCCACGCTTTTTACCGGTCGTGGCCCGAATAAAATGCTTTATATTTCCCGCACCTGACAATGTTTCGACAGATTGACGTTGAAAAGCATGGAGGTTAAACTCGCCTGGTTGAGTAAAACGGGACGGAGATAGAACCAATGTTGCCTAATATCAAACTTAAAAATACTGCGCGAATCGTTGGAATAACAATTTATTTCATTTTTCTAATTAAATGTGAACATTCATTAAACAGTTTACACATGGGAAATTTTAGTCACTACCAATTATTTGTTTGCACATATAAAAAATATAAATTGTACTAGTCTCAAGTATGATCAGTGGTATGACTAGTGGGAAGCGATAGGATTACCTTAACGTCCCTAAAATGTTTCGCCTGAGTGGGCCATAGGAAAGGGTAAAATGCTCTCCAAAGACTTTTGAGTAGAGCTTGAGGGATATTTTTTCAACCATTTCCGAGTCAGCGGCGTAGCGCAGTGGTCAAGCGCATTGCCTGTCACCCCGCTGGCTTGGGTTCGATTCTCGCCGCTACCGTCGAAAGTTTGTTCTTTTAATTTCCCGTAATATTCAACTATTTATTGTAGAATTTATTCAAGCAGTTAATTTATATAATTAGGTGGAATTTTTAATGAAAATAAAAATTCCGATAATTCTTGCAATTAATCACGTACGCGGCTTTTTATTCATTATCAGAAATAATTTTACATTTTTTACCGTGATATTCATCGTAGAAACATTATTTCCGGTGATAAATAAAAAGCAGCGTACATAATTAATTGCAAGAATTTTAGGAATTGTTATTTTTATTCAAAACTTCACCTAATTATATAAATTAACTGCTTGAATATATTTAATTTCTACAACAAATAGTCGAACATTGCGAGAAATTAAGAAACATTTTTTTTTATGCGGGAGCACCGAGAATCGAACCCAAGCCAGCGCTGAGTGCGGTACGCAGTTGACTTGGGAATGGTTAAAAAAATATCCCTCAAGCTTTACTCGGAAATATTTGGAGAGGGTTTTACCCTTTTCTGTGGCCCACTCAGGCGAAATAGTTTAGGAACGTTAAGTGGGGACCCGCCTCCTTCTACCCACGCAGTTTGGGCGAAATCGGTGGGTCCCGATTGGCGTCCTCCCCTTGTAAGTATATATTTAGAAAATTGATCAATCACTTTTTAATTTAAAACATTACTAAACTGATGACAACATTATGAATTGTATTATATTAAGCAAACAAACCCTCCAATGACTCGATTAATCCAATCATTTTAACGAAAACAAAGAAAAAAAGGAGTGTCCCATTTTTAATAAATTGTCCAAAACGCAGATGAAAGAAATGTCCATGAGAATTTCGCGCGAAAAATGGGAAATGTCACACGAAACAAACGTTGTGTTGCAGGCCGATTTGAAAGTTGTCAGCGACGCGAAGGGACAAACGGTTTACCGCGATCATTTGCCGTTGTTGGGCGAGCAGGGACCCGGAAGAACGGGTCCCCACGGCCTTCAGATTGGCGATCAGGTAAACGTCGATCTCGAGCTCGAGATCGTGCAATCGCTTCAGCACGGTCACGGCAGCTGGACGGACGGTATGTTCGAGTGTCTCGGTACCACTGGCATAGTTGTCGGCATTGACGAGGATCACGACATCGTGGTCTCCTATCCGAGCGGCAATCGTTGGACCTTCAATCCCGCCGTATTGTCCAAAGTGCAAGTCCCCGTGACCGTCAGCAACTCCAGTACCGAAAATCAGAGATTCGCCGTCGGCGATTTAGTCCAGATATGCAACGATCTGGAAAAAATCAAATTGCTGCAGAGAGGCCACGGGGAGTGGGCCGCGGCAATGGCACCGGTACATTTTTAACTCATTCTATTTTTTACCATGAAGCTTGCGGCTTTGAACAGCAACGAAATTATTTTCATTCTTTTTTTCATTTCTATATTTTATTATTATGTTCGTTGCTTTTTTTATTACGAATAACAATAATGATTTTTTTCCACTCGGAAGTATCTTTGCAAGTTTACATCGTAGAACTCTAGTGAGGGTGAGGGTTGATGAGTCGCATTCCAACAATGCAAGCTTTGACATCATTTCAGGCTTTCATTATTCAACGATCCTTTGTGCGTTCTTCTGGGGCTACTTTTTATTTATCACGAAAAAGACGGAAAATTCGTCAATTACGTTTTTTTGTGAACACTCAAAGGGAGGTCGGAAAATTGCGAACTATGATTCGTTCTTTTCTGACTTGTTTGCGATTCGCATTTGAATGTATTTTCCTGTAATGATTCCGACGAATTGAAATCCTTGATTTTGAGAAAAAATTGCCACGACGTAGAGTTGAAAAATCGTATTTTTTTTCCTTCAACGGGTTAGACCTAATTTGTGGCCGGAAAAAGTGGAATTTTCGTGATTTTTGCAAAAAACCTGCACACGGAATATGTGTGCAGGTTTTTAAACTTGTTTTTATTCTACATTAAAAAGTATGGTTTTATGTGTCTTCTACGATTTTTGTATTGGAAAAATATTGACAAATGTGGTAGATACAATGGTTTGTGCAGAGCGCTGTTTGTAAGACGTCCTCCGTGGTGACCACTGCTGCTAGGATACGAATCATCTGAAATAAAAAATCAAACGAATTTAGTTTTTGCATGAGACCATCTAATGTTTGGACGACGGATTTAATCAGATGTTGATGTTTGAAAAAATGGCCACAGTCCAAAGTGAATGTATCGATTTTTGGTGAAAAGAACGCTCTATTTCCGCTGATTAAAAAAGAGACTATGCATCGAAAAAACAAATTCCTTCGTTCAAGCACTGCTTTTTGATATGTACAAGAAGCTTGTCAAATTTGATATTGATCGGTGCAGTGATTTTTTCGATATCTTGGACACCGATTTTGAAAAATTCATTTTGGGAAAAATGCGTTTAAAGTTCGCCGGTTCACGGAACCTACCTACAAAGCCCATAACTCCCTCAATTTTGAACGGATCGACTTGACATTTTCAGACACATCCTTTTGAATTGATATATTTTGAGAATCCGTCGAAAACCAAAACAGAATGACTTAAAAAAATGCTAACTAGGTATAAGCCCTTAAGGAAAACTATCAAAGATAAACAAAGGGATCATCACAGTGTAACGTGTTGAAAAGTAGCTGATTTTCGCGATTCTTTTTTAGATGGCTAAAATACGCTAATCAGTCTGATTTTTTTATGTCTAATCAAAGCACTTGGGACAACAGAAAATTAATTTCTAAACGTTTTTTTTAACGGTTGAAAATGTCTTCGTAAAAAAGGAGTCCTTACGGTGTACACGGTTGTGGCCGTAAATATTATCTGAAACAAAATTTGTAAAAAGATTATTATTTAGTATAAAACCCGCTATCTTGCTATGGAGTTTTTTTTTGTTGTTTTTACCAAAATTATCAAAATGGCGGTGGTTTGAAAAAAAGTACCGAATTTAGCCTATTTTCGCGACAGTTTTTCGTTAAAAAAATATGAAGATTAAAAAAAAACCATAGCAAGATAAAGAATGGCGTGAAGAATGTTTTGTCAAAATTTGAGACGAATAGCTTGAGAACTCTTCCTTTGAGAGTGTACACCGTTTTAAAAACCGACATTTCGAGAAAAACGCGTCCGTCCACGCCAGGTCTCATGCAGCTAATCGAATCCCTTTTTCCGAGAAAGGCTGTAGTAACCGGAATAATTCGAATCTTGCCTCAAAAATTGAACAGCATGTTTATAACCGTCTATACTATCGGATAATGTAACAAAAAAGAAACGATTTTTTGAAAATTTCGGACTGTGATGTTCCCTTAATGAAATTTTGCACAAGTCCAAATGTGTTATTATTTAAGCACTTCAATTTATTTTTCTATCAATTTTAGACCCTGGGCAAAGTCGGTCGCGTTCAGCAAATTTATCACGATGGTGATTTGAAGGTCGAGGTATGCAGCACTTCCTGGACTTACAATCCCCAGGCTGTGATCAAAGTGGCAAGCAGCGACGGCAGCGCTCCGGGAATCAGCAGTGGCGGTAAAAATATAATACCACGCCCCCCTCTCGTACCACCAAAAATTGATAATAATCATTTCGTTGACATTTCAGAACGTTTGTCAGCGATGCTGAAGAAATTGTTCGAGACCCACGTATCGAGCGACATAAACGAGGAACTTGTGAAGAATTCAGCGACCGGGGACGCTGCCAAGTGCGAGGAATGCCTAAAGCGTCCGGACGCTAATGTGAACGGCTCCTTTGCCGGTCATACCGCGTTGCAAGCCGCCAGTCACAAAGGCCATCTCGAAGTTATCAAAATATTGCTGCGCTTCAAGGCCGATGTTGAAATCGAGGTATACTTTTCGACCAATATAAGATCTCACGCCAATCTTAATTATCTTACGATAATAATAATAAAGTTGGCATGTTGAATAACGTTCTCGCTGTTTTTTTTTCGTGAAAATTACTGCTTTATTTAAAAAAATCATTCCTAATGCTTTCAAACGTTTCGAAATTGTTGTGTGATCAACTCCTAAGGATTCTGCAAGTTCAGCTATCGTCTGACATGAGTCTTCATGCAGTAATTCCTCCAATACGACACATCAAAATCATTATTTTTGAAGCGTCTGAACCAATCTCCGCATGTTGTTTCCGACAGAGCATGGTCGCTGTAAGTCTCAACGAGGATTCTGTGTGCTTGAACGGCAGATTTTTTCTGAATAAAGTAGTGCAGTAAAATTCCCCGCCAATACTCTTTTTGGCACAAAATTTGACATTTTTAACACTATGAAAAAAAAAGTCGTTTACATTTCGACGAACTGACATACACTGAATTTTAAGCTTGCCTATAGTACTTCTTTATAGATGCGTTACCATCTTAAACTATACGCGCGCAGTTCTGGTAACGCCATCTATTGAAAAACAGCGAGAACTTATTCAATGTTCTAATGACGATAATACACTGACACAATAAAATAAAGGAGCAAGAAAAGTTGACCATTTTTTTCTTGTTTTTCGAAAGGCTGTAACTTCGTCAAAAATGGTTGGACAAAAAAAAAGGATTTTGAAGCGTGAAGTTTCTAGTTTTCATTTCTGACAATGATTTTTTTTTGAGAATCAATGATTGCGCGGTCGGAAGAAATATCACGACAAATAAAATTTTGCAAATTTGTACGTTTTTCCAAGTTTTGCATACGTTTTGGGGATTTTTTTCGGACTTAACCAATATCAAGGTCATTGAGCCCATTCAATTCACTTCAATTTGCTTTTTTCTTTATCTCCGTACGACCATTTTTCGCTGAGATATCGGCCTTTGAATGAAAAAAACGTCCTTTTGTCTTCAGTCATCGATATCTCAGGAACTAATGGTCGTGCGGGAATTCGACCGGCAGTTTTGGAAACGTACATACATGCTCTACAACCTAGGATTATTATTGTAGTGAATTTTTTTTTTAATCATTTTTTCCATCAGTTTTAAAAAAGTACAAAAAAACGATGTTTTCTTGGTTTTTATAAAATCCACCGCTACTTTGCAAATATTGCGATAAACACTAATGTTTATGGACGGTCATTCAGCTCAATATGTCCCCAAGAGCCATGCAAAATTCCAAATTGATCCGTTCATCGGTCTTTCTTGCCCGATTGACCAAAATTTGAAAAAAAATTAAAGGAGCAAGTTTCCTCCCCCTCAGACATCATTTCATGATTATTAAGAGGAAAAAAAATATTTCATTACTTTTCGTACAATTGGGTATTGAGTACGCATCAAATGTTGGAAAAAACCCTGGAAACCATAATCACTAAAAATGTTCGAAAGAAAAAATTTTAATAAAAAAAATGTTGAAAATTTTTTTTTAAATAAAAATATCAATTTCGTTTTTTTTTAATGTTGACATTTTTTTTTCAAATCAACATTGTACCGCCAGCATTAGAATTACCCAAAGTGTGCCACTCTTGCAACTTGAGCTTCAGTTAAATATCGTCTGACCATGATTACTTAAGAATATGAGTTTTCGTATCATAATCAATACAATTTACAGATACTAAATATTCTTTCTTCGACAGTTTTGAAACGTTTAACAGTCAAAACTACTACTAATTTTCCAAACGACCCAAACAAACCCAAACAATGTTGATTTGAAAAAAATGTCAACATTAAAAAAAAAATCGAAAGAAATTTTTTTATAAAAAAAAATTCAACATTTTATTTTATTAAAAAAATGTTTTCTTGAAATTTTTTAGTCAACATGATTTTCAGGGTTTTTTTTCAACATTTAATGCATACTCAAATACCCAATTGTGCGAAAAGCAATGAAAAGTTTTTTTTTCCTCTTAATAATCATGCAGTGATGTCTGAGAACGAGGAGACCTGCTCCTTTAATTTTTTTTCAAATTTTCGTCAATCGGGCAAGAAAGACCGATGAACGGATCAATTTGGAATTTTGCATGGCTCTTGGGGACATATTGAGCTGAATGACCATCCATAAACATTAGTGCTTATCGCAATATTTGCAAAGTAGCGGTGGATTTTATAAAAACCAAGAAAACATCGTTTTTTTGTACTTTTTTAAAACTGATGGTAAAAATAATTTTTTTTCACGACAATAATAATCAGAGCTAGTAGAGCATGTATTCACGTTTCCAAAACTGCCGGTCGAATTCCCGTACGACCATTAGTTCCTGAGATATCGATGACTGAAGACAAAAGGACGTTTTTTCATTCAAAGGCCGATATCTCAGTGAAAAATGGTCGTACGGAGATTAAAAAAAAGCAAATAGGAGTGAATTGAATGGGCTCAGTGACCTTGATATTGGTTAAGTCCGATAAAAATCTCCGAAACCCGTGCAGAACTTTGAAAAACGTAAAAATTTGCAAAATTTTTTTTGTCGTGATTATTCTTCCGACCCCGCAATCAGTGATTCTAAAAAAAACCATTGTTAGAATTGAAAACTAGAAACTTCAAGCTGCAAAATCGAAAGCCTTTCGAAAAACACGAAAAAAATTGTCAACTTTTCTTGCTCCTTTATTTTTTGTGTCAGTGTATGACAACAATAATAAATAGTATATTAACTATATATTAGTATAACAACAACAATAAAAAGTGATGATATTGTAAAATCGAGACAACAAAATCCCAACGACATTGGCAGACTATAATAATAATAATAACGAAAATAATTACTATCATGTTAGTAATATTAATCAATAATAATAGTTAACTAGTAGTTGTGATACCGACAATCATAGTGGCAGAAGTCATACCGAGAACAATAACAGAATAATAAAATAATGATAACAACAATAGACAACGGCAATCTAATAACAGCAACAATAATTATACTGACCAACAATAATAGTAATGGTGATAGCTATGATTTTTTTTCTTCATTCCGCATTTAAATCAATAAAATAACATTAATAAACATGTTAGTTCATTTAGATATATTTATTTCGCCATTCTTGCCTCTCGGGCTTAACAATATTACATCAAATTACAGCGGTTACATAATTCTCTCTTATACTACTCTTAAGTCTACATATAATCTTGTCTTTGGTTCATATTAATAACTTTTTTCCTCTTACGACATTTCTATTATAAATTATCATCTTATACTCGTTTTACTTTTTGTTTTCTCCAGTCCGTACCTTTTCCTCAAACGTTCCCACGTATTCGCATAGTACGGGCTTAACTTCTCCATTTAGCAGCTCGTTTCATCGTATCGGCTTCTTCGTTTGTATAAAGCGTTCGTCCACGTTCATCCTCACATCACTACTTATCGATTCCCTAAATTTCTCGCATTGCCTTATATGATTTAAATTCTCGCGTAGAGATGTATGCTCTTAACAGTATTTCGAGGTGTCTATTCTGCACCAGTCTCCGTGCATCCTTTGATCATTTAGCTTCACATCCCTTTTTTAGCTTAGCTTCTAGTTGGCTCAAATCTCTACCAATTTCTATTGTTAGCATCGACCCCTCTTCCCATTCTACTTTTCTAAACGCATTTTCCATTTCGCTACCCCACTTGGCAGGGTATCCATTTGCCCAATTTCTTATTTTCCCACTGAGACAAATTCTTCACCATCTCTCGCTATTTATTGTTAGTATGTATAATATGTAGCCACTCGCCCTCTTTCTCGCTTCAAACCCGATTTTTAGCCTCCCAGTATCCATTCTCCATATAAACGCAGGTGTATTAGGACTCACCCCCATGATGATTTTTATATAACTCCCCGCCACTCTTTCGATTTCACTTCTCTCATCCTACCCTCAAGTTTTGGCACCGTAAGTTAAAGTCGCCCGTACTAGTGTTTCCAGTAGGTACGCTCTCCTTTTCATGTTGTTTACTCTTTCCCTTTTCATTATTACCCACGCTACATTTGTCGTTGCTTGTTTACATTTGGCGCCAGCACTTTCAGGTGTTATGTGCGGGACTTCTTTACTGTGAATCAGAATCCCAAATATTTGTAGATTTTTACTTCCTCAATTTTGTTATTCTCATACTTCTATTCCTTGTTTTCCTTCTCCCTCCTGTCTCTCCTAAAAATCATCACCTTCGTCTTAGCTATATTAATTTGCATCCTATTTCTCTTCACGTATCTCTCTAGGATCTTAAATATCGCGTTCAATTAACTCGCACTTTCTGCCACTATCGCAACATTATCCGTAATAGTAAATACCAATGATAGTAAATAGTAATATCGGATGATAAATTATATATAAATAATAAAACGACAATAACGACAAAAACAGTATAATAATTATGAATACAATGATGATGATAATAGTAATAACAGCACGAATTAAAATACTGTACGAGATGCAATTTTGCAACAACAAAAAACCCGGAATTACACTAACAAGGAGCATCACTTAAGGTAGTACGAGTGCGCAATCTTGATTTCTATAGATTTTGTTAAAATTTTAACCAGACGTTGTTCATATTATTATGCATGCTTGAGTGGAATTTCAGAACAGTCGACTATTTAGATTGGGAGATAATGGGTTTTTGAAATTGCAACTTTTAACACTGCAGGGTCTACATTGAAATTTAGACAGAATAATTTTGCGTAAAAAATATTTATCCCCTATAATAATAAGACATATGGCAACACCGCAAAACAATATTGTTCAATATTTCGAGAAAAAATAATTATCGTATTCCTAAAGTTAAAAAATTTGTCATAAAAAAATATTTGCATTATAAATATTAATATTTTATATTGTTTATGTTATCTTCATTAACAAATAAAAGTGTTGGTTCATTCATAACTAATTAAAAACTTAGTTCGATTAAAAATTACTTCCAAATTAAAATTTGTGTTGCATAATTATTTTAATTATGCCGCGCAAAATCACGTCATTGGATACGTGGAACGGTGCAGTGTTGCCATATGTCTTCTTATTATAGGGGACAAATATTTTCTACGGAAAATTATTCTGTCTAAATTTCAATGCAGACCCTGCAGTGTTAAAAGTTGCAACTTTAAAACCCATTATCCCCCAATCTAAATAGTCGACTGTTCTGAAATTTCACTCAAACAAGCATAATGATATGAACAATGTCAGGTTAAAATATGAACAAAATCTATAGAATTTAAGATTGCGCGCTCGTACTAACTTAAGGAGTTTCCAGACTAAAATCAAAATGCTTGTAGACGATTGAAATGTATATGACCGAATGATTTATTTAGGGTGCATTAATTAACTGTTCAAAAGTTGATCCGTTTGACAACATTATTTCGGAGATTTTATAATGTTCAAGTTGAACCATTATCCCTTTGGTAATCTACATGGCACTCTGAAAACACTAGTTATAGGGCTGTAGGGGATAAAATAATACTTCGATTTAAATTAAAAAACTGAGCAAACTGTGATTATAGTGTTGGAAATGTCGTTTCAACAAATTAAGCGGTTTCTCTACTTCGGTCGTCTACAAAACTCGAAAAATGGCGTGAATTTTGGGATCGAACGGTTCGTTTTCGGACATTAACGAGACTTGTAGGTGGAACACGGCTAGATCGCGTTAATTGACTCCGTCGAGTGAGCAACTTACAGTCAAGTATTAACTAGCGGCTATTATCACGATATTTAAACTTCACAATGAAATATATTAATTCGTCCGCTTGACACTTTTAACGTTTTCTCGACTTTGTCGAATCAAAGACTCTTTATAAAACGTTGAACGTTGAATGTTTTTCACCGTGTAAATAACCAGGAGCCGATGGAGCTTTAGTGATAGTCAGCTTTGCCAATGGCAGAAACCGTTGCTATTGCCAAGTCTATCGGTTATTTTTTCTTGAATGAAATTGCAACATGTTTATATTTAATTGCAAAATTGATAACTAGTAATATCCTTCGTCGGCTTAGAAATATTTGTCAACAATATTATAAGCTAGAAATTGCCCAATATAAATTTATTTTCACATGGAATTTTATTCACCAGCGTATTAGGACACCGCTTTCTTTGAGGTATGATTACCCTCGCCCGCCTTAAACGGTTTTTCCGCCGATAAAAAGAATACGCGTCTAATAGTTTTCAATGCTTTATCACATATATGAGTTTCAACAAAACCGAAGACGGACAGTTAAGTAATGTTCCTTGTAAGAAGCAATACGCGTAGTATGGTAATAACAATGGTAATGATAACCGCAAATAATAATAATGAATCTAATAATACTTATACGGATTGACAGTAGCGAATTGCATTAATAACGATAGGTAAAATATTGATAAGTCTGACAATACCAGCACTAATAAAAATAATCCATAATATTAGCAACGGTAACTAAAATAACAATAAATCTTACAATACTTATTATAAATAAAAGTAACGAATAGGGTTAATAACGATAGGCAAATTAATAATAAATCTCATAACTCTTTGACGAACAAAAATAATTGATAGTATTAGTAATAAAACGTAAAATAACAATGAATCTTATAACACTTATTACGAATAAAAGAAATGAATAGCATTGATAACGATATCGAATTAATAATAAATCTAATGATGCTCGAATAAAAAAAAAATAAGAAGTAACGATAGACTGATTCATGGTAAACCTAATAATCCGTTCACGAATAAAAATAATTATTGGTATTAGTCATTGTAGGTTAATTAATGATAAATCTAGAAATTCTTTCACGAACAGAAATAATATGATAGGATTGGTAACAATACGTAAGGTGATAATGAATCTTCTAATACTTATTACGAATGAAAGTAATTAATAGCGTCAATAACGACAGACACATTAATAATGAATCTAATCATACTCGCACGTATAAAAATAATGAATATTATCAATAACAATAGGCAAAGTAATAATACTTTTACGCATGAAAATAATTGTTCTGCATGAGGAGTTATAGGCAAAGGCAATAGTTATCATAATTCTGATAATGTTGAAGTTTGCACCGTTGAAACGTAACGAAAATTCGTCTTTTTACCGTAAACACTTGTTTGATTCCAACATTTTTTTTTACACTTTTAGGCTACGAGAACTACGTAAATGTTTTCTTCAGATTTTTGCTGAGCTCTGAAATTTAAATTTGCACGAAAAATCTTTTGGGTTCGAAAAAAGAAATGAAAAAATGGAAAATTTTGTTGCGGTACAACGATGTAAACTTCAAGACCATTGATTTTGACAATAATGGAACAAAGTATGACATATTTGTCGAAAGGGTCGATCGAATGTTAAATCGCGGGGATTTTTCCAGGACGAGGACGGCGATCGAGCTGTTCATCACGCAGCCTTTGGTGACGAGCCTGGTGTGATGGCTCTCGTCGCGGGTGCCGGTGCTGATCTGAACGCTCGAAACAAGCGACGGCAAACTGCCCTCCACATTGCTGTGAACAAGGGCCACGCCGGTGTCGTGCGAACCCTTCTCGAGTTGGGCTGTCATCCGAGTCTACAGGTGAGTAATCTTACATTTTTCTTTTCTATTTTTTGCATTTGTACGTTTTCTTGAGAATTTTGCGCGGAGCCCTTCGACTTTTCCGCGATCCATTCACGTATGTGTAGCACGTAAGAGGCAAATTCATGGATGCAAAACGTGAGCTCAAATCTCGTGAAATATGGCCTCCGTGGCGAGGTTAAGTGAACGCTGCCTCGTCGAGCGGGGGAAAATCCCCGACAGGCATATACCGGGTGACCCGTATTATAGGGTTAGCTGTGGCGACCCGAAGATCGGGGTTATTTAGAAAAATCCATCTTGGAGGAATAATCAAGATGATTGAAAAATCGTTTGGGTATTCATTTGTATGTACATTAAAAAAGTTGTGTAACAAATTTCATGAAAAATATTCATAATGAAAGAAGTTATAAACAATTTTGTGAAGGACCTTTGAACGTGACCTTTGAACTCAACGGTGTACTTCATTTCGGCCACCCGGTTGATCTGAAACGAAAAAACGAGTTTTTTTTCTTAAAATAGATAATAGGGGTTAATATTTGACCGACCTTTTTTTATATCGTGTTTCAAACGTTAAAAAGAAATGTTTGGTTTTTTTTCGAATTTTTTTTGTTTTGCAAAAACGGTTACGAAGAGAAACGTCGGTCAAGACTAAACTGTTATTACACTGAATAAGTGTACCAAGTTTCAAGTCAATTCGTTCATATCGTGTCGAGATATCGTGTACATCGTTTTCAAAAACATAGTTTCGAAAAAAAACGCGTCCAAAGTTTTACTAGCAGTTATATCGTTGTAATCAATAAGTTTACCTTGAATCTGCGATTTTTGCACAATATGTTGGACCTTTCTCTTCCCTAACGCTTCAACGGGTCTGCGTTATCCTGGAGCCCAAGAGACAGGTCGATTTTATATAGGGGGGACTGGGGACACTTGATCCTTCCTTTTGTTTTTACCTCATACTCCCTTACTTAATATAATATTTCAAATGTCTTGGCACCGAAAGACGTGGAATTTCATTAGGAATAATCGGCATAATAACGACTAAGGTTAGTTTATAAATGTTGTAAATATCCCACCAAAACTAGAGGAAGAGAATGGTATCAAGTATCCCATATATATGGGTGATTTGGACTGTATGGATGGCTTGATCCGGGGGAGCATATCCCCATATAGGACCCTATATAGAGGGCACCGATACCATTGCCTACATCTTCACGATCAGCAATGTAGATATGCAATAAAAGATGTTGACATTGTTATAATCTGATTGATTATAACTGATATTTATGGTTCATTCAACTGATTTTTATCAACTGTACTTATATCAATACAATTAACATTTGGAAGTAGCATCTACAACAAAATCTGCTCAGTCAAAAACACATAAGTATCTAATAAATTCAACATATTGAATTATCTTATAATTTATCAAAATGTTCTGTTCCTATTAAATAATCTTAAATCTTTTACGTATCATTATACCGTAAAGGTAATCAAGTATTTTTTTATCTTAGATTAATGACCTTTCTCAAAGCTACCTATCTCTTTTTTATCTACTTTTCAATTTTGAACTTTCTCCATGAGTTCGGAAACTCAATGCTAATCATTCTCTTTTGATGATGTTTTTAGCTTTGGAGCAGGTAATTTCTTCACAACTTGATATTTAGCGATTGCACTAATATCATCTCGAACATGCCACTTGAAACGTTTTCCGAGAGAAATTCAGAGAGAAAAGAAAAACAATAACTAAGGGACACTTGATCCGGGCGATCAACTCTCCCTTAAGAACGTGTACCAAGTGTCCCACAACCAGGTTGCGGTAAAAAAGTCATATTTAGAAAAAAGATATTTACATTGATGTGCTTTCTGTGCAAAACTGTAAACTGCATCTATAATCACTTGTATTAAAGGCTTAAACACCTAGAACAACTTTTCCAAATAACAGTATAATCAAAATTAAAACTTACAAAAAATATTTATCTGCCGCACCAAACCTCAACCCGTCCGCCATTTGCAAAGCTGTCGAGTTTGACAGACGGCACTTTTTTAGAAAGTTTGTTGGTACCATAGACATCTAGTGTTGCCAGTTTAAAGTAATGCAATTTTGTCGTGCACCAAGTCTCTCATAAGGATCCAGTGTCCTCAGTCTCCCTAACTTTTTTCTGATGCGACCATTCAGATGACGAGGTTGAGATTTGAAACAAAATTAATACGTAACCTGGCCAAGTTTGATTTTTTTTCTCAATTGGAAAATATCGATAAACAACAGGGTTATTATTATTAAAATCAAGTGCTGGCGCTGCTGCACAGTCAGTCAATGTACGGAATACTTTTTTGAAATGTGAAAAGTTACGAAAAAAGCCTTTTCAGAATTGCCCTTTTGACCCAACGGCATATGTAATGAGCACAGCAACATTCTCTGAGTCCATCAAAGTCCGTTTTCAAACAATGGTTACGAGCCTCAGTCGGTTAATTAGCGATTAATATATGCCGATAAAAGTTTCGCCAATTCGCAAAATTGGCAGTCCAGTCCTTCGAAAATGCATCTTTTCGCGTTTCGGCTTCTCCAGAAGCGCCCTTTTGATACAGGGACTTTTACGTGGGTTCACTTTGTGCGGAATCGATCTAGCTCTCGATTGGATTTTGACTTATTCGGCTAGGACTATTTGCCGATTCGCTGGATCACCCCAAAGTCGGCCTACCGGATTTCCCCAATTTTCCTTCCTCTTTGGATGTCGGTTTTCGCGATTTTTGGATGGACTTTTCGGGGAGAAGGAATGAGATATCGGGATAGGCCCACCGGCATTCTCTGTGCCTGTGAAATTCTTTGTCGGAAATGGGGTTATGAATCCTAAATGGTTAATTAGCGGCTGAAGTACGATCGATTGAAAAATTCCGGTCATGGCGTTCTGGCGTAAAAGGCCGGACAATAGGGCAAAAGAACGTTTTCGTTTTTTGAATTTTGAAAGGTTTTATCGGATGTAAAATTGAACGCTCGATCAAAAAAATCGGGCCTATATGCGAAAAATTTATATTAAAAAAAAATAATTTCGAAAAACCCTATTTTGGACAAAACCATGATATCTTCTCTTTGTGTTTTTTCTTGTCAGGGCTTTTTATCATAGAAAAAATTTCGATTGCTAGATGAGCTCAATGACAACCTCTAACAAGGAACATCACTTAAGTGTCCGCCTTCAATTTTGTTGAAACTCATATATGTGATGAAGCATTGAAAATTATTAGACACGTTTTTTTTTAATCTGCGGCAAAACTTTTTTAACGAGGGTAACGACCCCCCAAAGGAAGGCGTGTTGCCCCCTAATTTTTTTTCTTAATTATTCTATAGTGGATTTTTCATCGCTTTACATTAGAAGAATTTTTGTTTTTGTTTCATTCAGATCGGTGGACTGCTTGTTGGTGAAACTGCAAAACCACCTCTCGAAACACCCTTCTTTGAGGTGTCGTGTTACTCCGTAAAATCATTTTTCCGCAGATAAAATAAAATATATGTCTAATAGTTTTCAACGCTTTATCTCATATATGAGTTTCATCAAAATCGACGGCGGACACTTGAGTGATGTTCCTTGCAAGTCTATTAAAATCAGTTTTCGAATCCTGGTTACGAGCCCTAATTCGTTAATAAGCGGCTGAGATATGGTCGATTAAAAAATGACAATTTCGGCCGCAGTTTTTTCAAGTCACTGGCTATTTTCAATCGTATTTGGGAGTGGAACTTTTATCGACGATTTATTGTCGCAGCGTAAACAAGATGGCAAACTAGTTCGATTTCATTTGTATACGGTGCGTGGTTTTTGCGAGGTTGAATTTATTCAGCTTGACGCGAAATAACCCGTGGGAGGACGTACGGGCAATGTCCAATGAAAACATCTCTGATTTATGTTTACTGTTAATTTATACCATTTTCGTGGCGCTTACGCGAATAGTAGGAACACCGGAGTCACCGCGTCCCGGACTCCCAACTTCCTTAATGACTTTTCCGATGCATCCGAGAACGAGATTTCTCTCGACCCCCTCCCCCAACCTATCTCTCGCGCCCGTGGAATTTCAATAATAATTCATAACAATTGTTTTCCCCGCCCCTTTTATGGAATATCTCGCGCTCGTGTTTGCATTGATAACTGAAAAAAGAGAAGAAGGGTCGTTTTGCGGCTGCAGGCATCTCCCTTGTTGGGGGCCTGAGTCAATACTTGGATAGGTGACCCTTTGTTCGCGGACTATCTTTTGCGCTGGACGAAATATATTTTTCCCATGGATTTGGGTTGTATTATTTGGAATAAAAAAACGTAAAAACTGTTGAAAATTTTCGGCTGATGAG
The DNA here is from genome assembly GCA_944452715.1 of Ophion slaviceki. Classification (NCBI taxonomy): domain Eukaryota; kingdom Metazoa; phylum Arthropoda; class Insecta; order Hymenoptera; family Ichneumonidae; genus Ophion; species Ophion slaviceki. The sequence goes on from OX101791.1 coordinate 3,551,511, forward strand.
AAGTTAATGATTAGAGAGAATTAATTTTCGTTGCATTCCAACGATGAAGATTGTAACATTGCAGTATTTTCATTTATGTATTTTTGCTGAGAACGTCTGATCTTTGGGGATGTTGAAGTTTGAATCGTTGGAATGCAATGGATTTTTGGAATGCAAATGGATCATTTTGACACGTTGCCCAAATTTATTTTGGCACACTCGAGCTACGAAAATCACGCAAATGTTTTTTTTAGGATTCTCATTAAAGATCTGCGAAAAGTAAATCTGCGCAGAAGATTTTTGATAATAATTTGATGATATAAATGAAAGAAATTAAAAAATGACTTTCCGTTGCGCTCGAACGATGCAAAGTTCAACATCGTGATTGAAGCCAACAGGCTTGGAGCAACTTCCGGGTTTCCGTAGAATCAAAATTACGTTGAAGTTTGCATCATCGGAATGCAAGGGAATTTTTTTCTACACTTTAATATTTCTCCATTTTCATTGTTATCGAAAATCGCGTTTTGCCAATTTAGATTGCCGATTTCTAACAAGAAGACTGAACATTATGAGTGTTTTACGCATTCTAAATATGCTTAAAGATTTGAACGATGGATGAAAATTCATTGCCATTACATTCCAACGATACAAGCCCCAACATCATCGGTTAAGGTAGGAGATAGTCCATAGATACGATGTATGGACAAAAAAGCATCCCCTTTTTCTCACTTTACGCGCAACTTATTCCGTAATGGGGTGAAGATATATTTCGGGTCCTGAATCTTGCAATAGTGATATCAGGTCTATCCGAGAGCCCGCAGCTCCCAATGACGAGAAGGCCGTTTTTTCTTATCGGCAACCGACGTCTAAGTACGCCATTGGGACAGGCCGGCTTTCTCCACCCTAGGACCAACCCTGATGGCCAGTCGCAAGGGTGGTTGGGCGATAACTGCGAGGTAACTTTGCTCAGAGTGCGCCTTCCTCTTCCGCAATGTTCCGGTACACTTCTGGGACACTGGCCTGTCAGTTGCAATGATCGGACCTGGTCCATTTCCAGACACGTGCGCGAACAATAATCCGGAATTTTTTCTCGCGGACCCGAGGGTGTCGTTGATGCGTTGCCCGGCGCAACTTTGATCACGGGCAGGTATCGGCTTCACGATCTTCCGATCGGAGAGAGAATTAAACAAGGTTGGGGAGCAATGGCTAGTCCGCGATCTTCTCCCAGTTTGAGATCCAGTATCAGTGAGTTCCAGTGATGCTCCAGCAGCTGGCCGTGGCTTAGTCCGACCGGAAGTCGTTGCTGCCTGCTCCCGGTTGATAGTAGAGACTTTTCGATCATGGAAGATCGAGGCAAGAGGATTTGGGCGGTGTCGTTTGGTTCCTGTACTTCTGGATGTCCTTCTGGCAATCGCGGCATCCCCCCTCGTTATCCCAGGACTTGGCAGAGCCGGGGACGATCAGAGAAGACTTTCCCCAGGATGACGTGGGGAGCTTGCTTGCGGGTTTGAACAGCTCCAAAGCTCGATTCTCCTGGATTCGAAAACTTTTCCATGAGTTTCCGGGAAGAAGCAAGTTTCGGTTGATGATGCTTTTCCGAGCTCCTCTTCCTCTCGAGAAATCAATGTTCGATGTTCCAATCGTCATAAATCCAGAGCGATCCAGGGCGATATCCCCAATCCGCGAGAGACTCAACGAAGCCCAGGGTGGCGAACGACCCTCTAAGGCACCCACACATTGCGACCTGGGTGCTCAATACTCTACTGATTATCCGAGCGCGCTCTGAGGCTCTGGGGTGATTGTAACGTTGCTGCTCCTTGACGCTAACTCAACGCCAGTAATAGTTGGACGGGTGGTTCTAAGACGATAGCCGAGAGAGAGAAAGAGCGGCAAGGGGGGGGTCTAGAAACTTGGCCCGTAAATTTGCAAAGCGCACTCCAGCGTGAAATTTATATACGGGATATTAGAAGCTAACACGTTTGGGACACGTACCAAGGATTATCGTTATCTTCCTCATTTCCCGCCCGCACCTCATCACCCTCCTCAAAGTCTCTTTCGGACCATTTGGCCATTCGTCTTCCATTGTGAAGTTTGTTGAAGTACAACGGACTTTCTTTGTTAATACTATTAACTCTCTCATTTTTTTTTGTAAACATCGCATTTTCTGGTTGATTATTTCGATCGGGGATCTACCGATGAGCATCTTGAAAAATAGATCCGACGTTTCTCTTGACGGATAAAATCAAACATCTTTTCGGGAGAATAATTCAGAGATCGAAAATAGGTAAAAAAAAGATTTCGTATATTAATGACAGAATATACAATATATCTTGTATATTTTTATATATTTCTATCTATCTATATATATATATAAATTTAGAAAAATATACAAAAATGAATTGATAAAAAAAGTGTTTTACGGTCATCAACGTTTCTGTCAAATATTTATCGCCCAGAAGAGACAGAGGCGAACGCAATCAACATTTACTTCTTCAATTTTTCAAATTTCTCTCGACAGATTTTTGGTACGAAATTTAAACATTTTTTCGGGTGGCTCACTCAGAAATCTAAAATCTGAAAAAGATTTCGCATGTTAATAGAACAATATACAAAAATACATATCTACAAAAGTATACAAAATGTATAGAAATAAGTTAAAAATGGTGAAAAAAATCATATCAAAATAAATTAATGAAGTATATAAAAGGAAATGGATACAAGAATCACTCAAACTTTTGATAGAATTTTTTCTCAGGTCTACAATCGATATGTCCGAAAAAGTATCTTGGCCGAATGAAGAAGTTTGAAGTAAAAGAATTTTCTTTGCGTTCCAACGATGCAAACTCCAAGACGATGTCAAATTTCTCCGTAGATTCTTTAGTTGACGCTTATTCGTATTGTTTATTGTATTTTTCGAATAGTTCACCGTACGTCAATTCCGGTCCCTTTGTTGATTCTTCCTCAATATGGAATCCTTCTTCAACACGGAAAAAATATACTTTTTGGGGATTTTTTTTCAGAAAAACTGCAAAATAAATCGTGATTACAAAAAGGGTGTTTATCATACATATCAGTGACTGTATACAATCATTTTTTTGAATCGATACATTTCAAAATGGCGGCTGTGCAGCGTTTATCTCAAAACTGCATTTTTTAAGTTGGCCGGAAACATCACTCGGACAATTTTCAACCGATTCACTTGAAATGTTGAATATATCTTGAAAAATACATTGTCTATGGAAGTACGTAGGATTTTTTTATATTGCATAGTTCATTTGTTATTAACAATTATCTGACGATTTTTAAGGCAAATTTTTCACTTCCCAAAACTTGCCTAAAAAATCGTCAATAACAAATAAACTATGCAATATAAAAAAAAAATCCTACACACTTCCATAGACAATGTATTTTTCCAGATATATTCAACATTTCAAGGGAATCGGTTGAAAATTGTCTGAGTTATGTTTCTGGCCAAATTAAAAAAATGCAGTTTTGAGATAAACGTTGCACAGCCGGCATTCTGAAATTAATCGCTTCATAAAAATTATTTTATACAGTCATTGATATGTATGATAAACCCCCTTTTTTGTTTGTTTGGGTTTTTGTAATCATGATTTATTTTGTAGTTTTGCTGAAAAATCCCCAAAAAGCATATTTTTTGGCTTCTAGAGTGGCTTAACGCCTTAAAGACTTGCTCGAGTTTGCATGAAGGCTCAGGGAAAGTGTCGAAAACTTCTGCTCATTCGGACGGACATATTTCCACTGAGTTTCCGTTGATGATAGGAAATTCAGTGAAACTGCTTTCCGATAGTCTCAAGCCAGTGCGCGATCGAGCGCTCATTCATCCGAGTAGTGGCCTGGAACACACCCCTCAGCACAGGAGCTCGACGAGTATAGACTCTTGAGTGTAGAATTTGTGGTCAATTTTCGTTGTGAAAAGAATCGACTGAAAATTATACTGAAAAGAGGGAAAAAACCAAACGCTTTCAATGGTACTCGATGGCTTTATGTATTGTGTGCATACACGACTGATGGCCCGCGACGATCGATGCGTTGAACAAATTTGCGTGGGCTCGGCTCACACTCCCGTGCCCGCCCGCAAAGACAGACCGGAACTTTTGAATTCCCCAGGGACTTGGTCTCTCTCTCTCTCTCTCTCCCTCTCTCTCTCTCTCTCTCTCCCTCTCTCTCTCTCTCTCTCTCTCTCTCTCTCTCTCTCTCTCTCTCTCTCTCTCTCTCTCTCTCTCTCTCTCTCTACTCTCTCTCGCTCTCTCTCTGCCTTTGGCATCGGCGATTCTCAAACAAGGCAGCGGTGATTTTGGGCTTTGCTTGCTTTGCACAGGGCGAAACGAGTATTTCAATGACTCTGTTTCATTAAATTCGACGATAGGCTCTCGAATGTGAATTATTGACGAACCGAAGGCAAAGCGAATGAGAACGTGACCGAAATAGTATAATCATTATAAATGTTTCGACGTATATTTGAAATATCATTAATATTGACGCAAACATAAAAATACAGGAGAAATAACACCAATAAAAAACAATTACGCTGATAATTGTAATAAAATAATAATATTAGTGTGAATAAAAATAATGGTGTCATACATACACATATATTTTTACACTGAACAAATGCACAAATAGGACATTTGGACACTGTTATTATTATTCTTACCAATATTGTTTGGGTTTGGTTTATTATAACTACCATTGTAATTGTTGTCCATCGTTGTTAATTTCCCTGCCATTTTGCTTTTATTTTCAATATCAATGATATTCGAAATATAGGCCGACATATTTATAATGTTCATTTTATTTCGACCACTTTCTCGTTCTCTTTTATCAATTTAAGATCTATAAAAAAATCAACGGAAACAATATTAATGATAAGTATTGTGTAGTTATCATAGTCAAAATGATATATCTACACATGGACACATGTGCGTGCGTGTATGCAATGACATATATATCTAATGACGCGGCAGCGTCTTAACGCCAAGTAATAAAAAAAAAATCAACACCACTGAGCACCACCGACACTGACGAACACGCCGCGACTCCTTATACAGTAATCGCTGTATGGGCTTTAGTAGACGACTTTTCAACTTTAAATCGACATTACGGGAAAACGCGACAACAAATCGAAAATCTGATGACGATTTACCCATGTAAGTGATTTTTTCCTATCGATTTCATTCGCTTCATTTTTCGAACCGTCTACTCAATCTTGAGATCTCATAATATTGGCCGAGCTTCCGAGCGACTTTTTTACCACCTTTCATCGGTTTGCTCAATTGAATAAAGTCATTCGGTCGGATCGTAAGCATTACTACCATATGTCATCTGCAAGAGAGCGTTACGCAGCCGGTTTGCTCAATCGAATAACTTCACTCGGTCGCATTGTAAGCATTATTACATACGTCCTTTGCAAGATAGTGTTACGCTCAGCGTTACGGTGTGAAGTGCGACGTTTTTCGACTCGTTTGCGCATTCTCGCGTCGTTGCCCGGGCAACGCTGCCCCAAACAAACGATTGTACGCCGGTAGTGTGAAAACGGTCGCGTTTTTCAAGCGTACGGCTTCTGCTGGCTCTAACTTCTTACAAGGGTTAGAGCGTTTGTGCAAATAAAATAAATGGCTTTCTTCGCGCCAAAGTCAATTTTACGAAGGTTGTCTGTGGCGTGCATGTTAACCTCAAAAAAGTTCTTCGAATACGTCAACATACGGCTCTTTTCTGGGCCAAAAATTCATTAGGAGAAGGTTCTTCGTATCGCAAATTCTAACATAAAAAAATCCTCCAAAACTGTGAATATTGCGGCGAGCAGAACGTTGAGCTAATCTTCATAAATCTTTGCACCGCAGAGAAGAAAACGCCAAAAGTATGGAATTTTCTTATATCGAACGCAGGTAAGGAAAAAAATATAAACTTTTCGTTACTCAGAGACAACGACAGATCTACACCCGTATGTATCGAGCAGCTGAAATTATCACTTAGCTTCGCATCAAGCACAGCAAATAAGAAAGGCTAAGCATCGCCGAGCCAAATCTGTGGATTTGCTAGCTAATAATGTAAAAGTGTAGAATACGTACTTAGAATACCCATTAAATTTGTTAAAGAATCACAGCGACAGAGAAGGGTACCTTGGTGTAACCGTCCTTCTATTCCGTTTGGTGTCGTGATTATTGTCGTTCTTATCTCTTATTGTGAGAGAAATACGTACTTTATTGAATATGCTATTCAAGTTACTTCGTATATTTATACTAATATTATTTATAATTTTCTTTCATATAATCTTTATCTATAATTTATAATCTTTATAATAAGAGATAAGGACGACAATAATCACGACACCAAACGGAATAGAAGAACGGTTACACCAACAAAAAAAAAAGAATCGCAAGACTTCGACACTCGGGACGATTGTAACGAAATTCAAACAAAATTATTCTCAATAATGAATGCTTCACGTTGGGCGCCAAATTTACGACCGAAAAAACGCGGGGAGAGGAAAAACGGAAACCTGCGAGGCCACAAAACCCCGTCCTCGTCCTTCCCGTTGATTTGTAAAGGGCGCCAGTCGAAAATCGGCTCGTCGGGACGGAGCGAGGGAGGACAGATATACCCAGCTTGGCCGCAGCCCCCGTAGGAAATGGTAGAGGGGGGATTCGTCACACAACAAAAAATTAATAACGAAAACAAATGATAAATAATCGGAATCGAATGAAGAAATCTCAGTTTTGCGATTTTATATTTTCTTACCGTAACGTAATATACGAAAAACAAATAATTCCCAAAACAAGACGACGCGACAAACAATTTTAACGAATACCCACGTACACGCGACCGGGCCTGCGCGCACCTACGTCGAGCTCGTCTTGGCCTTTCCACTTTCGTCCCTACCTGCCTCGTTAAGATTTTGAAAACCGGGCCCTTGCTATACGGTTACTCGGCCGAGCTTTTTAGTACGCAATGGCGATACAAAAACCTTCCGGCCGCCACTTATCACAAAATCACCCTCCCGAGGCAAAGCCGGGAAAATCGTTTGCAGGACGGAAGGATACCCGATGTACCGGGCCGAGCTGTCGAGACTCTGCGCGGGTTCGAGCTCACGTCTCGTTGTAAGGCGAGAAGATATCTCTCCACTGAGAGTTTCCTGGTCCTCGAAAGAAAAAGGATCCCGAGTAGAAATGTTGCTACGGGGAAGACTAGAGCTGGATCCGGCATACCGTACCACGGCATGGTACAGGCCGCCGGATCAGGGCTTTACCGGGCGTGAAACGTTTTTTTGCATCCGGCCATGACGCGGATGCTGGTAACGTAACTGATGAGTATACCTTTTCGGGCCCTGATCCGGTCGCCTGAAATGAAAAACAAGAAAATCCAAAAATTACAATAAAAAAATTCTTGGAGTATTTTTGTCTCCATATGCTTTATTTATGATCCTGCCTATATGATAACTGGATGAAAACGTATCCTGCCTCGTTAAAGTTTTTACCTACCTTCGGGATTGAACCTACGTCTTCTAATTCTGGAGCTGAGCGCGCTACCTATTTAGCCATTCTAACACTTGTGTAAGCTTTCTTTTTTTTGTTTGCATATTTTTACCATTCTAATTCTATTGTAAACAATGTCAATTTTTTTATTCATGACGTTGAAGTATGCGCCGTCGCAATGCAACAATAATAATTTTTTTAACCGGATTTTTTTGCCTATTTAGACTGTGAAAATAATTCACACGTTTTTACATATTCTCATTAGAGTGTCACGACCGCAATTTGCAAAAAAAGGGTTCTGATTAGGATTGTGTAAAAAAAAATATACTTTAAGTTGTGTGAATAAAGCTAAAAATAAACAAACAAAATGACGGCGTCCGCACGGACGCCATATTACTTTTATTAGAATCTTGCCGAAATTTGATGGCTCCGAATAAGGTTATACGTGTACACGCGTATATCTGTGCCCAAGGGTTCGTTGATCCGGTAGACATCCGATGCAGATCAGGCATACACTTCGAAGTGCATGGCGGATCTACGCCGGATGTCTACCGGATTAGCCAACCCCGGAGCCACGGAAGGGTCGCGTTACGGGCCGCCTGATGTGGCCCTGATTGATGCTGCCTTCTCACATCGGTATCTGGGAACTACTGATCCGGCAGACATACGGCGCAGATCAGGTACGGACTTCGGCGCCCTAACAAGGTCCTCGCAAGATTGCTTGATTCAGGACTGATCAGTTTGTCTTTATTACACCCGTTCTCCGGATTAACTGATCCGGTGGATATCCGGCACAGATCAGGCGGGCGCTTCTACGGTATTCCGGACCTTATCTTGAAACCTGCCTGATCGGTGATCCGGCGACCGGGACAACATTTCCAGTCGGGGATGTTACGATTCCTTCCGATGCCGCACAGACTCCACCACGAAGCCGGGCGATCGACGGCGGTGATCACCCTCGCACACAACACTCTCACACAAACGCGAAATAACGATAATTCTAGGAAAATTACCCGACGCGAAACGGTGGGTTTTCTCGCACGCGACCACGGCGTGAACCCCTTCGGCGAAACGCGCTAGCTCTACCCCCCTCTCGGGATTCTTTAATTACCGGAAGTATAAAAGATACGGAACGTGAGAAAGATCGCGGCTGCGATGGCACGGAGATCGAGGATCAGTCTTACGGTCGACAGTTACCGGATTATTGCGAGAAAGCGCGGCTTGGCTCACCGGGAAATTTTGCTGGACCGCGTGCCTCGAATCGTGCTCGTCCGTCCGGCTCGATACCTCGCAGGAAGCTGAACCTCCTCGGCACGCGTGATAACGTACCCACTCTCGCACGTGGATGACGTGGCGCGATTCAGCGCCGCGCGAGCACGGCGCGCGCGATTTAAACCCGGACTTGGCGTCAACGGGCGAAGTCGTGCAAATGCCAATCGGTCTCGGTAGTTTATCGCGGGCTAAATGACGTAGAAACGGAGAGGGCGGGAGGAGTGGGACGGCGCTTGACGCCGCTCCATTCTCGTTGAACGCTGGCGTGCTCGCGGCCCGTCCGACGCTCCTCTCCCTTGATACCAGGCCTCTCTCTCCGCCGGGATTTGACGCTCCCGCCGCTCTCGTTTCCTGTGACGCGGCCGCCTCCTGGCCTCCGGCTCCTCTCTCTCGCGCTCGTAGAACGCCGCGGTGAAATAAAAGAAAGAAAGCAAACGGGGGAGGGTTTAGAATACGGAAATTATAACGCTTGGCGGACCCTATGAAATCTCGTCGTGGTCGCGATATCAGCCCCGAGCCGGAGGAACATCCTGACGTTCTCTCTCAGGTGGACGTGCCAAAAATTCACGTTACAATATATATATATATATATATATATATATATATACATTTAAAATTTGTTTTTGGTTTGTTCCAGTCGTAGAGGGTGTTCTCCTTTTTACGTGCCCCAAACCGCCTTAACTTCGTTCTACCTTCTATTCCACATCCCCCCCTTATATCTCCCATTCCACACCCCCCTCCTCCCGCCTTGCGGCCGCAGCCGACGCCCCCCTCTGTATTGTATTCACCATGACATATCTACCATGGGTATAGGGAAACTGCGGAAAACATACTCCGATACAGCCGGTCCCAAGTTTGCCTCCGAGTCACGGAACTAGTCGTCTCTCGGCGAGAAATGTCGAAGAAAAACATTTCACGATGAAAGTGGCGCGACTGGGATTCAGCCCTGCGACCACCGGGTTATATAAAACATATAAAAATAATAAATGATTTTTTTTAAAGTTCATCAACGTTCCTGTGAAATATTTATTGTCCCGGGGAGGCAGAGGATAACGAGATTGTTCGAACCATTTTCTCTCCTTCATGGCAACAAATTTTCAATTTCGATATATAATACGCCCACTTAACAACGGTGGCTAAAGTTCGGAAGTTCTCACGCGGGTGAAGCTTCAAAGAGGAAGTACGTCAGGGTTTGGCGCGACTATGGAGTAATGGATGATATAATTGTCGTATATACCCGGGACAAAAGTACGTTAGTAGAAAGGAATTCGAGTGTTGAATATCCGCCCCTGTCCCGCTCCCCCTCTACTATCTCTAGCCCGGCTTCTCAAGTCTTTCAAGTCTCAACAATACTATCCGTATTATTACGTTTTCAACAGTCGCATGGGCACCTAATATACAGCCTTTTCCTTCTTCCTCTTCCACATCTTCTTCCTCTTATTCTCTCCATTGTGGAAAAACCACAAAGGGTTCGTGACGGGCGCGTCCTTGGTAAAAAAAGCTCCGAGCTTTCGAGTCATAAAGTCTTTCCTACTTTCCACATTTAAAAGGGAATCCTTCGAATGCGGGCCGACCAGATCCGACCCGAGGTAAATGGATTTCGGATCTCCGATGCATTCATTTTCTATGGCTTCGCCGCATGAATCTTATACCGATGGAGACCCGAATCCACCACGCATAATCATTTTTTTAGATTACTGTGCCTCCTGAGATTCCTAAAACATGTTTTAGAGCTTCATTCAGGGATCTACGATCTAATCCTATGAAACATGATTTTGGATAATAACAAAAATAAGGAAATGCAAATATCAAAATGCAAAGTTCAACTTAAGGCGTTATATGCAGTTGCAAGGCCAAAAATTCGTTTTTTTTTACGTTTTTTTTTCTTCTGAAAATGGATTTCATTTGGGCAAAACGGAAAGTATTAGGCAGTGTAGTGGCATCTTTTAGCTTTAGATTGGCATTTTTTATTTTCAAAAATATTCATTAACATTGCTCCTGTAGGAAGTCTCTCTTGGAGGTCCCCGAAAAAAGTGTCCGGCGGTGAGCAAAGTATCTCCGGTTTGGATTATCTAAAATGAAAAAACCAAAAAGATTTTTTTAGGAGATAGATGAATCCAGGTATTGATCCAAGAAATAGCCGAAATTTTAATTTTTGACAAAATGGTGGCTCTGGAAAGAAACAATTTCGATTTTCGACCAAATTTTTGTTGTTAAATCGTTGAAAAAAATAAAAATAATTATCGGAAATCTTATTCCTTCCATCAATACCTGAAGAATATATCTGACAAGGTTGTGTTAGAATTGCAGACCGATCGGTTGAGCCGTTTTTGAGAAACCGTGCTCACCGACTTTGAAAACACCGTTTTAAGAAAAACGCGTTCGAAGTTTCAACAGTCAACTTTGTAGCGCTCCGAGCGTCCTTACAAATATGTGTGTATTTCCAAGAATATTCGCAGGATCGATTTTAAATTTTCAGGGAATATACTCACATATTTGTACATTTCGAAAACGCAATAAAAAAATCGATTTTTTGAAATTACTAACTGCGTATAATCCGTTAATATGACGTCATTATGTGCGTCCTTCTGTGACAGTCTCACGGTTTCATGTGGTTAAAGTTTGGATCGTTGGAATGCACCAAATATATTTTTTTCATCCTGCTTCCCGATGAGAGGGGTGCCATTGGAGACAGGTCTTTCAAAATGAATCTGAGGTTTTATTTACCATTTTTCATCTTTCAGTTCCGTTTGTGGAATATCGAGCTTTAGGGACGACGTTGAAGTGTGCATTGTTGGAACGCAAAGGAGATGATTTTTTTGTCTATTTCTTAAAATTCTTTTCTCGCCTTAGGCTACGAAAATCACGTATATATTTTTACGTACCCTCGTTAGAGATTTACGACCACAATCCGCGAAAATGATTTTCATCAATAGTAAAGATACTTGAATGCAAAAAAAAGAACCGTTGCATTCCAGAGATGCAAACTTCAACGTCATCGTTAAAACTTCACAATCCAACAACGTAAAAAAATTTTAAAAATGACTACGGTAGGTTTTAATAAATAAAAAAGAGTTTTTGACTATTTTAATCAGTGGGTTAGTTATAAAGCAACAAAGGGAGTACGACAGACATGTTGCATTGTGTCGTAACATTCCTCTACGAGATGTATATGAAATACTTTTAAGCAGTTATTTTGCTTGTTGTAGCACAAAGCCACGCCACATTTTTCACACACCGTTTGTCGTTTTTATATTTTTTCCGATTTTCGCAAACTTTATGCACACTCGAATCCTGCAATCTTGCGATAAGTGAACTTCGAAGGAATTTTGATCTAACCAACGCCATCTAGTTTGCATGAATTGCACTAAACAAACCATGACACGGTTTGCAATCGTCGCGTGAAGACATAGATGGCTTGTTACAGAACTGTCACGCGGTGATATAAAGGGTTGAGGACAGTGTGACCGTCGCGAGGTATGAAAAATGCACGAACTTCGGGAATTTTTTGTTAACAGAAAATAAATGCTATTGGACATGAGTTACAACGTATTTTGTTCTTCTATCAATGGAGAGTAAATTCCAATTTTATTTATTTAAAAAGTCCACAATGGCGGCTCCAGCTCCCGTCAAATAAAGCCATGCATGGCGTGGCTTGGTCTGTGCGGGGCGCCCCACCGCTTTGCCAGATCATCTGGGACAAAAAACGGGTTAAAAATGATTAAACTATACTTGTTTTCTGAAAAATCCCTGGATAACAAAATGGTAGCCATTAAAAAAAAACCCCAATTTTTTCGGCCGATTTTTTTTTGATTCAACGGATGAAAAAAAAAATCTAAATCAATTTTGAGAAAAATCGTTCCTGATGGCCCCGCAAATTGAATTTCCGTTCAATTGCGCAGAGATTCATGTGAATCGGTTCATCCGTTGAAGCTGTAGAGAGACCCGCGCGCTTAAAAATGCCGCTTCCAGAAAAACGCTCCGAGCGCCTCAGCAAATGATGTAAAAATCTACTTTTTTATCGTTATGCACGGTAACCCGTCCTTAAATCGATATGCAATGCGCTCCCCCTTTCCATTCTCAACCGTAAATTGAGAAAATCGGGAAAAAGTTCAGGCTTTAGCATTTTATTAGAATTTTCAATTAAATCTATTCTAGAATTGACTTTATGGAAACTCCATCAGAGGCCCATGACAACGATAGTTGGCACGGGACTTCTGCTTCCGGTTTCTTCATTTTATTTTTTATATCGTACCACGAATGCACCGGCGATGAAAAGCTGAATGTATTTTGTTTCATAATTCAACGAGTCTACTCATCTCCCTACAGATTCCTCCTTTCCTCCCACAAGCGACGTCATGGCGTGGCGAAGGGAGAAGGGGCAAATTATACGAGGGAAGTTTTAAAATTACTTGGCTTCTCCGTTGGGAGTTGATACACTGTATTAAGGATAAACGGAGAAAAGAAAACGTCGCTTTACACACATATGCATGTATGTGTATATATATGGGGTATTCCAGCTCGACTTAGACATATATTTCCCTCGCCACCGTTGATTATTGATTTTTTTAGTGGAAAACCTTACTCCCGGTGTAAAAAAAAACACCAAATTTTTTTCAATTTTCGCCCCACTTTCTGTCTTTCTGCGACTGCAAAACTGGAAAAGTCCATTATGGCCGTTTCTTAAATTATGAAACAAATTAGATACGTTTTAGACTTGTTTTGGCAATTTTCACCAAACCTCAATTTTGAGCTTTTCATATTTACTATTTTTTTTGTTGTGAAATTTCGATCCCAGAGATGATTATTCGACAGTTGGGAAGTCAGAAGAGAATTTTTTCGGTCTACATATACATTCCACTCGAATTAAAATTATTTGAAAAAATACTTTTCAAGGTTTTCTTTAAATTGTAGGACCGTAAAAGTACTCTTCTGACTTCCAAACTACCGAATATTGATTCCCAAAATCGAAATTTCACAACAATCAAAATAGTAAATATCGGAAGTACAGGTTAAGCTTTGGTGAAAATTGCCCAAAACAGGTATAAAGTGTATCTTAATTTTTTCAGAACTGAAATAACGGCCTGAGTGGACATTTAGATTTTTCTGCAGCCGCAAAAGAGCAAGGTGTGGGGTCAAACCGTTTTTTTCTGAATTAGGTGTTTCTTTGTCACCAAGAGTGAGGTTTTCTTACTATGAAAATCTATAATCAACGATGGTGAGGGAAATAGTTGTCTGAGTTGAGTTGGAATACCCCATATATATTTCACTATCAGATCACCCATACACGCCACCGTGTATAGTGGAACCAATCGATTGAATCTTCTCTCAAGATAGCTCCCTATTCGAACTACGATAGGTACGAACCGATCTTGGATGCGTCTGGCAACATCGATTTTACAAACGTGTCTCCTGTCCGCCGATTCTCGATCCCTTTTCCTCCTCCTTAAGGGAGCTGAAAGATTACGAGGCTGAGGATATTTAGTTATTTGTGCAGACGTGTGTATATACACATGCAATACAGAAGGAAAATTTAGATGCCATGTATGTGTGTCCGTATACCTGTCCAAATCATCTCCAAGTATGTTCTACGACCTTTTTTTACCTTACGGAACACAAGCATTGAAAAAAACTCCGAGTGGGCCTCCAGCATGGATTTTTAGTCTTTTAGACTAGTAAAAGTATTTTGTTTTATCATCTGAACTTCAGTAGCCGACCCTCTCAAAACTATTGTGTTCAACTTTTGATGAGAATCTAAGGCATTTACATTAGTGTTCAGTTGATAATTTAATTATTGCTTAACAGTGACTTTATAACGATATCACGAGTAAATGAAGATCGTGAGGGCAGTACAGACACACAAAAAATAAAAATCAAAAGATGCTTCTTTATCACAAATCTAAAAACGATCGTAGAGCATATAAACGGCCCAGTTTCTGATCCTGTCCCAGATTGTGACCCCAACGGCAAAGTTTTTACTGCCATAAATATAGTTTTTGTCGAATAATAATTAAATTATCGGCTAATTAAAGAGCGTTTTTCACTTTTAATTATTGGACAAACACTTTTTTTAATGATATATTTTATAATAGAAATTGATCAGTGGCCGCGGCTCCACAGCGGCCGTGCTAGACGCTGATAGGAAGTGCGACGATCTACGTAAATTGGAAATTTGTTCGTCCTGTAAGTATAAAACGACATAAAAATGGTATCGACATATTCAGCAGGAACCAGTCTGTCGATGAGATAAAAAATAATTTAACTTTTGGTTAGATATTTGGTTAAATCCGTGGTGTCAATAACTACGTCACATAATTGAGGTTATGTTGCAGTTGTTGACCCTCGACTTGTCACCTGCTGCATCGAACCATTTTTTGTTTATTTATTCTAATTTGCCGTGACATAACAAATTAATTAAATTATTAACAATGATTTAATTATTAATTATTATTAAATTATTAGCAAATTATTAAACTTTGTGGAAGTCTAGTATTCAAAATATTTTCTTACTTAATGCTGCTGCTTTTTTTTTGCATTGTTCAATGTTTATAATATATATGTTAATAATTGTGAGTGTTGATAGGGAGAAAAAAATGTATCCCTCAAGACTGCGTAGGAGAGAGAATGGAGACTGCGGAGGCAGCTGATTTATCGATTCTATCTCCATCGGAAGGGTATGAAATACTTTATGAAATACATATGTGAAATAAAAATAAAATAGTTGTGCACTAATTGAATGTTTTTTACTGTTTATACTTGTTTATATATATATATATATATATATATATATATATATATATATGCGTGCGTGCGTGCGTGCGTGCGTATGTGTGTGTGTGTGTGTGTGTGTGTGTGCGTGCGTGTGTGTGTGTGCGCGTGTGAAATTACATAATTTCCATTTAACCCGTTTTCATGGGGATATTCGGAAGGGTCAGGAAGTGGGTACGCATATGTGTCATGAATTGTGCCAAGGGGGTCATAAATCGGGTACACGTCGAGGTCACAAACTTCGTCAAGGGGGTGATGAATCGGGTATACGTAGGGGTGCATCTAAATTTTCATTCTGGACATCGCTTTTCGGGCCACTCGGTATACAGTGAGCGTCGTCCTCGTTGTAAATTTGAAGCAGTACAAAAAATCATTAAAAAGCGCAAGTGCAAGGAAACGAGTTTACGTGAATCGACGACATCTAACGATTGTATTACTCAAGATTATTAAGATCAGCTTGATCATATACATTTATTATTTTATTATATTATATTATAAAACAATGCTTATATTGTTATATGTAACAATATAAGTATATTACAATATTATATGTGTTATTATATAACAATACAATATAACATTATATATATAATATTATTCAACAAATGCCCGGCTCCGTAGCCTCGTAATTTATTTGGAGAAGAGTGCAATCGAGTGAGACAATATGAGGAGGAGGAGAGGGGGGGGGGGGGATGAAGAGAAAAGGGGGAAGCGGTAAATAAAAGAACAATCGATATTCGAAAATGTACGAGTCAGTAGAGCGACTGCACACGTCACACGGATATTTGAAATTTCAGGCAACGATTCACCAGGAAACGCTCATCGCAATATTTATAGCACGGATACACGTATATGAGCAAGTACAGGGGCTTTTTAATATGCGCACACACACGCATGTACGCACGCACGTACGCATGCGGGCGCGCGCACCCGAGCGTATGTGTGTATTGCACTGCCTTCTCGGTCGGTTGTACTTCTGTCTATGACGTTTTTTTCCCACACTTCTCGTCAGGTGTCCGATTTTTTGTTTCGTTCTCGCTCTCTCCCCCTCTCTTTCTCCATTTTTCATTCTCTTTCTTCGTCTCTTGGCCTGGCTGGCTCTTTTTTGTCTTTGGTCTTTTCATTTTCCTTTTATCTTTCTCTCTGTCTCTTCGTCCCATAATTTGATTTGAACTGCGTGAAAATCGAAGAATAAAACATCAAGCTTGCTGTATGGAATTGGGCAGGTGCAAAGTCACTTGCCTGGCTACATCGTATACAGCAGAATATAGTGGACCCTGTTACCGTAGGGCAAGCTGTTCTAGTTTTTTTCGTGATCATTTCGTAGAAAAAATCATTTTTCAAGCATTTCGCGTATTCGCAGCACCGGCTGCGTATCAAGCGCACCCGCACTCACTTTCTACGTCCACACCTCCGCTTTACGGACCTCTGACAATCCTTTTCGCAATTATTTTTTTTCCTTCGCTATTCTTTTTCTCCCTCTACTACTATTTTTTTCCTTCACTATTCTCTTTTTTTTCATGCTCTCTTCCGCGTTCTTCATTTGTTTATTCTTTTTTCGAAATTTATTCGTGACGGACGATTATTTATGGAATGAAGTGCAGCGCGCGAATGAAGTCGGAGCCAGTGAACCGTTGGAAATTAATGACTGCGGTCATGACGCGAAGGCTCGTACGATGTCGACAAAATGTTTGGAACATTCATCTCGAAAAAGGCATGGCGAGCTTTGAACGGGTTCCCTTCTTTATGTATAATGCCAGGGTATTATTGTTTTTTTAAGCTACCTTATCCTTTTCGTACGAACTTACGATTGAAGTTACGACCAAAGTACTTTCAAATAGGGACCCCTCGACTGACGCGATCCATTGTACAAAGCTTTCTTTTTATGTGCACGATTTTTTCTAGCATTATGTAAGCTTTAAATTTGGACGAAATCGTCCAGAATTTAGTGTAGGTATTCGCGTGTGTGTGTATTGCACGCAAGTTGACGCTAGACAGATTTTGTTATTTGTTCCTTTTTTATACTATGCCCTATCTTTTTTGCAGATGTGCAATAAGAAGCCTAAAAAATGTCTGCGTCATTTTTTGTAGCTTGATTTTGCCGAAATAAATTTGGGCAGGGTATAAAAATAAATTTTCATTGCATACAAAGGATGGAAACTTCATTAGCGATGAAGCTTGATGAATCGGTTTATTGAAGTTTTCGTGAGGATAAGGTGACTGGAAGTCCTTATCAAGTCTCTTTGGATAATTCGATCAATATTATTGTATATTTGTCAGATATCTATAATATTTATTGATATTCAATTTATTATGTCCCTTCGTACACCTGTGAAGGTTTTCAAGATTCCATCACTTTTATTCTCGTTTACTCTTTCTCCTGCACCATGACCAGTTCTTTCGAAAATGTACTTGAAGTTTGCATCGTTGGAACGCAACGCAAATTCTTTATTTCTTCAATATTTGCTTTTCCTTAAATATTTTTTTTTCTTCTACAATTCCTCTAAATCGTTTGAGTGATTCTTCTAGTCTAAAACTGCCAGAAAGTATGGATTAGTTAAGTTATTGGACAAGTTAAGGGACAAGTTAATGATGGCAGAAAATGATTTTTAGAAATCCCCTAGTGTTGTCTGCAGCTCGTTTTTCCTACCGCACTACTGTATCGCATTAGCACGAGGGCACAGGGCAACTGTGGAAAACCCGGGCCGACACTGCTAGCTGTATCTTCACTAAGCGCTCACCGATCCAGGCAATGACACTTTCCTGCTTAGCTGCTTGGCACATCATTGCAGTCGCCTACTGATCATGTGCCTACTACTAACGGTTACAGGAAATTATATCAGTGCAATGAATACATAATATTTATTATCAACTTTGTTATAATATTTATTTTTTATGCTAATATTCATTATCAATATACTATTCGCTGCTATTCCGTCTAATTGATGGTGAAATATTCTGCCCGTCAAGGCCATTGTCGCAGATAGCACACGCAGGGAAACGCTTCATCTCTTGATAGTCTCAGAATGCTTATATCTTCCCGCCACTCAATGTGTGCTGAACACATAGAGTTGCACACACTGTGTCCGCATAACTGAGATACGCTATTCATTTTGGATTGGGAAGCGAGCAAGGCATGCTAGATTTTCGCGGCTGTTCACCGTTACCCCTCCATCTTCGAGGCTTTAAATGTTGGAAACTTTGCGGTTTCTTCCACGAGGCGCTATCGAGAGAATGATAATGAGGAGTAGAAGCAGAATACAGGAGGGTAATATGAGAGGGTGTGTGAGGTGGAGAGATTCACTACGAAGAATATGCTTAAATCCTTCTAAACGACCGGCTGAGGGAGGGATCTTTTCGTGTCTCCTATTTGCCCCTTGTTCCCTGCGAATTTCCTTTCCAAAGCTGTGCAACGCTTTGGAAAGCGTTGCTTCCCCCCCTCCACTGTCTGTGCGTTGTTTCCCTAAAGCTTCGCGTTTTGACGCGACTGAAGCACCCCGTGACAGAGGCAGGATGTCATTTTGTCTGTTTCGTCCTGGTTGCCATGCCCCATTCGCTTGACGGATCCGCAGGCAGTACATTCACTACCAGTGTTTCTGACCCTGCGGAACTTGATGTTTTGCCGCGTTAATTGCATTTGTCCGAAACTCCTTACGGATGGAGACAAGGGCCGGACGAATGAGGGAGACTGGGTGGATCGGGTGTGCAAAGAGCCGCCATGCGAGCTGTGCGGAGAAAGAGGTAAAGGCAGAGAGACGGAGAGGACCAATATAGATGTATGTATTCTTAAGTCCGTGAGCAGTTTCCGGTGCCGGCCGCAAGAAAGATGGTCCGCCCATTTGTCTACATGATGTATCCACCACCCTTCAGGCTCGCTGAAGACCCTGGGATACTAATGTTCCCACTGCTCGTAAGATTTCGGTCCGTGGTCCTCGATAGCCCTGTCCTACTAGAAATCGGCAAAAACCGATTCCTGGTATCGGTAGCCGCAGGTTGTAGGGAATGAAAGAACCTAAATAATTGAGGATCGAAGGCTCTGGGGTGCTTCTGTGGGTCTCTTCTCGCTCGAAGGACCAGGATAAAGGTGCGTGCCGATTAGGCACCTAGGGAGACGGTGTGGCATTTCGTTCATTCGTGCGCCATGTTGGAGCGGAGTTGTATAGCCTGTTGGCAGAATGTTGACGAGCTGGGGGCTAACACTACTTGGGATTGAGCCTGGGTGATTAGGATGATGATCCTGGCGGCATTTGGGCATTGATGACGTTGTCGAGTACATTGGGAGGAGGGGTTTGTATGACATTCATAGATTTATTAAAGAGCAAGCAAAAGTCTAGTCGGTTCGGTTTCAAAGAACATAATGTGTTGCAAACATGGCGTCGCTGGCTACTGTGAGGGGCGCTGGATGAAACGGCAGCGAGCAAACGAGCAAGGGACAAATGGTCCCCATCCTTCCCTCCATCTTCCTCACTTTCCACGGCGTGCAAAGTGAGCAAGCTCCTGTTTATCTCTCGTTTCGATGCTGTTCACGTTCCCGGGGCAAAGTGCGAACTGCCTGATGTTGTTCCACATGCCTCCAACGGTGGATGTCTTCCATCAGCTGTTGAGCAACTTTGGCCCATTCTTCAGGGCAAGCTGATGCATGCAACTTGGAGGCACGTTGATGCTCGCAACTTCCATTCTTGCATTCGGCAATAGGGCGAAACTGAAAGGAAGGAGAGGCGAGGGGAGTACGGAAATCAATGGCGTTTCTTCCGTTGAGGAACTTTGGTCTATTTTTTAGGGCAAGCTGAAGTATGCAACTTTGGGGCAGATTGATGTTTGCAACTTTCATTCTTGCGTAAGGCAACATGGTAGAACTAAAATGAGGCGCGGGGTGTTCCGAAATCAATGGCGTTTCTTCCTGAACAAATGAAGAATCTTGAATGATCATCGGTAATTTCTTTTCCTCCGCCTTCCACCTACTAACATCGTTAACCGTTTGGATTGACGATGGGAAAGGGAAGAGCTTCCACATTTGCTAGTATTATCCGAATCACATCCGGCTTGCACGAATGCGTCCCGTCTGCAGGTTTACGTTTGATGGACTGGAACACCTCTGCCTCTTCTCGCTACCCACCGTTCGATCTCTCTCTCTCTTCCGCGCGAGGACGCTCGACAATATGACTGCCGGAACGACAATGTCGCGAGTGCGTTCTGCGCATGACACTTTTCCGCGTTAGCTAGGTGACGATGTGGAAATGTCACAGCTTCCCGAACGGAAGCTTCTCCCTTTGCCGCGATGTATGCTTCCCGCAGTGCTCACCACCGTTTCACCCTTGGATCGTTAGTTGCCACAACGCACACCCGCCATATTCACGTATATGTAGGCGCAAACGTTTGCCCGACTGCGCGAATGTCCGGGTTTCCCTATACCGAACCATTTTACTCAGGTGTCACGAACACCCGTCGGGACCTGGTACTTTGAGCCGAGAAATGTGAAATTCGGTCTATATATCTAAAAAGACATATTCTCGCATTCGTAGTTATATATAAAAAGGTAATTTTAAAGATATTCGGCTTCGAGGACCTATTTCATAGTAGTTCATTGCTCCTACGTGCAACATTACCTCAACGCCAATATTTTCAAAATAACCATGAGATAATTGAGTAAGCTCGTTCATATAATCTTTTTTTCATCAACTTTAAAAGAAATTAGAATAGTAGAATGAAAATAGGATAGAATAGTTAGAACAAATCCTAAAAAAAACATTCGAGTAATTCTGGAAACAGAAATATTTCTAAAAAAATTGGATGGTAACAAGTTAATGCTACTTCAGCTCCTTTGCAATACGTTTGCGAATAAATTTTCTTCACGATGTTGAACTAAGCATCGTTAGAATGCAATGCAAATTATTCTTAATTGTTTCATTTCTTTATATTCTTTATCATGTAAAATCGTTTCTTGCGAATTTGAGCTGCAGATCTCTAATGACGATCTTTAAAAAAGTTAGAGTGATTTTTGCAGCCCAAATTGAAAAAAAATGCAACGGTGTAGACTTCATGGTGTTACAGTTTCCATTGTTGAAATGTAACGAAAAATCTTCATTTTTTCATTTGATTTTTAATAAGGATCTTAAAAAAAAATTCGTTAATTTTCGTGGCCTAAAGGTGCCAACAAAAGAAAAATGGCAGTATGAAAAAATATATTTCCGTTGCATTCCAACGATGTAAACTCCAATATGATCAAATTTCAGTGATTTTTTCCTTGTTACTTTTTCTCTCCCTTGTTATTGAAGTATAGCAGTGGCGAGGTGCGATATAAAAAAAGGGCGACATTTAAGATGTGTATAGTGTGTTTTTAGATAGAATTAATGCGGGGTCACTGCTACGAATATTCATTAAATTATATATATATATATATATATATATATATATATATATATATATATATATATATATATATATATAAGGGTGATTCGTGTCAAGGTAGCTTTTTTTGACCCATCGTGCCCGAAAACCTTTAGTTGGTACCCAAAAACGAAGTTTCGTGAAAGGGGGGTGTTGTCAAAAAATATTTAGAGGTCGCGAATCAAAATTGAACGTTTCCCATTTGATTACCATTGATTAACTATTTATTCTACTTCATTCACTTATAGCTGAGAAAGAGTTGAATTTTCGGGCTCAGCTGAATTTTTTTCGATATATCTAATAGCTTAGGCTTTACAGTCGTTTGAATAGATATTTTCGCACAATATTCACTTGAAATAATGATGCCGCTGAAACGGTTGAATTTACGGCCATGGCTCAATGAACTTTATTGTGGAGTATCATATTTCCTATGAGAACCCACTTGAAAAATATCGCGATATCAAAATTCGCGAAATGGTAACACTAATAATGAGAAAAAACATTTTTTTTCAATGTTAATCAAATGGGAAACCTTCAATTTTGATTCGCGACCTCTAAATATTTTTTGACAACACCCCCCTTTAACGAAACTTCATTTTTGGGTACCAACTAAAGGTTTTCGGGCACTATGGGTAAAAAAAAGTTGCCCTGAAACGAATGACCCCAATATATATATATATATATATATATATACTCACAGACTTGTATGCATAGACCTCAATGGTCAGCCAACGCCAATTATTTAACTATGACTTAAGGTAGATTAATGCAGGTCTTCTGGGAGTTCTAGCACGATGGCGTAAACGATTCCCTCGTGGCCTTCTATTCACAGAGTTTCGTAGTTCCTCGTCGTCCCATCCCCTTCTCTTGTACTCGCTCTTTCGTTCCTTTTCTCACTCCCTCTCTCTCTCGCTCTCTGTTGAGCATTTTCGTGCAGGTTTGCAGACTCTACTTCGTCCCTTTGGCTAGGCAAGCACAGTTTTCTCCTTTTCCCCTTTCTCCCCATGTCTTTCGCTTTTTCGTGACGCAAAGACACGCGACGGCGTAAATTTCGTAACTTTGTCCCAGCTGAGATTTACTGTAGCATCGGGAACGTGTGTCCGTGCGGTGCGACATGTCGGACAAACGGACGAGAAAAGTCAGCCGATTCACAGTCGTTACGCTACTGCACAAGCTCGGAGAGTCGGACGGCTTGGGATACCAGTTTTTTTGTCGGCCTTCCAGCATTCGACGTATACTCGAGAGAAAACTATATATATGCAGAAAAATGGTTGGGGGTACATTCGAGTTTGAGGACAGTCCTCCTAGTCTGTTGTTACCATGCTCGGCACTATGAAAATTCCAATGTCTTCAAAAATACCTTTGGCTAAATGTAAGAATATTCATGTGAAGGTCATTTCAAGGATCGTCCTGAAAACTGCCAGATGTAAAACGTTGGAAAAATCCTTTAAAAAACGTATGAGTGATTCCCGTTAACTCGGATGTGCCAAACAAAATTGAATGATAAGTTATTGACTAAAAAAATGAATCTTCGTTGCATTTCAACTCTATCATAGAATAAGGCAATTCTATGCTCATCGAGCTTGTGCTGGGAATACCTTGAAGGATAATCATGTGTTCACAGTCGCATTCATACCGATTGCGGGTCAAGCGGCGAGAGCTTCGCCTCGATCGGTTATTGAAAACGATGCTGGGTATGTGCCCTTTGCTCTCGACCTATGTACTGTGTCACTGTATTTCGATTGGCTGGATGACAAAAGAAGTAACACACGGGCGCTCCAGGCATTGAACAGGTGGTCCGCTCTCTTTCGTGCTCAAGAGATCGACTATGTATCCTTTGTATGTTTATGTATATATATATATATATATATATATATATATGTGTGTGTGTACACATTTGTGTGCATTTGTGTATGTGTGTGTGGGTGGGCTCCGTCCAGAGGATCAGCGACGAAATGAGTAGAAAAATCCTGAGATTCTTAGCAGTGGATCGCTCGGCGAATCTCTACTTTTATTACATCTCCCCGCCTCTCTATTTCTCTTGGGATCTCATCGAGAATCCGAGGAAAAGCCGTGGCGTTGTATCTATATCTACTGAGAATAGGAGGACCAGTACTTGGAACAGTATCTTCAGATCCATCGGATATTTTCAACTAAGCCCACCGCTGGCGATCATCCACCAACAAAAGAAGAACCATCGATGAGATCCTCTTTACCGCTGCTCTCCGTTGCTGTACTCGTTTTATTCGGTTAGCTTTCGTTGCTGTAATACCCTGTTACTACTTGACACAATGAGAGAGAGAGAGAGAGAGAGAGAGAGAGAGAGAGAGAGAGAGAGAGAGAGAGAGAGAGAGAGAGAGAGAGAGAGAGAGAGAGATGTAATATTCGGGAGAAATGTAATATGAACAGTGCATCGGAGACTAGCAAACAAGGAGACTAGAAACTTAGCAGATCTTGTTCGACGAGATGCGCAGTCTTTCCTTGAAAATGATAAGAGCAGGTGATGATCTGATCGTTAGCGCAAGGGAGTGCTAGAAGTACTTAGCTGCTAAGACGAATTACTCCTAAATGTAGCTGTACGATGAAGTGGAATATTAAAGGTGTTAATGGCAGTGCGTCGAGCCAGGTAAAGCGAACGTACAGATAATCTAAAAATCTCAACCTAATCCTGTGGAGAATTGTTATTCAGAATACTGAACGTCATTACCCCTATGACATAGTGTCTTCGCATTCTGACACTCAATCAACTCAATTGTCTGCATTACGGTGTAATATGCTCGTCTCTGCGCACGTTGAAGATGAATCTTAGAGTTGAATTTATTAGTCTTTGTATTTTAAGATTTACCTACGCAAACACGTCATTGTGAGAAACACTGGATTACTGAGGAACAGTAATCCAGAATGGGAAAGACAAGTGAACTGACGAGGGTATTCCTGAGTTCTCGTGACAAAGTCTCTTCATGGTATTTTAGCTTGTGGATTGAGTCATTTATTTTTCGTGATAATGTAGCGATATGTTTGTACCAAGAAAGATCAGAAGACATAATCACTCCAACGTTTCTCGCCTCACATACATAAGGTAAGGGAGTACCATCCACGACAATGGGCGGTAGTTGTTCAAGGTTGATATGGCTAACATATGCTCTGCTACCCAATATGAATATCAGTGACTTACGCAAATTAAGCAGGAGACCGTTTGTATTTGCATACATCGCTATCCTGTGTACATTCTCAGAAATGCGGTCGATACCCGCAAGAATATCAGTACGAGGGCAGCAAAGATATATCTGGGTATCATTGGCAAGGACCATGTGGTAACGGTGTAAAAGTTCAGCTCCGATATCATTTATGAAAAGCGAAAATAATAAGGGCTGCAAAACTGATCCTTGAGAAACACCTGACTGAGTCTCCTTCCACGCAGAGCAATTTCCCTCGTCATTAATAACTGTCCGCGATTTTTGAGTCAGATATGCATATATCAATTTCAATACATTGCCAGAAAAGCCTATGTTTCTCCGTTTCTTAAGTAAAAAGGAGTGTGGAACGGTATCAAAGGCCTTACTGAAATCGAATAACACTAAAATAGTAATGCATTTCTCATATCCTCATCAACAGCAGCCTTTACATCGTGTCAGGTACGGAGAAGCGCTGTTTGCGCGCCGAAGCCCTTTCTGTAGCCGAAGCCTTTTCTGTAGCCAGAGTGACGGGAATCAATTATATCATGATCGGTGACAAATTTAACAATCTGTTGATGAACAATACGTTCAAGGATATTAGATAATTCGGACAAGTTTGCGATCGACCTTGTGTCGGAAAGTGATGTCGGTGGAGTCAGTTTAAGCACAGGACGAATGAAGGCACGTTTCCAGACACGTGGGACATTAGCAACTCGTGAACAAGTGTTGAAAATTGGCGTTAAAGTACTCAAAAACACTAGGAGAGCATTGTGGAGTATAAACGGACTTATGTCATCAGGACCCGCCAAAAGTGACGATGCGGTAGTGGACCCATTTAGTGCAGAGACACAGTCAACATCAACCTCCGCGAGCTCAAAGACTGGGCCCACAGTATTAGCCCCTATTATATCCATCAGTTGGGCAAGTTGACATCCGTCAGAACTATTTGTTACGCTGGCAAAAAAGTCATTCAATTCATTCGCTGAATGGAAATTAAATGGTGACACAGGGTTAGATTCCATAGCCTGGCGAAATTAGTTATACCCGATAGTTTGTGTCGATTATACTTATTTCTCGCCCGCCTTAAATCGACAGCTAGCATTTCACGGAATTGCCTGAAAATTTCAAGATTTAAAACATTATTCGAGCCTTTGGCTTGTTTAAAGAGTTGATTACGTCTCTTGATTCGTGATTTAAGCTCATTGGTCAACCAAGGTGCAGATGGTCTATGCACGTGGAATCTATGTTTGGGAGCGTGAGTATCGAATTGGTCAACACAATCATCAATCTCAGTTCCGTCAGAGCACAAATCAATCAGACTGACATTACTATTTTCTAATGCGACAGAAAGAGAATGACGGAATTCTGTTTCATCGTAACGGCTAAGGGCTCGCCGTGTTACTACATGGTCGGAAAATGACTTTGTATCATACTGGTAGCTGATTGTAATTAAGTCATAGCCAGCAATGAAAGGAGCTTCAGATTTATGAAAAGCAAGGAGCTCAGACGGGTCATCGGTAAGGAAAACCTCTAACCAAGAGTTGCACGTTGGTGTATGAAACGTTGCACCCCACTCGACTATATGCCAAGATTGGGTACGAGCTACCTGACGGAGCGATGTTCCTTCACAATTCGTGCTTAGTATATTGTATTTACATCACCACCTATACCAATGTTTTTATGGGGAACCGCAAGGCGAGAAAAAATCTCAATAAATTGGGCAAAACTATGACACTTGGGTCCTCTATAGAGCTTAATAAAAAAGGTTCGGCGGCTGCGTTTCTAACTTCAGTGATGATGTACCCAGGGGCATTGAAAATCGAATTTGGTGAAGTGGCAAGAACTTTGACTTTCAAAATATTGTGTATGTAGATAGATGGCCACACTGACACCACGCCTGAGTTTTAGATCATTGCGGACCAGCGTATAATCAGATAAAGCAATTAGAGAATCGGATTTATTCGAGTTCAACCACGTTTCTGATATAGAAATTATGCGATAAAAATTGTCCGAGAGATGGGCTTTAATAAAATCAAAATGACTTAATAGAGAATTTGTGTAGAATTGTACTACTTTTATAGAGTTGTCCTGAGAACTTAGCCGATGCCCGCTTATAGATGGTTCGCTACCGACATTTTCTCTGAGTAGTCAACATATGTTTTCCAGTTCTGCCTCATCATGGATTATAATGCTCGGTGCACCATCTGATTTACGAACATATATTAATGGGAGGTTCCTGAGTAAATGGCGAGAAAAACAGGTAAACTTCGGGAATTTTTATCTCAAAAACTAATGTTTCGATTGGATCCCGGTTTTTTTAATTGGAAAATGTGTACATTGAGGTATGTTTAGGAATTTTTCAAAATAAATTCGTTGACTGGAAGCGATTCAAACGCGATAATCTCGAAACATAGTTTTCAAAGTCGGTGCCAAATGTATCTCGAAAACGGCTTGTCCGATTTTATCCAAATTTGGATAAAACATTCTTCGATAGTTTTTCTCGTTCGCCACGTAGGGGTTTTTTATTTCATTGAACCATTGCTTTTTTATGCAATCATGTATCCATCCAATCGCAATTCCATTTCCAATCGTTGGAAATTGCGAACGAAAAACGATCGTTAAATTAAAACGGTCCAAATTCCCTCAAAAATGAAAATTTCAAAAAAATCCTACGTGGCGAACGAGAAAAACAATCGAAGAATATTATATCCAAGTTTGGACAAAATCGGACAAGCCGTTTTCGAGATACATCTGGCACCGACTTTGAAAACTATGTTTCGAGATAATCGCGTTTGAATCGCTTCATCAACTTCTTCATCAACACGCACGTACGCACGCAGCACGGGAGTACCGCAATTGAGTGCAGTGGGAGGTAGGAAACAAATACACAAAAAATAATAAATAGTACTTTGAAGAGGTTGATTTGATTATATATATATATATATGCTTTCGGCGCGGAATAAAATAGCTGGATCGACTCCCATTCTCTTTTTCTTCCGCTCGGCTCGCCCGTTTGTATATCCGGGAGAGAGGTTTTTACAGCCTACTTATAATTCCACAAAAATAGAAAGACTTTTAAATGTTAAGCCGGCCGTGATACGTTGGTCCCCCTCGCATGAGAAGACTTTATTTTCGTTCTTCCCTTATTATTACCTCATTTTCACGGTATTACGAAAATACTTCCCTGGACTCTTTGTTTTTCCCTAACTTGCAGTTTTCCCGTTCTTTTTCTATTTTCATCTTGTTTTTTAAAAATAAATAACAAGATGTTCCCAAATTTATGAAAGGCTTTTATCCCGAATGGATTATATTTCCGCCTCTATCGAGACAACGATATGCTCTCGCGTTTCATACGATTTTATTTATTTTCATTCGCGTATGACTACTTGTCCCCTTTGTAAATGTTCTCAAGCAGGCTCAAAGCCATGGTAAAAATGTACACTTTTATCCGGTAATTGTAATTTATTTTTTCACGTTTAATCCAGACAATATTTTAGCCTCCGCGTTGCGCACAATTAAATGAACGGTGAAGCATTGTCAAGAGGGTAAAATGACGCAGAGAGGAAACAAAATAATAGGGGAGAACAAAAGTTTTAAAAAAGATAAGGGTTTCCGGCGGATGTAACTCGAACATTCTTATCTACCTTCCGGCGACTGTAAAAGTACACGCTGGTCACGAGGTGAACACAAGAAGTGTACACTACGCGAGATCTTCCGCGTTTCTCGTGTTTACCCTTGTACTCTCGTCTTCGAGGGATGTTGCAGCGCGGATTAAAAATAAAAAATTCTCACGCAAGAAGAAACAATGGGATGTATTCTTATCTCTGATGAATTTATGTCCATTTTTTATGCGGGTTATATACCGTCTCCGGTAGGCGAGGAAGACACGTATTTACCTCTCGCATTCCGATGGAACAACCCGAGTCTCTCTTTGGGCAGCTTCGTGAAAATATATGAGTTTTTTTTACTTGTATTAAGGAAAGCATCATTATCTTGCGATTGGCGTCTGGGAAAACTCGGAGAGACGCGTACAAATGATAGGAGAGACACAAAAGATATCTCGATTTAATGGAAGACTTTTTCGTGCAGGGATATCGGGATTTTTTTCGACCCGCATTTTTCTGTTTCTATGGATTTTTCACAGTGACAATATTTTTTTCCGGATAAATAATTATCTACTAGGGATCCCACAACCTTCGTGTTTGGTAACGGAAATGGGCAAATAAAAATTGCGGAGGGAAAAAAAAGGTTTTTTTTAAAAGCAATAACTCTAATCTGGCAATAGCAATAAAGGAAATCAATTTCACAAAGAACAACTTTTTTCTAAAGCATCCGCTTGTCTAGGTAAAATGTACTAGGATACGTGAAAAAAAAATTTTAGGTCGTTCATTTTTTTGTTACAATTCATAATTGTTCCCTTTCGGAACATGCACATTATTACTTACCACCCTTCACTCAAAGTTGCTATTATTTTGGGATGCTCATCGAACAAGGGGTGTCCGAGTCACGAATCTCGAAGGGTGTCTTGTAATTTTTTCACTTTCGTCCATCGAGACACCTCTTGAATTTGTTTGCCCCCCCTCCCTGCCAGGGGAAGGAAGGGGAACCTATTTTCAAGCGTAATACAAATTCGCAGTCACAAACGCAACAAAAAGGATTTTTTGTGCAACATTTCAATTTTCATATGTTCGGTACTATCGAGAACGTTTTTCTCCCGGCATATGTAATAATTGTCTACTGAAGATCGTGAAGAACGTTTAAGTCATTCAAGTTACATAAATGTGCAAAAAAAAATTGCAAGTAAAAAATAAATATTCTAATTGCACTCCAACAATGCAAACTTAAACATGATTTACCCTGATGAAAATTATGTCACGAAACTTTGAATTGCGAAGCTAACGAGACCGCAATGGTAACTTTGGCATGCTGTCTTCCCCTGGTTGCTTCTTATTTCACGTCTGGTTACTGGATATATATATATATATATATATATATATATATATATATATATATATATATATATATATATATACACACACACACACACACACACACACGTACGCAGGCTCGCACACAGACACACGCACACGCACGCACATAGACACACGCACACGCACGCGGGCGCATATATATATATATATATATATATATATGTGCGTGTGCGTGCGTGTGCGTGCTTGCGTGCGTGCGTATGTATTTGTAAATGTATGTACGTCTTTCGTGAATAACGGCGTCCTAGGAGGCCACCGCGAAAGCAAATGAAGGCAAAGTTTCTCGGTGGCTAATTTGCAGAGACATTTGGGGTTGTCCCATTACAGGCAGTTTCAAGCCTCTAATTACTTGTGGCTCTCCCTACAACTGCTCCGTTCGGCCATCGTGCTATTTCAGTTCCCGTCTTGTTGAAAGGTGACAGTCTCGCATAATTTTGTGCCGGATGAGTGCAAAGTTTATCTTGACCTATCTGTGATACAGTTTTCATAATGGTCACCCTGTGGTTACGTGTAAGATACCCTACACCCCTAACAGGACCCCCTCCCCGTTTGCATCGGCTAGATGGCGCCGTGAAATGTCCCTGCCACAATGCTACTGTCTCATTGCAATTCCTTCGCATCATCTCTAGCGCGGTATTTTTAACTCGTTCTGGCTGTTTTTGCAATTTCGAAAAAATATCCACAATTGCAATTTCCAGCTGCGTTGCGCGCGAAGTTGACAAATTGCAAGGTGAGTATGTAAATATGGCCGGTTATTGACCACTGCAGGTGATAAAACAGCACCTTAACGTTATATTCCTGTTAGAAGTCAACAAATCGAATTTTCTTAGAGCGCTCTTGGGTTCTTGTTTAAAATGAACATTCTTATAAGTAAACGCATTATTGTTGTCTTTCACTAAGACAAATCGATCTCTCGGAAAAAAATCATTTGTGAAAACATAAATAGAAGCGAAAAAGACGTCAGAAATCTGATTAAATCAAGTGGGATACAATCCTTTGCGGTATGTCATTTGAAAGCTCGCATATGAGGTCCGTCAGTTAAAGTTGGATTGGTTTCGGTTACGGTTAGAATGACAACGATATTCCCAATTCTGAATAAATTCATACGAAATAAACTAATTTTCCGTACCAATCGCACGCGCTGTCCTCCAAAAATTCCAGTTTTTTCCATCTCTATCGGATTCTTGCTATATACATTTGATCGCTGAAGTTCAGACAGTACGTATACTCGATGCGGCCCTTGACAAATGTTGGTGCCGTTCCACTCTTTTCTGAGTGTTTCGGCGAATCGAGTTCCTTCGGGGATGATGTATGCCAGGAGACACACAGGTCGCGTCCCGACTGTACCATAAACACGGGTCGTCAGCGTTGATACGAGCACGAGCAGCTATGGGCTCTCCTCCTCCGGTTCCTTCACTGCGGAGTAGTCGAGAGTTTCGGATACAAATCCTCTGATCTGATGTGCTGGCGAGAATCGATCTCGACATCCGCTGATCGCACCGTGTTGGGAACAGCTTCAGATGCGAATTGAGTGCCTTCTAACGGAATTCACGTTCTGCTGCGTCTTGCTTTCTGCAACATCAGCATTGCTCATTCTTCGGATGGTCAAAGAAGAGAAAACCTCTTTCCCCTTTTCCGCTCATTCCATTCTCCGCAGTATATTCGCCACGTAGACATTCGGCCAGAAAAAACGAAAATTATAAAGGGAAGAGAGAGAGGGGGGGAGGGTGAAGAGAGCACACTAGGAACCCGGAACGTGGTCCGATTCTGGTTCGTCGGTCATCTTGTACAGTCCCAAAGTCACGTACGACTCTGCCAGCAGAAGCGAGGAGAGACTACCACCCCTTTATACCTTGCCAACAATAGTTTCCCCTCGCCACCCGCACCCTCACATTTTGGATTACTCCCGAAAGAACCCGATTGGCACTTTAGTGCAGCGGTTACCCGCTACGTAAATTACGATCGCGACGTTGCTAGAGCAGCAGCCAACTCTCGCCTCTGCATCGCCATCGTTCTTCGTGCTCGATCGTTGACCTGAAAGCAGCAGAGCTGCAACTGCAAATTATATTCGGGTCAGTACAAGTCGCTCGAAGACAACTCGCGAAATTGCGACATCCCCTTCCCTCTTGTCTTGACTGGAGCAAACTAATCCAGGCAAACTGCTGTAGATTAGATTGATCTGAACGCGGTAATTGTTGCTTTACCGGTCGTTCTGTGGCTCCATCTATAGACTCTCGGGACAATTCATTGCCATTGAACTCTGATAGTAGGCGGATCCGTATTCCGAGGTTGTCTTCTCGACAATACCAATGTACACGGCCCTCACTCCCATACGTAAAAAACCTACTGGGGATAAAACATACGAGAAGGCAGCCAAATAGCGGAAAGTTACCGTGGTGGTGTCGACGTGGCGGCAGGCAGCCCAGAATTTGCTATCAGGGTCCCAGGCACATTTGTATGTAGTTCTAAGCTTTGCTAACCCACTCCATACTGTCTGTTCCCACCGGGTTAGGCTTTGATTTAGCGGATGGTCGGGTCTTGCTCACGGGCGTGTGGGGAGATTGGGAGTGCTTCTCTTTATCTTAATACCGTATGGGGCGTGCGGCGTGCTTGCTTTTGCCGCCACTGATGTCACGTTGACCATGCGTCGCTATATCTATGGTGGTATCGTAATTCTCGTGCCCCATTCAGTACCCCGCATTGCCTCGGACAGCGTATCATACAGTAAAGGAAAAAGGACCGAAGCGCGCCTCTGGTCGCCGAGCATCGGGAATCGTCCATTGTTGCTGAGGGAACAAATAGCTTCCTGATGTTCCGATCCATTCAGCCTGGCCCGATTTGCCTCAATGGACTATTCTCCAACCTCTCGATCTCTCGCGCACTCTATATCCATGCCAACGTTGTACCTGCTCCCTGCCACGATAGCTGATTCTATCCTTCCCCTTGTCTTTCGAACCTTCTGCTACCACTCATCATGGGCCAGTACTTAGGGCACTTCTCACTGTACTCACGGAAATTGGATGTCCAACTTTTTGCCGCGCTGCATATCCAGATACTTTCAAGTGCAATTGTAATTGCTGCAGGAAGACCCGGTAGTGCAATTGGTATTCGATCTTCGGAAAGTAGATCCAGTTACATTGCCTACCTTTGTGACCCAGTGTGCGTGATGAAGGTATCGGTGGACGAGTAAGAGTCGGATAGCTCTTAGTCGCCTAGCGACCTAGCCAGCTCGTGTAACTAGGATGACCGGCGCTCCATGTTCTGCCATACGTGGCCAATTCGAGAAGATGTCGGAGATAGGGAAAGGCTGCTAGGTTTTTAGCTACAGTAAATATGGCGGCGAGCTTCAGGCACCGTTGCCGGCTATTTTCTAGCTCCCCTTTTCCGTACAACCCACCTCACTATAGTAGAAAACGTACGTGCAGTACGGAAGCCGAGGTAGATTTCCCAGGTCTCCAAGGCTCCAGTCACGTGGAGGTTTAATCCCAGGCAATAAACTGGCCCGTCGCAGCTAACCCAGCCGTACCTGCCTCCGGACTCTCTGAACCCCGCGTGGTAACTGCGTCACTACGCGTTACGTCGGTCGTTCCATCAAGCAGTTCCTTGGGACGGTGTGAGAGACCTCTTCTTCTGCAATGAGGGACAGCCCTCACGCTCCCAGTGCATGCCGGGAATCTTGCTTCCTATTTCCTTCCACGCGTTTACCCCGGTTCTCCACCATCTCTGACCATGCCTACCCGTTAACGGAGCGTCTTCCTTCCTCTCTGGCAATAACCACCACCCGCCAAGTTGAGCAGAATGTAGTGTGTCCCTCTTCCGTCACGACTCTTGCACACTTCGGGCACTACGTTCTCACGAGTCAACGTCTTCTCGTTGGTGAATGGTCTCATCGGTCTCTCCTTTTCTTTCTCATCTCTCTTGTCTTTGTCTTTTTTTCGTCTGTCCGTCTCGGTACGCCCGCTGCCACTTTACCCAGATGCTCTCGTCACTTAACACTTTCAAGGGTGTGTGACAGTGGAAAAAGGCTTAGGGTGTCGCTTCCCTTCGCTCTCTTTCCCTTCCTCTTTTCCAAGAGTGAGAAAAATTGGAGGGGACTTTTTTACGTGACACAAAGGGAAAGCTCTCGCGTTTGCTCGTATAATACGCTATATAAACTCTACATGGTTTCAGTGCTTTTACGAGGTTCCATAATCCTTGTGGGATTCGGGTTGCGCGAGGGCTTTAACACATCATCCTGTTGCGCTAGGTCTTCATCTCTCGTTTAACCACGGGCTTTGTATAAACGTGCACAAGAGGGCTGGAGATTAGTACCATTCAAATGAGGAATCATTTTTCGGTACTTACCAAGTACCTCCACATATAAACAATCATTGAATTCTGACGTCGGCCCAACTGTACTAGTAGACGCGCGGTCCCGCTGCAGACTCGGGAGGGGGGGGGGTCCATATCAAACAGTGGTGCGCCAGGCACATTTGAATGGTTTTGGACTAGCTGGCCGCTGACTACTCAGCAGGCAGTAACACTACTGAGCTTGCGATGATAACACAACTGGCACTTAGTTCGTTAACTATGGATACCCCATGCCTATGGGTATGGGGAATCCATAGTTTACCTGTGCGTCCTCGTGCTAATGTGACGCAATGGCGTATCGGGGAAGAGTCGCTGGAGGAAACCCGCCGAGAAAGTTTTTGAGGAACCGGAAACAGTAATGTGTGGGGTAGACCTGAAAAAGATGGTATTCTAAAAGTGTGCAAGAGAAAACGAAGTGATGCTAGAAATACTAAAACAAATAGTACTGACAAATGCGAGAAAACGAACGTCGTTGCTTAAAGAAATATAACGCTACGAGATGTAATCGCGTGTTCTCTTCCATCAGAGAGCTCTTTCGATGTCCACATCAGCACGCAGTGACGGTCGAGAGAGAGAGAGAGAGATCATGGAAAATTAATGTTCAATTTCTTGTTCTGTGTGTACAGTTCGCTATGCGGCTAACTAATACAAATGAAACGCCCTAAGTCACCTTTATTTCCCACATCTCACCTTAATGTTGGTCGTCAAGCCTTGTAAGCTTAGCTCGGTATATGACGAGGCTTGTGGAAAAATGAAAGCGTTCCCGGGGTTGCGACGTTCGTTCACTCATTTTCTAATGGTTTAGTTGGCTCTGCTTGTTCTCATGCTACCATTGTCTTGATTACTCATTGTCGTTCTCTCTGTCTTTCGGTATTGTTGTTGTCCGTTTCAGGCCAACTGCATCTTTTACCAATATTGCCGACTGAACGTCACAATGATCATCGTGTGAGAACCTTGGTCTTTGCGGCTCTTGGAGTCTCTTGGTCTTTGCGGCTCTTCATATTCATTTCGTCCTTCTCTGATCGATTTTATTCCATTTTTCCTCTTACACCTCTCTCTCCCTCTCTATCTGTCTATTTGTCTCGCCGTCTCTCGTCGTGCTCTCACGGGCCACGTACCTTCTGGTGTCTTTTAGACTTGCTGCAACGCCCCGGTGGTTCCGTCTCGCGTCTCATGTGTCTCTTCGGTAAAAACGAGACGAACGTATCTAATTTCCCAAGAATGTTGACCTCCCTGTCGTTTGTCACGTCACCTTTCGCGCTTACATCCCTTAACTCACCAGATACTGGCACGTCATTCCTCACGGTCCACCCTTGTACTCAGAGTCTCGCTGATGTCAGACCACCTCCCATGATTACCCGCACCTTCGTATAGTAGCTTACCGGTCCGCATTCTCTCTCTCTCTCTCTCTCTCTCTCTCTCTCTCTCTCTCTTTCTCTCTCGCTCTCTCTTTCTCTCACTCGCTCTCTCTTTTTTTTCTCGCTCAGTCCTTCTCACTCTTATCGCAGAGGCGAAATAATGAAAGCTTTTATTTCGTTTCATTTCTCGCGCCACAGTTTCATTTCGTGGGATACTCCTGCTCCCCGCACGCAATACTAGCCGGATATTGCGACGAAAAGCTCAGTCGAGCGTTAATATACGCCATTGCTTTTTTTTCTATATTTACCTTATAGAATGTAGAAGAATATTATATTTTTATATTTCGTCGTTATATAGAACATCTCATCTGGGGCAGCTTTTTCGCCCTTTGTCCTCACATTTGGGCCCATTTTCTGGGTTAAAATTGAGCTCGTAGGATTCATATAATTTTTTTGTCCATCCACGTATCGAATTCCGGGCGAGAATTGTCCGTGGAAAAATTGTAAATTTCGCAAAATGATGAACGGTCTA
Source organism: Ophion slaviceki (assembly GCA_944452715.1). Taxonomy (NCBI): domain Eukaryota; kingdom Metazoa; phylum Arthropoda; class Insecta; order Hymenoptera; family Ichneumonidae; genus Ophion; species Ophion slaviceki. Next base: position 3,587,820 of record OX101791.1, read on the forward strand.
AAATGGTTGGCATCCAATTTTTTTTGGCCCGTATTACAAGGAAAGGTTGCGAGGTCGATCGCTCCGAATTCGATGAAGTTTGGCATGCTTGTAGAATGGATAAAAATAGGTGACACGTTTTTTTTTATATCTGCGGAACCCGATTTTCAAAGGTTGAAATGCACTCCCGAAAATTAGGGTGTTTTTCGTTTTTCGTCGATAACGTTTTAACGGTACGAGATATGAAAAAAATTTAATTGCAGCAATGTTTATCTTTCGTGTACTATACATTGGAGATGAGAGGGATAACGTTATCGACGAAAAACGAAAAATACCCCTATTTTCGAGAGTGCGTTTGAGCCGATCGAGTTCACCAGATAGAAAAAATACATGTCGCCTATTTTTACCCATTCTACAAGTATGCCAAATTTCATCGAAATCGAAGAGTTCGACCTCGCAACCTTCCTCGTTAGCTGCGATCAAAACCCAAAATAATTAATTATTCCGAGTATTTGTTAGTTTGTCGGAATAAATAATGCTTAAAATAATCGAATTTTCCATTCTTTCAATAAATATAATTCGTTTGTTTCCTCCAATGATGGATTTAGTCAGTACAAGCCATTTTTTTTACCCGCACATGGTAAATTCCGAGCTCTATCCAACGAGCAGAACACCGTAACAGTGAATGGTTGACGTTACTATCGATATTCAATCCACAAAGGTTGCTTGCTCAAACCCATTAAATGATTTATGTAAAAGTAGCTGAAAAATGAGTGCTCCCAATCACTTGGTAGTTTAGATGTCTTTTATTCCGCACATGTAAAGCAACTGGAGGTCAGGCTCTGCTTTCGTCTTGGATGCCTCGAAAATGCTTGATACCTGTCTTGCATACGTGATTTATTGTGAACGATCGACCCGGCATGAAGGACCTCCGGAGGCTTTGTAGTCATGACATACACGACACAGTGTGTAGGTACCATTTCCCGTACCTTTCATCCTGCTACATCTTATCTAGGAGTGGCAAGACATATACACGCAGGTGTACTTGTACGTGCATGTCTTTAGGTGTATAGGTTGACCACAACAGCTGTATAGAATGCCTGCATACAGGTATACGCCCTAGTACAATGTCCGGACCACTTGCGATCGTGACTTTACGCCCGTCGAAAAGCCGTGGGGCACCAAATTTTCCGGATAAGCGTTCGTAGCCCTCGGCTTCTTGAGCTACACACACGGCTCACTTGCCCGCTTCCTTCATCTTGAGACCCCGTCGTAAAATTTCAATTTGCCGAAAATTTGAGAGCATCGTTCACTCACTCTTCCTGTGGTGTATTCCTCTGGAGTTTGATGGAGATTACCTTCCTATGTTGGGTTACACATACATGTCTGTTTTTGCATATGTATTCGGACGGAGTACATCTCTTTGTTCTCTTTGTACCATATCTTCGGAAATTCCTTACAGTTCGTCTACTCAGGTATTAAAGGTAGTTAAGGGCTCGTTAAGGACTGGAAAAAGCTATTCGTAAGTCCCTAACCTTCCATGCAGCGAGTGAAATGATGAGTAGACATGTATATTTGTGCTCTTTTCTTTGTCCTTTATATGGTTCGCTATCAGGAATTTTGTTGATTGGACCCTTTTGCCGTCTTCCCTTTTCTTCATTACTCCCGCCTTCTCGCTCTCTTTCTTTCTGGCTTTTGATCGAAGAAACTCATTCTATATGTAGCCGTGGCTTACTCTCGTCAATAGTGCCGATATCTTTGAACATTTCCCGTTCATTGGTCGTATACTTCTCTCGCTTGTAATTTGCCAGATCGCGTCTCGAGTTTCTTTTTACTCTTTGTACCCCTCGCCGCCACCCCTCCAGGTCCCTACTACTCTTTTTGGCTGTTCTCTCTGCGGGCATTCTCGTAAAGGAAAAAGAGTTTGAAATTGGGATCACGTAGCATAGTTTCATTCTTGCTGTATGGTTCGATTGGCCAACGCAGACGTCGCTGTTCTTCCGGCACTGTTCCCGGGGGATCGGATATCACTCTGCGTCCCGGTCGTGGACTTGTACATGTTTGGAGGGATGGGCGGTGTTCAGAATGAAATCGATTTTAAGACAGACGATTTTAGAAAAAAATATCTTTTCTGACAATTGAAGAGAAGATTTTTTTTAATGTTCTAGGTTCCTTCGTATGTCCCCACGGTCTTTTGCGACCCGAGTCCTTTGCTTTTCAATCACTTGCTGTCTTTTCACTATACCCTGTTCTTTGGAGACCCCATCCGAGTGTTTCCTCCAGTAACTATTGCTGAACGCGCTATACTGGACTGCATTTGCCCGAGAGCACAGGGAAACTGCAAAAAAGATGTGCCGATAGGCCGATCCGCAATTGTCAGCGTTCCAGCTCGAAGAACTACTTCGCGTTCAACCCAAAGAAATTCAAAGAACTGCCTCACGAGCGACACAAAAAAACCCAAACAAACTCAAAGAACTGCACCGCTTTAACCATGGTTGATGAATGAGATGTTCTTAATTTTAGGAGTTTCAGAAGTCACGCATAGCTATGGTCATTTTTCGGATCACAAGCGCCGGGGCACATTGGAATGCCCGAAGCACGATGGGACGTACCTGAACGCCAGGAAATTTGGCGTCGACGGGCGCCTCGTGCTGTCGGACAATAGTGGTCGCTTTAATTCGGTAACTCAATCTTTGTCAAGCAAATCAATTTACCCTCCGGGTGTATAGAGAGAGGGTCTGCGTCAGTTTTCCGCACCATCGCACTTTGCCTTCCCCTTTACCCTTTAGATCGTTTGTGGAGCGAAGCGTTCTCCCTCGTCGAGACTCATCCCAGTCCGGGGGAAACCATTCGGCACCCTTCGGGCTTCGTTCCACCGACTCCCTCATTTAACTTGTTGGACTCTTTGGACTATGCTCTTTCTGTCTCTCTCTCCCTTTACCTCTCTTTCCACCGCCCTGTATACCCGTTTTTCTCCGTACCTCTTTGGGGTCCTGGGAACGTGGGAAACACTGCGAAACTGCCAGACCACAGGAAGAGGCACGTGTAGTTTTCCGAGCGGTATTAGTCGCTGGTAATCCTCCTCTAATCAGACCTCCTGGGGCTGTACATCGCACAGGATTGACCCCGTATCTCTCGATCGCTCTGTCTCCATCGCCTTTCCTGTTCCATTCTTCCCTTTTTTCCTCTATACGGGGCTGTTCTCCATGTTTGATTCGACGAAGCGAGGGAAGAGCGATCCGCTGCCAGAATTGATGCGATATGAGCGCCGGAATAATTTACATGGGAATGCGGAACATGGGGGTTGCATCGAGACCACACCATGGTTGGAGGCACTCACTTTTTGGGTATTCCTTCATATATCGATCACTGGGTTGGGGCAACCGACTTTGTGGCTTAGGTATCATGATGATGAAGGTTGCATCGTTGGAATGTAATGATAATCCTTTTTCGTTTTCAATTTCTTTATCTTCTTCGTCTTGTAAACATTTTTCTTGCTCATTCAGCCTGTGGAAGTCTAATTGGATTCCTCAAAAACGAATAAATGATATCGTAGCTCAGATTTGCGAAGACAAATGGGGGCCACAAAACTTTTCATACGCTCCAACGATGGCAGCTTCAATATTATAAGTATCGACGTTCCAGCACAATGACTAGATTTTAGGGTTAGATATCGACAGTCCATACAATGTCCAGTTCTTTGAATAGTCGCCACAACTTGGCTATTGACCGCGTTGACGACATTGGCCGTCACTATTATTCTTCACGAATACAGGCTGAGTTAGTGAGCAAAATGTAAGGATATTTATACGATGCAAAGCTCACATCATTGGCGAATGTAGGTGTAAAACATCCAAATAACATCCATTTTTATCAACGGTACCTTACTGACACGAGCAATCATTGGTTCATTTTATTTTTTCCCCTGTTGATTTGGATTCTCATTTGTATCGTAGAATGCGTTAGTCTGTCAAGACGAACGTGCCAAAAAATATGCCATATCATAGACGAGCGCCTACTGTTTCAAGAAAAAAACCTTACGCTGCGTAAGATCGTCCTTCATGAGTCTCAGGATGAGGAACCTTGGAATGATTTACGAGGTTGAAAATTAACGAGGGAATCTTCGATGTTGGAAATCCAAAGAGCTGCTCTCTCTCTCTCGCCTTTCTTTCTCGTGTCCCGTGGCGTAGTAGTCCGGAAATAGCTTGCATAATCGTCTTGACGCAGCGTCTTTTCAGTTTCCAAGCTCGCAAGGATCGTCTTATATTTCTCAACACACATACATTGCGGTTGAAACGTTTCATATTCTGCTACACCGATCTGGGTGTAGGAAAAATGGAACGATGATGCATCAGTATCATCTTTGTCGATCTCGATCGAGTTGCCCCTCGACCTTCCCCCTTATTCCGCACTCTCCCTCGAGGTTGATAGAAAAAAGTTTGCGGGGGTGGCAACGAATTTATAAATTGGGCGATGGGCTCCACAGGGGCCGTTTTTGTTCCCTTTCCGGAGAATTTAAACGGGGCAGAAGGGTTTCGGAGGAAAGAAAGAGAAATACCGACAAAGTACATCAATTTTTGTCGTTGCCTAGGTTTTTTTCTCGGTTTCTGAGTACTTTCTTGCTCCACCCTGTTCCCTTTCTCATCTTCCATTCTCTCCCTGCCCCTGCCTTTCGGTCTCTCCCTCCCCGTCTCGCTCTGTCTCTCTCTCTTTGCCTCATTCATATTCTCGGCCTCTCTTTCTTTCCCTATCTTCCTCCCGCTCTTGGACACCCTTCTATGTGAGTTGACGCTGGGGATAAGCCCCGGGCAATTACGACAGTTAACTCGCAAAAGTGGCCGAGACCGCCACACCCCTATAAGCCCGTTGATTGTCTCGAGTTATCCCGGTTACTCCCGCAGGAGTTTTGCTCTGGATACGTTGTAAGAGGGAAAAGGGGGGACAGCGGGAGGGGGAGAGGGGGGGGGGCAGCGGCAGTGCGAGCGGAAAAGGAGTTTCTATGACATGGGTAATTAAATTTCCGTTTCATTGATGAATTATTGCTTTCCCTGACCCTGATCAACACGGTGAGCATCTGGGAAAATCCTTCAAATATATGTCACGTAAGTGGCCTATATCTGAATATGAATGTGAATATGAGTTTTATAATGATATTTTCATATACTTATAATTTTATTATTTCATAATTATATCATAAAATGATAATGATACTTGGGATATACATATATATTTTTGTGTACATTCTCGTTATCATTATTTATACAAGCTTCATGCTTTTATTTCTAATGTGAAATATTTGCATTAATATACTAGCTGTTGAATGCAACCAAAAGTTTATTTTAAACCATGAACTTATTATCCAAATTTTTGGTAGTTCTAGACTAAAAGAATCGCTCAAACGTTTTTCGAGATTTTCTCTAAGTTCTGTAACCCAAATTTGCAAGGAACTTTTTTGGATGATACCAACAATAAACCACATAATAAATTATATCTATATATATTATAGTTTTAAATATGTATTGGTAATTCTCCCGAAATGGTCATTTTGCATATAATTTGACTTTTTGAATTTAAACGTCTATTGTCGGGCTATCAGTCGAGAAGCAGGTGAACGTTTCTTCGTAACGTTTTGGTGGGGACGGGTCTCGATGGATATATATATATGGACTCCCCTAGCACACGCCACGGAACGCTACAGCTGCGTAGACCCGTATATATCAGGTTGATAAAAAAGTTTTGTCGCAAAATTTAAAAAAATGTCTTTTTACGTATTGGCGCAATATGACATCGAGCTATGTCGAGAATATTCTAGAATGTTTTCTACTCTTCCGCGTGATAGGGTATAAAAGGGCGAGCGCGCGTTCTAGTGGACAGAAATGGCTTCGATCTCGCAGGAGCAACTTCGAGCGATCATTTTTTACGAGTGGCGGCGCGGCACGAACGCAAGCACAACTGCTAAAAATATACAGGATGCATTCAGCGAGAACGTAGTTTCTCATCGAACAGTCCAGCGTTGGTTCAATCGTTTTAAATCTGGAGACACAAGCCTTGAAGTTAAGGAACGTTCCGGACGACCGTCGACCATCGATGATGAAGCATTACTCCGCTGCATCAAAGAAAAACCGGAAGCAAGTACGCACGAGCTAGCAAGAGAACTTGGCTGCACCCAACCGTCAATAGTCAATCACTTACACAACTTGGGATACAGGAAGGTTCTTGCTCAATGGATATCACACCGTCTCACCGACGACAATAAGAACTGTCGCGTGACCATCTGCCAGTCTCTCCTGCTTCGCCACCATCGCAAGGAGTTTTTAGAAGATCTTGTGACGGGAGATGAAAGCTGGGTCTTGTATGATAACAGAACGCGTTTAGCCTACTGGCTTCCTATCGGAGAAAAACCGCCACACCAACCGAAATCTGATCGTCACTCACAAAAGGTTTTGTTGTGCTGTTTCTGGGACGCAAAGGGAATGCTGTTTCACAATTTTCTCCCTGTAGGTAAGACGATCTCCTCTACACGATACATCGAAAATCTCCAGGAATTGGCAAAAGCTATAAGAAAAAAACGGCCAAGACGCGCGACTGTGCACCTTCTCCACGACAACGCGAAACCCCATGTCGCAAAGGAAACCCGCAAAACAATCACTGAGCTTCACTGGAATACCTTTCCTCATACACCATACTCTCCCGACATCGCGCCATCTGACTACCATTTGTTCAGACATTTGAAGGCATATTTGAGAAACAAAACTTTCGAAAACGTCGACGATCTTAGAAGGGATATTTCAAATTTCCTTGAGTTCCAGCCGCCGCAGTTTTGGGCAAAGGGAATAAATGAGTTGCCAACTAGATGGTCGAGTGTCATAGAAACCGATGGCGAATGTATTGTTGATTAGAAATGTTTTGTATAAGATATATAAATAAATAAATTATATTGAAATTATTGCGACAAAACTTTTTTATCAACCTGATATATATACCCACATGGAAATAAAATATATCGAAAGATTTATAAAACATTTATTAAATATATTTTGTTCGAAAAATTACATATGTCAATTATATTTTTGGATATGAGTAAAACCTATGCGATATATAAATATAAATACATTTAAGATCTATCTTAAATATATCAGACATACATACTGAATTTATGTTTTATAAAGTGGAAAATATATCGGATACCATATGCTGACGTACACATAAAAATACACTTATGATAGATATAAAATTTATCAAAAATGCATCACTAATTTACGTTTTATATATTTTGAATATGGAATCCGAATGTATTTAAGTTATGTTATGTATATCTGGATATACATTCCTATACAGGGTGTCCCAAAACTGAATGCGTTCCCTGAAATTAGGGGTTGGGGGTGAAATTCTGAGTCGACTGATATAAGCATGTGTGGGTCTCCGATCAACCCCTGAATTATTATTAATTTTTCAAGGCGGGGTAATCAGGTATGCCCGATGAGCTGGCGTACCTCGGTGAGCGATACGCGCGTGTAGTGGTGCCTGGCGGGAGCACCGCACCTACAGAATTTCACCCCCCCCCCCCCCCGTTTCAGAGAACGCATTCAGTTCTGGGACACCCTGTATATATGTATGTATATAAGAACTAATATCCCATAAATATATTCCAGATTCATTTGAAACATATAAAACGTTCATAAAGTATACATTTTTAATAAATTTAGTGTATATAGATATATCCCGCGCTTCTTCACGTGACACATGCCTTAGCAAAATTTGTAGTCTGCAGAAAGGGTACAATTTTATTGCTTTTTAAGCCTCAGATTAAAATCCACTATTGAAAGATTTCCTTGAAAATCTTCCACGATTATTCGCCTGTTAAAATTATGACGCCCTATGCTTTTTGTAAAAATGTATTAGGTGCGCAACTGTTCCCGCTGTTTTTCAAGAGATGGCTCCACTAGTAAGTGCTGGTCGATTGTGACATAACCAAAACGTCATGAACCAAGCTTAGACATATGGTAAACAAACCGCTTTGACACGTTAGTGATTTTGTTTTTGCGTCGTATACTTTTGGTTGTGTGTCAATGTCTGATTTTGTGCCAAATAATCGTCATTTGCGGGAAGTGTTGCTTTTCTTCTTTCATTCGAAGAAAACGGCGGCTGAAGCGCATCGAGAACTCCAAAAAGTTTACGGAGATGCTGCTCTAAGTGAAACAACGTGCCGTGATTGGTTCCGTCGCTTCAAAGACGGTGATTTCGATGTTGACGACCGTTCATGTGAAGGAAGGCCAAAAACCTTCGAAGACGCTGAATTGGAAGCATTGCTCGATGAGGATCCATGCCAAACGCAAAAAGAGCTTGCTTTAGCATTAGGAGTTACCCGCTAAGCCATTTCCAAGCGATTGCATGCGTTGGGAATGATTAAAAAACAAGGAACTTGGGTTCCTTATGATTTGAAGCCGAGAGACGTTGAGCGTCGTTTTATTGCCTGTGAACAACTGCTCCAGCGGCAAAAAAGCAAGGATTTTCTTCATCGCATCGTTACGGGTGATGAAAAATGGATTCATTACAGCAAGCCGAAGGGAACAAAATCATGGGGACTGCCCGGTCATGCTTCTACGTCGTCGGCTCGGCCGAATATTCACGCTGCGAAGGTTTTGCTGTGTATTTGGTGGGACCAGGGCGGTGTTATTTATTATGAGCTGTTGAAACCGAACAATACCATCACTGGGGAACGGTATCGAACTCAATTGATGCGACTGAGCCGAGCACTGAGCGAAAAGCGGCCACAATACGAGCAGAGGCACGAAAAAGTGATTTTACAGCATGACAATGCTCGCCCTCACGTTGCCAAACCCGTTAAAACCTACTTAGAAACGCTCAAATGGGAAGTCCTACCCCACCCGCCATATTCCCCAGATATTGCGCCGTCCGATTATTACTTATTCCGTTCGATGGCACATGGTCTGACTAATCAGCAGTTCCGCTCATATGAAGACATGTCAAAATGTCTTGATTCGTGGATAGCCTCAAAAGACGAACACTTCTACCGTGACGGTATTCGAGCTCTGCCAGAAAGATGGGAAAAAATTGTCGCTGGCGATGGGCAATATTTTGAATGATTCATTTGTAACCATTTTTTCACCATAAGGCGGTATTTGCATAAAAAAAACAGCGAGAACTTAGTTGCGCACCTAATAAATAAATACATTTTTAGGAGGTATTTCCTTACCTCAAACTCTCAAACATAAAAACTCACATCCACAAATAAATCTCCGAACTTGAGTCCGAACTGGATTTTTTACTCAACAAACCTAGACAAATCGAAATTAGAACCAGATTCAATAAAATCTCAAACAAAGTAAATATTCCAACATCATTCTCCAACACTAGTCAAATCATAAAACACACGTCCTCTTAAAAAACAACTCTCAACTTTTAGTTACACGTGCTGCCAAAGGAAATTCAACAGTCATTCTTAAAAAATCAGATTACATTACTAAAACTCATGAGTTACTCGCAGATTCCACAATTTACAAATTAACAAAAAGAAATCCGATCAACACTCTACAAGAAGGCATCAACAATATTCTCTCCAGATGAAAAATCTTAAATTCATTGATGGAACAAAATTCAAATACTTAAAAGCTGAAAATTGCAACCTATTCCCTCTTTATTGCTTGCCAAAAATTCACAAAAATAATTATCCACTTCGTCCAATAGTATCATCAATAGATAGTCGAACACACAAACTAGCTGAACTTATACAATCTAAACTCTCAAAATTAATCAGTACGACTAACTCACACGTCAAAGATAGTTTCCACCTAAAACATTCACTCTCTAACATCTCAATCCCACTCAACTACAAATTGGTCTCGTTTGATGTTGTTTCTCTCTACACCAACATCCCATTACAACTCGTTATTCAAAGCCTACAAAAAAGATCAAATCTATTCTCAAAAGCATTTCCTTTACATGAAATAATTAAAGCCATAGAATACATCATGTTCTCAACGTTCTTCACATTCCAAGATAAAATTTACCAACAAATCTCAGGGTTACCTATGAGCTCACCTCTGGCTCCAATACTATCCAACATCGTCATGATTGATCTTGAAACAAATTGTCTGGAAAAACTAAAATTTTCATTACCACTATATAAAAGATATGTTGATGATATTATTATTACTCTACCAACAAACAAAATTGAATCCACCAAAAAGATTTTTAACTCTTATGATCCAAAATTACAATTTACATCTGAAATCGAAGTAGACAACAAAATCTCGTTTCTTCATTTACTTTTAAGACGGAATGACACCTCATCGCGGTCGGTATGGTAGAACAATTATAGATTCCCAAAAATCTCTGAAACGGCTCTTCAGATCCCGTCGAAACTTTGCCAAACGACGTCAAATAGATAGACGAATAGCTTCCAGCCCCTCAAATTTTCTGAATTTGAGAAAAAAAAACTAGATTGGCTTATGATAAGCCAATCTACATTTTTTTTCTCAAATTCAGAAATTTTGAGGGGCTGGAAGCTATTCGTCTATCTATTTGACATCGTTTGGCAAAGTTTCGACGGGATCTGAAGAGCCGTTTCAGAGATTTTTGGGAATCTATAATTGTTCTACCATACCGACCGCGATGAGGTGTCATTCCGTCTTAAGCCATAAACAAAACTCAATAATCACAAATTGGTATAGGAAACCAACCTGGTCAGGCAGATTCATAAATTTCTTTTCACACCACCCAGTTTACCAAAAAAGCCATAATCTACATGCTAGTTGACAGAGCAATAAAATTATCGGATCCTTCATTTCACAAAGAAAATCTCAAACTCATTAGTAACACGATGACATAAAATTGCTATCCAATCTTTTTCACAGAAAAAATAATAAAACATCGGCTGTCCACAATCAACAATCAAAAATCCAACGTAGTTAACAAAATCGACTGTAAAGACTGCAATGCCACATACATCGGCCAAACCAAAAGATACCTCGAAACCAGAGTAAAAGAACACAAAAATAGCCTCAAACACACTACCACAATATACACCGCTTTAGCACAACATGCAATAGAACAAAAACACGACTTTCAATTTGACAATGTAAAGATTCTAAACAATGAAAATTGGCTAAAAAAAAGACTAATCCTAGAAATGATTCAAATTAAGGCACAATCCAACGCCATAAATTTTAGAACTGTCATACAAAAACTAAGCTCTATCTATAACTCTATAATATAACTATTAAAACATTCTACAATTCTTTACCTCACATAACAATTTTAAAATTATCCACACTATAAATTAATTAATATATTGACATTATAAGCTAATTTTAAGGACATTGTAAATTAATTTCACACAATTCAAGATGTAACGGAAAAATGTAAATTTCGAGTTTTTGCTTATTGTGGAAGGGAAAACAAATTCTTAAGAACTTAACTCAATAGGTAATCATCATAGTCTTTCGATTTTTTACTAAAATTTCTTTCAAATCAATCACTTACATTAAATTTTCACTAATAAAACACAAAACTTTTTTATAATTATTTATCCATTACAGATAAGAAAAATCGCTGAAAAACAATAAAATCTCTATCTATTGAGTATATTCCCACGAAACATTCTTTATTTCCATAAATATTGTTTTTTGAAATAACCTTCCGAATATACGCAAAAATCCTGAAATATTAACACCATCGAGGTTAGTTATTTCTCATATTTCATCTCTTTATAATTCCATAATATAAGAACCCTCTTTCTCACACATCACACATTTCAAACACCGATACATAAAAATAATTAACGCAATATAAGAAATTATTCATATCATATTAATATAGCAGAATTAACATAATTGTTATACGAAATGACACAACACTTATATAACGGAATCATAACATAAAACGCTCATGTATATAACTCTTTCAAACGTGATTGGTAAAATTTGTGTATCATAATTTATACAGAAAAATATAATTTCTGAAGAGGACCCGAACTAGAGGGCCGAAACGTAACGAAAAGAAAAACATCTTTCATTTCCATCGCTGACCTTGGAAAATCCCCTATTGGCCGGACCAAAGCCGAATCTCCAACACAACTTGTAAATAAATACACTACATTATGCATTACTTCGGTACATTTGTGGCGTAAGTAACGTCAAAACTGAAAAGAAGCCAAAGAAAGAAACAGTTTCCGAATGGGGACTCGAACCTGCGATCCTCGCATTAGGAATTCGAACTTTTGCTGTGCGCCAACCCCACTTCTTGGAAATTACGCTAACATAAAAGACTTATGTATTGACCCATCCGCGACTGAAATTTCAATTTCTAAACACTTGGTCATCTGAATCTCCTACTTATGTCACTCTCATTTCTAGTCAAGCCCTACATATACTGTGAATTCGGACGAAATCGGTGATGATGAGTAGCCAACCTCCCCTTGTACGGGTAGTTCCATCGAGCAAATGGCTCATGGTTGGCTACGCAACTTGAGTTACAGATGACGTTGCGAAAGAAAAAAATCCTCAAATCCGTATCTCGCGATGACCTAGCCAACACTACCTAACTACGGCCGCACTAGCTGGAATAAATGATCGGACAAAAACAATTTAAGGTTATGTCATTCTATGCGATTATCGTTCTCAATGCGAACTCGATTAAATCATTGATCCGATAATGTTATTTAAATTTTTACCACGTTACCTTACAATGTGCAAAAAAAGTTTAAAGACATTTAAAGTATATTTCATGTATAGTTGAAATATATTTCAAGTATATCTTAAATTTACGTTGAATATATTTCAAGCATATTTTAAATGTGGTATGAATATATTTCGTGTATATTTCAAAGGTAGTTTAAGTAGATTGTATATTTTCGTATATTTTCAATATACTTTGAATATATGTGATCGCATATCCAACATATATTTTCTATATATTCTGAAGATATATTTTTTGCCGAAAAGTTTGATATCGCGAACATGTTTTTAATGCATTTCCCGTTTATATTGCACATATCTAATATATATCTAAGGTGTGTATTATAAATCTAAAATATATTTTACATCTCTTTTTAATATATTTTTACATATACTTTATTTCCGTGTCGGTAGACTCACCCAGCATACGCCACGGAACGCTGTAGCTGCGTAGGCCCGTACTATGCTCTTCTTCTCCTATACTCTATACTCCCCTTGGCGCGTGGTAACTTAAAGACATGTATTGCATTTATATTATTTACGTGCACATGCAAAGTCTTATGAGAGAATATAAAATAATAAAAAATTGAATTAAAAAAAAGCATGGAGACGCGAACCGTGAACTTTCAGAGTGCCAGTCCGTCGTCTTATCGTATTAGCTACGGCCGCTCTTGTCTCAAGCGTTAACGCTCAACGTACTCCGTCCGAAACTCCCAAATTTTTAAATCGCGATATCTCAGCAACTAAGGCCTATTGGAACAAAACTAAAAAAACGACGTTAATTCGGAGGTCTTCAACTTCCACCACGCGTAAGGAGAACCCGATTTGCGGCATCCAGGCTCTGCCGTCTCCTTGTTAGTGGCAAAAATACCATTATTTCGAATCGATATTGTGAATTTTACAATCATGATATACACTTGTCTCTATCTCATGCAACTACTTTTGATATTGTACGGAGTACGAAAATGTTACGTCTAATGGCATATTCGTTTCGATGTAGTAAAGAAATAATTCATTTTATTGGTTATATTTTTGTACGAAATAAAAAATGTTGTTGCAATCGCTTAATTATTTCATCCATGCATCTATAGATTGTACATAGAATGATTTCAAGAGATTATTATTTTATTTGAAGGCTAATGGAGATATTGAGAGAACAGAAAAGATTTTCAAATAAAATAATACGTTATTAAGGGGAGGCACCTGAGTAAACGGCGAGAGAAACAATTTCTGAGGGAATTTTTATCTCAAAAATTAATGGCGCGATTGGATCGGGGTTTTATTTTTAATTGGAAAATATGTACATTGAGGTATGTTTAGGAATTTTTTAAAATAAATTCGTTGACTGGAAGCGCCGTTGTTGTGGTCAGCGTCAGATGTGTTGTTCGTTGACATGGCTTGTGGTGCCAAGGATTCCGGGCAGTCGGTTGATCGGAAACATGAAAACGCAACGAATTCTTAAAATATAATATACAAAGGAGTTCGCCTCGAGGGATTTATCTGAAATTTTCATTTTTGACGGAATTGCGACCGTTTAAATTTAACATTCGTTTTTCGCTCGCAATTTCTGACGATTTTCGTTGCATAAAAAGCAATGGCTCAATTAAATGAAAAATCCCTACGTGGCGAACGAGAAAAACTATCGAAGAATATTGTATCCAAATTTGGACAAAATCGGACAAGCCGTTTTCGAGATAAATCTGGCACCGAATCTGAAAACTATGTTTCGAGATAATCGCGTTTGAAAAGTGGGTAAAGAAATGACGCGCTCGGCGGTTCGGCCGCTGCACGATCTTTCGGTAAATTCTCCGTATGATTTTGGTGATTGCGAAATTTCAACATGAAATGTTCACACGATATTCTTCGTACTTCAATCATTAAAAAAAAGAAGTTAAAATCGATTTTTCAAATTCCATCGATTGGTCCCTCCGAAGTACTCGCTGCTTCGTCAGCTGCAATTCTCGATTATCTGCGCTGAATTCTCCCTTGACGGGTCGCGTTTCACGTTTGAATTTCAGCCTTCGCAATGCGGTCCGCATCCTTGATCTCGCATTGCCTGTCAGCATTTCTCCTGACTTGAATTCCCAAGGCATCCATCACTTGGAGATAGGATTTTGCCCCACAGTTAAAAACGCATGTGGCAATATTGGCAGCAATGTTGACAATATTTGAACCGTTGTGGAATATTTTGAGAGCTGTTCTCCAAATGATGTTGTTGAAGCTTTCATTTGCGCTCTGTGTAAATCCGCCGACGCAGCGTTGTAGTAAATCAACAGAACTTAGGTTCCTAAATATTGGTTCGATGGCTTCAGCAACATCCGAATGTAGAGCGGGCTCATGGTGCTGCCAAGAACACCAAGAGTCACTTCCTGGTGGACACCGGTCATGCTGTGGCTTATCATCTGTTGAAATCATGTGGAAAAACGTGGCCATGATAGCTTTTTTCATGTTTTCGGCAGAATCACTATTGCGTCTGATGGCGAGGCCATAATGAATCGTGAGCTTATCAATCAATTTGCCCGTTGATTTCCCTTTCCTCCCAATCCTTTCCTATTCTTTTTACAGTTCTTGAGCCTGGTACTCATTCGTTTTTGAACATGTCCTACGCATTCTTTTTTATTATTCCCGTATCCCCGTAAGGTGCGCCATCGACTATGTTCTTATAAGTTTTCGGGTCTCCGTCGCCTATGTAATTTGTGTACTTCACTCCGTATTTTTCCTCGAATCGTGCAAATATTTCGGACATTGCATCTACCTCCATTTTCCCCGAAGAATCCTCATGTTTTACTTTAAATTGGTCAGCATGATCCCGTAACCACTCTTCATACTCACTAGTATTTCTTTTCTTTTGCCAATTCGCACATGCCTGGCAAAATTTCCATTTGACGTTTGTATCAAGTACTTTGCCAGTGTAATGATCGATGACACTTGATACACCCACCAACGAATTGAAACCCCGTTTCCGCCATGTCCCATCGCCAGACACGGTCAATCCTTCATTGGGCCGTTCTGTTGCTTCAGTCGCCCTTTCCTTCTCTTCTTGCCCACTCCAGATACAAATCATCTCACATACTGATTCTGACGCAGTTAGAATATTCTTCACAATTACATCATACGTGCATTGTACAACCGGTTGTGCTAAATCCATCAGCCCACAAAATCTTTGCATACCTCTCAGACCAATTCCAATCATCCGCATAGCAAAAATAAATCTCGTATTTATTTCGTACGCATTTGAAATATATGGGCAGGATGATACACTTTGGGGCTCACAGGATGTACATTCTATTTTTATTTTGAAACCAAGGCGACGAGTGGAGGTTTTCGTGATGGTAATTGTCTGTCCGCAGTCTTTACATTTCACGTGTTCATTGATAAACGCAAAAACAGTCACAAAATTCAGCAAAACGTATTCGATATCGTGTTTTACACTCGGTTCTAAATCGATTGATTTACGAATTTTTTTGGCAGAAGCACTCACTTTATTGTCATGTTTTTGACATTCATGGCGATTCAACGGACGTTTTTTTTTCGGAGGATTGTCTTTACGGATCTTGAACGTCGCTCTATCCGTTCTTGAGATTTTATTTCGCTGGTTTTTACGGTTCATTTTATCGATTTCACTAACGATGCACAGAATAGAAAATACTGTTCACTCCTGTAGGATAAACGATAGACTGACGCTTCGAAACAACTCCAGGCCCCCGGAGTTATCCTACCCTTGTATACCTGCTCGCTATAAGATAAGGTCCCAGCGCGACAGCTGCAGACCCAACCGACCGCGCGCTCGATGTTTTCCCGCTTTTCGCAGAATAACCCACAACTTCTTCAATATTGCGAATGTCTACATGACATTTACACACAATATTCTTTAAACTATAAACTACAAGAAAAAAATCGATTTTTGAAAAATTCTCTGAGGTAACGCCCTTTAAAATCAATCCCATTTCCCAATATTTTATAGTATTGTAACAACGTCATATATCGGTGGCACTCCGTGTTCAGGCATTTATTTGGGTCAATGTATTTTTTTGATTCATTTGTTTTTCTCTCAGTGTACGAGATATGGGGCTACTATTGATGCAGTTTTCTCACGTCATTTACCCACATTGAAATCAAGATTTTGTATAACATATTGCAGTTATTATAAACTTTTTTATCATTTTTAGACTTTCAAGATCCGGAGATCGACGAGTAATTTAATCAACCATCTGATGATGTGTGTATAAATATGTATGTGGATTTTTTAAATAGATGCTATTCGATTACATTGTAGGTTTTTTTTTCAAATACAACAGTTTGAAATATTTCAAAATCTTCCTAAAAACAGATTTGGCAGATAAATCGTCGTTCTCCTTTTTTAAAATATATTTTGAGTGTGGAAATCATTCCTCTAGAGTGTAAGTATCCAGACTTCATAAACACTAGCAAGCGGCAATAAAAATTCAAAAACATTGCTTGAAACCATTGAATATTTGTTTAATTTTTCCTTGAAGAATAAAAAATAATAATAAGCACACGTATGTCACAATAAATAACGCAATTTTGGAACCGGTTTTCTCATGCTTGCCAAACCCTTGGTTAGCGTGTCATCTCCATAAAGCGCCGTATAAATGAAACGATTTTTAAGTCGTAATTTTTCGTTAAAAGTTCGGCAACATGGATTAAAATTTTACCAGTATACCGAGATGTATTTTTACTTGATTATAAACGAAAATCAATTTATTGTTAAATACTCGAGTTCGTGAAAGAAATACCTTAAGTGGAACTTTGAGACACCTACTCACCGCCAGATGTTGAGGTTAGAAACACGTACCATGCCGCGTTGTGCATAAAAACCCGTTTGAATCGTTATGCCTGTGGCATCATTCCTCTGGGTTCCTCTCGACATGTTAAATCCGGAGGCATAATAGATAAGGCAGAGGAATGACATCATCCTGGTAGGAAAAGAGAATCTGATAAACGGAGATGCGAAAGGCTTAAACAGCATCCTGTAGGAAAAGAGAAGTTGAAACAAAAAGAGCGAGATCAACTATTCAAAGGAAGAGGAGAAGAAGGTATGAATAAAGCAACAAAACATTATAGGAGAAGGTTTGCATCATTCATCTGGCTTTTCTATTTCTTTCGATCATGATAAATCTCTCAAAACTGAAAAATTCGTGTGATCCATTGGGAATTACATTATGTCAAGAATTGAAGTCGATTGCAATCTTTTAATGATTTTTATTTTTTGATTGATTTGTTCCGGCCGTACAGGGCTTCCCCTCTTTACGTCCCCCAACAAGCCGCAATTTCCTTGCGGCCGCAGTCGACTTCCCCCTCTGTATCGTATTCATCATGACATCTGCCATGGGCATAGGGAATCTGCGGAAAACCTATACCGATACAGCCGGTCCCAAGTTCGCCTCCCAGTCACCGAACTAGTCGTCTTTCGCAGATAAATCTAGAAGAAAAATATTTCACGACGAAAGTGACGTGACTGGAATTCGAACTGTCACATCCGGAAGGGACGCGAGCATAATATTCTTTATTTCCCTCTTTGTTGCTTACGCCTAGCGCAATAGCACGAGATGAGGGTAAAAAGGGGTAGTGCGTGGGAAAAGATAAAATTAAGGAATTGACGCGATGTTTTGGTATTATGGAATAATTCGACAAGCTCATATCAATTTAACTGACGTTTATTACAGATGGGCGGTCAGATTTGAATGTGGATTAATAATAACAGAAGATCAAAGGAATAATACAGAAAAATAACAGAATGGTGTGGTTCGCTTACATTTGTTGGTGTGCGTAGCTGTATGTGTTCGCACGTAAAGTCATCGGTAGACGCTCTTATGAACATGGGGACTTCGCTCGTGGCCAGATGCGCTCGCTGTTGGAGTAGGTCGGTGACACACGCACAAGATTTTCCGGCGGCGCGGAGTTATATATGTGTATATATGTACGGCGAGAGCCACTTGAGGCTCTATATAAATGTACGAAGTGAGACACGGATTTTTGAACCTTTACGCGAACGGAAGATCGAATATATATATATATATATATATATATATATATATATATATATATATATTATTGTATCTGCTACGGCGAACGCTTCGCTAATTGTAGCTTCCATGTACAGGGATTTCCCCTTTTTACATTTCCCACCATTTTCTCCAATCCACATCCCTAATCGATCCCCGCCTTGCGGCCGCAGCCGACTTCCCCCTCTGTATCGCATTCACCATGACATGTTCTGTCATGGGTATAGGGAAACTGCGGAAAACCTATACCAACACAGCCGGTCACGAGTTCGCTTCCCAGCCTCGGAGCTAGTCGCGTTTCGTCGAGAAATAGCTCACAGGCTACAGCCATACACACCCGACACATACACGTACCGGTCCGTGTGCGCGACATCCGTGTAGAACTGGAGCTACGTCACGCCTGTGTTTTTATTTCTCTCCGAAACTACGAGACGGTGATTCGAACCCGCGACCTCCCGATGTGCTGATTTCGGAGGCAAGCACGCTAACCACTAGACCAGCACATCGGTTTACACACACACACACACACACACACACACACACACACACACACACACACACACACACACACGCACACACACACGCACACGCACACGCACGCGCACACGCGCGCGAACACACACACACACACACACACACACACACACACACACACACACATAAAGAACTCGAAAGAAAAGACTTGCATTATGATTGTTGATATGATATGAGTAATAGTACGGAGGTACTATACACACGACAGAAAAGACTTGCATTATGATTGTTCGTACGTAGATCGGAATTAAGACGTGATAAAAGAACTTGATTCGATGGTAGTTGACGGGAGACTGGGATTGAGGAAGGAAATCTTTCTTGACATGAAAATTAGGAGGGGTTCAATAGCGGGAGAAGGAACCTTAGGGAGAGTGCGCTTTTGGTAATCTAGTTCTTCAGGGATTGGACCATTGGTCGTCAAGATATCGGTTGATTAGCGTGATTGGTCGCGGTATTGTGTGCGAATACTTGACAGATTCGTTAGTCACGTGCGTGGTCTTATCCTGGGGCATCGGTTCTGACTAATATGCGTATGAAGAGAAGGAGACCTTTGTCCCGTGTTTTGGCTAAAAAGCGCATGGGATATAGAGTTCGATATCGGAGACCTAAGCGTGCGCATGATTTGTGTTATGTCAATTTATGAATATGGTGACCTCTCATGTCGAGAGGTTTATATATCGGACTACGCTGCGGGACCGGATGTCTGATTTTTTAGTCAGAGGTATAAATTCGTCGGAGCCGTCTAGTCTATGTTATGTTTAAATAATCTAGGGTCGAGGCTTCTAAAGGTTTATTGCGGTAAGGCTCTGTGTATTTTGTCAAAAGCCAAGGTGATAGAAAAATTCGATGACTGACGGTGCTGTTATCGTGCATATATCGCTGTGGTTCGCTTATGCGTGCGGAACGTGTGCACGTTTCTTTTTATGCTGTTGCGCGTCTTATTCTTCGATTTATAAATATAATAAGCTAATGACGGCAAATGAGGATATTGGGAATAACCGAGAGAAGACACCTCCCCCACTTTCGCTACGATGTAACATAACCTGTCACCTCCTGATCCGCTGGCCAGCAGGCTAACCACTAGACCGACGCACCGGGTTGATTTTTTTTTTAATTTTCCTCATAAATTGCGTTGTTCTGCAAAATGATCATTTCGGAAGTATCCCTTACACACACACACACGGACATGTGTGTGTGTGTGTGTGTGTGTGTAGGGGATTCTTCTGAAATGATCGTTACATATACACACATATATATATATAGTTTAGTCCCGAAGAAAAGTAATGTTTGCCGCTCTAATGACCATGTTACCTTTAGTGGAAGCTTGAATGCCCCCCCCGCTCTCCCCCGCCCCACGCTAGACGATGTAAGAAGCAATCCTACTCTGGAATTTCCCGGTATTTCGATCTCTCTCTCTCTCTCTCTCTCTCTCTCTCTCTTACCTCCCTTGACTTTAGTTTCCAACCCTCCGGGGCTGGGCGATCGACCGGAAGACATACAATTATTCTTTTCAGACGATTTCTCTTCGCCCCTTTCTCTATAGAGCCTTCTCCGTTTTTGCGCTATCAAACCCGTTACGGCTGTAATAGGTATTATTAAGTGTATATACACACCACGGCAATGATTACGGAGCGAATGTACAGTCCCCCCCCCCAACCGCCTCCGCCCCCGCACACACAGTACATCGCATTATAGTCCGATTATCGTAAATCCAAGGAGCTCATCGATTCTCCAATAATACGATAATATACATCATCTCGGTATAAACGTCTGTTTTCACAACGTATATAAGACGGAAATGGTAAAAATGGACGTTTTTTATACTCGTTGAGGAGATAAAATTCGCGTTATAACGCGCGTTATTTATCAATGGCAGATGAAGAATACTGGGTGTTTTATTTTTCCGAGAATATCGCGTCGGCTTGAAAAAGTCTCAAGGATCTCGACGGACCTCAGTCCTCGAAGGACATTGTTAGGCTCGTATTGATTTTCGTGTCATTGTTATTGTCATGTGGGCAACGTGTTAAAATAAGAGATTTTTGTAAATTAAATCGAAATTTGAAAGAAATGAAAAAAAAATAACAGTTCAGCTCCGTAGGCCGAGGAGCAAATGAATATTCTTCGAATTAGTGATATTTTCCCTCGGTTTGGCGTTCTCTCTTCGAGACTCAAGGGAGGCAGCTTTCTTGTCTGTGTTCCTTTCGATTTGACGATCGGACTCGAAGTCCGCAGGATCTCTGCGAATGTTGCCGCCTATATCCGCTCGACCGTTGGTTCCTGTTCGGTCTCGACATGTCATAAATAACGCAGTCTACAGGAAAGCGGGAATGCGAGAGAGCTTTGAGTGAGTGAGTGGGTGAGTAAGCGGGTAAGAGAGAGAAGAGGCGTACCAGAAATTATTTAACTGTTTCTGCGGGTTAAATAAAGGCTGTCTCTAAATGACCTGACATTTTAATTTATTAAGGCGGGATATACAATTACAACGATCGAAAAATCGATTTTTTTTCTTCTTTAAACGATCGAACTATGTATATAGAATATTTTCCCAAAGTTTCAAAGCGAAATTCGAAAAATTTCAAAGCGAAATTCGAAAAACTTCAACGACCGCACGATACGCGCGGTCGTTGTCCCAGCAGTTACCCGGTCATGTCACATGAGAAAAAAATCAGCCCATTTGTGAGTAGTGTCGCTACAATGTAGCGTGGCAATTTTTTTTTCAACCATTAAAAAAATTATGGTGAGCCGAAGAAAAAAATTTGTATTTTTCACCGAAATTTTTCGAGCAAAAACAATAATAAAACAAAAACTAATCAAGTTATCGCAAAAATCCTATGTGACATTTTAGATAATGTATCTACAAGTATTGTTTAAACATTTGAAAGCAATCGGACTCATAGTTTACGATATTTCGATAGTACCAGTTCAAAAAATGTAGTTTCGAGATAACGCAGGACAGCTGCGCGAGCTAAACCATGCGAGTTATAAACACGGATCGAACCGCACGGTCGACCGCCCGCAGTGGCTCAACCTTCGTGACGAAAAAAAAACTGTAACTTGGTCAATTTTGCGTTTTTCAATACGTACTATGGCTTAAATTGTTCTTAACAGTTCAGGGTCTATTTAAAAAAAAATGAAAAAAAATTACATGGTGGCCAAATGTCTTAATAAATAAAAATGTCAGGTTATTTTGAGACACCCTATACAAAGGCATGATTTATATTCGATCGGTCGCTTCTTATGCATTGAATGCTTTTAAGGCCGGGCACGTAGTGGTACGCCATGAGTTTATGTTACGAGATCGCGTATGCATGTATGTATGTATGTGTATGCCTACATATATAGATATAAATATATTTACGTGTACAAACACACGTAGGACTCAAAAGAGCGTCGGTTTTCGCACACGGGCGGAGCCCCCCCCCCATATATATATATAGCGCATTACGACCGCTTTCGTACGTGCAGCCTCGACGACAATATGCCGCCCTTGTCTTTTTGCTCACGCGCTGACCGATTTTTCTTTTCTCTGCTTCTCCGCCCTGCGAACATTTGTTGTATCTCGTGACGAATTTGGTCGACGCTTGTTGCGATATCTCCTCGCGATAAAGGGTTCGAGAATGGCGAGCCGGAGAGAGACGGAGGGAGGGAGCGAAGGAGAGGGAGAGATTTTTTTGCAAATTGGTCGTACGGATCATTGTATGGAATAACAAAGAATAGTCTAAAACATGGGTGGCCAACGTGCGGTCCGCGGGCTCCATGCGCCCCGCCGAGGGTCGTGTTGTGGCCCTCGGAGCTGGGTCAAATGTACATAAATGTTGACTTTTATTGTACACATCACCAAGAGAACACCAAAAGCAAACTTGCTTGTTTGCTTTCATTAGCAAAAAAAGGAAATTAGGTTGGAAAAAAGGTTGGCCACCCATGGTCTCGATCAACGCTTTTCTACAATAGAGTACAACAAATAGACAGCAGAGGATGCCATTTTCCTGGCAGATGTGCGTCACAAAATGGCGCTTGAGACTCGCCACTTCCAACTCTGCAGTTTTACCTTGTGAGGGCGCAACTTGAAGTTGGGTTTTTCTTGAGCGCACATTATTTTTTTTCCAATTTTATTGCGGTCTAGATAGGATGCCGGGATTCTTAAAAGACGGTGGCACTTTTTGACCGAAGACCCTTTGAGGGTCTGGAAGTTAGTCCCGTTGATGAATGATTTCACCTTGGAGAATGAAAAAATCTAATATCGTACTCCAGTATCATAATAATGGAAACTTGGTATTTTCAAAGTCGACGAATCTAGGTTTGACGTTACATTTCGAAAATAGAAAGTAATGTGCAAAATTCATGTCAATATGAAATTTTCGAGATTTCTACCCCCCCCCCCCCCCTCTTGAATTTGGGGCTAATGATATCAAATTATGAGACTCAGATTCATCTTGAACACAGTAGTGTTCAAGATCAATAATGTTCAATGAGGATGCATGATGGGATTGAAGGTGGAATGCAATGGAAATTAATTTTTTTGCCTTGCTTCACATTGATTTGGCAAATTTTGCTCACAAAAATCCTTTGAGTATTTTTAAAGATGTTCATTCAGAGAATACAATCTAAATAGGCAAAAAAGAATTTCCATTGTAGTGAAGATGAGGAATTGAAAAACAGAAAAGTCATTTCGCTGCATCCAAACGATGCAAACTTCAATACTATTCATCATGATTGTCCATTGATGTCCGATTTCCATTTTTTCCGAAGTTTGGTCGTTTTTAATGCCCTTTAATAATATTCACCACTCTTGAGTCCTCAAAAGTCTTTAATTTTCGTAAGCTGCTCTGATAATGGTCGAAACGGGTTAATGAAAAAAAAAAAATCAAAAATAGTTGTAACGAGCCAGAGTTAATTTGCCATTTATTGGTGGATAATGTTACGCTTATAAATTGCAATTCTCAGTGACGGCTGCGCGAACCAGCACTTGCGAGATGTACAGTTTGACGAGAGTAAAACTCGAATAAAAGGCAGCGAATAAGGGTCCCTGGGACGAGCACTAATCTAGCCAAGTGACGAGAAATTGCGAAAGCGAAGTGGCCCTCTTATTCTTCGCAGTCGGTCTTGTTCTCTTTATCTGTATCGTGTAATGCAGACTCTTCACAACTATGCTCTTCTCACATCCTGATTTGTTGTATTTTATGCATCGTAATGCTCTTTCTCGTCCATAAAATGTTCACCACGCGGAAAGCCAAGATTGTCGTGCTTGTAATCTCGTTTCTCCTTCATCTCCTCGTCTTCCTTCTCTTCCTCCTTTTCTAGCTCTTCATCATCACCATTATCATCCTCATCCTCCCCCTCCCTTTTCCCCTTCCTTCCTATTCTTTTTCTTCTTCTCAGTCTTCATCCTTATTCTTGGTTTTCCCTTTTCCTCCCCCTCTTCACGTTCCTCCACCCCGTATAAATATCCACATTTCTTTCGATTCTTCAAAATTCACTTCCTCAGCTTCTTTATGCCCATCGTTGTTCCACATCATGAAAGCTGCATTATGGAATCTCAACATTTATTTACACTGCACGCCTTTTGCATTCCTCTACATACCCTTTTGCCGATGCTTCAACGTCTCGTACGACAGGCGCTTCTGAGGCAATCGGAGCGATCGTTTTTTCGTAGCTCAAATTTAATTATTTTGATAGGCGTAGTCTAGGAGACGAGAACGAAAATGTTGCAGACTGACCAACGTACCCAGGTAGGAATTGACGATGAAAAAAGGGCTCGCCAAGCTCTGAAACAAGGCTCACATTTTTTAATTCAGGCTGAGCACCAGCCTGATTTCAGGCCTAGCTGAACCTCTGAATGATAACGCGGTTTCAGGCTCTTGCCCACAGGCTTGACCAAAGGCTGGTAGAAAAACCTGTACTGAGCCTGAAACGACGAAACAACAAGGCTCAAAACGAGCCTTAATGAAGCCATTATTATGAAGCCTTCACGAGCATTTATGACCAGACTTATTCCAAACTCTTCTCGAGGCTAAATGAGGCCTGTTTTTAGTTTTCTATATTCTACATTGGGGTAAATTTAATAAATTTGTAAAGAATTCATTTCATTTATTATATGTATTTATTATTTATTATATTATTTATTATAAAATATATATAAGAAATATTTAAAAAAACAATACTTCCGATGTTTATTGCGTCAAATTGATTTAGAAAATTAAGATAGGGGATGAAGTAAAATGTCAGTAGTGTAATTTTTTTTGCAGATACGCAATTTCTGAATTCTCTCGCTTTTATTGCTAAATTTTTTTTCATAAAAGTACAGAAAAAATATTATTTTAAACTTATTTTATTTTATCACAACCTGAATCAAGCCGGCATCCGGCCTTGATTTTTTAGTCTTTAAATTCACCGGCTGAATAAAGCTTGAAATAACCCTGAGTTTAGGCTAAGCAGCCAGTCTTGGTTCCAGGCTGCTCCAAACGATGCAATGAAACCTGGCCCAGGTCTGTTTCACTCAGGCTCGGTGAAACAATGCTCGCACAAGCTTGTTTCCATCGTCAGCCTTTTGATTTCGTACCTGGGTAGTTGGGATGCGCGGAAGATTTTTGTTGAGTTTCGTCGATTCCTTTTGGACGTACTGCCAATCCGGCTTCGTAAACGTTTTCCTTTTCGTTTGACTTTTTTCCCGGGAATAATCCAGCTTTTGTTCCCTTTTGAAGCTGCTCGCAGCCCGTCGACATGCTTCAAATACTCTTTTCTCAACGTCACGCACAAGCTGGCCGTTCAATTAGCAAAATTAAAAGTTCCGGGCATGGTAGACGAAAGGACGGGGCAGGCGACACGTTTCTCGTTCCGATTTTCCACAAGGAATATAATGTTTTTGCTCGAGAAGAGGAAGGAGCACTTTTCTCCACCCCCCTTTCTCTCTCTTTGACACCGCGCTTAGCGTGACAGTTTGCTCACTCAGCGAGTGCGAGCCCGCTACACTTTTCTCGTCGTTTAGAGCGACAGCGCGGTGGTATCGCAGCCGTTGCTGCTATAAAGTTCGACTCTCGTTGTACCACTCGCCCTTCTCTCCATCTCCGGCTGTTCTCGCAGCCGCGACTCGTTAGTCGATACGCAATTACGTCCCATTTATTTTCTACCGCCGCTGCGATCACTAACTCTCTATGGAGCTTTTCTCTTCTCCTCGTACAGAGCCATCCACAATAGAACAATGATGATGCAACTTCATTGATTGATAGAGTTTATTATGCCCTAGTCAAAAACAAACGAAGAAAGGTACAATGAAAATCATAAACAGCTTAAGTAACGAAACAATAAATAACTGTAACAAGGAGCAGAAATTGTACAACTGAAATTAAACATACAAAAGTCCTATAGTTGTGCATAAGCATAAAATAGAGAATATAATTGAAAAAAAAATTAAAGAAACAGCAGAAACAAAAATAACAGTAAGAATAAGAAATTATAGAATTACGCACAGTAATGTAAAACTATAATCATAGAGAATTGTGAATACAGAGGATAGGAAAAAATAATGAGGGTATAACGTTTAAAAATCATACAAAAGTAAGAGCAAGTTAAAACAAAAAGAAGTCAAATAACCCAAAAGAACTCAAAATAACCGAAAATAACGTACAATACGCCAGGAACACAAAAAAGCTTGCGTTGTTGGAATATAACAAAAAATATTTTGATAATAGCATGTTTGTGCGAATTATTTTCTACACTGTAAGTTTCCGAATATCACGATAACGCATTGCAGTTTTTTTTCTAAGTTTTACAACCTAAGTATAAACAAATATTTTGGGTGCTAACAAGAACAAAAAAATTCGCTAACTTCCAACAGACAAGACTTCATGATCTATCGACGGTATCTAAATCGCGTTATCGCAGTTTTTGTTAAACCCTGAGCCAGTTCCACGCTACCTTGAGGACCCTCGATAAAAATGCATGACCGCCCTTCGAGGGTTCGCACGAAGCTCGCAAACTGGAGCCCTCATAAAGTTAGCGGAAATTAATTTTGCCCCGACGAAAGCTCTGGCTCAATTTCTGCACGGGATGCGTCACTCATTCTGAATCGTCCTCTATACCCATATAAACTGGAGGCTCTACATATTTACACGCATTTCCACACTATGTACGGAGGGAATGAGCGAGCTGTGCAAACTCATCTGACTTGGTGCTCGGCGAACGCGGCACGAGCACTTCAAACGGCCTCGGAGAATCGTTGCTTCAATTTCAACAGTTTTTTTGCTGCCTAACTATCCCTGGCTTTTTTCCAGCCACAAGTCCTGGCCCATTACTGCGTTCCGTTTTCCGGGTATTCGGCCTCGTTCGTTTCGTGTCTCCGGACACGGCACTATACGTGACCGTAAAAATGAAGGGTTCAATTATTTTCTGGATGCCCTAAATTCTGAAGCTTGTGGAATTAGGTTTTCATTTTTCCGCATGATGTTTAAATTTGCAGTGTAGAATGCAACGGAAGATCGCTTTTGTATTTTTTTTGTTATTAAAATTGTAGACCTCTAAATAAGCATCTTAAAAAATGCTTGAAAGATGTTTGTAGGCAAAGGTAGCCAAAAGAAACTTGAGTAATAGAAAAAAATGATGTTCATTGCATTTCGAGCATGCCCGAAAATTAATTTTTTTAAAAATATTATTAACCAGTTATCATCGGGAAATCTTTAGATGATGGAAGTTTGCATAAGATTTCTTGTAACTTCTACAGTCGCAAAATAATATTTTGGTTGATAACAAAAGTAAAGAAAGAAAGGTTTCGGAGTGTTCCAACGATGCAAATTTCAATACCATTTTGGCGCTGTCAGGCTACGAGAATCATCCAAAGTTTTTTTTTTAAGGATTCTTTCTTTGGTTGTACAATCTAAATTTGCCAAACATATTTTAAGTAATAGGAAAAAAAGAGAGTCTGTTGCGTTTCAACGGTGGAAGCTTCGATACCATTTTTGGCATGTTCGTGCTACGAGACTCACTGAATCGATATTTTGGCATTTTTTCCTAAGTCCTATAACTGAAATTTACCACAAATATTTTGGCTAATAGAAAATAACTACACTCAGAAAAAAGATTTATTAAGAACAAAGAATTTTGTCTCCCGGCGAATAAGTTTTCTTATTCGTATGTCGGCCTACTACGATTGTATTAACAGCTACGAACATTTTTTATTTAACTTTATGTTTAAGATTTACTAAGAATTTTTCTTAACATCTAATACGATATATAAGTTAGAAGAAATAGGTCTTTTATGTCCGACAAATAGAGTTTTTCTTAACATCTAATAGGATTCTTCATAATCCCCCAGCTGGTTTTCTTCGAGGAATTGTGTCATTTCGTCCGTCATTATTTTTTCACTTGATCGTTTTTTTCTCACTTAATATTCTTACTTACACTCAAATCATTCCTCACTGTCGAGTTTCTCACTTCCGAAACGCAACACTGACACTTGTGCCAAAAGCATTGGCATAGGAAGAAGCTACATGGTAAGCGTATGCGTGAGCTACATCTGACGAGCGGCCTGCTGTCGGGCCCGTCGCGTTGAAAGGCAAAGTGCGCATGCGCGCATTAGTATCATAGTCGCGAAATAAGAGGTTTTCGTGATTGGAAAGTAGTATTTATTTGATTTGAGGAAATATTTATTCAAATTTTCTATTTTAAATATGGCTTTTAATTGATGCGAAAAATCGACCCGTAAAGAGACATATTTAGTGACGCCGAATAAATTCTGTAGTTACAATCACATAAAAACTGTCTCCATACGAGTAAACGTTTATTAATTTCTAAGAAATTATGTTCTAATGTGCCAATTTATTGAAACATAATAAATCTTTTTTCTGAGTGTATCGTTGCCTTTCAACGATGCAAACTCCAAGGCCATTCTCAGTTTGCTCAGAGTTTCCTTTTCCTAACCTCTTGTTATCCATTCCATGAAGCTGGTGAGGAACAGAGTCGGAGCCTTCACAGTGCAGCCTCCTTGCTACTTAGTACTCACATAACCAGTTTCTACCAAGCGAGAAACGATAGTCTACGGGCGCGCGGTCGCGTGTGCAGCGAACAACTGTACTTTGGCCCTTTGCGAGAGATCGAGGGCAAGAGAGAGAAAGAGCAAACAAGGGAAAGAGAAAGGGAGATACTGTAGCATATGAGGGCAAGTATCGTTTAACAGTACGAGCACGCAGACAGCACCGGTGCTTTCCCTTTACCCCCCCCCCCCCCCGCATTTTCCCTACGACTTGCATTAATCTCTCCTCCCGTGGCCTTTCCTCTCATATTCGTACACCCCCATCCCTCTACTAGTTTTCCTAAAGATGATCACTAAATTACACACCCGCGAAAACTTGAGTAAACGAAACGAAAAGCTAAAGTTTGTGTTCAGTAAGGAAACGACAATAAACCACCAATAAGAGTATTAATCCTTCATTCGTAATGTTCCTTCGTACGCCCTTTTAGCCCTTCACGAACCATATATAACAACGGAACAAGACAGCCCTTATAATTTGTTCATGTCTGTCTGCCACAGCCTCATAGTTTGTACAGTATTAGACATATGTGCATAATGTTTTCCGAGTAAATCCTTCAGATAAAATACTCAATTTGCTCGTAGCGAAATCTCGTAGAAAACTTATTGAGGGGTTTTTCCCCATATGCAAAATGGGAGCGATTTTTAGGATTGGAATTTTTAGTGGATCGAAAGAAACGTTCAGTAAGGCCCGATCTTCCTTCAAGACCCGATATTTTTTAAGTGGTCACCCATTAAAGTACTGGCCCAGGCCGTGACTGCTTAAGAAGGAAGATCGGGCATTACTGAAGGCCCGGTCTTCCTTTAGATGCAGCTACGGCCTGAGCCAGTACTTTAATGAGTGACCGCTTAAAAAAACATGGCTTCCATTTTGCATCCCTGCTGAGTAACAGCATTGGCCAGTTTTCGAACCATCATGATTGCGATCCTTCGAAAAAAAAAACACAGTTACCTGTTGTAACTAAACTAGCCGACTGTAATGATCAACAGTACGGCGAGTTTCGCGAGCCGCAGATTCTCTCTTTCTCTAGCCTGACAAGTTCTCTATCCCAACATGACAAGTCATTTAGAAAACAGTGCACTCACGTACGTCGAAAGGGTTTTCCTCCCTGCGACATATACAGTTTTGCCACGCCGCAAACGGGGTGTCGTACTAACGTGACGTTAACGCTCCTCGCATAAGTCATCATAAAGGCGACCTCGACAATCTGCTAACTCGGCTGGAACATTACTTCGTGCGCTCACTTGTAATATCTCACAACGGTCGTGCACGTGTAATATTGTGCGCGTGTGTGTATGTCCCTTTGTTTGGCTGGCATACAGCGCCACCTGTATTTCTCTCCGTTTCACGAAAATGCATAGAAGTATACGTAATAACTGTGGCTATGTACCAAATTATCGTGAACGTAGATCACACACGATCCACCATTCTCACCGGTAGCCCATAGAGGGCCAAACTTTTCCCTAACTGTCATGGACGCTTAGCCGTAGCCGCGAACATTAACGACAAATTATTCCCAACCGCTCTACGGGGACTGTATATGTATATAGAGTGTTTTTAGTACATATTACGTCTATGCCATACGCCACATTTGCACGAGTTTCGTCTTTCTCGCCGCTTGGGAATAATTCTCCTATCTGTGGGCGCGTACTCTTTGCAATTGCAGCCAGCGCCCTCTGCGGTGAGCGTGGGTGAACTAAACAAGAATCGAGCCGTCGTCCCCTATAGTGAGCGTTGATGAACTACGCAGCAGTTCTATAGTGGAAAGACTTTCACGCTGACTAAGACGATGGCGTTGAAGTTGCCATCGTTGGAATGCAATGAAGAATCTCTTCAATTTTTTTTTATTTCGTTATCATTAGTCGCTAATTATTTTTGGTCGGTTAAGGCCGTAGATCTTTAATGCAGACTCGAACAAATGTTTGAGTGACTTCCATAGCCTAAATGGGCCAAAAAACTAGAGCAATTAAAAAAAATTACATTCGGCTGCTTTTCAAACATGCAAACTTCAAGATCGTCTCTGATTTTGTCTCTCACATTCACTGTCCCTCTGACTCGTACCGACTCTTGCTCTGATTTTTATTCTCCCTCTCATCAATTCTTATTCTGACTTGCACTTTCACTACGTTGACTTTCGCTTTGATTTTGATTCTCACTCTCACTACCTTTTACCCTAAGTCTCACGCTGGCTCTCACTAACCTTCACTCTGACTCTCACTCTGATTTCAATACTCACTCTTACTACATTGCCAAAAGAGAATTTTTCATTTAAATAGGATCTACTTAAATCACATAGGTTTTTTCTTTGTCTCGCGGCCTACTACGATCCTATTTATTTCAATTATATATTTTTATTCGTTCCGGCTATTCTTGTCAAATATTAAATATATTCAAATGAAATAAATAAACATTCGATTCATGCACATTTTTTCATTGACCGTATATGAGATGTTTTTAAACGCATAGAATTTATATAAATCCAAAATAACATGAAATGCTTAATTTAGAGTTCTACCACAGTGATTTTGTATCGTAACTTCTCATTCCCGAACCTCCCGAATTGATTTTTTTCCAAGAAAACATTTTGCCTACACATGAAATTGAACTTACAGCCTCCCTACCTATACTACGCCCACTGCCCCTACGCTACCGAGTGTTCGTAGCATCTTAATCGCAGATATGGCATAAGAGGCCAAATCAATTCATATAATTATTTGTTGTATCATATAAGCTATATCAGTTAGTTAATGTCATTTTGATAATTACAGAGTTTTATCAAATATCATGCTATACATTTTTCAAACATTAAACACACACACGCACGCATGCACGCACGCACGCACACGCACACACACACACACACACACACACACACACACACACACACACACACACACACACACACACACACACACACACACACACACACACACACACACACACACACACACACACACACACACACACACACACACACACACACACACACACACACACACACACACACACACACACACACACACACACACACACACACACACACACACACACACACACACACACACACACACACACACACACACACACACACACACACACACACACACACACACACACACACACACACACACACACACACACACACACACACACACACACACACACACACACACACACACACACACACACACACACACACACACACACACACACACACACACACACACACACACACACACACACACACACACACACACACACACACACACACACACACACACACACACACACACACACACACACACACACACACACACACACACACACACACACACACACACACACACACACACACACACACACACACACACACACACACACACACACACACACACACACACACACACACACACACACACACACACACACACACACACACACACACACACACACACACACACACACACACACACACACACACACACACACACACACACACACACACACACACACACACACACACACACACACACACACACACACACACACACACACACACACACACACACACACACACACACACACACACACACACACACACACACACACACACACACACACACACACACACACACACACACACACACACACACACACACACACACACACACACACACACACACACACACACACACACACACACACACACACACACACACACACACACACACACACACACACACACACACACACACACACACACACACACCACACACACACACACACACACACACACACACACACACACACACACACACACACACACACACACACACACACACACACACACACACACACACACACACACACACACACACACACACACACACACACACACACACACACACACACACACACACACACACACACACACACACACACACACACACACACACACACACACACACACACACACACACACACACACACACACACACACACACACACACACACACACACACACACACACACACACACACACACACACACACACACACACACACACACACACACACACACACACACACACACACACACACACACACACACACACACACACACACACACACACACACACACACACACACACACACACACACACACACACACACACACACACACACACACACACACACACACACACACACACACACACACACACACACACACACACACACACACACACACACACACACACACACACACACACACACACACACACACACACACACACACACACACACACACACACACACACACACACACACACACACACACACACACACACACACACACACACACACACACACACACACACACACACACACACACACACACACACACACACACACACACACACACACACACACACACACACACACACACACACACACACACACACACACACACACACACACACACACACACACACACACACACACACACACACACACACACACACACACACACACACACACACACACACACACACACACACACACACACACACACACACACACACACACACACACACACACACACACACACACACACACACACACACACACACACACACACACACACACACACACACACACACACACACACACACACACACACACACACACACACACACACACACACACACACACACACACACACACACACACACACACACACACACACACACACACACACACACACACACACACACACACACACACACACACACACACACACACACACACACACACACACACACACACACACACACACACACACACACACACACACACACACACACACACACACACACACACACACACACACACACACACACACACACACACACACACACACACACACACACACACACACACACACACACACACACACACACACACACACACACACACACACACACACACACACACACACACACACACACACACACACACACACACACACACACACACACACACACACACACACACACACACACACACACACACACACACACACACACACACACACACACACACACACACACACACACACACACACACACACACACACACACACACACACACACACACACACACACACACACACACACACACACACACACACACACACACACACACACACACGCACGCACGCACGCACGCACGCACACGGTCAGCACTCATAAAAGCAGACGGTTGCGGGGAACGGCACTCTTTTGAATTGAAACGGAAAGTTACTGGGAATAAGTGGTATCTGCGGTATAAACACCGTTTCACCCCGTCCGCAGCTCGTCAGAACTTCCTCGATGACGTTTTGTTGTAAAGCAATCAATTGTTCAACTCATACTCGTTCGATTTAAATGAAACATATACCATTACCTCCGTGGCATTTTAAGCTATACAACAGGGTCTTGCTCGGTGATTATGAAACTGAAAAAACATAATTTTAAATGGTTTTTCGAGCTCTCTTTGAAAAAAAATATATCGTATTTTTGTCATGAACAGTATTTGCCACAGAAAATAGTGTATTCTGGAAAAAATGAAAATTCCATTTTGCGTGCAGGAGAATAAAGTTAATAAAATTCCGAATACGGAACACTCCCGACAAACTTTATTTGTGCCCCCGTCATAGAGAAAAAAATTATCAAACATACGATTTAAAGTTGATAGATCGGAATTTAATCAGTGGAACAAATGAGCTAAATCAGGCACGGGCGCGCTATAGGATGTGCTAGGCTGCTGACGTCACAGCTGCAACTTCCGAATGTTCGGCTGTCACAGGAATTTGGTTGAGACTCCTATGACACGCGGTCGAACAGAGGGATCTGAATGTGTCCCCATCCGAGAACTTTATTGAAAAGAATGCCAATTTAAAAAATGTTCGAGGATTCCATGCTCCACAAATACGATTTTTGATAATTTGCGATTCGCTAACAACTTTCGGAATAAATAATTCGAGCAATACATTTTAAAGTAATTTGGCGTGAAATGAATATTTTTTACCCAATACTACGAGTATTTTGGTTTTTTAATGTTGCATAAATAATCTTAACATTCTGTAGTTACTGAATTTTAAGATAGTTTATGAATCAGTAAAAAACAAAAATACTCGTAATATTTGGTAAAAATGAATAATTTCACGCCAAATTACTTTAAAATGTATTCTTAGAATTATTTATTCCGAAAGTTGTTAGCGAATCGCATATGATCGAAAATATTATTTGCGGAGCATGAAATCCCGATTTGACATCGGGACTTCATGACATACAGTCTCCGATTTTATCTTACTTCCGGTCAGATTGAGTCGAGAAGTCTGACGACGCTGCGAGAACGACTGCAGGAGGATTGTTTATTTAACAAAGATAAAATCGATGGTCGGAATGTTTCTCGGGACCTCAATCGGACACTCCCGATACTACTGCCCTGAATTCGTCTCCTCTGTCTCTCTCTCTCTCTCTCTCTCTCTCTCTCTCTCTCTCTCTCTCTCTCTCTCTCTCTCTCTCTCTCTCTCTCTCTCTCTATCGCATAATCAGCTCTGCAGTATCCGCGGCCCGGAATATCGATACACATACCGATGAATTCGATACACCACCCAGGTCCACCACGATGAGTCGGACGAATTTCGTACGTTCCAGTTGACACGACGAACCGTGTGTCAAAGCACACGAAGGCGCTTTCTCATTGGGCGTTGTGGTCCGAGGGCGGGGGGCGGGATACTCGCGCGAAAACACGTGAATTGGGTGGTCATTCAAGTCCCTCGGCCGTAAATGATAAGGTTTGCCAAAGAGCTCGCCCGGCGCTCGCGTCGTACAAACCGTTTGGTCAGCTTACCACAGCGGGATGATCCTTGGTCTAACTTTGCGGGCTCGCCGGATTCATCGCGGGAACGCCCGTTTGCTAGCCATCCATAGCGTGTCCATCAGGTGCCATTAGTCAACGAGTGTCGCATGGTGTCGGGCCGTATTATCGTTAACTGCAATTGCCGGGGTCGCTCAAGCTATCAACGTTGCCAACGAACCTATCACCGCGATTCACACTACACCTATATAGACATATGTATGACTATTGTGCGGACGTGTTCAACAGCCATCAGCGAGATAATTCAACCGTCGACTCAGTTACGCGTTTAACCTCTCCGCGACGTTCAAACGTTGAACATTGTCAATTAGTGAGATTACCGGAGGCTTGTGAACCGAGGCGTAGAGAAAGAGAGAGAAAGTTCTCGAACATTGTCAATTAGTGAGATTACCGGAGGCTTGTGAACCGAGGCGTAGAGAAAGAGAGAGAAAGTTCTCGTTGGCATCAAAGGGCCAGCATTGGACACTGTTTGGGGCACAACTCTGTTTTTGCGTGTACATGATCATGTCCTTTACCTCGCCTCTTTTTGCATCTCTGTTGGTTGCTCGATTTCCCATCCTAGCCTTTCCCTCCGCCTTCCTTTTAGCGTCTCTCCGCCTATTGCTCTGGTACGGATGTGTTGTGTAGCGTAAATTAGGGAACCGCAAAGTTTACTCAACCCGACGTATCCATTATGTCTGGCGTGCAATGTAGCCTCATCCTGCTCGTCATATACACATATACACTACTGGCGAAAAGTTACCGGACAAAAATTCAAAAAAGTTCTGGAACGATTTTTTATGCCATTTCGCCGATAGTTGACATGAATGAATTAAATAAACGGCATTTTGAAGGGGAGGAATTCACCTTCATTCCGTTTTTTCTGAAAAATGTTTACTATTTTTCTCACGACTAGTACCCTTTTTCCAAAACGAACATTTTTCGCCTTTTTTGTTGCTTTTCTGATGGACCCCGTTTACAGACAAATTTTTTCAATGCATTTCTTCGACCGGAATCATAAAGGGGGAAGCTCTGATTTTTTACCGAAAAGAGAAGAAAAAAAAATTAGTAAAAAAAAATCTGAAAAAATTCTCGCGAACTCAAAGAAAACCGATTGAATTTTTTACTATCTTGAGGTTTTCCTTGAATACTTGTCGTTTTCGCGTTACGCGTTAATGTTCAAATTGTCTCTAAAAAAATCAACCTATCTTTAGAAAAAAAATCGTACGAAGCTTTGAAAAAAAAATTGAAGCTTGTGCTTCCTCCTTTATGATTCCGGACAAATACATTGAACATTTTTTGTCTGTAAACGGGATCCATCAGAAAAGGAACAAAAAGGCGATAAATGGTCGTTATAGAAAAAGGATACTAGTCGTAAAAAATAGTTGGAAATTTTAGAAAAAAACGCCATGAAGTTGAATTCCTCCCCTTCAAAATACCGTTTATTAAATTCATTTATGTCGACTATCGGCGAAATGGCATGAAAAATCGTCCTGGAACTTTTATGAATTTTTGTCCGGAAACTTTTTGCCGGTGTAGATATATACACAAGCGCAACTTTTTATCTATATTTTTCCGGACCGATTCTGAACTCCTGTTCTCTCGTCTGCATCGTCGAAAAGATGTTGAAGTTTTTATCGTGAAAATGTGACAGGGCTTTTTTTTCTTTTTGTTCTTCGATTTCTTTATTTTCATTATTATTGAAAATATTTTTCGATGAGAAATAATTCGATTCGGAGAATCGAGAAATCGAGTCAACAGCCTACTGACGTATTCGGTCTTTACCAGATCACGGTCATACACACTAGGTATTTAGACTACCCCAATCTTTAGGGGTGTTGGTTTTGTGTTCAATTTTTTTACGGGATATTTGCCTCGTTTACGTAATTTATTTGTGCTCGCATGTCAGTTCCGCTTTGATCAACGCTACGCGTTGACCCGAGACTTCATTCGACATACGACTGTAACCTCTCATGCATATATGCAGTTGGCAAATTTTCTCATAGTTGCGAATTCAACCGCGATGTACAACGAGGCGCAGAGCGAGGAGCTGAGGCGAGCGGGAGTGGTGTGTGCGTGAGAGAGAGAGAGAGAGAGAGAGAGAGTCATTTATTTCGTACTCTGGAGCGTATGCTCCCTAAGAGTACCGTGCAAGTTTTTGTACAGATTGCATGAAGCATTTTCTTAGCACTATATTAGCTTATATAGAATGCATAATAATTACAAATAGTTAACAAAAATAAAATAAAAATACTATATAGGATAACTAATTAATAATAATATAGAAAACATTAAAGTTAAAATTAAAATAAAAATTACAATTTAAAATCGATAAGTTTGGCTACGCTAGAATCAGCTCAAAGATTCGTTTAGTAATAACCGGCTTAAGGTACGCTTGAACAAGAGACGACTTTTACAGGCTCTGATTTGAGGGTCTATAGTGTTCCAGAGGTGACATGAGGTGGTGCAGAAAGACCTAAGATAGTAGTTGGTCCTACAATTTGGTATGATAAAGTCACTGCTCCTCAGTGGCCGCCGGAGACTATGCAATGGTATTTGCAAACGGTGCACAAATCGTTGGTATAAGTAGGACGGTTTTTCATACTCGCACATCGCGTGAATAAAGGCCGCAAGTAGGAGCTTCCGTCGCTTAGCAGTCTTCAGCCATCCCAGCCGTATGTAATGAGGCGTGACGTGGTCATAATGATGTAGGTCGAACATGAACCGTACGCCCGCGTTCAGTGCACGTTGCAGTTGCTGATTTTGGGTATCAGTAATGTCGGTAAACAGAAGAGAACAATAATCAAGGTGTGGTAAGGTGAGTGCCTTAACCAACATCAGACGAACACTTGTTGGAAGTTTTCCACGGTAACGTTTGAGTTGGTAAAGAGACGTCCTCATCTTCCCAGCCATTCTTGCAGTGTGTTGTCTCCAGGAGAGCGTTCGTTCAATGTGGACACCAAGACAGGTCACTGACGTTGACCAGTCAATTGAGTCAGGGCCTACTCTAATTGATGAAAGCGGCAAAGAATCCAGGCGTGCTAGGTGATGAGAAAATCCTAAGATAATGGTCTCCGTCTTGGTGGTGTTCAGTTTCAAGCAGGACTTGCTTGCCCAAGAGAAAATGGCCTCTATACTGCTATTTATCCTCACAATCCCATCATTGATCTCAGATGGATAGCAATGCAGATAGATTTGGAGATCATCTGCATATAAGCTGTATTGACAATCTTTAATGGCAGTGTGGAGATCATTTACAAAGATGGAAAACAGAAGCGGTCCAAGAACTGAGTCTTGCGGCACACCTGAGCGTAAGCATCCCCATGCCGATTTGTTACCATTATGGTCAACAATGGCCTGCGTACGCCCGTTGAGATATTCACTGAACCAAGTTAGCGTGCTCCAGGAAAAATGAAGATCCGCCATTTTTTTGAGCAATTGATCATGCGGTACGCTGTCAATAGCTTTGGAAAGATCAAATAGCACGAGCACGGTGACCATCCTCCTATCAATCGCGAGTCGCGCATCATCGATGATTCGTAGCAACGCGGTTTTGCACCCAGGTCTTGCTTGTCAAGGCACCCTACAATTTGGTCAGCAACGACGCGCTCTAAAATCTTCGCAAAATTACATAATAAAGATATAGGTCTGTAATCAGATAGTTTCGACGGTGTTTTTTTCTTTGGGATGGGGCGTACGAGGGCCTTTTTCCATTCACCTGGGTATTCGGAGTGAATTAATGCGTGGTTAAACAGGTGAAGAATGTGTCCACCAAGAGCTGGCCAGGCAATGCGAATCATCTTTAATGAGATATTATCAGAGCCCGTGGCATGGGCTTTGATTCTGCAGAGCGCCTTGGTTAGTACTTCCGGAGTTATATGCGCAACGTAGAAAGAACCGTCGTTATAACCCCATGCTCCATCAAACAATGCATCTAGATTTTGCGTGCGATAGCTTCCAGGATCTCCAGCTGTGATGAAGTACCTATTGAGTGTATCTCGGTCAAAAACTAAAGGTGTCCGCATGTTTTGTCGAGGGAGTAGGCCAATTTTTCGCACGCAGTTCCAAACCTCTGATGGGTGAGTCGCTGTAGCAAAGCTAGATTTGTAGTAGGCTTAAGTCGCACGTTTCAAGTGCATTTTCAGTTCATTTCGCACTGCGTTGAACTTTCCACAAAGGTGTGCCCTGCTTGGATTTGCCTTTTGATAGGTACGCCGTAAGCGGTTTCGGCGTCGCATAAGCTCCCGAAGTTCTGGTGTGATCCAAGGGGCAGGACGCCGCCTGCAATGAACTTCCACAGCCGGTGCATGGCGGTCGAACGCATCTGTGACAGCAGCATTTAGGAAATTGAGCTTCTCATCAGACGTGCGCATGTCGTAGAAGAGTCTCCAATCCATTTCAGTCAGATCTTTCAACAGTGCCTCTTCATTCAGTTGATGGAGTCTTCTGCACCGGAAAACAGCTGGCTTAAGTCGGGGTACTTTTATATCATATGTGATGTACATTAAATCGTGAAGCGATAAGAAAGGCACAGGATATTGTCCGGAATCAATTATATCTGTTTGAGAGATAGTAATGCAGTGGTCAATCCGTGTGGATGAAGTCGCCGTATGGTGTGAGGGTCTGTAAGGTACCGGTATAGGTAATTTAAAACGATAAATTCTGCAAGCGACGACGATTCAAACGATGATATTGCTGGATCACAATTGAAGTCTTCAAAAACAAACGCACGAGGGAATTCTTGTAGTAGCTCCGTGAATGTATCTATAAACCGTGATAAATAACCACACTTGGGAGGTCTGTAAACTACGGAAAGAAGTACAGTCGTGGCGCCAGGAATAGTCAGACGAATTATCAGAAACTCTGGCTCCCTACAGTAGTTCGCCGGTGAAGTGCTGAGTATCTCAGCATGTAGGCTCTGATGGACAAATATGCCAACGCCACCACCAACTTTGCCAACCCGATCACAACGCAGCAGGTAGTACTCTGGGAGATCTACAAAAGAATCAGAAATTCCTGGCTTCAGCCATGTTTCACTTAGGCAGATGACGTGAAATTTGTTTGTTTGGAAATGGAGCCGAAATTCGTCAAGATGCGCACATATAGATTGACAGTTTACATGGCATGCCATCAGCTCAGTTTGCGAAGGTGTTGGTGTTCTATCCATAATTTATGAGCCTGGCTTTCTCGACTATTCTTTTTTTCAAGACGGGGCAAATAGCAGAGTCTATCGCCGAGTGTGCTGTGTTGGTCAGTTTGGCCGCTGAGCAATTGACACACGAGGGGGCTTCGTCTTTTGATGGACAAGCTTTAGTGCCATGGTTTCCTGCGCAATAGCCACATCCTTCGTCACGTCGGCACTCGTTTGCGATATAGCCAAAATTTTGGCATTTGAAGCATTGCAATACTCGGATGTGGTCTTGCAGCGTGCAAGCATTCCAGCCAAGCGATATTTCTGATAGCCCCATGAGATATTCCCTGTTTTCCGCAGTGGTCTCAATCACGACCCTGATGTATCGCCGTCCACGCGAAGGGTAGGCATATACAACTCTTATATCCTTGCGTTCGCGACCCGGTAGGTTTAGGGCAAATAGATTTGCTAATAACGCATTACGGTCCATCGCAGCTGGAACGTTTTGAATGAGAAGTCGAGGATTTAACTTGATGTCGTCGATGACTTGCAGTCCGGCCGCAGAGATCGCACTTATTGTTTTAAGCATTTGCCGGTCTCCTGTACTGGCATGGATGCGAACACCGTTGTTCCGAACACGAGACAAGTTCGTGATCTTTAGTCTCAGTGCCACAGGATTTAGCGAGTCGAAGAGAACTTTCTTCGTGGCATTTGCCGAAGTGAAACGTTCTACCTCAGACGCTCGTGGTGCAACAATGACTCGGTGCATAAGTGCAAGTAGCATCTGTAACTACATCCTTGGGCGGCGCAGTATTAGACCCTCCACGCTCGTTAAAAATTTTCTTGCACGCGGCCACTGATTCGAGTTTCGCCACCACCTCATGATACGCTGTAACAATTTCATGAAACGAATCATGATACAGCATTAACGCCTTTTCTACAGTCATGCGGTCCTCCGCTGTTGAATTTGCTATCATAGCCGAGGAAATCGCAAGTTTTGCATCAGTCAAAGAATTTAATATTGACGAAATTCGCTCGCGCGATAACGGCGGGTTTCCGAATGGTCCGAAAACAGCCAGCTCACCCCCACTATTAGAGGGCCTCGCACCAGAGCCACCGATCGAGTCGACATATTCATCAGAGCGCGACGACCCAGCACTGTCCGTGCTAGCCTCACGGCGACGCTGCTCCCCAACCGATCGCGGCATAACAGCCGCGGTCCTGCGTACACTTGTGCAGCGGCACACGGTAGACAGTGCCCACAGAGTCCAGGGATATCAAAATCCGTTGGCGACCGATGTTGGGCGAATTAGCACGAAGAGCTCGAGTGAAGAGCGCATGCGCGGCGCTAGGAACGTTGAGCGAGAGCAATCCACGAGAAGTTTCAAGTCCACGAGAAGGGAAGGAGAGAGGGAGGGAGGGAGGGAGGGTGAGAGAGAGAGGGGGGGGGAGGGAGGGAGATATCAGAGTCTGAAGACTTCACCGATCGACAACAACTATTCTCGAAGTCCACGAGGGATATTCTCCAACATTTGGAGTATAAGGGAAGTTCACAACTTCCACCCACATGGTTCGAGCCATTGCTCTTTTTCCGCCTGCACACACACATGCGCACGTACACATATGCCCAGATTGCAATAAGGCGCACTGCGGTTGTTACGCATTTCCTCCCGAATTATCACCATTCGGGACCTTACCATTCCCTTTCTCTCTGTCCCGCTCTCTCACTCTCATTCTCCCACGTACCCGATCTTCGGCGAATTTCCAGTGATGAAGAGCCATTCTCTCAGGTGTTATAACGCTTGATGAGGAAAAAATCGAATGACCCGAATAAAGAATCGGCCACAGGAGGGAAAATAAAATTAGATCTCGTTGAGTAGTGCGCAACCGGAGTAGATGGAACGTGGTACCAACATTTAGAGACGTTTAGACGATAATGGGAGAACCAAAATGAGGCTTCGAAATTTTCGAGTTATGTGTTCAATTATTGTAGTAGGCAAGGTAATAATACGGATAATAATAATAATAATAACCACCAATAACAACAGAGACGAATGCGATTAAGTTACTCAAGACCTACACGAGACCGATCTGTAAAAAGTGTGTAAGAGAATCCTACTTGACATATGTCCGTACGATCTTCATAGGTGCCGGCTAGATGCCGAGACTTCTATAAAGTGCGAAAATCATAATAATAATGCAAGGCGTAGGAAAGGTGGCGTGCCCATCCCTTGGGGAGTATAACTACCTCGCAATAGCCACCGGCGTTCTAGGCCAACCACCTAGCACGTCGAAAACTAGGTTCCACAATCACGAAGTCAAGCTCCCCACAACCGGTCGCTCTCGGATGGAAACCAAGGGTCAGTTGGAGGGGCACCCGGAAAGGACCCACGGCATCGTACACGGCTCTAAATCGGCGCCTCAAGTGGACGGAGGAACTCGAGGACCTCATCTGATGCTGGAGGGATAGCGTACCGTCGCGGCGGGGATACATGGCGAGGTTGCAGGCCCAGTAGAGCCAAGCGTGTGGCC
The DNA here is from genome assembly GCA_944452715.1 of Ophion slaviceki. Taxonomy (NCBI): domain Eukaryota; kingdom Metazoa; phylum Arthropoda; class Insecta; order Hymenoptera; family Ichneumonidae; genus Ophion; species Ophion slaviceki. The sequence continues at coordinate 3,631,644 of OX101791.1, forward strand.
CCTTGCTAACAGACTTCGTCGCTCGGTTGCCCAATCCCCACGCCGACGGGCAATCAGGGATGCCGAGCAGACTGTCCCGCCTCGGCAGCACGTGGACAGATCTATGCACGGTGTTTTTCCATCACATGGAGGACCATGGGCTGTCCACCCAGCTGACCTTTTCCTTCTTGCGGTCAGCAGGACTGATATCCGTGACCGAACGGTTTATGCGCCTACCAATACTGAGTTATCAACACCTTGGTCTATCGCAGTCGCATTATGGGTCAGCCTCTACCGACCGTTTCGTGTCGTGCATGCAAACAATCGTCGGAGTCACTGGTGCATGTACTGTTGGCTTGTCCGGTATATGCAGTCTCTGGCTATATCCATCGCCATAATGCCCGCGCCGCCATATTTACCAGGAGATGGAGACCATACTCGTGGGCGAGAGGTGCAATACTTATTGGAACTTCTCGTTTGCGACCATCGGGCCGCTTTAAGCGACTAAGCCTGATGTCCTCTTCGATTACGACGACACGACGATATACGGCATTGAGTTCGCGGCCTCGGCCGAAGTAAACATGTCGCGTGAGGAAGAGGAGAAACGGCTCATGTATCAACCTCTCCTAGCCGAGGTACATCGTCTTCACCGAAGATTCAGGGTAATTCTCGTTGTCCTCGTCATCGGCGCGCTTGGGGGGGGGGGGGGGGGGTGAAGGAGTCTTTTGTGTCAGGCCTTGTCGGTATACCGGTTTGCAAACCCAGTGTTCGGTTGCTGGTAGGTCGGATACAGAAGGCGGTCACACTTGAATACCTTCGTTTACACAGGCAACACGATTGTGGCCTGCGGTAGCCGCTCACCCTCTGGCTTGAGGTAGCGGCTTTCGCAGAGAGATATTTTACTTTCCCGCGTCTTTTTGGATGCGTGCCCGAGTCGAAATTTTCAGCCTATTTTAAAGGCCTTTGATCCTATGTCAGCCTTACTTGAGTCTGTTTACTGCTAGAAGTCCTACTATGGGCCGCCACATGCTCGTTCTTTGCTGCTTACCTCCTGCATAGGCTCTTATACTCCTACCTAACCTAGCTGAAGTCGTTGCAACTCCTCTTTTGATTGCGTTTGGACCTATCGCGTATTTGACTGTTTCGACGAAACGGGTTGCTTCTGATCGTTGCTCGCTTTAATTCGGCCAGTTGTGAGCAGTACTTGGTAGAATCAATCATTTCGATGGGTGGCAGCAGCTTATAATAGCTTTCAAATCCCACCAGATACAGAGCAAACTTTTTTCGGGAGTAATCCAGCCATTGCGATGATCGGAGCAGGCTCCCAAAGGCTTCGACAAATATCTTTTTTAACTGACATTGTTGTCGACAATTCACTTTGCATCGTCAGTAATCATTCGCTTCAAAAATGGATCGTTTGAGCAGCACAGTTCGGCGTTCGGCGTTCAAGCGAGAGTGGGCGCAGGTTCGAATCCACGTTCGCGCAAGTGGATCCAAATCCATTGATTTTTCTTGAATTGAAATTCAAATAAAAAGTTCTATCTTTCAATTTCGAATGTTGAAATTTGGATTTTTCACCTTATCCGGTCTTCCAAATAAAGTATTAAATAATAAATAAATAAATGTTAGACAATATTGTCCATTGTTTACTCGAAAGATGTAAAGATCTAAAGATATTTACATCTTTACCAAGGAGAGCGAACGTTTACACACTTCAGGACTTTGCGATTAACTGGAGAAAAAGGCCTAGGAAATGCAGGGCCCTGACTTTCTCCTACGCGCGAATCTTACTGATAAGACAGCCACTGCTCATCCACGATGAGTGCAACACCGCTGGCGTGAAAAGGCGGGAGGGCGCACGAAAGGTGCTTACTGCTTAGCGATGAAAAAGAGAAGTATTGGGAGTACAAATAAGTCTCCGCCGTTTGACAAAAGATGGCCGCACCAGGAGGTTATGGTTGAAATTATCAGATGTAAAACGTCATATCGTAAGGTTGGACATCTGGCAAGACCATAACCTTGAAATATTATCGATTTTGTATCAGCATTAGATGATTTTTGTCGTGCGTAAATGTCGAGTTTTGAGCCGAATAAGCGTCATTTTCGGGAACCCTTGCGTTTGGCCCGAATCTCCGTCCAATCCCGAGTAGAAATTGTTCTATCCTGTCTGAGTTACTACCCAGTAACTGGCTCGCCCAATTGAGCTCATACGAACTGACCAATGGTTGGCTCGCTATGAGCTAGTAATATTGTGAATGTTTTGTTATCCAGTACTTGTCTAGTCACTGACCAGCTGATCTTGGTCACAAATGACAAAGTAAGGTTATGTGACTACGTGTAGTTCCATCGAGCGAATGACTCATGGCTGGCTAGCTAACTTGAGTTTTAGATGGCTTTGCAAAAGAAAAAAATTCTCAAGTAGGCATGACGCCATGACCTAGCCAACACTAGCCAACTGCGGCTATGCGCCCCTTGGCTAGTCACTGCCCAGCCGATCTTGGTCACAAATTACAAAGTGTGGTTATGTTACTACATGTAGTTCCATCGAGCGATTGGCTCATGGTTGGTTAAGCAACTTGAGTTACAGATGACGTTGCGAATGAATAAAATCCTCAAGTCGGTATCTTGCAATGACCTAGCCAACACTTCCCAACTGTGGCCGCACTGGCCGAAATAAATGATCGGACAAATACAATTTAAGGTTATGTAATTCTATGCGATTATCGCTCTCAATGCGAACGCAATTGAGTCATTGATTCAATAATGTTATTTACATTTGTTAATCCACCCATTTTTCAATAATCTGACATTGTGTAGTGTAACATATGTAGACGATTAGAAAATTCAGAAATTAAACAAGTAGAATTGGCTCAGTGGACAACGTCACAACTCATCACCCAGAGGGTCCGGGATCGAAACCACGTTACAGCGTAAGAGTATGTTTGCGATAATTTAAAATTGAACCATTAATATATTTACAGCGCAAATATCATAACCCTAATTAATGAACGACGAAGAATATCGTAAAAGGGTCCAATGATGTAAATAATGTGAAAAAAATCACGAAAAGATAAATATATAGCCGCAAATTTTTTTAAATCTAATCGCCACCTAATTTTTTGTTCCCAGTCGCTAGCTGAAAAAACTATGTCATGGCTAGGTCAGGAATATAATACAGCCCTGGGATATTCCTTTTTATCTACTCACCATCTAATTTTTTGTATTCAGTTACTAGAGGACCAAAGCGTTACAAGGCTGGGTAGTCAATCGCTAAAACGGCTAGCTAATGGCGATTCGAAACATCACTTTACGCTTGTCGCTAGGCAGTGATGAGTTACGTTTTCCACTCGGGATAATGCTTCCAATTCCGCGTCTTCGTTTCGGCGTTGCGCTACATTCTTTATCTTCAACGTCAAACTCACCGTTCTTAAGCTTTTGAAACCACTCACGATAACTTCTCTCACTTAAAGCAGCCTCACCATAAGCTTCTACAAGCAATCGATGCTCCTCAGCTGCAGATTTTTTCAAATTAAAGAAGTAAAGAAGAGTTATAAAGATCCCGCAAATTACGCGTAGTCGGCTCAAAACTCGACATCTTTGCACGAAAAAAATTTTGTGATGCTGATACAAAATCGCTAATATTTCAAGGTTATGGTGTTGTCAGATGTCCAACCTCACGATATGACGTTTTACATCTGACAATTTCAACCATAACCTCCTGGTGGGGCCATCTTTCGTCAAACGGCGAAGGCTTATTTGTACTCTCAATAGATAAAAAAGGTTTTGAATGTTAAGACTTTGTTAGCATGACAATTATTAGATAGTCTTTTTTTTACATAGTTACATATCTGGATACGGGACCGTTACAATGCCTCGTATCAATGCCTGCCCGAATCATCCTCCCGCTTGTTCTACAATCTTTTATAGTGTTCATGGAAAAAGCATTCAAAAGTTTAAGTCCCGTTTTTGTGTCGCATGGGTTTTTATTTTTTTCTCTATTGTGTATGTACTTTCCTCTTAGAGGTTTTTAAAAGCAACCGCGAGACGTTTAGATTAGTATATGTATTTCCTTTTATCATCTGAACTTTAGTGACTGTTCCTCTCAAACCGATTTTTTAAATGTTTCATCAAAATCTAAGGCATTTACATTAGTTTTTAGTTGGTAATTTATTTATTGCTTACCAGTTTTCATAACGATAATAGAATAGTAAAATAAAGCTTTTTTCTCGGAAAGTAAAAGGATCGTAGAACATACATTGTCGTAATTCGGATAGGTATTGATACGAAGGGCCTAGATTTTCCTTTTGAAAGTCACTTTTTGGGTCACCCTGTATGTGCGTATGTATATATAAATCCGTGCATATATAGATGTGTGTGTATGTGTATACACATACTACGTAACTTACACGTATATAACTTCGATAATATACGCACATAAAGTATACATATAGCTTAGATACGAGAGTATAAATATATACCGAGTACCTCATATGCACACTGCAGAACTCACACGTACATATAAAGAGGTGTATGCAAGTGTATCGGGTCCTCAATATTACGTATGCAGCCGGAGATTCGGTTGAACGACTTATCCGCAGTGCAAACCTGCAAGCTTATCTTCCGTAGTTCTTACTTTGTTCAGGAATGGACGTAACCCTCTCTCCCCCTCTTGTTCTCTATCACCCTCTCCCTTGATCTCCCTCCCGCTCTTTCGCTATTTCACTAGCCCTTCTCCCCCCCTCCGTTTCTCTTTCTGCAGTTTCGACGAATTCCATTACGTCGGATCGTAAACTGACTAACTACTTAGAGAGATACTTCTCTCGTTATACTGCGAATCGACGCTTCGTTTTATTTGCGTGCTCCTTCATTCCTCGCGTTTGTCACCTACGTGCGGAAGTCGTTCAATTATTTTTGTAAATTTGTTCCTTCCGATGGATTTGCAAGGCGGAAATGGGGGCGGTTTCATCGAGCACAGAGAGATAAATTTGGAAAGAAAATGTCCCTGCATATTGTTTTTCCGCCCGTTCAGACGAATAAATGTATGCACGGATATCATCATTTTTCGATCGGAGCGAGGAACTTAGGGGGGTGGGGGGCCTGGGGGTCCGAGTTTTGAGTCAGTTCGTGCCGTTGTTACGAACCTTATCGAGACGTATATCGGCAACCGCAAATTTTCATGGCGAAATACGTACTACTGTATCGTATTAGAAAATCGTACGTGAGTCGAGTACTCGAGCAGGGCCCTTGAGTATTGTAAGATACAAGAGAATACTCCAGTTTTACGGCAGAGGGCTCATCCGGGCGAGGCAAATATTGCGCGCTGCATGAGAGAAAACGTAAGAGAAGCGTTAAGATAGGGTAGCAGGGAGATACCGGCAGGAGATCTTCTTCGTCCTTATCTCTCGCGGAAAAACCGCGACACAATGAAACCGTAGCTAAGTACGAGGAACAAATACAAGAGCGGGTGTACAACAATTGCGATGGGTCGCGATTCTGCGTGGAAACTTGGGACGGGGAGGGGGAGGGAGTCCGTCGCGATCGTAAGGAATTATAAGACACACGCGAGACTGAGATTGTCCCCGGTCTCATTTATCGCACGAGGTAGCGCACGTGCAAAAGCAGTATCGAAGCAAAGTTAAGGCCACTCGTTAAAACGTAGTGGCAAGTTATCATCGTTGCTTCTGGAATATTCAACGATGCTCGCCGGGGCTACCCACTCCTTAACAATTTTCCACGAGAAATATAAACGTTTGAATCCGGGTGAAAGCTCATAAAAGAAATTTAAAAAAATACATTTTCGGAGTTCACCAGTGAGCTTCGATTGATTTCAATGTGAATAGCACGTTGTCATAACGAGAAAGAGATACTGTTTTATTGCCTTGAAGTTTGCAACATTGGAACACAACGATTTTATGTTTTTATTTGTCACCCAAAATGTTTTTTTTTTGGCATTTGGATTGAGATCTTCGAAAATGTCTTAACTCGTTTAATTGATTCTCGTAACAAGTGCTGACAAATTTAACGATAACAAGTTAATGATAGAAAAAATGAATTTTTGATTTTCAATTTTCCAACAAAAATCAACAATACGCAACCACCGAAATTTTGAAGATTTTCATGTTGACCGGGCATTTGCATAACCCGATAAAATTCCGATCCGCAATCGCGGCGTCTTTGACACATCGTTCGTAAGATCTTTGGGGCAGTCTTGTGCACGGCCTTGTGTCAGATCCTCCAAGAGGATCCAGAGCCACGTTCCGTGAGACAGGGCGAGCAAAGGATGCGGGAGTTTCGCGAATAGTACCGGAAAAGCAAATGCTGCCGTATACCGAACGATAAAAGATCGAAAAACGCGGGGGCTGCGCCGCTGGAACACTGAAAGTAGTAGTAGTAGTCAGGATATAGTCAGACGGCTCGGGGCGAGCGCGTATGTTGCGGACCTACTGGTAGTTCCCTGCTTCTCGGTTTATGCAGGACGATGCTTCCCGGCTGGAGGACTCCAAGTAGGGGGGGGGGGGTGAGAATGGACGTCGTTTGAGAGGAGTAGCCGGGCGGGCAGCGGTACGGGGGACGAGCAGCTGGTGAAGGGGTTAGGGGATGAAACAGCGCCGACCGACCCCGATGTATGACAGTATTAGTACTGCTATATGTGGGGATTTGTGTGTGTGTGTGCGAGTGGGTCCAGTTAGGTGCTACTTTACGGGCAGTAACTGCCGCCGTAAACATAGCGAACACACACGCCATGCAAGAGTACCGTCGGATAACTATGGCCTCGTGCTGAACCAGAGTGAGGGAAAATGTGTGATGCGGTTTTTCCTTCTACAAACGCTGCGCCTCTCTTCCTCTCTCTCTCTCTCTCTCTCTCTCTCTCTCTCTCTCTCTCTCTCTCTCTCTCTCTCTTCCTCCCTCTACCGTACACTCGTACCAAAGCTCTGCCACTTTTATTTTTATGGCGTCGAGCACCGCGAATTTCTAATCGCTATGGATATACACCCATGCCTCCGGATAACACACACTTGTGTGTGCACATATATGTATATAGATTTATAGATATATCGGGTGTGCCACTAGAAGTTCGAAAACTCCTACAGATATTGACTTTCGAAAATGAAAGGTCACATACAAAATTTGGAAGCTTTGCCAAGATCTACAGTGGGTGAAAAAAGTATTTGCACATCTCACACGAAACTGTTGTTAATTCGGCTTAATTTTTTTGTTCGTGTTTTCCCAAGAATTTTGTAAACAGACACCATGTATATTTAGGATAAGCTATCGAACACAGAAACTTCATAAAGCGGTTAAATTTTTTCGAAGTATAATTTGAAAAAGACGACGTGTGCAAATACTTTTTTTCCCCACTGTACATTTTGCTCAGCTTAGTTAAAATTTCTTTTTCGAGTATAAAATTTAAAGTGATTTAAAGATTGACTTTATCTTTTTAGTATTAATGGCAACCTCGGTTTTTTACCGTGCAGAAGTTCGCATCGTTGGAAACGTTACGAAAATCCCCTCTTATTTTTTAATTTCTTCATTTTCATTGTAACGTTTTACTGGTTCATTTTCATTTTTTGAATGAAACACTTCAACTTGAACATTATTGTTAGGCTGAATCTATGAAAAGTACTACTAATATTGTTACGTTTCCATATTCCTGGCGTGTGTCAACCTATGACATTGAAGTTTGCATAGAACACCACGAAAATTGCGTAATCCATAATTGTTTGGCAAATTTGGGCTGTCAAAATCACCTGATCGTTTTTTAGGATCCGTACTGGAGATTCACGGCCTTAATGTGCAAAAAGATTTTGGTTGACGAAGAAAATAAAATAAGAAAATTAAAAAATTATGTTCATTGCACTCGAACGATGCAAACATCAACATCGTGATAACGTCAACATTGTTCTTGTTTCTGATCCAAAATCTGTTCTCGCAAGTTTAGCCTGCAAATCTCCAATAAGGGATCTGAAAAACGCTTGAGTGATTTTGGTCGCCAATTTCTACAAGAAACTTGGGTTAAGAAATTTTTGTTGTGTTCCAACGCTGCAAACTTCGAAATCTTGAATTTGCAACATCCCCTTTCCCTCTTTTGAGAACAAATCCAACGACGTGCCGTGACCTTTGGTGACCTTGTCATACCGAATGATTAATAAAACGGAAATTTTTTTGACGCAATTAAGTGTCTACTAAATAACATGTCTAAAATCTCCTTTATCTATAGCATAATATTTTTCGACACGTTTTCTGCATAATTCGCTAATCGTGTGAAAGGTCTGGTTTTCGTGTGTCTGAATTCTACTGTCTCACCCTGTACTTGTAGGCGTCTATATACTCACGTATGCATACACCTCCACGCCACATACGTGGAGGTTGGGCGCATGTATCTCGTCCTACATGTGGCAACCCTCGTATCGTATAAACTGAACGACCTAACGATCGACCCGAGTAATCTTGCTGTGTACTTTTTTTTGGTTTTCACGGGCTTGGGTACAAATTACCGTTGAATTCAAGACCGGATGGGTTTGCAGTATCGAAGTGATCTGGGTGGACGATAATCGTCAATGCATCTGTTGTGTGGACTTTTTATATTGAGGCCACGTGGGGTTTTGAAGCTGGCCTTCAAAACGTTTTTATAATATACTTTTATGAATCCTTCGTCAATTAGGGTTTTTGTCACTGAAACGCGGATGGGTGGAGAGTATAAAAGGATTTTTAGCCTGGCCAGGTCGAGGGCTCGGAACGAGGTGGTGGGATTAAGTGGTGCGATTAAACGAGCCTGTGAGAAGTGCCAGCGCAGTTTCGGAGCCGTTAGTTTTATGTCCCATGGAGTTTACTTTTTCTCTCTATTTTTCATTCTCATCTCGTGCTCATCGCGGAAATTTTCATCGTTGCTTGGGTGGGACAGCCGTGGAGTCCCGGACGGAATTATCCATGAATTATATCTGGTGCATAAATCAGTAGGCAAGGATTACAAAGCTAAGACGGTGGAAGTAAGAGGGATCGGATAATGCGCATGGAGGAAAGGCGGGGATGACGTTCTACGCGCCGCCGGATCTCCGCGTTCGTCTCGCAACGAGAATGCGACCCTCTTGGCGCCTACATGCACATAGACGCTGACTTTTCGCTCCGCGAAGCACAACTGCGGAATTTCCGGCTCACTGACGCCATTCGCGCTTCTTGAGCAAATTATTTTTCTGTCGATCGTTGGAACGCAACGAAATTAAAAAAAAAAGAAACACAAACTGCGGGGGTTACGAGCTTGCGTACTTTGATCGCACCACAAACTCGTTGAGAGTGTTTCGTTTTCGACTACTTTCCCATAAATCGCTTAGAGGTCCGGAACTGATGACTTTTGTGGGTTAGGTATCGATAGCTACATCAACCAGTAGGCTGGCAGAATCTAGAAACTTCGTACTCCATGACCTACGTCGGAAAAGTCATAACCCAGAAATGCCGATTCCCGAAATGTCACCATACGTGAACAAGCTGTTGATAGCAAGCTCTGTCTAGACCTCGGCGCGCCGCACGTTTACTTATGGTGACATTTCGATCATTTAGGTGTTATGCCCTTTCGGAAGTATGCAAATTTGTGCAGCATGAAGTTTCTGGACCCTGACGGCCTATCTTGTCAACCATCTATCAAAACCTCCAGCTCTTTGGATACTTGTTGCAGCTAGCCATCTCGATTGGTGTTGTCGACGACATTGTTGGGGCACTCTTTACCCTGCCCTTTGGACTTGGCAGATATAATGATCCTCGCGGGCACAGCTTGCCGATGTTCTACGCAGATGGTACCAAGAACCCTGGTTCTTCCTTCATCTTGCGTAATCGGTCTCTGCAACGATTGCTGCTTGCAAAGTTTGTTTATGTCTTTGTCGCTTGCGTAGAACATCTCGTCGATACCTTTGTAGTACACATTTATTCCTTTGTTATATAAGATGATGATTCTTTGTGAAAGCTGGTGATGCAGGCTAACATGAGGAGGACGCCAATCGGGACCCACCGATTTCTACCAAAGTGCGTGGGTGAAGAAGGTGGGACCCCACTCAACGTTCCATAAATATTCCGCCTGAGTGGGCCATAGGAAAGGGTCAAACGCGCTCCGAAGATTTTCGAGTAGAGCTTGAGGGATATTTTTTCAACCATTTCCAAGTCAGCGGCGGAGCACAGTGATCGAGTGCATTGACTGTCACCCCGCTGGCTTGCGGACGATTCTCGCTGCTACCGTTTACATTTTTTTTAAATTGATTTCTTTTACCCACGCAGCTGGGGCGAAATCGGTGGGTCTCGATGGGCGTCCTCCTCTCGTAAACTAGAAAACCAAGGCACCATAGTTCACTTGTAGCTTGTAACTCCAAACGAAAGTAGCACGAAAGAAGTTCCTGAAAATGACATGTACCAACTCATTTTGTTTGGATCAGCCGCGTATATGAAAACGTCCCCGGCACAAACGCAAGGATATAATCCATAAGTCGAAAAGTTGTCATAGCCCATTCGTCTCCAACCCACCCACAAGTGGTAGTCCCATTTCGGTTTTTGTCTCCGATCGTGGATAATGTTCTGATCGTCTTTAACGTTATTTTCTGATGCGACCCCGCAGTTGATTCTTCCATAAATACAGGCCAGATGTCCCTCCATCACCGGAACACCCCCGCTGTATCTGGTCCTTGCACTCTCCAGCCATTGCCAATGGTGAAAACACTGTGGAACATTCCGGCTCGCTTTTTACGGGATTATTCGTTATCCCTCTTGGCGTAGAATCCCCAGAGTCTCCATTCTTTTTCTTTTACCTCCCGTGCCCTCTCGGTCCTGGAATATGCGGGCGTCCCTCGGTAGAAGCGTCGCAGCGCTTCCGACGAAAAGTGGATTGCGATAGTTTGGAAGACTCCCAAGAACGGAAAAGAGCGCTACACGACAGTCGATGCCTGGACGGTTCGCGAGGTTTGTTACGTATAGAATATTCCGACGATTCCGTAAATTTATCGACCAACCGTGCTTCTGCTGATTTCCTTTCTCAAGTCCCAAACAAGGGGGAGATACGAAGATGACTTTGGATCGGGCCACGTGTTCGTTAGCTTGAAGCAACGTGATCCGCATGCTCGTTCCTATGATTTCTCTTTGCATGTTCTCCACAATGATAGTTTTCCTTCGTGCCTTCGGTCCATATATCCCACCCTCATATCCATCTTTTTCGCTGTCCTTTTCCTTTGTTATGCACGGACTTGAGATGAGGTGCAATATACTTTCAATCATGATGGTGCAGATACAACCGGTACTTGCGGAGCTCTTTCTTGAAGAAATGTGCGTGCCGTCGTCACGTACATTTGTACATAGAAAATCAGTTCAATAGGGAGTTGGCCTAGCTCTGGTGCGAGTTCTGAGGGTGTTAGATGTTCTATATCATGGGATAACTCCCACATAAATTCGTCAATAGTGCTAGCCTCCAGCCCGCTCCCAATAATTATTAATGATTATGGCACATAAAAAGTTGGTTTCATTGGGAGATGCTATGGCGCTGGTGCGAGTTTTAAGGATTATGCACGTGCTATATTGTTGGATACTTCCCACACAAATTCGTCAAGGGTTTCGGTCTCTAGCCCTCCCCGAATAAGTATAAATAATTATTATGAACAGAATATCTAGACACCCATGAGATGCTGCGAATATGATGCGAGTTCTAGGTCTTATAGGGAGTCTATATGATTTCGAGAAATGCCCTCCACAATCTCGTAACGAGTTCCAGCCTCGAACTATCCCCGAATAATTATAAACGATTATGATGAACAACAATTCTATTCAATAGTGAGATGCTGCAGTAATGGTGCCAGTACTGACTTCGAAGGAAATGTTTAATGGTATTGGGGATCTTGTGACGCAAGCTTATAAAGAGTTCTGTCTACTAGCTCATCCCGAATAGTTATAAATAATTATTGTAACGAAAGAATATATGTAACAGTGAGATTCGACGGTACTATCGCGAGTTCTGGGTTTTATAGAGGTTTCAAATTAAGTTTATCATCCCCTTCGGCAAGCTCGTAAAGAGTTCCACCCTCCAGCCTTCTCCCAATAGTTATTAATAATTATTGTAATGAAGAAGTCTGTATAATAGAGAGATGCTACGGTACTGTTGCGAGTTCTGGATAAACTCAGAACTCGCAACTTGAAGAAAATAGAGGTTTCAAACGAAGCCCTCCTCTGCAACCTAGTGAAGATTTCGAACTTCCAGTTCTCTCCCAATAATTAATACTTATTATTGGACATAGAAAAGCAGTTAAATAGTAAGATGCTGTGGCCTTGATGCAAGTTCTGAGGATTACGCACGTACCATGTGATATTTGGATACCTCCCACATGAGATCGTCAAAACAAAAAATCAGTATTTTTTATATTGGGATGCTAATTTCCGGTCGATAGCATCTCATATTTTGAAATGCGGCTTACGGTACTTAAATCGTTAGAACTATTAATATAATATATCAAGAACTCGAGAACTATTCGCGAACAATCGATTAAAACAAAAAGAATATTGCATTTACTATATTGGGATGCTAACTTCCGTTCGATAGCATCTCATATGGTGAAAAGCTGTTTACGGTGCTTACATCGTTAGAATTATTAATATAAACGATCAGGAACTCTAGAACTACGTCGGATGCGATAAGAACTTCAGTGAAACTGTGAGATGCTGACACTTGAGGCGCTAACTTCACACACGTCTCGTTGCACGAACCGAGAATTTTCGAATAATCTGGCAGTTCACAGGGTGCTTCAGCCAATAGCAAACCATCCTTGCGGCATTGCAAATGTACGGGGGGGGGGGGGGCGCTCAATTTAAATGCATATCCCAAGCAAGCCGCCCAAAAGGAAGTTGTACAAAACAGGTCACACACAAAAGATTGACAACTTTAAGGGAACTCTTGATGGACGCGTGGTAGTAACGACATGTTTATCACAGTCTTTACGTTTGCATTGTAAGAAAGCAGAGTCCTTTTTAGGTTGTGTTAGCACTCAAAGTATTCTTTTGCAAATTTAGGTTGTAGAAAGTCGAAATCCGAAAAAATATGTTTGAGTGATTCTCGTAGCTTATAAAAATGCCAAAAACTTTTGGATGATGTTTCACTGCACTCTAACGATGCACAAAATCACAAATTCAGTCATTGGTTTGTCCACGCATTAGCGATCATCCATGAAACACGTGACATAGTTGGGGGAGGAGGGCTAGAAATATCGTCATATTTTGTCACATGTCGGAGAGAAGGGTGTTTTAATGATTATATGAGATCATTATTGCATCCGTGAAGCCAATGAGTATGGCCATATGAGATCATCCTTGCATCCGTTTGTCCAGTGAGTATGGTCATATGAAATCATTCTTGCATGTGTTTGACTAATGTGTATGCTCATATAAGATCATTCTTGTATCCGTTTGTTCCATGAGTATGGTCATATAGGGTCATTCTCCCATCTGTTTGTCGACACATTAGGGACAACCCATGAAACACGTGGCTCAGATCAGTCCGGGGCTAGGAATATCGTCATACTTCGTCACATGTCAGAGAGAGGAGTATTATCAACATTTCGAGACGCTAATTGAATTATACTGAATCTGAAAATGGAAAATAGGCTTGCAGTAGTTTTTCTTTATTTCCCAATAAATCTCTTTTCCACCTGTTTTGCCTCGTCCGGGGCACTTTTTCGCATCTACTTCTCCAGCTGCTTTTTCTCATTTCTTCTCATTCTTATTCTCACCACGCTACTTGCAGAGATCGTGAATCGCTGTATAGGTATGTTTTCGCGTTCTCTTCTCTCCTAGACTTCTTTACGCCCGCTCTATCCCTCCCTCTCTTTCCCTTTCGCAGGAGTCTCTGCTTTATGAATCGTCGGGTGAGGGGAAGTTATGGGTGCCTCAGGAACCGTAAACTGCCGCGAGCACCTTCGACGCCAGGCCAGAGAAGTCCTTGTTTTCCGAAGCAGAGCACCTTCTGCAAACCCGAGTGTCGGTGACGTGGCGGCACTACGTCCTACCCAAGATATCCTTTCTCCGACTCTCACTCTACGTGGTATATTATCACGAGCCACAACCATAAACGTTACTAACCCTCGAGAACTCGCGGTTTCCGGTGGATACTTGTGGGTTTTCCATCTCTTCTTATCTCTATCTCTTTCTTTTTCTATCCTCTTTCGGCGTACACGACGTTTTTTTCGATTTTTTTTTCAGGCACTTCCGTTGCCATCCGGTACCACTGTATCGTTTTTTTTCCTGCGCTCGATAGTCGAGGATTTCGTGGCTCTTGGGTAGTCTATTGTATTCTCCTATTTCACAAACACGCAAGACACTCGCGTGCCGAACTCCCCACGAAAGAGGGCCCTTGAGCTCCCATATATATTTTTACACACGCTCTCTGCTTCTCTCTCTCTTTTTTACACATTTTTTTTGGCGAACGTCACCAACGCTGGCGAGCGATGGTCCTTCGATCGCCGCTTCAGAAGCAAAAATATCTTGAGGTGGGATTGAAAACGTGTGGCTAAAAAATCCAGTTTATGCTTAGGGTCAGCTGGTATAGGAGTACACACCTAAGCTTCAAAGCGGTGAAAACGAGTAGTGAGTTGGCATGTAACTCACGAAAATTGATGTGTAAACATGTGAGCTCGCATCAGTTTGGTGTCGGAAAATTGAGGGCGTGCATTGGTTTCGATCAAAATTTATTTTGTAATAAAACAATGCGAAAATAGCATAAAGAATCAAGTTTGAAAATTTATTGATCAGTTTCTTTTATACATGAAATGATTGGTTTGTGGTAACTGTAATAAGACACACATACTTTCGAGCACGATATTCTCGCATGTATGCAGCTGCAGCAGCTCGCTTCTGGGCAACCCTCTCTTTCTCAGCTGGAACAGGATCCAGCTGTTCTCTATTTTGTATAGTGACCGAAGTCGCACTCATCAACGGAGGTGTCGTATGTGTCAATTCAGTATGCTTCGGTGGAGATGGATCATGATTTGTTCGCTGAGAAGTCATCTTGCAAGTTGAGCAATTGGAGCCCAAATGAAGGGAC